>OX327687.1:25432966-26680933 GCA_946807835.1 Ailanthus altissimus
AAAGCCAAATTAGCAGTTATCATGCACCAAATTGTATTACAAATGGGTAAAAGGGTTGTTGGCTGAAATCTAACATATCTTTGGCATTTTACCCATATCTCCTTGGATACGCATCCAAATTGCATGACCCTGGTGGCTATGGAAATAATAGACAAAATTTTACAACTTTCATGTTGACCAAAAAGGCTACGTCGGTCATTTCTATTATCAAAAAGGTGCTTAAATTCGGTAAACGAGTGGTTGGCCTAAATTATTGAAGATTGAAGTCACACTAAACATATTTCCATTCATTGCCTACATAAGGACATTCTTAGGACGTTTTCAAGACTAGACAATTCTCTCATATCTTCTTCTCTATAACATGCATTGTAAGTTAGGCTAGAGTTCTTGGCAAGGCTAAGAGATAAACTTTTATGTGTAATAAATTTACTTCTACACTTTGATTCTTTGTCAAGAATTACAAATGTTTGTAAGTTTGTTTGTGCCTAAACCCATATCTAGTATTTTTCTATAATCCAAAGGTTATAATTCTCATATTTTATATATTTTCAGTCATGCTTTCTTTATGTGATTCTTGTTGAATTATAATTGTTATTGGTTACATTATTTTACATGTTAATCCTTTACTACAATATTGTCAATCGATATATTGTCAATCTTGGATAACATATAAAGACAATAATTGTTTAATATTCAAGTTGATCTTTTACTGCAATATTCTCAAAATGATATATTGTTGATCTTAGATAACTTGTATAAATGAATATGGTTTGTGTTAATGTTTGTAAAGAGTTTGGCCATATCAAATACATGTGTTATCAAATGTGCTACATTATAAACATTGAATCAAAGTGTAGAGTAGATTTATAAAGCATAATAGTGATTCTCGAAGTTTTGCTTACATCGAAGTTTTGCTTACATCATCATAAGACTTTCCCCTTAATTCATAAACAGTTCTATCTCATCTACTTAAACCAATTAGTTAGTTTCTCCTTACCAAAATTTGGCGTCATTGTCAGGGAGGCACACTAAGAAAAAGTAGGTTATGTTTATCAATACTAAAGCGATAACTTTGTACATTTTCTTTTCTTTGTAAAATTTTAGCTTTTAAATTTATTTTCTTTGTTGTAATTTACTTTATTGTTCATGATTGGTTTTACTGCCTAACTTATTTTGTTTTCTATAGTTAATATATTGTATTTTATTTTATTTTAATTGTTGGTTCTACCACCTAACTTAGTTTATTTTCTCTTATTTATTTATTGTACTTCACACTTTATTTTATTTTATTTATTTATTATACTTTATTTTCTTTTATTTATTTATTGTACCTTGTACTTTATTTTATTTATTTATTACACTTTATTTTTTTATTTATATATCGCTTCTTTTATTTATTTATTGTACCTTTTACTTTCTTTTATTTATTTTATTTATTTATTGTACCTTGTACTTTCTTTTAATTATTTATTGTACTTTATTTTCTTTTATTTATTTATCGCACTTTATTTTTATTTATTTATTTATTGTACCTTATACTTTATTTTCTTTTATTTGTTTATCGCACTTTATTTTTATTTATTTATTTATTGTACCTTGTACTTTATTTTATTTTATTTACTTATTGTACTTTATTTATTTATTTATTGCATTTTATTTTCTTTTTTTATTTATTGCATTTTATTTTATTTATTTATTGCACTTTATTTCTTTAGTTAATTTGTTATTTTTTTATTTTAATGTCTGGTTCTCCGCCTAAGTTATTTTATTTATTTATTATATTTTATTTTCTTTATTTATTTATTACATTTTATTTATTTGTTTATTTATTTTACTTTGTAGTTTATTTTATTTTTTTATTTTTCGTACTTCATTTTATTTTATTTATTGTACTTTATAATTTATTATCTTTTGTTCATTTATTGTATTCTATTTTTATATTTCATGGTTAGTTTTACCACCTAATTCTTTTTTTTTTTCTTTTGTTCACTTTTTAATTTTTCCTTAAGAATTTCCTTAAGTAAAACAAAATTTGTTAGGGTGTATGCATCGACTTAGAGACAAATGAGAAAAATATGTGAGAGAAATAGAACTAAAACCACCACCACAATTTGTAAAAGAAGAGAATTCACCATTTAGTTCATCTTGTAATTCCAACACAATGAGCCAACATAAGGATAACCCCATTAGGACTCTAAAAGTTTACTTGCATCCTACTCGCACAGTCATACCATCATGCATTATAATTCTACCTAACACACCACATTCAGATTTTAAACTTGGAATGATACAACTTCTGCCCACTTTTTATGGTCTAGATAGTGAAAATCTTTATATACATGTTAGGAAATTTGAAGAGGTAATTGTCACCTTCCATAGCTAACCCGAAGCCATAGACACGGTTAATCTTAAATTTTTTCCCTTTTCTTTAAAAGAGAAAGCAAAGAGTTGGCTATACTCTTTGAGGCCGAGGTCTATAGGAACTTAGGAAGAAATGACCCAAGCACTTTTCAATAAATACTTCCCACAACACAAAATTAATGGCTTGAAAAGACAAATTTCTTCTTTCTCCCAAAAAGACACTGAAACCTTATATCAAGCATGGGAAAGGTTCAAAGAGTTGCTAAATCTGTGCCCTCACCACGGGTATAAAATGTAGCACTTAGTTGGCTATTTTTATGAGGGACTTACAATTAGAGAGCGCAAATTTATTAAGATGATGTATAATAGGAAGTTTCTTCACAAAGATCCTGAGGAAGCCATAGAATTCCTTAATGACTTAGCCGAAAAAGCCTATACATAGACTGGACCTAGTGCTACTAAAAGCACAAATAGGTCACGACCTAGTGGAATATTTAATCTTAGGGAAGAGAATAGCCTGAAAGCTTAATTAGAGGTCTTAACTATGAAATTAGAGGCCTTGAAAACCAAATATAGAAGGCTCAAGCATACGGTTGCTAGGGTTAAGTCACACGATGTCTGTTTTGTCTTTGGAATGGCAGAACACTTAGCTCAGGATTGCTCCACTTATATTGAGATGAGAGGGATATATGAGTAAAAATGTATTGCCCTAGGGATGTACAAGAAGTCTTATTCACTCTACTCTGAAACCTATAATCCTAGTTAAAGAAACAACCCAAAAAATAGTTGGAAATCTGACCAATAAGCCAACAATCATTGGAAACAAGAACAACAAGCACCCAAGTCCTATGTTGCACCTCAATATAATGCACGACCAATTAGGAGTCCTTTAGAAGATACATTACAAGCATTTATGGAGGCACAAAGTAAGACTAATCAAAAATTTGAAACAGTTCCTGCATAGGTGATAGACGAAGACAAAGAAATCAAGAGTCAAATCACAGAGCTGACTAGTGCCTTAACTATACAAGAGCGAGGTGAGTTTTCATCTCAACCTCAATCCAATCCAAAATGACAGTACATGGCACAAGCTTCTACTTTTGATGCACAAAATCTCAAAGAAGTTAATGTCATTACTACTCGAAGTGGTAAGATCATGAGTGAGCCTACTTCTTCAACTAACACATCTATAAGTAGTAAATATCCCTCCTTAAAAAAAAGGCCATAGAGGAAAAAGAGCCTGAAAATACGTTTTCAATCCCAGTACCTTTTCCCAAGCTCTTCGACCTACTGGGAAAAATTCAAAACTTCAATGTGAGATTTTAGAACATTTGAAACAAGTTAAGATTAATCTTCCCTTGTTGTATTTGATTAAGCAGGTTCTAACTTATGTCAAAGTTATCAAGGATCTATGCACTATCAAAAGAAAACACCATATAAAGAAAACTGCATTTTTGGCAGAATAGGTAAGTGCAGTGATTGAACAAAAGACACCACCCAAGTATAAAGACTCAGTATATCCCACAATCGCTTGCCAAATTAGGACACATAAGTTTGGTCAAACTTTGTTGGACTTAGGAGCAAGTGTAAATTTAATACCTTATTCTATTTACTTGTAATTGGGACTTGGTAAGATTAAACCTACATTTGTATTCCTACAATTAGCTGATAAATCAATCAAGAAACCATGGGGAATAGTAAAATATATTTTGTTGCAAATTGATAAATTTTACTACCATGTTGATTTTCTTATTTTCAATACTCATTCTGTGGTTAACATGGAGTCTAAAATCTCTCTTATTTTGAGGAGACCTTTTTCTTGCCACTACTAACGCTCTTATTAATTATAGAATTAGTCTAATGAAATTATCTTTTGGGAATATGACTCTTGAGGTGAATATTTTCTACATTGGCAAGCAACCACGAGAAGAAGACGAATGTTATCATTCATATATGATAGATACACTTGTAGTGGAGGAAGCTTATAAAAATCATGGCTCTGATTATTTAGAAAATCTCATTGATTTTGATTTTAAAGAATTGTATTATCCTGATAAAACAACTGATGTGTTTAGTATTTTTGACACACAGGATAAAGGGACCTAATTTTGGCAGCCACATGATGCGATATTTCTATATCATAAATTAAGTGCAAGTATACACTATCGTATGCAAGTAATAAAGAGACTAAATAAGTCGGATGTCGAACCCACAGGGATAATTCTTTCTTTTTAACCAATTACTAAAATTATATCTTCCTAATAATTATTCAGAAAAATAAAAATTCAAGAATGAATGTGAAAAATATAAAAGTAAAAACATAATGCAATGAGATTTAAAGATATAGCAACGTAGAGAGAACCTAGGATTAATATTATCCCTCAATATGTTTCTAATGATTAATCCTCTAATATTTAACTCACTTAGTCTTTATTATTGATCAAGACACTAATGTATTCACAAGCCTCTTCCAAGGTCATGCAAGTATACCTTAATTTACCAAATACCTATATTCCTATGGTACTTGTAATAAATTAAGATTCATTAAGATTAGGTCTTATTGATCATACATGCCAATTAGGTATATTCCTATCCTAAATTGAAACTTGCATATGCAACATTGAATGTTACTCTACAATCATGCATCAAATTACCTAGGTCTAAATATTATGATTCCACTTCCGAGTTTATCAATAATATTACCAATTCATTCACCATATATTGGCCAGATATATTGAAGCATTAAACACAAGTAATTTAAATAATAAAAGACTAAGTTTATTAAATACTAAGAGATATGGCAATTAAGCGCACATATTGAGTTCAAATATTAACCCTAGAAAATAAGTTAGCTCATGGCTACAAGAGAACAGCAATAAAAATAATTATAAATCATGATACAATTATTAGCAAACCGATATAGACGTCGAATTGCTCTTAATTGCGCTGCCTAGGAACTCTTGATGCCGAAGAACGCCTTGAGTTTCTCTCTAAAGTTGCTTCAATTAAGCTTCTATTGCTCTCCAAGACTCGTGCTCTGTATTCTTGGTGCTCTTGGGTCGTCTTGGATTCATCCTTGAAGGCTGGGAACGAGTGGCTTTATATAGGGATTGATATGAGCTTGAAAATCTCAATTCTCGTCGGACTAGGACTCGCACTACCGCTGGCGCGCTATGCATCTGTCGCTGGGGCGACGCGTGAAAAAGCGATCACCGCTGGAGCGGTGGGATCTTGGCGCTGGGGCGCTGCATGAAAACGGCTTCACCGCTGGCGCAGTATGTTGATAGCGCTGGGGCTCTGTAACGTCGCTGGCGCGGTGAATCTTCGGCGCTGGAGCGCCAGACGCGACTTAAACAAGTCATTTTTCTAATTTCGATCACTATTCCAACGCTGGGCGAAAATACTTGTGGCGCGGGGGCGCTGAACTCATAATTTGAAAACTTTGCATTTTAGTCCCTGTTTTTGCTCCTTTTGCGTTCTTTCTTTAAATTTCGTTCAAGTCCCTATAAATAACAATAATGCACATAAATAGCCATCTATTCTCATAAAATCATAAAATATCAATAATAAAAACATGAGAAAATATATGACAATTTTGCCCTTATCACCACACTTTGAAGAGCTACCACAGGAGAGGGAGAAATCGAAACCATCAAACCTCGAGACACCACAAGTTGAGCTTTCTCCACTGTTCAAAGGTTTGGACACGCATTTTTGGGACCAGGTGATACCTTTCCTATAGCTGAACAAGAGAACAAATTGATAAAATTGTTAAAAGAATATAAGTTTAAACTAGGTTGGACTATAGCTGATATTAAAGGTATTTCTCTATTGATATGCTCCCATAGAATTCATTTACAGGAAGGTGCCTAACGTTGTAGGGACCTGCAAAGAAGACTTAACCCAACAATGAAAGAAATAATGAAGAAAGAAATCTTGAAACTATTAGATGTAGGAATAATCTACCCAATTTTTTATAGTTAGTGGATAAGTCCAACTCAAGTAGTTCCTACGAAATTTGGGGTTACTGTTGTGAAAAATAAGAATGGGATACCTATTCCAACTAGAGTAGTAAGTGGTTGGCGAATGTGTATTGATTATAGAAAATTAAACATAGCCACTAGGAAAGACTATTTTCCATTGCCTTTTATTAACCAAATTTTAAAACGTGTAACTAGACATCTCTTTTATTGCTTTCTTGATGGGTATTTGGGATACTATTAGATTGAGATAGCTATAGAAGATCAAGAAAAAAAACTACTTTTACATACTTTTTTGGTACTTATGCTTTTCATATAATGCCATTTGGATTATGTAATGCACCAGTTACGTTTCAACATTATATGCTGAGTATTTGCTTTGATATGGTTGAAAAATGCAGGAATTTTTTATGGTTGATTTGACTATTTTTGGTAATTCTTTTGATTTATGTTTACTTAACTTAAAAGCTATTTTGAGTAGGTGTGAAGAAAAAGAACTTGTGCTAAACTGGGAGAAAACTCACTTCATGGTATCTTCAGGGATCGTTTTGGGTCATATTATATCTTTAAAAGAGATAGAGGTTAACAAGGATAAAATTGAATTAATCTCTAAATTACCGACACCCAAAATGGTAAAAGATGCTCGATCTTTTCTTGGATACGCTAGCTTTTACAGGAGGTTTATACAAAACTTTTCTGCCATATCTAGACAATTATGTAACCTTTTGCTAAAAGATGTTGAATTTACATAGACACAAGAGTGTAAGGAGGCATTCTGAACACTCATTGCCAAACTCATCACCGCTCCTATCATGCAATCACCGAATTAGAACCTCTCACTTGAGATTATGTGTGATGCAAGTAATTGTGCTATAGGAGCAGTTCTGGGCAACAAAGGGAGGGAAAACCCTTTGTTGTTTATTATGCTAGTAGGACTTTGAATGATGCTAAAATGAATTACACTTACTGAAAAAAGAACTACTAGCTATTGTTTTTACCTTAGACAAATTTCGTTCTTATTTGATTGGTTCACTGATTATTATTTTTACTGACCATGCAGCCTTTAAGAACCTTCTGTCTAAGAAGGATACTAAAGCTCATTTAATTAGGTGGAATTTGATTTAACCATCAAAGACAAGAAAAGAGTTGAAAATGTTGTTGCTGATCATTTATCCCGCCTTTAGTTCACTAACTCCACTAATATCCCACCTATTTGAGATGATTTCCCTGATGAACATCTTTTCACTATAAGCCAAATACCTTGGTACGCAAATATCATAAATTATTTGGTTTTTGGTGAACTTCCATCTAACTGAAATGCATAAGATAAGTGTAAGTTTTTAATTGAGGTGCGTAATTTTTATCAGGATAATCTATATCTTTTCAAATACTGCCCTGACCAAATTATGAGACGTTTCATTCCTGAAAGAAAAGTTTCTAGTATCTTAAAATATTGTCATTGTACTACTTATGGTGGTCATTTTACAGTGTGGTCTTTACTAGCCCACTTTGTTCAAAGACACTAATAATTTTTATTATTCCTATGAAAGATGTCAAAAGTTAGGTACTATATCTCGAAGACATATGATGCCTCTTAACCTTATTATTATTATTGAGATATTTGATTGTTGAGGTATCGATTTTATAGATCTTTTTTCCTCATCTTTTGGCTACCTTTATATCCTTCCTACTGTTGACTATGTATCAAAATGGGTGGAGGCTGTAGCTTGTTATACTAATGATAACATAACTGTGGTAAAATTCTTAAAAGAAAATGTGTTATCTAGGTATGGTATACAACATGTCATCATTAGTGACCAAGGAACACATTTCTATAACCGTTCTTTTAAAGCTTTGATGCACATGTATGGTATTCTTCATAAAGTGTCCATTGTATACCATCCATAGAAAAATAGACAAGCTAGCAAATAGAGAGGTTAAACAGATTTTGGAAAAGACGGTTAACCCGAATTGCAAAGATTGGTCTCTACGCCTTTCTAATACATTATAGGCATATCGCACTGAATACAAAACCATCTTAGGAATGTCTCCATACCGACTTGGCTATAAGAAAGCTTTCCATTTATCCGTTAAGCTAGAGCATAAAGCTTACTGGGCTGTCAAAGCCTTTAACTTTGATTTGAGTGCTGCAGGTCTTCAGAGAAAGTTACAATTGTCAGAAATAGAAGAGTTACGAATGATGCATATGATAACTCCAAGATTTACAAAGCTAAAATAAAAGCAGCTCATGACAAATAGATCTCAAGAAAACACTTCGAGCCAAATCAACGAGTTTATCTTTATGATCCTCGATTGCATTTACACTTTGAAAAGTTGAGATCTCAATGCTTTGGTCTATTTATGGTAACACACGTTTTTCCTAATGGTGCTATCGAAATCGAAGACCCCACTAATGGACGAAATTTCAAAGATAATGGACAACGGCTAGAAAGCTATGTGGAAAAGGTAGACCACTCTATGTATCCAGAATCACAACTACCTGTAAATACATGTGTTTTAATTTTAAACTTTTTTATTTTATTTTATGAATAATAGGGCTACTCATATAGATGTCTTAAATTCAAATCTTTTGGTTAAATAATTCATATGGGCCATTATCTTTAAATTTTTGTGTTTTATTTTTAAATCTTTTCTAACAAATTGTCGGGTTACCACAATCATTGTTATCATTTGATACTCTATAAATACAACACCTTATTTTCTTCATTTTCATATATTAAGATAAAGGTGAGTGTAGATATAGAGGAAACCTCAGTTAAAATTTTTTGAAATATATGTGTATTTTGTGGATATAGTTTTGGGGAAAATAAAGTGTTTGTAAAGGCAACAAGCAATCTAGGAAAAGTATTAGCTGCAAGAAAAATCCATTTGATTTATGGAGGGGGTAGCCTTGGGTTAATAGGGTGTATGTCAACAGTTGTACATTTAGAAGGAAGTCAAGTTTTAAGTATTATTCATATAGCTTTAGCCGTAGAAAACCTAACTGGGAAAACAATAGGGGAAGAATTACGAGTCTCATCCATGCATGAACTTATAGCTAGAATTCTTTACAATGCAGACGTTTTTATTGCTTTGCCAGGTGGTTTTGGTAACTTGTAAGAAAATTTTCAAATTACCTCTTAGACGCAGCTGAATATCCACTGAAAACCCATAGGTTTGTTGAATGTTAATAACTATTTTGATTACTTACTCTGTTTTCTTGATCAAGCTGTAGAATAGAATTTTATTTCACATTTAGAGCGACAAATCCTCATTTCTGCTACCAATGCAGATGAATTGATTGATAAATTACAAGCACTTACCTACGAACCTGACCCAACAAAAACTCAGATCAATTGGTTAATGGGCTATAACAAGCAAAGGTTGGATCTAGCACTTCGTTTGAAAATTTTTCTTTGTTTTATTTATTTATCAGCATCATCATTTTAGTTTATATTTGCTTAAGTGTCTCTAAGGTTTTTTTCTTTTAAATCATTGGCGTTTCAGGTAATGTCTTCTATACTTTATCTATTTCTATTTAAACATTGAGGACAATGTTTCATCTGGTTTGGAGGGAGAATAGTAGACATATGTTGTATTTTGCATTAAAACAAAAAGAGATAATGGGGTCTGACATTTGATTAAAATGGCAAAATAAAGACCTCATTCTTGAACTCTTGAGATGGATTCTTAGTCAAATTAGAATGGCAGAGTAAGGGGTTTCATTTCTAACTTTTGAAACACATTTTAACTAACTTGTTATTTTGTTTTATATTTCATGCATTGTTGTTTATTGCTTGTAATCTTGGTAATTCTTATATAAAGGCATTGGCTTTTCTACCTAGGTATGATTTTAAAATTGTTCACGTTGAGTCACTATTTCTATTTAGGTGACTAAAGAATGACTTTTGAAATATTTTTTAGCACAATGCTAAGCCTTGTGGTAAGATGGATGATTCAATTTATATAGCCAAAAAAATTCCCATATTTAAGTATATGTTTTCTAATCTCTCATATCATTTGTGAGTAAGTGAAAAGGTTGAGAAAATAGCTTATGAACTTTCATTGATATTTTGAATTGATTAATTTTTGTTTAGATTGATATTATTTAAATAAAGGAATAAGTTGGTTACATAGCTAAATGACGATTTAAAGTGAATTCTCAAATTGTGTGAATATATTTTGGTGAGAAACTATTTTTTTATTATTTTCTTTTGCAATGCTTCCTTGTATTCTTCAAAAAAAAAAACATTTAAAAGAAGAGCAACATACCAAAAAAAAAAAGAATCAATTCAGTTTTAAAAAGTCTTCATTCAATTTTAGAAGACAAATATTTTGTAAGGCAGTTTTCTCATATTTATATTATTCTCACAAGACAATTGAAATCCTAAAGCTGGTGTATGTCAAGAATGATTGATTTCTAAACGATTAATTTTTCTATCTTTGGATCAATGTTAGTTTGTATGTCTGTCCTTAAAATTGACTTTTTCTTGAGTGCTTAACTGTTGTTTAACTCCATGAGAGAAATCTTAACCTTTTAAATGTGAGTGATTTTAAACCTAGGGTGCATACATGCGAGTTTGTGTCTATCATTCAAAAATAGTATACGTATCACATACATACATACGTAACGGATAAGCGAAATACAAATTTCATAATGATAAACACAAATAAATTTTACATATTATCTCATAAATGTAAAATACTTCAAAATTGAGAAATAATACATTGTTAAGCCTTTGGTATATTATTAAACCGGAGTACCCGCCTTGAAGCAACTTGTTCATAATTCTAGTTCCTCAACACAGTGGGCTTGGGAAACAAGAATAGCATCTTTTCACCAAAGGATTCAAGCTCTTGAATCCTTATTTCCACCTTGTAGTATGAGTGACCAAAAATGATAGAAAAAAAAGAATAAGTGTTTTTACTCTAAACACCAAATAAAAACAAAACAAAATGAAAAATTATTTAAATGAACTTGGCCTTAATCTAAGCCAAATGAGAAAACACTTTCTCATTATTAAGAAATATCTTAAGGCTACCATTAACAAATGCCACCTATTTATACTTATCTTATCATTTAATTAATATTAAATAAATAATTTAATCATATTAAATCATGGTAAAAACACATGCCAATTTAAATAAAAAATTAATTGTTTGATTTTCATTTAAATAATAATATCATATATTATTATTATTATTTTATTCAATAAACATCTTAATGAATAAAATAATGATATTATTTGTCCAACAAATAAGGTCATTTTTCAAATCAAACAATAATTGGCCCACATATGCCATGTGTCAACATTCCATTGGTCAACAACTAATTGTTAACTAATTAATGTACTTAACTCTTAAGTCTTGACAAGTGCACGACCGGAGGAAAATCGAAGTAAATGTTCGGTCTGTTGGAATTTTTTGGATCAAACTATTCAATCCGGTACATTACTTAGTGTACAACGAGTACACTTCATATTGCGGGACTCTCTAGGTCCACTCCTAATTTGTCAAACATAATTATTTTATGAGTCCGAGATCGATACCCCGCACACAGTCTATATAAAATGATTCCACTATCAAACCTGCATCGGTGAATTAAGACCAAGAACATATAATTTGAGAATAGACTCATATAATAATATTTCTTAGCATTTATTGTAACTCTTGCAACTATGTTATTACTAATGTACGATTACAGATAAGATTCTAACTCTTAGACTTCACTAATCAATATAATATGGGGAACCCTTTAGGATTTATAGTTTTCAGTGATGCTAACTGTTGGCATTGATCTAAACATCTTTAGACCAAATCTAAACTCCTTCAGATCATGTAATGTCTATAGCGTCACAAGCATTGAACCATTTAATAATAGTAATTAGTGATTTAACAAATAATGTACTGTATAAATATTATAAAATAAAATATTCATACAATAATGGGATGGGACATGAGCACAAATCCCAACATTAAACAGTCATACACTTGTGAGGATATGGAGTTAAGGCTTTTTTACTTTGAGAAATTCTCAAAGTTATATCTGTTGTGATTTATGGTAAGATGGTTATGGCTTAATTCATACACATACATAACTTTTGGAAGTTGTAATTGAAAAAACCATAATAACAATAGTGATCTCGAAGTGACTTTTTGTTTGAAATGCTTAAGTAGTTTTGCATATTCTATTTACGCTTGAATTGCTATAGACTAGCAATAAGCTGGTTGGGGGCTACGATGAACACATAAAAATCTATATTTATTAAGAGATTCAGTCACCATTTAATGTAACTAATTTTCAGTATTTTTGTATTTTTAGTTTGAAATAAAGTGTTCTTTTTAAATTGTGATTAATGAATGTTATTTGCACAAGTTTAGGTAAAATGGACGTAACTCTCAATGTAGAAATCAAAATGAAGAAATTCTTGAACCTAGAGTAACATGAATCAATCTTACAAAAACTTGAAGAATGGTTGAAAAGCCAAATCCAACATGTTATGGGAAAACAATTGGGATATAATAGAATTGGGTTACAACTTCTACTTAACCTGATCCAACTCAAGTATTTAGATCATATTTCTCAAAATACGTACCCAATCGGTATAATTCTTGAATCTGTAAAATACTGAATCAATTATCAACAACTTTTATGTTGATGTTAAAGTCCTAATCAGCCGTTATCATGGACCAAATTGTATTGTAAATGGGTAAAAGAGTTGTTGGTCGAAATCTGACATATCTTTGGCATTTCGCCCATATCTCATTGGATACTCATCCAAATTACATGAGTCTAGTGGCTATGGATAGAATATATAAAATCTTACAACTTTCATGTCGACTAAAAATGCTACATCAATCATTTTTATTATAAAAAAGGTGCTGCAATTAGGTGAATGAGTGGTTGGCCTAAATTATTGAAGATTGAAGTCACACTAAACATATTTCCATTTATTGCCTATATAAGGACACTTTTAGGACATTATCAAGACTAGACAGTTCTTTCATATTGTCTTCTCTTTAACATACATTATAAGCTAGGTTAGAGTTCTTGGCAAGGCTAAGAGATAAAGTTTTATGTGTAATAAATTTACTTCTACACTTTGATTCTTTATCAAGAACTATAAATATTTATAAGTTTGTTTATGCCTGAACTCATATCTAGTATTTTTCTATAATCCAGAGGTTATAATTCTCATATTTCATATATTTTTAGTCATGCGTTTTTATGTGATTCTTGTTGAATTATAATTGTTATTGGTTACATTGTTTTACATGTTAATCTTTTACTGCAATATTGTCAGTCGATATATTTTTTATCTTGGATAACATTTAAAGACAATAATTGTTTGATATTCAAGTTGATTTTTTACTGTAATATTGTCAAAATGATATATTGTTGATCTTAGATAACTTGTATAAATGAACATGGTTTGTGTTAATGTTTGTAAAGAGTTTAGTCATATGAAATATATGTGTTATCAAATTTGTTACATTTTACATATCTTCTGATTGATTGTTTGGAATGTAAAACTTTCAATTGAGTTATAAATAATGAGTCAAAGTGTAGAGTCGATTTATAAAGCATAATTGTGATTTTTGAAGCCTTGCTTAAATCATCATAAGACTTTTCCCTTAATTCATAGATAATTCTATCTCATTCATTTAAACCAATTAGTTAATTTTCTCTTTGCTACTACTTTAATATTTTTACTTCACCAACCTATTTTGCCAAAATCTTCCTCGTCGGATCAATACCTTAATCTATACTGCGATAGCTATATTACATTTTGAGTGTAAACATGACACTCTTAGGACGTTTTCAATACTTGAAAATTCTCTATTATTTCTTTTAATTAACATATATTGTAAATTAGGCTAAAGTTCTTGATAAGGCTAGCGATGAACTTTTATGTGTAATAAATTTACTTTTATACTTTGATTATTTGTCAAGAGCTATAAATATTTGTAAGTTTGTTTGTGCCTAAACTGTTATCTATTATTTTTCTATAATCTAAAGGTTATAATTCTCATGTTTCATATATTTTCAGTCATGCTTTCTTTATGTGATTCTTGTTTAATTATAATTGTTATTTGTTACATTGCTTTACATGTTAATATTTTATTGCAATATTGTCAATCAATATATTGTCGATCTTGGATAACATGTAAAGACAATAATTGTTTGATATTCAATTTGATATTTTACTATAATATTGTTAAAATGATATATTGTCGATCTTAAATAACTTGTATAAAAGAACATGGTTTGTGTTAATGTTTGCAAAGAGTTTAGTCATATCAAATACATGTGTTATCAAATGTGCTTTATTATACATATCTTCTGCTTGATTGTTTGAGATGTGAAACTTTCAATTAAGTTATAAACATTAAATCAAAGTGTAGAGTAGATCTATAAAGCATAACTATGATTCTCGAAGCCTTGTTTATATCATCATAAGAATTTCCCCTTAATTCATAGACAATTCTATCTTTTCTTTTATTTATTTATTATACTTTGCAATTTATTTTTTTATTTATTTATTGCACTTTATTTCGTTAGTTAATTTGTTGTATTTTATTTTATTTTTATGACTAGTTCAACTGCCTAACTTAGTTTATTTTCTTTAATTTATTTCTTGCACTTTATTTTCTTTTATTTATTTATTGTACATTATTTATCTATTTATTATACCTTGTAGATTATTTTCTTTTATTTATTTATTATACTTTACAGTTTATTATCTTTTGTTCATTTTTTGTATTGTTTTTTTCATGGTTGGTCTTACCATCTAACTCATTTCTATTTCTTGTTATGTTTTACTTCACTTCTTGAAGTTTTTCGCAATTTCATGGTTAGTTTTATCACCTAACTCATTTTTTTTTCTTTTGTTCACTTCTTAATATTTCTTTGAGAATTTCCTTCAGTAAAAAAAAATTTGTTAGGATGTATGCATCGACTTAGAGATAAATGAGGAAGATTTGTGAGAGAAGTAGAACTAGAACCACCACTTCAATTTATAAGTAAATAGAATTCACTATCTAGTTCATATTGTAAATCCAACACAATGAGCCAACATAAGGATAACCTTGTTAAGACTCTAAAAGATTACTTGTATCCTACTCGTACAACCACGCCATCATGCATTATATTTCCACATAACACACCACATTCAGATTTTAAACCTAGAATGATACAACTTCTGCCCACTTTTCATGGTCTAGATAGTGAAAGTCCTTATGTACATGTTAGAGAATTAGAAGAGGTAATTGCCATCTTCCATAGCCAACCTGAAACTATAGCATTGTTAGGCTTAAATTTTTTCCTTTTACTTTGAAAGCTAAAGCAAAGAGTTGGCTATACTCTTTGAGGCCGAGGTCTATAGGAACTTGGGCAGAAATGACCCAAGCATTTTTCAATAAATACTTCTCACAACACAAAATTAATGGCTTGAAAAGACAAATTTTTTCCTTCTTCCAAAAAGATAGTGAAACCTTATATCAAGCTTAGGAAAGGTTTAAACGGTTGCTAAATCTGTGCCCTCACCATGGGTAGGAAAATTGGCACTTAGTTAGCTATTTTTTAAGAGCGCCAGTTTCTTGAGATGATGTGTAATGAGGAGTTCCTTCACAAAGATCTTAAGGAAGTCATAGAATTCCTTAATGACTTAGCCGAAAAAGCCTATACATGGACTGGACCTAGTGCTACTAAAAGCACAAATAGGTCATGACCTAGTAGTGTTTTTAATCTTAGGGATGAGGATAGCCTGAAAGCCCAATTAGAGGTCTTAACTATGGAATTAGAGGCCTTGAAAATCAAAGATAGAAGGCTCACGCATACAGTTGCTGATGTGATATTTCTATATCTTATAATTAAGCGCACGTATACACTATTATAACAAGTAATAAAGGGACTTATAAAGTCGGATGTCGAACCCACAGGGATAATTTTTATTTTCTACCAAGTACTAAAATTATATCTTTTTTATAATTATTCAGAAAAATCAAATCTTAATTTTGCAATAAATTTGAATAAAATAAAAGTGCAGAAAAAAAATGATACAACTTAAATAAAATAAGAAAATAGCAATATATAGAAACCTAGGGTTAATTAATATCCTTCAATATGGTTTCTAAAGATTAATCCTTTTAATATTTATATCTCTTAATTCTTATTATTGGTCAAGACACTAATGTATTCACAAGCCTCTTCCAAGGTCATGCAAGTATATCCTAATTTACCAAATACCTATATTCCTATGGTACTTGTAATAAATAAAGATTCATTAAGAATAAGTCTTATTAACCATACATGCCAATTAGGTATATTCCTATCCTAATTCGAAACTTGCATATGCAACATTGAATGTTACTCTACAATCATGTATCAAATTATCTAGGTCTAAATACAATGATACCTCTTCCAAGTTTATCAAAGTATTACTAAAGCAATCACAATATTGATCAGATATAATGAAGCATTAAGAACAAATAATTTGAATAATGAAGAATTGAGTTCAAATAAATATTAAAAAGATCCAATAATTAAGCTCACATATTGAGTTCAAGTAATAACCATAGAAAATAAATTTAGCTCATGATAACAAGAGAATTATGGCTAAAAAATAAAATAAACATGATACAACCAAAAGCAAACCAATATAGACGTCAATTCGCAGTTGGTTGATACGCCAAAGATTTGCCAATAATCTCTTACTTCCTTAAATTGCTCTTGCTTCTCTCTCTAAAAATTGCTTTCATTCAATGTGTTGTGATTCAAAGAGCCCTAAGTTGTGTGTCTTTGAGGTTTGAAACGAGTGGCCTTTATATAGGGATTGATTGAAGTCTTGGAGTTGTATTTCTTTTAGGATTAAGGAAATCACACTATTCACCGCTGCCACGAGCACTGTTCATCGCTGGGGCAATAGCACTGTAGCGGGGGACTGTTCACGGAATACTATTCACGAGACATTGTAGCAATTTGATGTTTTGCCTTGGTTTTCTTAGATTTTCATCCCTAATTGTTCCATTAACTCCAAACCTACAAAACAATAATTAAACATATAAAAATCTTAATATTCTTTTTAAAATGAGCAATTAATCAAGTTAAAGGAGTGAAAATAATAGATATAATTTACGCTTCTAAGTTGCTAGGGTTAAGTCACACGATGTCTGTTTTGTCTTTAGAATGGCAGAACACTTAGCTCAAGATTGCTCCATTTATACTGAGATGAGAGGGATATATGAGTAAAAATGTAATGCCTTAGGGATGTACAAGAAGTCTTATTCACCCTACTCTGAAACCTATAATCCTAGCTAGAGAAACCACCCAAAACATAGTTAGAAATCTGACCAATAAGCCAACAATCATTAGAAACAAGAACAATAAGCACCCAAGTCCTATGTTGTACCTCAATATAATGCACGACCAATTATGAGTCCTTTAGAAGATACATTACAAGCATTTATGGAGGCACAAAGTAAGACTAATCAAAACTTTGAAATAGTTCTTGCACAGGTGATAGACGAAAACAAAGAAATCAAGAATCAAATTACTAAGCTGACCAGTGCCTTAAATGTACAACTGTGAGGTAAGATTCCATATCCATCTCAGTTCAATCCAAAAGGATAATTCATCGCACAAGCTTCTACTTCTGATGAATAAAATCTCAAAGAAGTTAATGCTATTACTACTCGAAGTGATACGATTGTAAGTGAGCCTACTTATTTAACTAACACATCTATGAGTAGTAAAGATGCCGCCCTTGAAAAAGATGCCATAGAGAAAAAAGAGCCCGAAAATAAGTTTTCAATCCCAATGCATTTTTTTCAAGCTCTTCGACCTGTTGTGGAAAATTCAAAAATTCAAGCTCTTTGACCTGTTGCATTTGATTAAGCAGTTTCCAACTTATGCTAAAGTCATCAAATATCTATGCACTATCAAAAGAAAATACTATGTAAAAAAAATTGCAGTTTTAGCAGAACAGGTAAGTGCAGTGATTGAACAAAAGACACCACCTAAGTATAAAGACCCAGGATGTTCCACAATCTCCTGCCAAATTAGGACACATAAGTTTGGTCAAGCTTTGTTAGACTTAGAAGCAAGTGTAAATTTAATGTCTTATTCTATTTATTTGCAATTGGGACCTGGTGAGATTAAACCTACATCTGTAGTCCTACAATTAGCTGACCGATCGATCAAGTAACCACGGGAAATAGTAGAAGATGTTTTGTTACAAATTGATAAATTTTACTACCCTTTCGATTTTCTTATTTTAGATACTCATTCTGTAGTTAATATGGAGTCTAAAATCCATCTTTTTTTATGAAGACCTTTTCTTGCCACTGCTAACGCTATTATTAATTGCTGAAATGGTTTTATAAAATTATCTTTCGAGAATATGACTCTCATAATGAATATCTTCCATATTGGCAAGCAACGACGTGAGCAAGATGAATGCTATCATTCATATATAATAGACACAGTTGTAGTGGATGAAGCTTATAAAAATCATAGCTTGAAGAATTGTGTTATCCTGATGAAACAAGTGATGTGTTTAGTGTTTTTGACTCGTAGGATAAAGGGACTTGATTTTGGCACCCACGCTTTGAAGAGTTGCCACGAGAGAAGAAGAGACCGAAACCATCAAACCTCAAGACACCACAAGTTGAGTTTTCTCTGTTGCCCAAAGGTTTGAAACACGTAATCTTAGGACCAGGTGATACCTTTCCTATTATCGTTTCTTCTAAACTTAGTGCTGAACAAGAGAAAAAATTGATAAAAATGTTAAAACTACATAAATCTACACTAGGTTGGACCATAGTTGATATTAAATGTATTTCTCCATTAATATGCTCCCATAGAATTCCTTTAGAGGAAGGTGCCCAACCTCGTAGGAACCCACAAAGAAGATTTAACTCAATAATGAAAGAAGTAATGAAGAAAGAAGTCTTGAAACCATTAGATGCAGGTATAATCTACCCAATTTCGGATAGTCAATGGGTAAGTCCAACTCAAGTAGTTCCTAAGAAATCTACGGTTACTGTTGTAGAAAATGAGAATAGGATACCTGTTCCAACTAGAGTAGTAAGTGGTTGGCGAATGTGTATTGATTATAAAAAATTAAACATAGCCACCAAGAAATACTATTTCCATTTCCTTTTATCGACCAAATTTTAGAACGTGTAGCTAGACATCTCTTTTATTGCTTTCTTGATGGGTATTTGGGATACTATTAGATTGAGATAACTATAGAAGATCAAGAAAAAATCACTTTTACATGCCCTTTTGGTACTTATGCTTTTCATAAAATGCCATTTGGATTATGTAATGCACCAACTATGTTTCAACGTTGTATGTTGAGTATTTTCTTTGATATGGTAGAAAAATGCATATAATTTTTAATGGATGATTTGACTATTTTTGGTAATTCTTTTGGTTCTTGTTTACTTAACTTGAAAATTATTTTTAGTAGGTGTAAAGAAAACGAACTTGTACAAAATTGAGAGAAATGTCACTTCATGGTATCTTCAGGGATCGTTTTGGGTCATATTGTATCTGAAAAAGGGATAGAGGTTAACAAGACTAAAATTGAATTAATTTCTAAATTACCTACACCCAAAATGGTAAAATATATCCGATCTTTTCTTGGACACGTTGGCTTTTATAGGAGGTTAATACAAAAATAATTTGCCATATCTAGACCATTGTGTAATCTTTTGTTAAAAGATGCTAAATTCACATGAACACAAAAGTGTGAGTAGACATTTCGAACAGTCATTGCCAAACTCACCGCCGCTTCTATCATGCAATCACCAGATTAGAACCTCCAATTTAAGATTATGTGTAATACAAGTAATTATACTGTAGGAGCAGTTCTTCGGCAACAAAGGGAGGGAAAACCCTTTGTTGTTTATTATGCTAGCAAGACTTTGAATGATGCTCAAATGAATTACACTACTATTGAAAAAAGAACTATTAGCTGTTGTTTTTGCTTTAGACAAATTTCGTTCTTATTTGATTGGTTTACCAATTATTATTTTTACTAACCACGAGGCCTTTAAGTACCTTCTTTCTAATAATGATGCTAAAGCCCATTTAATTAGGTGGATTATTCTTTTAGAGGAATTTGATCTAAGCATTAAAGACAAGAAATGCGTTAAAAATATTGTTGCTGATCATTTATCCCATCTTGAGTTCACTGACTCCACTGATGTTCCACTTATTCGAGATGATTTCCCTGATGAACATCTTTTCAATATAAACCAAATACCTTGGTACGTACATATTGTAAATTATTTGATTTGTGGTGAACTTCCATTTAACTAGAGTGCACAAGATAAGCGTAAGTTCTTGGTTGAGGTATGTAATTTTTATTTGGATGATCCATATCTTTTCAAATATTTCCCTGACCAAATTATAAGATGTTACATTCCTAAATGTGAAATTTTCAGTGTCTTAAATTTTTGCCATAGTATTGCTTGTGGCGGTTATTTTTCTATGAAAAATACGACCGCAAAAATTTTACAATGTGGTCTTTACTAGTCCACTTTGTTCAAAGACACTAATAATTTTTGTCATTCCTGTGAAAGATGTCAAAAGTTAGGTATTGTATCTCAAGTAAATATGATGCCTCTTAACCCTATTATTGTTATTGAGATATTTAATTATTGGGGTTTCGATATTATGGGTCATTTTCCTTCATCTTTTGGCTACCTTTACATCATTTTAACTATTGACTATGTATTAAAATAGGTGGAGGTTGTAGCTTGTCATACTAATGATAACACAACTGTGGTGCAATTCTTTAAAAAAAATGTGTTATCAAGGTATGGTACATCACGTGTCATCATTAATGACCAAGGAACATATTTCTGTAACCTTTCTTTTGAACCTTTGATGCGCAGGTATGGTGTTCTTCATAAAGTTTCCACTGCATACCATCCACAGATAAATGGATAAGCTAAGCTAGCAAATAGAGAGGTTAAACAGATTTTAGAGAAGACGGTTAACCCAAATCGTAAAAATTGGTCTCTATGCCTTTCTGATGCTTTATGGGCATATCGTACTGCATACAAAACCATCTTAGAAAAGTTTCCATATCGGTTTGTCTATGGAAAAACTTTCCATTTACTTGTTTAGCTAGAGTATAAAGCTTACTAGGCTGTCAAAGCCCTTAACTTTGATTTGAGTGCTGCAAGTTTTCAGAGAAAGTTACAATTGTCAGAAATAGATGAGCTACAAAATGATGTATATGACAACTCCAGGATTTACAAAGCTAAAATTAAAGCAGCTCATGACAAATAGATCTTAAGGAAACACTTCGAGCCAAATCAACGAGTTTATCTTTATGATTCTTGATTGCATTTACACCCTGAAAAGTTAAGATTTCAATGGACTGGTCTATTTATGGTAAGGCACGTTTTTCCTAATAGTGCTATCGAAATTGAAGACCCCACTAATGGGCAAACTTTTAAAGTGAATGGACAACGGTTGAAAAGCTATGTGAAAAAGGTAGACCACTCTATATACTTATACGAGATCCCTTTTGAGGATTCTATCTATCATGCTTTATCAGGTTTAATCTATCTGTACCATATTTTATATTTGTCTATATTGTATCTTTTAACTTTTTATTTATGTTTTTTTTATATTTTATATTTGAGCATATTAAAGAATTGTATCCTTTAGACCATGATTTTTGTGAAGAGTTTCGGACTTGTGAGAAAAATGCAGTAGGTAAATTCTTTAGGTAGAGGACTTCTAATTTTGGGAAAATAAATTGTGTGTGCCAAATTTCTCTTTGCATGATTCGTTAGTAAAGGAATCTTATGGTAGAGGGTTAATGGGACACTTTGGAGTTACTAAGACCTTAGCCATTTTGCAATAACACTTTTATTGCCCATACATGAAAAGAGATGTTGAGAGATTATGGTAGATATGTCACATTTAGGCAAGAAAAATCCCAAGTGCAACCCCATGGTTTGTACATGCCACTACCTATTCCCAGTGAGCCTTAGATTTATATTTCAATGGACTTTGTGTTAGGTTTTCCTAGGTCTAAACGTGGTAGTGATTCAATTTTTATAGTTGTGGATAGATTTTCTAAGATGACACATTTCATTCCATGTCATAAAATTGATGATGCTTCAAATGTTGCCGATTTGTTCTTTAGAGAAATTATAAGATTACATGGTATGCCTAGAATAATAGTTTCAGATAGAGATGCTAAGTTCTTGAGTTACTTTTGGAAGAATTTATTGTGTAAGTTAGAAACTAAGTTGTTATGTTTTACTGCCTGTCACCCACAAACTAATGGTTAAACCGAAGTAGTAAATAGAACTTTATTAAAAAAAACATCAAAACTTGCAAAGAATATTTACTACACATTGAGTTTTCTTATTATTATACTATTCATTATGCTTTTAATTTTTCACCATTTGAAATTGTTTACAGTTTTAGTCCTTTAACTATATTGGATTTAATGCCATTACCTTTGTCTGAATGTTCTAACTTAGATGGAAAGAAAAAGGCTAAATTTGTTAAGCAGATACATAAGAAAGCAAGACAAAACATTGAGAGGAGGATGGAGCAGTGCGCAAAATAAGCTAATAAAGGGCATCGATAGCTAATTTTTGAACCCAGAGATTGGGTTTGGTTACACATGCGAAAAGAGAGAGACTTTTAGCACAAAGGTGATCTAAGTTACTTCCAAGAGGAGATAGACCCTTTCAAATCCTTGAGCACATCACTGACAATGCATATAAGTTGGATTTCCCATGTGAGTACAATGTTAGTGTCTTTTTAATGTTACTGATTTAAGTCCTTTTGATGTAGGTAATGATTTGAGGACAAATCCTTTTCAAGAGAAAGAGAATAATGAGGGCACTACTAACAAATGGAATGTAGATTCTATTTAAGTTCCAGTTGGTTCGGTTATAAAAGCTCGAGCTAAAAAGTTCAAGAAAACTCTTATTGGACTTATTCAAAACATTTGGACTAAATTGAATTCATAGAGGCCCAAAGAAGATGTTTCACTTGTTCCATAAGGTTGGATTTCCATAATTCAAGCTTTGGAATAATCTAGAAGAAATTTCTCAAATCACAAAGTGAGTGGATTAAGTGGAGTTTTCTAAATTGGTGATTACCCAATTTTAATTCATCAAGTGTTGGGGAATAATGGGAACAGTAGCACAATAGCCTATGTGAGCAACCCAAGTGGTTAGAGCTTTGAGAGCCTACAATAAATATTTATGATAGTAGTTGTAATATTTGAAATAAAGCCTTAGTTATTAGTGGTAATTAGTTGTTAGCTAAAGTCTATAGTGCATTTATTGTTATAGTTGTAAAGTTTGAAATCTAGTTTAAAATAAAGCCTTATTGGTAGTAGTTGGTAGCTAGTAGTTTTTAAGTTTTCATTAAATTTTCTAATAATGCTAGCATCCCAAATGTTCATTATAAATACATGAGGGATGAGAGCAAAACATTCGGCAATTTGATTAAGAAAATTCTCTTTAGTTCTTTTAAAACTCTTTGCACTTATCGAAATAATTCTATGGCGTTCTCCTTATTCTTATCAATCAATCATTCCATAATTAATTGTAGCATCTTCATTATAAGTAATGGGTCGTAGTTTCATACAAATCTATTTCTAAATGGTCTTGGAGTTCTTTTTAATCCAAAGTTTCATCAATTTCTTGGCGAGGACCGTATCAACCACCACATATTTACAAGACCCTTTCCCTTGAGGTAAGAGTCCTATCAGATTTAACCCCAATAAAGCAAAAGGTCATGACCTTGCTATAGTAGTGAACTATATAGCTAATGCTTGTATCTTATCTGTGAACCTTTGACATGTATCATATTGTCTGACCAAGTTCTTTGCATCTTAAAGGGTGGATGGCCAATAGTAAAAGGTTTTGAAAACTTTATGGGCCAACGTTTTTACTCTAGAATGGTTGCTACAAATTCCTTCATGAATCTCTCTAAAACCCCTCTCAACTTTTTGTGGCCCAAAACATCTCATGTAGGGATGAGAGAAGTGTTACCTATATAACACTCCTTTAATAATCGAATATCGAGCTACTTAGTATTTGAGTTTGAGCGCCTCTGATTTTCTTTTGGGAGGATTACACTTTGAATGTATTCTTGGATCGAATCGATGCAACTAGGATAAATGTTGATATGTATTATCTATTCCTTATTTTATGCATTAGGTGTGAGGGTAAATTCTATAAAGACTGTTTTAGGTAGTTGAGCTTCGTTATTTGACGCTAACCCAACTAGTACATCAGCTTGATGGTTTTCGATATTAAGATTAACTCTACTTGACTTTTCTAAACTGACCTATCAGGCTTTTAACCTTATTATATAAGCTAGCATGTTTTCTTCTTGAGCTTCAAAATTTTCGTCACTTAATTAACCACTAATTGACAATCACTTTTCACTAGGATCTTAGTGGTTTTTATAACTCGAGCCACTTTTAGCCTTGCCATGAGAGCTTTATACTCAACTTCATTGTTAGATGTCTTGAACTTAAATCTAATGACATAACATATTTTATCTCCTTCTAAACTAATAAGAACTATCCTTACTCTACATTCTTGAAGGTTGGATGCTCCATCAATTTAAAACACCCAACCTGTACTCTTATCTGGTGTTTCTTCCTTAATTTCTTCTACCTCCGACCCTGCAAGCATAAATTCTACCACAAAATTAGCTATAGCCTATCCTTTGATAGTACTGCTCGGGGTTTATGTTGTAGATCAAATTTGTTTAGCTCCATTGATCATCTGACCAAACATCTTGACAAGTTCAGCTTATGTAAAATCTATCTAAGGGACTAATTTTTCTTGACCGTAATTATATGGGCCTGGAAGTATGGTTGCAGCTTTCTTTCTGACGTGAGTAGGGCAAGAACTAGCTTTTATATGGGAGGGTACCTACGTTCCGGGTTGACGAAGGATTTGCTGGTAAAGTAAACTGGTTGCTGGACCTCCATCTCTTTCTTGATCAATACCAAGCTCACCACTTTACTTTAGACACCAAGATATAATATTAACCTGTTCCCCTGAGATGGGATAGTAAGGTGTATAAGTTGAAAGAGGCAAGCTTTGAGCTACTAGAAAGATTCCTTAAATTCTGGGGTTTATCGGTTCTTCTCTCTTTTCTTTATAGCTTCAAAGAATTTGAGTACTTATCTATGGCTTATGATATGAATTAACTTAAGGCTACTCCTCTTCCTATGAGCCACTGGCTTTATTTGACCGTGATTAGAGATTTCATTTCCAAGATAGCTCGAATTTTATCTGGGTTAGCTTTTTGTTAACCATGAATCCTAAGCACTTGTCAGACTTTACCCTAAAAGCATATTTCTCAGTATTTAACTTTATATTATGCCTCTTTAGGGTCTTAAATACCTTTTAAATCTCCTACATCCCCCAATTTAGTAGACTTAGCTATCATATCATCTATGTACACTTTCATATTCTTGCCAATCAAAGGTTTAAATAGTTTATTAACTTGCCTCTAATAACTGCCCTTGCATTTTTCAGGCTGAACGGTATCACCTTATAACAGTGATTCCCCTGATGTGTAACAAAAAATGCCTTCTCCTAGTCTAGGGGAAACATTGTGAATTAGTTATATCCTAAAAAAGCATCCATGAAACTGAGCAGCTCATGCCCTGCTGTAGAGTTGACTAGCTGATCTATTTTGGAAAGAGAAAAACTATCCTTGAGGTGTGCCTTCTTTACGTCAATGAAGTCAACATACATCCTCCACTTCCCGTTTTCCTTTCTAAACACAATGACATGCCTTACTTAGTGTACTTCCCTGATGAATCCCGTGGCTTATAGTTTCTACTTCTGCTGCCACTGTTTCATTCCTCCCCTGGTTGAATATCCTTACCTTTTGCTTGATCAACTTAAAATTTAGACTTATCACTAGCGCATGGGAAGTCAAAGTGGGATCAATTCCAGGCATGACTTCATATGACCATATAAAGATGTTAGAAAATTCTTTTACCATTGCTGTCAACCCCTCTAACTTTGGGGGCATCATATTTAACTTGAGTTGGGTCTAATGCTTTTGTTAGTTCGGATGATTCCTTATCATTGTCTTGGGGATTAACAACAGAGATGAAGTAAGTTCTTTTAACTGATTCTGCACAATAACTCCTAACCATCTTTTGGTCTCCAAACACCACACCTATCCTTTCTCTAGTAGGGAACTTGAACTTCAAATAATGTATGGATAGGGTTGCATTAGTATTTCTCATAAATAATAGTAGCTAAACGTAAGCACAAGCTATCATATCAAGTAATATAGGATTTTAAGTCCAGATATCATTTTCAGATGGACTATATGATCTAATTTTTTCAATCAAATACTAAAATTATATTTATTTAACTTTTATTCGAAAAACCAAAATAAAAAATCAATTAATTAACATAGTTCTATCAAATTAAACTAAACCTAAATATAAATAGCAAACAAACAAAGAGTTGAATTCACCAATTAATAATAATCTAGGGTTTAGAGTTATCCCTTAGTATTTCATTTAATTTATTGACTTCTTAGTTAATCCCTTAATACAAATTGATTGGCTAGACGTTAATCTCATCACAAGCCTCTGTCAATGGTCGAGTGACTATATTATGCATTCTAACAACTACCTGTATGTTTAAGGTAATCTGATGAGAATGTAATTCATTAAGACCAGGTCTATATAATACCATACATACAATCTAGGTATATGTCTATCCTATATGGAACTCATAGTTGTTACCCTATGATCACGCATCAAATTATCTTATACTAAACACATGAATCCATCCATCCAGTTCATCATAGTTCCTCAATCATCCAAAATGTTGTCCAAATATAATGAAAGTAATAAACAAAAGATAGAATGAATCATTGTATGTATTAAGTTCATAAACTAAGAATCAATGAAATTAAAATACATACTAGGTTCAATAGTCTAACCCTAGATAAAAAAATTTAGCTGAGTCCCTGATACATTGGGCTGTATGAGATAGTTGAAAGAGTTGGAGAGGTGGCATATCACCTACAGTTACCAGAAGATCTGGCTAGAATTCATGACGTGTTTCACATTTCTAGGCTTTGCAAGTATTTAACAGATCCTTCACACATCTTAAGGGAACAATCAATAAAATTGGACGAGAATTTGAACTACGAAGAGAAGCCTGTGCAATCCTAAACCGGAAAGAGCAAGTGCTTCGTAATAAAAGCATTTCTTTAGTGAAGGTGTTATGGATGAAGTATGGAGTAGAAGAAGCCACATAGGAACGTGAAAATCAGATACGAGTACAACATCCCCACCTTTTGGAGACAGGTACAATTTAAATTTCAAGGATGAAATTTTTTTTAAAAGACGGGTGAAATTGTAATATCCAATCCCTATTAGTAGTATTGGAGCCTAGATTTCGGTATAGAGTAATGAAGACACCATAGGGTTACCCGATTTTAATCCTATTAGAAATATATCCTTTATGGTGCACATGAGAGATGTTAGACCTAATATGGTAATTTCACACGCGGTCGAAGTGTCAGACGACCCTAGAATATTTTTGAAATTTTTTTCTATTAACTTGGAAAAGGAAATTCTAATTTACTACATGAATTTCCATTTAAAGGTTATGTATAGAACAAGCCTTTGTTGAGAAATACAATCTATATATTAGAGAATGAACTAATTAGAAACAATCTCATGGATTGCCAAGTTGGAAATTCTAATTAGTTCACTGGACTATTCTAACTAGATAGTTACAAATGAACCAATTACTTAAAAATTTTGAGTTAGTTGAGGGGCAAATTGGTCTTTTAAGAGAGCACTATAAATATGGTAGACATGTGTAGAAATTTCAAGTGATCAAAAGCAAAAACTTATAGTAAAAGAGAGTAAAATTCGTCCAAGTGAGGGAGGGGCTACTACAGTGACATTTCAAGTTTTTTTTTCATGAGTTTTCACGCTTAATCAAGTTATAAGAAGGTCAAGTATAAGTTCCTATGCTCAATTGAAGCCTCCATTAGTGAAACTCCAAGAAAAAAAGGTAAGAAAAACATTGTTTTGTGAGATTGATATGTGAACTTTCAAGATTGCTTCAATTGATGTTCTTATGTGTATTCTTGATTTAGATTGAGTTGAATTCTAGTGTGGAGCTTGAAGGAGTCACCAAGTGGAAGAAATTAGCAAGGTAAGAATTAGGGTTTTGGGTGATTGGAATGCAGAGACTTCAATTGGCTGTAATTAGGGCATTAGAATGAAAATGGAATGATTTTAGTGTAATTGGAACTAGAAATTGAGAAAAGAAATGTGTTGGAACCTAGGGTGAAATTCTGTCACTTTAGAAAAGTTAGAGATTGAGTTGTGTTTTGGTTGAATTGTGATATATAAATAGTGCCTTATGTAAATTGAATGTATATGGTTGATGAAAAAATAAAAAATGAAGAAAATGGGACATAATTGTCAATTTTGAAAAGGTAAAGGGAAATTATGTCCAATTGGAGATATAGGGTGTTAAGAAATTTTCAGGGCATCGGATAGTGAATTAGATAAGATTGAATGGCTCCGTAAATGAAAATCAAAAAGTAGTATCCATCCAGGCTTTGTATTCTGATTAGGGTGTTTAGTAGTTAAATGAGATTCTAGCATTCGATTTGGTTCTAAATGTCATTTATGGAGCGTAGGTGAAGAAAACCGAGAGTAGTAACGGAAGCAAAAATCCGGAGCAAAATTGAGCGCGGAGCAGTTGTGAGTGAAAATCTGTGATTTCTTTTATCTTTCGTTTATTATGTTTTTGCATAATGAAAATATATGTTTTATGTGCTTTTAATGTATAAACATAATTTATGATCTTGATATATATTCATAGATATGCTTTTACATGTTCGGTTTAAGAAACAGCTTTAAAATTACTGCATCCGTTTCAAATGCCATTGGTACCCTCAGATTATAGTGGTGGTGATTGTATTAGACCTGGCCGGTATATCCCGCACACATGGGCAAGTTATGGGGTGTGTGTCACTAACTCTGGAAAATTGGGATGTCAAGTTATGTGAGTCGCTCTATGTGTACGGGATACTGTCTCGCTATATATATGCGATGTAGGATTCTGTTGCATACCCAATGAGATGTCACTGTGGGTGCTGCTAGTTGAGGCGCCCTTGACCTACTCACATGTGCGGTGGTTAAGTCACTGCGTGAGTATAGAGTTTTAGGGTTACCATTGGTATAGTTTAGAAAGAAAATGGCCGAGCGAAGACTTTACTAGTTTTTGATCTACCGATAGCATATTATGCGTTTATATGCACATGCTAGTTATTATGTTGTACAGATTTTGGATATTATTTTTCAAAGATGAAATAAAATCCGTTCGGCAAGATTTCATCGGCATATGATGTTAGAAACCGTTTTATAGCTTTATATCAGTTTTGGAAGCATAATTTATGCATGTCTTTTAGAATTTACTATCTATGCATAATGTTATTTTATTTAAAATTTTAAATGCACTCACTGAGCTCCTTTAGCTCACTTGTTTCGTGTTTTATATTTTCTAAACCCTTTTTCTAAGTGCAGGTCTCGGTACGCCAGCTGCTGATTCTCCTATTGCTGATTAGTGGGCCAAATCTGAAGATCATTTTGTTTATGTAAATGTGCTAAATAGCACTCTTTTTGCTTTTAGCATAGTAATTCTAGACATGTGTATTGTACATATGATTTTTATAACCAAGAAGAGTTACGATATTTTGATGATCGTTTCACTCTTTTATCAAAATTTTAGTTTTATGATCATAATGAAATTATTAAGTTGAGTTGGATTATGTTGGAAGAAGGTCCTATTTGATAGTATGGAGAAGTGGTTTGGAAATAGAAGTGTAATTCTTTGTAGGTTTTGTACTAAATTTTTAGAAAAACAGGGAAAACTCTGCCCGTTTTTTTAAAAATTAAGATGTAATTTTCATATATATTCCAAGATTTTGTTTTCAGTAATAGCAACCACTAAAAAGGGGTTTGCCTTACAGAATTTCTCAACTTACCCAGTTATATTCTAAGAAACTTCCATTGAGGTGCCCGACAGAGCAGCTGGGATCTATTGTAAAGGGTCTTGGGGCGGATCTTGTTAATTTGAGTTGGAGGAAGTCTCTTGGGATGCTGCGCGCCCAACATTCTGTTATAGGCACTGCAATACCCAAGCGTGGGTTCTAGTCTTCTCGTATTTTGAGTGCAGCTTTTTCGTTTCTCGTCTATTTTGCCTCTCGTTTGTTCTAAATTGTCACTTTTTTTTATCTTACACCTATTTATAAAAAAAAACACAAATAATATTCAAATATTCATAAATTATAGCCAAAATTACGTTCAGAGTACTAAATATACTAGTGCATTTATGTTCTTATCAAATATCCTCAAACATAAGACTTTGCTCATCCTCAAGCAAAACAAAAGTAAACAATCACAACTTATTATTGACTTTATAAAAACTAAAAACTAAAATAAGCCTTGGTTAATTTACATGATCATATTCAAAGTCTCAAAGGTTGTCAAATGCCATAAGTATTTTTAGAACGCAACAGACAACTTTCAATAACTCATTCTACCGTTCATCAAGTCCTTTATTCTCCTATATAAATGATCACTTTTGCATGTGTGTAATAAGAAAGTAATTAATCAAATGAAACTTAGATAAACTCAATAACTTAAGATAGCACATAAAGATGATATCTCATTATATTTTAATTATAACACTACCATAAGCTTGCTATTCATACTACTCTTTCCTAATGTAGAAATATATTTCTAGGGATCTATTTAGGACTTTATTTATCTTATAGTGTAAGACTAAAGTCAAGATGGGATATAAGGATAAATATGAAGCGCAAATTACACCACTAACACTTAACTTTACTTAGAACTTCTTGATCTTTTTCTCGATTCATCTTTTCTGCAAAATGTATGATCTTTCTATCTCTCTTTTAATCACTCTTTTGTAAAGAATTTCTTCTTTTTCTTAAGTAGTGGGTATTGTGCTTTAAAGCTCTTCTCTTTTTTTTTTTATATGTACTCTTATACTTAGATTGATATGCACCTTCAAGACTTATTACTTTTCATGTTAGCACCTTTTTCTCACAACCACAACCTTTTTTCCTTTAAAGAATATTTCTAAGTAAATTTAAGGCTTATGGTGTTATGAGTCATTGAGGATAAATAAACTTAAAGTCTTAAGGCTTGTAATATGATTAAACAGAAAACTGGGTATTTAGGCTAAAAAATGGTAATTATAGATAAATATGGATCTAGAGTAGGTTCAATCAGTCCAAATATAGCCTAATGTCATCTCCCTATTCACGTGTTTCCTAGGATTTTTTCTCAAGTAGTAATCAAACAAGTTCTAGAATGTTGGTCTTCGAGATTATGGTGTACTACTTTAGCAAATAGTATCTCTCATAAAATAAATTCAACTAATTACAAGCTTATCTCAATATACTTAACAATAAGTGATCAAAAATAAGTTTGAACAATCCAAGATTCATAATATAAGAATTATTTTAAGCATATATTATTTTCTAGAGACTTGTGAAAATAAATTTACCCAAGATTCTATTTCTTATCATAAAGTAATGATCATCTTTTTAACCAAAACTAACAACTAAATAATAATTTAACCCACAAGACAACCAATCAAATTATGCAGCAAAATAAACAAAGGTTATGTGTTTCCACCCCCAAGCATAAATTAGACATTGTCCTCATTGTCGAAAAATAAACTTAAAAGTAAGAAAACTCTCCTAGTGAATGAAGTTGAAACATTGCAGCGTTGTGTTCTTGATGAATGTAACTACAATTTCCTTTACTCCCAATGCTTGCAAATGCTTGTGCAGCTTTCTTGAATGTTTGGCTTACTATTTTTATTCCTACAAGAAAAGAAACTAACATAACTAAAACTGAAAATAAGCAAATAAAAAATAAAATTACTTGGTTTACCTATCAAGAGGTGCTTGATTTACATCGTTGCCTTGATAGGGCTCTTTTTCATTTTTATGGTGGATCAGATTTAATGGTGGAATCCTCCTTATATATAATCCTCTTGGCACTCTTCTCTTTGGACTTTTGGGCTTCCATATCTTCTTAATTAAGCCAAGGACAGTAGCTTTTGCCTTATTCTCCTCGCGCTTCTCTAGAATGACTTTAATCGTAGATTGAGGAAGTGGTTCTTTTGTGCCCTTCTCTTTGATCCTTTCTTCATGGTGCCACTAATTATTTTTCTTTCCTTTATTCTTATGCTTTAATGCCTTCTTTCTAATATAAGGATTCAATATATCTATCTATTTAATCTCTTTGGCATTTGAGTGCACCATATTAATGCTGCAACATTCTTCACTTTTGGATGGCAACTTGATCACCTTAAAGATTTTGAAAGTAATAGTAATAACTTATACCCTTATGGTTAACTCTCTTTTTTGAACATCAATAATCATTCATCCTATGGCTAGGAAGAGTCTTCAAAGGATGATAAGAATCTATTTGTCTTCTTCCATGTCTATGATGATAAAATCTGTAGGGAATATGAACTTATCCATATTTACTAGCATTTCCTTTATGAATCCCTACCGATAGGTAAGAATGTGATCATCAAGTTGAAGTGTGACATTAATAAGTCTTGCTTCTCTCAAACCTAACTTGTTAAGGATGAAAAGAGGCATGAGATTTATATTTTCTCCAAGATGACAAAGTGCTTTACCAAGATCATAATTGCCAATGGAGAATGGAATGGTAAAGCTTCTGGATCCTTGAACTTTGAAAGTAGCTTCTTTTGAATGATGGCACTACACTCTTCTATCAATGCTATGTCCCATAATCTGCTAGTCTTTTCTTCTTAGATAATATCTGGTTCATAAACTTTACATAACTTGGCATTTGTTCAAGAGCATTCGTAAATGGTATGTTAATGTGAAGTTTTCTTGAAGATATCCAGAAACTTTAAGAATTTACTGTCTAACTTCTATTTCTGTAACCTTTTAGGGAATGGTGGAGGTGGATGGAAAACTTAAACTATATGTTTCAGCTAGTTTTTACTGTTATTCATTGTTGTATCTGCATTTTTTTACAATTCTACACTATGTTTTGCACTTTTTTGCTATTGCACATCATTAACTGCAGTACTCTTTGCATTTTTCTATTGCTTAAATTTTGTTTTTGCACTTTCAGAACTATTTTGCTATATCTTTTTAGTTTCTGCACTTGTTTGACACTTCTATAGCCTTTTAAGGAAGGGAATAAGTAATCTGCATAGTTGTACTTCTTCTTCTTATGCCACATTCTCCTTCTTTTTCACACTTGATAGTGGTGATTTGTATGTGTTATTATGTAAGATCTTATCACTCCTTAAGTTTATGGCTAGCATTGCTCTATATTTCTTAGATTTACTTTGGTGTCACTTAGTAGAATGCCTTAAGGTCGCTTATTAATAGCTACAACAAATTATCCCATTTAAACTTTTAAGTTCTTTAATGATGCTAAATAATTATGTAGGATAATGTCATTAGACTTCATATATTGCATGAACATGTCTTTTAGTGCTAAATTTTTCTCTTGTTGTGGCTAGATTATTGGTGGATTTATTGGTTTAGATAACTCTCTTTGGTTGTTACGTTAAGAAAGTTAGGATGATCTCTCTACTCCAGATTATAGAAATTTAATTGTGGGTCAAGTTTTTGTTGATTAACATTGCCCATAAAAATCTGTCTGCATGTACCGCTCATTCATGTGGTTATCACCATAAAAGTCACATACTATTTGATGGCTTTTGACGACGTTCAATGCATCAAACCTATTTGATAATGAATTGATTGGAGTTGCCAATGCATTAAATATGTCAATCTCATGTATACTGATGACTCTCTTAGGTGTGACTCTCTTAGCTGGCCGTTGGTAACTGTTTGACACTATTTCTTCCAAAAAATCTTAAGCCTCATCTGTTGACTTATTCATTATATCTCTTCAAGTTGGGAAATCTACAATGGTCCTCAAATGGTCTACTAGTCCATTATTGAACGTTCGAACTAATAGCTATTTAGGGACACCATAGTGAGGACACTTCATCAACGTGTCCCTGAAGCGCTCTCATGCCTCATACAACGACTCGCCATTAATTTAACTGAATGAGGTGATGTCATTCCTCATCGTGGCTAAAATATTCTACGCTAAATCTTTTCACTTTGATATAGATCCTGATGGCAATGACATTAACCAACTCTTTGCTTTATCTTTCAAGGAGAAAGGGAATAGTCTAAGTCAAATGGCATCGTTTAAGACTCTATTACATATCTCTAAGAAATTTATGATATGCATGTTAGAATTGTCATTGGGAGATCTGGTGAACTATACAGACTCTTTCAATATTTAAATCATACTTAACTTGAGCTCAAAATTGTTGGTGTTGATGGTTAGTCGTAGAATACTAAATTGAACACTATTTGTAGTTGAGACAGCATACTCTTTTAAAGCTCTTTGTTGTATCATGGGCTCAAACACTGGATCATTGATGTGATCGTTGTTCTCCACCATGTTAAATGATTGTTAGGGTTATTCATGTCAAAGCTTATGCAATATTCTTTTGATCTCAGGATGAAAAGAAGTCAAGTCAACACTTTTTGCCCTTCGTATAAATTGTCAAAGTAAAATAAAAGCAAAATTAAAGTAAAAAGAGGAAAATAAAATAAAATTTGAATAAAAAACAAGTAACATGGTATTAGTATGGATCTAATAATAGAAGGAATAATCTCCGACAACGATGCCACAAACTTGATGAATGCTTTAGTAGCTAAGGGCACGCTATCGTATCAAATAATATAGGATTTTAAGTCCAGATATCATTTTTTATGGGGACTATACGATCTAATTCTTTTAATCAAGTACTAAAATTATATCTACTTCACTTTTATTCATAAAACCAAAATCTAAAATCAATTAATTAACCTAGTTCTATCAAATTGAACTAAACTTAAATAACAAACAAACAAATAGTTAAATTCACTAATTAATAATAATCTAGGGTTTAAAATTATCTTCTAATATTTTATTAGATTTATTAACTTCTTAGTTAATCCTTTAATATGAATTGACGCTAGAATTTAGTCTCATCACAAGTCTCTGTCGATGGTCAAGTGACTATATTACATATTCTAACAACTATCTATATGTTTATGGTAATTAAATGAGAATGTAATTCATTAAAACCATGTTTAGTAATATCATAAATGCCATCTGGGTATATGTCAATCGTACATAGAACTCATAGTTGTTACTCTATGATCATGCATCAAACTATCCTAGCCTAATTATATGAATCCATCCGTCGAGTTCATCATGCTTCCTCTGTCATTCAAAATATTGGTCAGATATACTAAAAGTAATAAACATAAGATAAAATAAATCAATTGTATGTATTAAGTTCATATACTAAGAATTAATAAAATCTAACTATATACAAGGTTTCGTAGTCTAACTGTAAATCAAACAAATTTAACTCATCATTAAACCAAGAGTATCAAACTAATCCATAAATCAGCAAGAACAAAAATATAATAATAAGAAAATAGAAGGAAAATTAATCAAAAAGACGCCTCAAGTTGCTTCTCTATTTCCTTGACTTGAAGCTTGAATCTTGAACTTGAATCTTAAATCTTGGCTTTAATATCTTGAATTATTGATCTGAAATGTTTCTCTAATTTTTGCCTTTAAAAAAGTCTATGTTTTGGCTCATAAAAAGGTGCTTTTTTAGCTATGAGAAAACCTAGGGTCGAGGGTCTTTGAATCTAAGTCAAAATAAGAGAGTTGGGGAGATGTTTTATTAGTTGCATGGGTACCATAGTGCTGGGGCTGAGCATCAGGTGCTCAAATTGGAAAAATGTGAGTTTAGGGAGTCTCTTTAAGGTTAGGTGCCACAATGTCCTAACTTTCTATTTTATGCTTTGCAGCGCCTAGGCCTAGGTTCTAGTGCTCTTATATTTAAGCACAACTTGCTTGTTGCTCATCCGTTTTGCCTCTCATTTGTTCCAAATTATCAAATATTTTCTCATGCACCTATTTATGATATAAAAAAACACAATTAAATAGCCATATTTTATAAATTAGAGTAAAAGTTACGTTTATAGTACTAAATATATTAGTCCATTTATGCGCTTATCAAATGGCCGTCTAAGTAGGATCTTATATAGAAATAGTTGGTCTACTACTACAAAGTTGTTCATTACTATGTTTTCATATGGATTTTTGCCCAAGGTCATGGGAATGGCCACTGTGCTGATCGGTATCACACAACTCTTGTCGAACCCTTGTAACAGTATTTAGGTTGTTTCCATATGTAAATTCTTAATCTTTAATTCATTTAGGGTTTCTTTAAATATTATGTTGACTGAACTCCCAGGGTGAATGAATACCCTGTTAACCTCTATACCCACCACTTGCACAGCTACAACGAGTGCATCATCATGCAGGTAATTTACTATTAAACGTGTTTTTGTACATGTTGAAAAGTTTCAAAATATATGTCCAACATACATTACGTAGCTGAATAACTTATAATCATGCAACATATACACATTAATATTGAATAAAAATTGTATAAAAATTTGTATATATATCTTTGTAGATAATTCAGTGAAAAGTGTTAAACTTTGACACTTTTAAGATCATAATGAAGTCCTCCCTTGAACAATTCTAGACTCTAATGTTTAGTGGGATTATAGTAGGTAGAATGGTATCCTTTGATGTCTCGTGTAGGAATGAAAATAAGTTCAACCCTTGAACTAATTCTAGCATCAGATGCCTAAAAAATTGTGTCTAGGGACCATAATACAACTTTCTCAAAGTTCTATTTTCTCTTAACTCTTTTACACTAATTTTGCTCTTCTCATAAAATTCTGTAACAAATGAACTATTTTACTTGTTTTATACTGCAAAGACTTTACATGTGAACACATATCCATCATGGAGTCATGTTTGACCATATAAGGTTATGAATGAGTGACAAAAGTCACTTAACAATGTCCATACAAGCACTTTGCATATGTGACATTTGTCACACAAATAGCCATGCATGGATGCCTTGTGTGCAATTTACTTTTTCAAGCAATAATGACTTGTTTGCAATATTTCAAAACTATGTTTCCTACTTTTCAGATAGGTCCTAAAATATATCCTACTTTTTGAAACCTTCCCGGATTGATCCGTATGATCCGTCTCGCTACCACAATGCTCAACGAGTATACTTCATATTGTAAGACTCTTTAGCTTCAAACCTATTTGTCTTATGAAACACTTCTGGAAGTATATGATGATGCCTTATACACACATTATAGATATTATAGAACAGAGCATTGAATCATACAAGCTGAGATTAAACAATTCACAAAAGAGTTTGTAGATATTGTTTAACCCTACAGAAACTCTTTTTTTGGGTTTTCATTTATGGTTATAAAACATCCTGAAATACAATCTCAGAGTATCAAGATATACAACTCACCTATATAAGCTGACAGATCCCATATCTACGCACACTAGACTCTATAAGCATTGAACTATACCTAGCGACACCTAGAGATCAAACTATAAAAGGTCTCTAACATGAATAGAACCAAAGTATGATGGATCACTCATAAGTCCACCATAGCGCTTAGGTCAAAGGAACATGAATACTACTCATCATGAGAAGACCCTCAATTGACGGCTTCATAGGATGTTATTAGAGATTCTTACGAGTCTGTTAAGTATCCAGTCCTTACTGAATACTTGCATACCTATACGAACTTTCTCTAAGCCTATGATCTGCTAAAACTAACCATCTAGATAATCTAGATATGGATATACACTAATCCAAAAGGAATACCGATCGACCCATCTCGGTAACCATGGATCAGGAATGATGTTTTTGAGAACATATTGCGCAATGACATTTCTTAGCACTATTTGAAACTCTTTGCAACTACATCACTATTATAGTATTCTCAAGTCTTTGTCCTTGTTTCAGACAAGGTTCTAACTCTTTAGAACTGCTAACTCTTAGCATTGACCTAAACTCTTTTAGATCTACAATTTCCAAAACGTTGCAAGCTTCTTACGATATAAATAATAATAATAATTAACAAATAAAAACAATGTTCATTGTATAAGTATTAAATAAATAAACATTCATACAACAATGTGAATGGCACATAAGCATCATTTCCAACACTTACTCCATAGGCATCCTCCTCGATAAACATAATGGGGACTTCTTACTATAGTCATGGTTTTTTGGCCAAAGGAATGCTGCATAAAACCTTGTGTCCCACCATAGAGTACCGTAAGTAATCTTTATTTGTCGATTTGAGTCTCCTACCAATATGGGTTCTCTATAGATAATAATAATAATAACATTCTAGGAAGACCTACTAGGGCCATCAGTGGGTTGGTTATGTTGTCTAACTGCCTTGAATTCCCCTAAATATCCATTCCTCATTAGAGCATGCACCTGTCGTTTCAACTCGAGGCATTCACCAATGGCATGCCTCAAACTCTGGTGAAACTCACACCAGCTTTCTCAAATTTGTTCACTGCTCTACCGTCTTGCCCCTATGAGAGGCTTTAAAAAGCAAGCCTCTATTCTTGATAACCTTATAGATATCCTCAAGGGGGGTAGCTATAGGAAGAAAGTTATCAATCTGAGCCACTCTGCATTGTTCTTCGGTTAAGTGCTCTTTCAAACCTCTCAGAGTTTTAGGTCGCTTAGGGTAATTAGCCTGAAGGTGATACCTGTTCTGCCTATCATTTATGCAAGAGGCGGGGCTTGTTACACCTATTTAGGTAGATTTCCCTCTGTTGTGGTCTGTATGTTCTGTTAACCCTTGGGTACTTTCACCGGGGGGGTTCTGTCCCTTCGCTCCCGAAATCTTTCATTTTCCTACAGGTACATTTGACCTCGAGTAGTATCCGTGAGTAATTTCTTTGCCTCTTCTTCTTCTTTTATACCAATATATTTGAATGACTTATTATATACAATAACATATTTTGAAACATTACTCTTAGACTGATAGTACAAGAACCTATTCAATTTTAGTCTAGCATTAAGAGCTTCCAAAGCTATTGGCTGGTCAAATACTCCCAGTAATATCACTTCTTTGTGGAATCTCTTCATGTAATCTTTAAGACTTTCATTTCTCCTCTACCTGATCTTTTTTAACTGTGAAATATCTTTTTCTACCTCATAGAAACCTTAAAATTATTGTGTGAACTTTTTTGTGAACTTATGGTAGGATAAGATACTCTGCTACTTTAGACCTCGATATTAGAGGAGGGTCTAACCCTTAAGATTCATGTGGAAGACCTGTATATCTACTTTTGCCTCAACCCTGTAATGGATAATAGGTTATTCACATGGTCAACATAGTGGTTTGGGTTTGTTACTCCTCGCTAAGTTAGAAGGCTTAGTAATTTGAACCTACTCGGGAGCTCTATGTCTCTTAGCTCATTGATCAGGGGAGGTTGATCTTTATTTCTTTTTCCACAAGAAGGCTCTTTAACCATTCTTCCAACCCTTGAATCTTATCTTTAAGAGGCGGCTCAGTATATGGCTTCCCTTGACCATTATCCTTATGCCTTCTCACCTTTTCAGAGTCCCTGATCTGAGACATCTCTCGTTCATCTAGCATATGGCTTCACCTTCTAACATCTATAGGGTCATAGAGGACTTCTGATCATTTCTCTCTAACCTACTAGCTTAAGTTCTTCAAAACATTTAAACTATAGGGTTAGGGTTCTCCTTCTGTTTATCCCTTATCTCTCATCCCCTATTCTTTCCTCACTGTCTCAACATCTCAACCATCAACTGCCTTAATATCCCACTTTCCTCCCTCAACATCTACAGCTTCTCTTGAACCTATTTTAGCAATGAGGTTTTAGGAAAACTGGTTAGGTTTGTTGGGTAGGCTCTTTGGGTTTGATTTCTACCTAGATTCCCAACTTGTTGTGGTTCAATAAGTTGGTTCCTACTATTGGATGAGTGTTTGATCATTTGTTAGTGTTTTGGTAGATTTTTTACAAAGCTTTTTGTTCTAACCCCCACAATCAACAGAAAAAATTGTTGACCATAAAAATAAGCTTTTGGGCCTTGTGAAACAAAACCTTGGCCCTTGTTTGATTTGGGCTATGATTTTGGGCCTTCTAAATTTCTTGCCAAACTATCCCTACAAAACCTAAAGAAAACTCTTGTTATGATCTCGTTGGCGGTGTTTCCAGCGAAGACCCTCCAATACTTAAGTTAATCTTCTAAAATATGGTGCGGGGAAGTAAAGGAGAGTGAAAGTTATGCTTTTTAAAGTCAAAATTTTTAGAACCTATCTCAAGTTGTCTTTCCCTTTTTTATAGCATCGGGCCTTGAAAATCTTGTGGGTGAATATTAGGCCATCACCGGATTACGTGGCATAATTGAAAGTGGATATTCAGGGTGTCACCTAATTACTTGGTGTGACTTGGGGATATTAACTTCCCAAAATTAAAGGGTTTTCTCTAAGGGCAGTGTTGGTTGCCACTTATAATGACTTGCCTTTTTAGGCCGCTGACTTAATGTAGAAATTTTTATAGGGTTAAGGAGCAGCCCTGCAAATTAATTAATTAAGCTACTCGACATTCTCTAAAATTCGAGCAGCTTTGGAGACTGAATTTTTAATATGGCTGAGGATCGGCCTTGTGAATTAACTAATTAAGCTGCTCGTTATTCTTTGAAATTCGACCAGCTTTAAAGACGTGATTCAGTGGGTGAATGGCTCAGCATATCTATATTGCCAACTGTTTGGGGTGTTTAAACTGACATAGTCGAGGCTTTTGATGGAGTTGTAGACAAGTGAACGGTCAGTCATTGGTGGTATAATACTTAGACTCTAAGCTAGTTAAAATGGTAAAATGATATTCCAAGTAGGTTTTGGGCTTTTGGGCTTGTCTCTTTAGGTGGAGCTAGTTGTAAGCCCAGATGTTAGGCCTTTAGACTCGCTTTTCTAGGTAAAGCAGGCTATGGGCCTATAGATTGAGCTCTTAGGATTTGCAGTGGGAATAGGTTTCTACCTCATCATGACTTACATGACTCATTTGTAAAGTTCATAAAATAGTGGATCGATATACTTGTCAGGTGGATCCAAAATACGAGCTAAACCTTTAACTTAAGCTAAAAATCTAGACTTGTGTTAGAAAGGGAAATAAATCAAATAATTTGTTAAAGAGGAAATAAATTATTTGATTTATTAAAAGAGCAAACAAATCAAATAATTTTCTTCTTAATTGATCTTTAAGTCAAATATTCTCAATTATCTTTTATGTGTATTTCAATTTTATATGTAATTAACTAGTTTAACTTGTATTTTTCCTTTCTCAACATGAGAATAGCCCTATAAATGTAAACCTTACTATTTGTATTTTGATGCACAGTAATATATAATTCTTGTCCAAAATATTTCTTTACACTCTCTTAATTTTTCATGGTATTAGAGCCTCTTCTAGGATAATTTTTCTTTCTCCACTACGTAAACAGTATTATGAACAGTGTCTCAACGAGTATCACAAATAATACTATAAAATGTGTCACAAGATAGTATCATAAATAGTAGCTGCCTTGAGCAATACGTATAAACAGTACTATTGCCTTGAGCCCTAGGTTTCTTACATGACTTTTGTTGATTGATAAAGGAGAATGAGAAATTTACAAAGATGATGGGAAAAAAACATTACTGACGATATGGATGCCTCTACCATACATCACTTGTATCATCCAAATATTATTTTGGTTACCAAAACACTTAAAGAAGTGCTAATAACAAAATTGGATTCATCAATGGGATGATATAAGCACCACCTCAATCCAACCTTAAGTTTCTAGTGTGGCAACGGTGCAATGATATAGTATTATCCTGAATTTTGAATTCAAATCATTCTAATATTGCAAAAAGTGTTATTTATGCAAAAACTGTCAATAAAGTCTGGGATGACTTAAAAAAATAGGTTCTCTCAAGGGAATGACTCACGAATCTATCAAATTTGACAAGAAATTATCAAACAACGATAAGGGTCTCAGTCTGTTTCAGCCTATTACACCAAGATAAAGTCATTTTAGGATGAGTTGGCTTCTTTTCATGATCCAATTTCTTGTACTTGTGGAGGTTTAAAAGGCTTATTGAACAAAAAGAAAAAAAAAGGGTCATACAATTCTTAATGGGACTAAATAAATCTTATACCAGCATGCGAGGTTTAATTCTTATGATGAGTCCTCTCCCAGACACACACAAGTTTCATGCCTCCTTGATACTCCAATAAAAGAGACAAATTGAAATGGCCATTCGAAGAGAGAGAGCCAGTCATGCTACAATGCAAGTTTTAAACACTTTGGAAACCAAGGAGTGAACATCCAAGAAAACATTTTACTCATTGTGAAAAAGACAACCACATCATTAATCGTTGCTACTTTTTCCATGGTTTTTCGCCTAGACAGAAACTATATAGTAAAAGGTTGAAGCTAAGAGAAAAGAAGCCTAATGTTAATAACTTGACGGTTGAAGACAAATTCAAGAGACAATGTTTTACTAACACCACTTTTACTTCTGAATAGTACAATCAACTCAAAAACTCTACTTCGAAATGATAATGGTAACACTTTGCCTTTTGTGAACACTACAAGTATTCGTTCACCTTTCTATTATACATCATATACTGAATGGATTATTAATAGTGAAGCTACCGATCATATTTCTAATGTTCAACTAACATTGCTTAAGACAATTCCTTCCCATAATTCTATTCAGTTACCAAATTGAGGCTAAGCTAAAATTGAATACGTTGGATCAACAAAGCTTTCAGATAACATCACTCTAAATGATGTCCTCTATATATCAAAATTTAGAGTTAATCTATTATTAGTTGGTAAACTTACTCAGGCATTGTGTTGTAGTATAACATTTTACCTTAATTTTTGTGTGGTGCAAGACATGGGTATAAAGAAGATGTTTGGCCTGGGTAAACAGTCTAATAATTTATAATATCTCAAAGCTAACTAAACACCACCCATCGTACACCATATGTAATGCAAACCTTATATTTTCCATCAACGATTAGGCTATCCCTTCATTGTACCCTTTTAGGCACTCTCTAAGACCAACCTAAAAATCTCTTTTGATTCTGCTCTATTTTGTGATGTTTGTCCTTTAGCTAAACAAACTCCTTCATCTTTTTCCAAAAGTTCTAATGTACTAGTGCATCTTTTTAATTAATCGACTATGATATTTGAGGACCTCATAAAATGACTTCTCAGATGGGAGCTCTTTATTTCTTATTCATTGTAGATGATTATTCTCGTTATACACAAATACATTTGATGAGTTTTAAATCCAAAACATTTGATGAGTTTTAAATCCAAAACTCAATCACTAATAAAGTCCTATTTTTCATGGTCCAAACTCATTTCCATTGTAGGATGAAAGTTTTACGTTTTGACAATAGAAAAGGGTTTTTATCTTTACAAGCCTTTTTTTTATAGATATTGGTACCTTTCTTCAACATACTTACCCATACACACCCTCAACAAAACTGAGTTGTAGAGCATAAGTATAGATATATCTTAAATGTGAGTCATTCACTTTATTTTAAAGCTAACTTACCTTTGCAATTTTGGGGGAAAAACCTACAAACAACTTGCTACCTAATAAACTGCCTTTCAACACCCGTCTTATCTAGCCAAACACCATATCATCGACTTTATAATAAAGCTCCAATATACTCTCATCTCCGTACCTTCAAGTGTTTATATTACATTACCAACCTTAAACCAAATCATAAATTTGATACTCGAGCCAAACAAAATGCATAGTCCTTGGTTATCCACTTGGCCAAAAGAGCTACCGTGTTTATGACCTCCAGTCCTATCAAATTTTGATCTCTTGTAATGTAGTATTTTACGAATCCATATTCCCATATTCAACTACTCCAATTCAAAACCTCGATGACCATATTGACACACCAATCCTATCCTTACCATTTGATACAATGAATAACACCAAATACCCATAAAATAACCAAACACAACATCTAGGCACTGTAACACTAACTTCTCCACACTACGGCAACAACTCAATAGAAATCTAAGAGCCACTCCAAAACTTCAGCGCCGCAGTGCCACCCATTCTATGACATGACATCGACATCTAGATTTTTAACATCGTTGTGCCAACCAATCCCTACCATGATGCCATATTTGCCAGTACCCAATGACTAATATAGAACAACCAAGTTGCGGCATCACATATCCCATGCCATGGCGACACTCCAGTTTTACCCAAATTCAAAATGCTCCTTAACTTTTATCCACCTTGACATTTTTCTTGCTCCACAAAGCTCCTAACCCACCTCCAAGATTATGACATAAACTATTCCAAGCTTCTCGTTATAGATTCTTGAAGTAGAAAGATATAATGACTTAAACCTATACTTAAAGGCGTGGGTATGTCTTGTAAGAAACTTTAACCATTAGACTACCACAACTTTCATCAATTATAAAAAGCGTTTAATAGATAAGAATGTATATTTTTATAAAAATACAAAGTTATTATCATAAATACCTCTAAGGTAAGGCTTAATTACGAAAATACTCACAAGTATTAGATTCCATTAAAAATATCTAAACATTTTAAAAAACTTTACCAATGCTCTTTGGTTAAGGAATCTTACATTAAAGTTAACAAATTCTATGTCAATGAGTGTGAAATATATAAATTACCCTATAAATAACTAACAGGACCCGACCTTAACACTCCTCGAGAATCAGGCAGACTTATGATGGCATATAACTAAAATACTCTTTACTCATACATATGATACAATGAGGCTACCTGCCTCAACAAAAGGTGTACACGTGTACTCCAATATACAAAAAGATATACAAATACACAGACTGAGATACTTATGCAACTATGCATGTCGTAGGCCAACCTTAAAATGTGATGACTGTATCACACTGCACGAATTCCTATGACAACCTGGGAAAAATAGGGAAAATAGGAAAAAGGGTGAGCTTGTGGCTCAGTGAGTGGATATAATTTGAAAATATTATATGCTTTATATGTATTGTACACGTATAAATCTGTATAATAAAATAATCATGAAATTGTATACTGAGTAGTCAATAAACTTGTACTGAAAGTATGAGCTGTCATAAAATCTGTGCTAAAACTAAAATCATGACATAATACTGGGATCTGAAAATCTAAAAATCTAAAAGCGTAAACTATCATAAAATCTATTATCAAACTGAATATATATAATATAGCTCTGGAAACATGTACTACATATATAATAAAAATCACACCAAACTTGTACTCGGAGAAAAACTAGTCTAACCTGGCGGAGTAACTCACACACAAGCAGAGAGGGGGATCTGAGCTGGTCTAACCTGGCAGAATGTTACATCGCTTGGGCAGAGTAAATTAAACTGGTCTAATGTATGCGCAGAGCAACTACACTAAAGGGAGGGGTACGCATATGGTGGTTCAATAACTACTACTATATAATATCATGAAAACGTAATTGTTCTAAAATAAATATTTATGCACTAAACGTAATCATAAATTATACTATAATAAATTCTAAAACATTTCTAAATATACTAAATAGCATAAATATTTATCTGTCTAAAATAAATCATGACTAAATCTGATAACGCGTAATTTAATCATAAACGGTTGTATTAAAAATATATAAAATATATATATATATAGTTGTCCACTCATAAAAGCATGCTAATCCTGAACTAGGTTTGGATTCTGAGATTTACTTGCTATCGGCACACCTCCTATATCATAGGCTGCAAAAATATATCATTAGTACCGATATGTATTATAAATATTAAAATATAAATATTCTAATATCGTAAAACTATTACCCACTAAATCACTGGGTATAAATCTAACTATCCAAACTAATTTCTTGAAATTTCCTTTTTTTTTCTTTTTTTCTCCTCTTTCTCTTTCTCTTCTTCTTTCTTCTCGGTTTCTTTTTCTTTCTCCCTTTCTTTTTCCTTTCTTTTCTTCTTCTTTTCTTTTTCTCTTTTCTTTCTCTTTCTTTTCTTCCTTTTCTCTCCTTTCCCTTTCTCTCGGCTTTCTCTTTTTTCTTTCTTTCTCTGTTTCAACTTTTCTTCTTCTTAAGCCAAAAAACAAACAAATATATATATATATATAAAATAGCCACCGCTTGCTATAATGTATATTTTTATTTCTTTTTTTTTTTTTGCTTATTCACACCAAACATACACATTGTTATACACGTGTATGACAATTCCTCCCCCCTTATAAAAATTTCATCCTCAAAATTCACATACTTGTCTGAAATAAATAAGGATATTGAACTCTCATATGATCCTCTCACTTCCATGTAGCCTTTTCCACTGCATTATTCTTCCATAAGACTTTAATTAGCGAAATAGTCTTATTACGTAATACTTGCTGGCGATAGTCCACTATCTAAACAGGTTCCTCGTCATAAGTCAGGTCTGTCCTCATCTGCACTGACTGAGTATCTAGAATGTGAGATGGGTCAGGTATATACTTCCGCAACATAGAAACATAAAACACATCATGAATGCGTGACAACGCAGGTGATAATGATAAGCAGTACGCAACCACACCATCCATTTCTAGAATCTCATATGGCCCAATATATCTAAGGCTTAATTTTCCTTATTTTCCAAAACGAAGCACACCTTTCCATGGTGAGATCTGTAAAAAGACTCTGTTTCCTACTGCAAACTCAAGCTGTCTACGACGTTTATCTACATAACTCTTTTGTCTGTCTTGAGCTACCTTGAGTTTGTCACTGATAATACTGATCTTCTCACTAGTGGCTTGGATAATCTCTAGACCGAATAATTTTCTTTCTCTAACCTCATACCAGCAAATCGGAGTTCTGCATTTTGTTCCGTATAAAGCCTCATACGACGCCATCTGAATACTAGATTGATAACTATTATTATATGCAAACTCCATCAATGGTAAATAATCATCCCAATTATCCTTAAGCTGCAACATACAAGCTCTGAGCATATCTTCCAATATCTGTATAGTTCTCTCTGACTGCCCATCTGTCTGAGGATGAAAAGCTATACTAAAGTTTAACTTGGTGCCTAAGGCCTTCTGTAAGTTATGCCAGAATTTAGAAGAAAATCGAGGGTCTCTATCTGATACAATGGATACTGGAGTCCCGTGTAACTGTATAATTTCACTCACATACAAATGAGCCAACCTATCTAATGAGTATGAAATCTTATAAGGCAAAAAATGAGCAGACTTTGTGAGTCAATCAATAATCACCCAAATACTATCATGACCCCTTCGAGTACGAGAAAGCCCAACAACAAAGTCCATGGTGATATGTTCGTACTTTCATTCAGGAACTGGAAGTGGTTGAGATAATCCTACTGGCCTCTGATGTTCTGCCTTAACTTGCTGCCAAATCAGGCAATGAGTTACAAACTCTGTAATCTCTCTTTTCATACCTTGCCACCAATAATGTTCTCTCAGAGTACGATACATTTTAGTGCTGCTAGGATGGATAGCATAAACTGAGCTGTGAGTCTATATAAAATCAGCTTTCAACATAAAATCAGTCCATATTCCATTCTTTACTTCTTGCTTAAGTTTAACTAAATTACGATCCTGATCTTGCATCTCTCGAATCTGATCAATCAATATAGGCCTAACTTGAAAATGTGCTAGAAGAACTGATGCGATATTTCTATATCTTATAATTAAGCGCAAGTATACGCTATCGTAACAAGTAATAAATGAACTTATAAAGTCGGATGTTGAATCCACAGGGATAATTTTTATTTTCTACCAAGTACAAAAATTGTATATTTCTTATAATTATTCAGAAAAATCAAATCTTAATTTTGCAATAAATTTGAATAAAATAAAAGTGCAGAAAATAAATGATACAACTTAAATAAAATAAGAAAATAGCAATATAGAGAAAGCCTAGGGTTAATTACTATCCTTCAATATGGTTTCTAAAGATTAATCCTTTTAATATTTATATCCCTCAATTCTTATTATTGGTCAAAACACTAATGTATTCACAAGCCTCTTCCAAGGTCATACAAGTATATCTTAATTTACCAAATACCTATATTCATATGGTACTTGTAATAAATAAAGATTCATTAAGAATAAGTTTTATTAACCATACATGCCAATTAGGTATATTGCTATCCTAATTCGAAACTTGCATATGCAACATTGAATGTTACTCTACAATCATGCATCAAATTATCTAGGTCTAAATACAATGATGCCTCTTCCAAGTTTATCAAAGTATTACTAAAACAATCACAATATTGATCAGATATAATGAAGCATTAAGAACAAATAATTTGAATAATGAAGAATTGAGTTCAAATAAATATTAAAAAGATCCAATAATTATGCTCACATATTGAGTTCAAGTAACAACCCTAGAAAATAAATTTAGCTCATAATAACAAGAGAATTATGATTGAAAAATAAAATAAACATGATACAACCAAAAGCAAACCAATATAGACGTCAATTCGCAGTTGGTTGATACGCCAAAGATTCGCCAATAATCTATTGTTTCCTTGAATTGGCCTTGCTTTTTTCTCTAAAAATTGCTCTTCTTCAATATGTTGTGACTCTAAGAGCCCTAAGTTGTGTCTCTCTTAAGTCTGAAACGAGTGGCCTTTATACAGGGATTAATTAGAGTCTTGGAGTAGTATTTCTTTTAGAATTAGGAAAATCACACTGTTCACCGCTGCTGTGGTCACTGTTCATCGCTGGGGCGACATCACTGTTGGCGCGTACTGTTCACTCATTACTGTTCACATGTGCGGTTTACTGTAGCATTTTATATTTTTCCTTTTTTTTTCTTAGATTTTCATCTTCGATTGATCCATTGACTCCAAACCTGTAAAATAGCAATTAAACATATAAAAAATATAATATTCTTATTAAAATGAGTAATTAATTAAGTTAAGAGAGTAAAAATAATAGATATAATTTACGCTTATCAAGAACTCCAGACTCACTTACAGAAAATTCAACCCCATAGACCTTAACTCAACTAATAATGAAAGATAAGTCACTTTCAAATAAGCTATAGAGCTAGAAGACTTCCTATTGAATGCATCTGCTACCACATTCGCCTTACCTAGATGATAATTAATCATACAGTCATAATCTTTTATTAACTCTAACCATCTCCGTTGTCTCAGATTCAAATCTTTTTGTGTGAACAAATACTTCAAACTTTTGTAATCAGTGAAGATTTGACACGTAACACCATATAGATAATGTCTCCAAATCTTTAAAGCAAATACTACTGCTGCCAATTCTAAATCATGGGTTGGATAATTCAACTCATGCTTCTTAAGTTGCCTAGAAGTATAAGCTATCACCTTACCATGCTGCATCAATATACAACCTAATCCCTGTCTAGAAGCATTACTGTAAATTATAAATTCTTCGGTGCCAAATGGAAGAGTAAGAACAGAGTTGAAGTCAATCTCTTTTTAAGCTCTTGGAAACTACGTTCACATTCTTTAGTCCACACAAACTTTACATTTTTCCTTGTCAACTTTGTAAACAGTGCAACAATCTTAAAGAAGTCTTTAACAAATCTCCGATAATAACCCGCTAGACGTAGAAAACTTCTAATTTCTGTCACACTAACTGGTCACTCCCAATTTACCACAGCTTCAATTTTCTGAGGATCCACATAAATTCCATCTGCTAAGATCACATGGCCTAGAAATGTAACTTTATCTAGCCAGAATTGACATTTGCTGAACTTAGCATATAACTGTTTATTCTTCAAAATTTGTAACACTATCTTCAAATGCTCTGTATGCTCTTCTGTACTCCGTGAATACACAAGAATATCATTAATAAAAACTATAACAAATCGATCAAGATATGGATGAAATACCTTATTCATAAGGTCCATGAATGCAGCTGGAGCATTAGTCAACCAAAATGGCATTACTAAAAACTCGTAATGCCCATATCGAGTTTTGAAGGCAGTCTTAGCCACATCAATATCTCTGATCTTTAACTGATGATACCCTAATCGTAGATCGATCTTTGACAAAACCTTTGCACCTTGTAACTGATCAAATAAATCATCAATGTGAGAAAGTGGGTACTTGTTGCGTATAGTGACTTTATTTAGCTCTCGATAATCAATGCATAGCCTCAAAGTTCCATCTTTCTTTTTAACAAACAATACCGGTGCTCTCCATGGTGATACACTAGGTCTGATGAAACCCTTGTCCACCAATTCTTGTAACTGAGTCTTCAATTCTTTTAACTCTAAGGGCGCCATTCTGTATGGTGCTTTGGAGATAGGAGTTATGTCTGGAACCAAATCAATACCAAAATCAATCTCTCTATCTGATGGTAAGCCTAGAAGATCTTCAGGAAATACATCTGGAAAATCTCTTACCACCGGAATATCTTCTAATGTAACCCCATTGACTCTGGTATCAATAACATGTGCCAAATAGGCTGGACATCGTTTTCTGAGCAACTGTTTAGCTGTCATAGCAGATATAACACATGATGGAAGAACTCATCGCTCTCCACAAAAAATAATATCAGGCTCTCCATGTCTTTTAAATATAACCTCCTTTCGGAAACAGTCTACAGTAGCATGGTAATTAGTTAACCAGTCCATCCCAAGTATTGTATCAAAATCGTGTATAGCAAGAGAAATTAAATCTACTATGATCTCACTACTACCCACTTTGATAACACAACCCCGAAATACATTCTCAGTCAATAATGATTCTCCAACCGATATGGCTACCACCAAACTACAATCTAGGGGTTTTAACACTATATCCGTATGCATAGCAAAGATATAGGAAATAAAAGAATACGTAGAGCCCAGATCAATTAAAATATGGGCCTCTCGGCCAAAACTAGTCAGCATACCTGTAACAACATCAGGGGTAGCATGTGCCTCTTGCTGAGTCAAAGCAAATACACATCTATGAGGTCGACCTGGCTGACCCCTCTATGGATCTCTACTAGCTCTTAAAGCTCTAGGTTGTGCACCAGTACTAGAGATAGGTTCTCCTGTCTGAGATCCTCCATGTCTCTGAATATTACTATTGCCACCTTGAAAACTTTGAGAAGCTGTACTCTGTGCTAACCTGCTACTCCGAAGAAGATGAAGGCAATCTCTCCTTATATGTCTAGCTTGTCCGCAATGATAGCAACCTCTAAAACCTCTCAAACACTGTCCCTCATGACTTCTCCCACAAATGGAACACTGAGGGTACCTTCTCATGCTAGCACTACTACTTAACTGGCTACCACCTGAGGGCCTCTGACTCCCTATGTTGCTTCTAACAGATGGAGGCACAAAACTCTAACTAGGACTCTGTCTCTGTCCTTCTGATAGCATAGGGTTTTGACCATACCGTTGTCTACCAGAATACCCTGTATGAGATGTCTCTCCTCCAAGTGCTCTACTACTACTTGATCCACCAATTGACTAACTATAGCCTGGTCTCTACTTGAATGACTAGGCTCTGCATGTCTCTGCCAAGCTTCTCTCAACCCTCATTGCAGCTCCTACTAACTCACTGAAATCAATGTGCCCCATAGTTGTAATTGTTGTCCTGATATTGCCTCTAAGGCCCTGTTCAAATCTCTTACATTTATCCCTCTCATTCTATATTGCATATGAAGCGAATCTCGATAACTTTATAAATCGATTCTCGTATTCCTCCACTGTCATCGATCCCAGTTCTAGTTCAAAGAACTTACTAGCCTGAATGTCTTGGCAAACCATAGGAAAGAATTTAACATTAAATTCTTTACAAAAATCAGCCCAACTAATTACCTCTCTATATCTACGTGATACTGATCTCCACTAGTGATATACCCCACCTTCAAGTAAAAATGTAGCAAAGGAAACCCTCTCATCATCAGTACATCTCATAACATCAAATATCCATTCTACTCTAGTCAACTATGACTCTTCATCAGCTGGCTCTATAGTGCCTAAAACATTCTCTGCCCCTAAACTACGAACATGCTCTATTGTGTTCTCTCTCTTAGGTGATCCATGTGTTTGTCTCTCTACTGCAACTGTAACTAACTGAGCCAGTCTATCTATGGATTTCTCTAAGGTAGGTCTGTCAGGCTGTCTCTATGTAGGCTGTATCACAGGTTGTGGCACTGGCTTAGGGTGTATCTCCTCTACAATAGAATTAGGCTGAGTTTGAGATATGGGTACAGGGGGAACTGACTCAGCTACTTCCTCTCTAATAAGTTCCTCCCTTCTATCTAGTACTAAGGGAGCTCCTAACTCAGCCACAAGTTTCATGTGAGGTCGGCCATATGAACGCATGATAAAAATCTATAAAATACAACAATTCATTAATGACATCTCTAACATGTATGTATCATGTACTAGTCTACAGAATCTAAAACCATGCTCTGATACCAAATTGACAGGGCCCAACCCCAGCCCTCCTCGAGAATCGAGGCAAATCTTATAATGACATGTGATTAACATACTCTTTACTCATACATATGATACAATGAGGCTACCTGCCTCAACAAAAGGTGTACACGTGTACTCCAATATACAAAAAGATATACAAATACACAGACTGAGACACTTATGCAGCTATGCGTGTCGTAGGCCAACCTCAAAATGTGATGACTGTATCACACTGCACGAATTCCTATGACAACCTGGGAAAAATAGGGAAAATAGGAAAAAGGGTGAGCTTGTGGCTCAGTGAGTGGATATAATCTGAAAATATTATATACTTTATATGTATTGTACACGTATAAATCTGTATGATAAAATAATCATGAAATTGTATACTGAGTAGTCAATAAACTTGTACTGAAAGTATGAGCTGTCATAAAATCTGTGCTAAAACTAAAATCATGACATAATACTGGGATCTGAAAATCTGAAAGCATACTATCATAAAATCTATTATCAAACTGAATATATATAACATAGCTCTAGAAACATGTACTACATATATAATAAAAATCACACCAAACTTGTACCCGAAGAAAAACTGGTCTAACCTAGTGGAGTAACTCACGCAAAGGCAGAGAGGGGGATCTGAGCTAGTCTAACCCGGCGGAATGTTACATCGCTCAGGCAGAGTAAACTAAACTGGTCTAACGCATGCGCAGAGCAACTACACTAAAGGGAGGGGTACGCATATAGTGGTTCAAAAACTACTACTATATAATATCATGAAAACGTAATTGTTCTAAAATAAATATTTCTGTACTAAACGTAATCATAAATTATACTATAATAAATTCTAAAACATTTCTGAATATACTAAATAGTATAAATATTTATCTGTCTAAAATAAATTATGACTAAATCTGATAACGTGTAATTTAATCATCAACGGTTGTATTAAAAACATATAAAATATATATATATATAGTTGTCCACTAATAAAAGCGTACTAATCCTGAACTAGGTCTAGATTCTGAGATTTACTTGCTATCGGCACACCTCCTATATCATAGGCTGTAAAAATATATCATTAGTACCTATATGTATTATAAATATTAAAATATAAATATTCTAATATCGTAAAACTATTACCCACTAAATCACTGGGTATAAATCTAACTACCCAAACTAATTTCTTGAAATTTCCTTTTTTTTTCTTTTTTTTTCCTCTTTCTCTTTCTCCTTTTTTTTCTTCTCGGTTTCTTTTTCTTTCTCCCTTTCTTTTTCCTTTCTTTTCTTCTTCTTTTCTTTTTCTCTTTTCTTTCTCTTTCTTTTCTTCCCTTTCTCTTGGCTTTCTCTTTTTTCTTTCTTTCTCTGTTTCAACTTTTCTTCTTCTTAAGCCAAAAAACAAACAAATATATATATATAAAATGGCCACCGCTTGCTATAATGTATATTTTTATTTTTATTTTTTTTTCTTATTGACACCAAACATACACGTTGTTATACACGTGTATGACAATAATAATAAATTATGATATGATAATTATACACCTACACATCTTCCCATAAAATACATTTTCCAAAAATAATGGTAATTTAAAACCATTAATGGTTTTGACCATTAAAATCATTAATGGTTTAATCATTTTAATCAAAACTATTTTTTCCATTAATTGAAACAACAGAAGAAATAAACCAAAACCATCGTGCCTCTATTTCTCTTCTTTAAATCTTTCGACCATAGATTTTTTTTTTTTTTTGCATTCTCTTAAAGTTGAAAGAAAAGAATTCTATTTTGCTTCTTCCTCCAACACAAAATCACTTATTGATTTCTTCATGCATGGTCATTGATTTCTTTGGCCATTGATTTCTTTTTCTTTTTCTTTCAATATAGAATTTTTCATACCTATTATTTTTGTGCTTTTTCCTTCAACACAGAATTTCATCTAGCCAATCATCATCATCACCATTCGTAGACCAAGAATACGTTGTCATATAGCATGGTGGGGGAGTGTAGGTAGTGGCAAACCTAGCGGTGCTGGGATGAGAGAAGGTTTGACAGTGGGAATAAGTGCCTTCGTTGAATTCATCCTAAAACCAATGGATCTCATTTCTTCATTTGTATGGCAAAGACCGAGTGGTTGGATGGGAAGCATGTTGTGTTCGATTAGGTTGTTGAGGGAATGGATGTGGTGAAGACTATCAAGAAAGTTAGGTCAAGCTCTGACAGGACCGCCAAGCTTGTCGTGATCTCTGATTGTAGTCAATTGCCTTAGATGACAATGATCCATTGGAAATTTTGTGGTGGTTTAGATGGATTTAATAGTTTTATGTAAATTTCACATGATTTTAATGTTTATTTTATTTTGTTCTTTTAAAAACACAAGACATATGACAATAAATGAATAATATCACATTGAATTTCATTTTTAAAAAGGTATATTTTTTAATAAATGGATTTGTAAAAGAAGATACGCAACATAAGAAAAATGGATATAAGGTGCACTGGTTGGTATTGCTTAATGTCACGTCCCACATCAGATAAAATTAAGATAGTTTTAAAAAAATATATATATGAATGGATAGATACTATTATTTAATATGCTATTTTTTTAGGTCTATGATAACTGCCTGGATAAGTAATACCATAGCAGGTCTAAATTTCTCATCAATATATGGATCCTTAAAATTCTATATACGAAAAATATAGGAATAAGTAATACAGGTCAAATTGGCCTATAAAGATAGACTAAATGCAACAAGGATGTCATATGATTAGGTAGGAGAGAATGCAATTTACCCAGTAGTGACCTCAACCCTTCCTTCGGTAGACCATCAGACTTTAGACTTTACTAAATATCTTTTAAGCTCTCCAATTTATTTTGTCAAAAATCATCCTTGGTGATCAAACTTAAATTGCGTGTTATCAAAACATCGGGATAAAATAGGCAACAATTCCTATAATAAAATATCTTTTGATTTTATCTGTGTCCGTTAGATGAATGAGTTCTGAATTTCCCCGAGAAAGATAAAGAGAAGGGAAAGTTTCATTCCAAAGGAAAGCATTATAGAGTCCCCACTTTTGCCAGTCTAGTTTAATAAGTCTATCAACTATTGGATTCACCTATGTGTTTGTCGTCCCATCTAATGATGCTTGGCTTATAGGATGAGACTTTCATATTCTCGCTGAAACTCATAAAACGTTTGGGTTTCAACTCCCTGATAATAATGCGATGCTGGAATTTTAGGAGATGATTCATGTCTTTTACGTAATGAGGCATGCTTTATTGTGGATATAAAGGCAGCAAATACACGTGGTGTAATAACTAATCTAGAAATAACTTTATTTGGGTCTGTCTTGATAGAGTAGTGGTAAATATGAGCTGGATCAAGTGATTCACCGAGGCTTTCATTGAGCAATTGCCCAGAACTTGCCCTAACCTTCTTTCTATAGGGCTACTTCACTAGCTTATAAATGTGTCATTGCTAAGAAAATAGCCTTCTCATGAAAGTCCTAAACCTCAGTGGATTTTTGTGATCTTTTCGATGAAGAGAATGATTTTAGTTCTCTTGTCTAGAAAATACAAAGACTAAGTAAAAGCAAACAACGAGGCGAAGACAACAGATTTACTTGCCTCGAGACAAGAACATAGAGACATAGCTCCAAACTAATTAAGTAGTTGAGCCTAAAAGATCTTAACTCTTTGGCAGCTTTTACCTATGTTTTGAACCTTTTTCTTGTAGTTAATAAATGCAGCCATCTTATCTAAACTTATGCTTGAATGAGGTAACTTAAAATCCTCTTTTATATTCTATCGAGAAACCTACTTTCGGTTATTCGTTTAAGTCCCTCGCTTCTATCATCTGACATATAAATTTTACAACTACCTTTTTAAAGCAGATAGTTTACAGAAGTTCCCTGATTAGTTTGAGAACCTGATTGACAAAGACCTAAATTTTGGAATACACATAGATCTATAGATCTAGTTTTTGAAGTTATTCTAGTGTGTTTCGATTTAGTAATTCCACAGTAATGCCACAGGCACGAAGCGTGGTAGGCTTGCACCAGCGGAGCATAGTATAGGGAGGAAAGCTAGGGGAGGTCAAGTCATTTAATGAAAATAGAAGGCTTTTCCCTTATTATAGAAAGCCCTATGAAAGTGCATGAATTCTTTTTAAAAAAGGAGGCTTCACCAAGGTAAAATGAGAATTACTGACACATCTATTCCAAGAGTATGAAATAAATAGAATAAGACGACGATGTCTTGGTGACTGATCTACTCCTACAGCTTTCTTAAAGGATTTGTCATAGGTATTCAAACTAGAAGACCAGAATAGGACGGGCATACTAACGATCAGGGAATCCGGGCATACTTAAACAAGTAAGCTAAGGGCACTTCTGATGTAAACACCTTCATATTTTTAACCCACCATATCTTAGCCTTGCTTTGTTTATAATTGGCTATATGGAAGTCTCTTCAGGAGAAAAATCAATGAAAAACTACCAAATCCAATAACTTTTATTTATTTGTACTATTCTATCATCAATCACTGCTAGGTCGATTTGTAAGCCACCTAAAAAAAGCATTAAGAAAGGTCAAGTAAGTATGCTTATGAAAAGATTTTATGGAATAATCAACGGTCTTATTTATGCTATGCCCTACATCATGTTCGTGTGTGTTTATTGAGCTTTCTTCACTTCAGTGCCATAGGTCTCACATCAAATAGAAATTAACCAAAATTGTATATCCTAAAAGTGTTGACGTATTTTAGGGTGTATGCATGTGATTGTGTACATATTGAAAAATTAAAATTATGCATCATATACATGAATTTGGCAGAATAATTTATCAAGTAATCAACATATACACATGTAGTTCAATTCTTAACAACTTAAGAATACAGAAAACATACCTTTGAAGACCTCCGATGAAGATTTCGAATTCCGGATATCTTTGCTCCAATTTTGAGCTCACCTTGAAGTGTACTTTTGTCCAATTCTAGTTTACAACAATCCGCTGGGATTGTGAAACTAGAATAATAGCAGTATGATCTCCAGCAACAAGGTTTTGATTCTAGAAAGAAAAATATGAAGGATTTATTTTCTTTCTCCTTTGGTTTTTCTCACAAGTCTTTGTTCTTTGAAAAACTCTCTCAAAATCAACTCTCTTTTTTCCTCTCAACCCTTGTACGAATTTTCATTCACTCTCTTGTTAACACACTTGAAACTCAATCATTTTTAGTGGTTACAACTACTTCACAAGTGCTCCACCAAAATTAGATTAAGTGGCCAACTACCAAAATAATTTTTAGTGGCCATTTTAATGGTCTAATAAATTTAACCATTAATCATAAAATAGTGCTCCACTAAATTTAGTTTATGTTTCTCAAATTAGGTATGCCTTCCATTTAGGAATAAAATAATAAATAAATAAAATCATATTTTATTTATTTAAATAACATTTATTTAATTATTCAAAAACTATTTGAATAATTAATATTTACCTTATTTGATTTTACTAACATGGTAAATGGTTGAATTCATGGTAAAACAATTCATACAATAAAATTGTTCCACTTGTTAATATCTAATTAGTTAATAACTCTTGTCAACTAATTAAATAATATACTTAACATTTAAGTTTAAACAAGTGCACAACCCGAGGAACCCTGAAACATATTTTCGGTTTGCTGGAATTTCTAGGATGGAACTGTTTAATCCATTATGCTGCCCCAGTGCACAACGAGTACACTTTATATTGTGAGACTCTCTAGGTCTACGCCCGAATTTTCATATAGAATTCCTCCATACATCCGTGAACAATGCCCCACACACACGTTACGGATATTACACAGCGGCGCGTTAGACCATACAAGTTGAGGTTATAACATATTCATATAATCCCTCCATCATTTATATCCGAGTAGATCAGAGATATAGATCAACACCGTCAAATCTCCATATGCCCGACTGAAAACTTATCTCTAGAATTGTATTTCAATAAATAATATTCTCAAACACTTTTGTAATATTATTTATCCTTAGGGTTAAACTTTTTTCTCGGGAATTATTGCTTATGGCCATAAGACTTTCTGAAATATAATCTATAGAGTATTAGGATATAATACTCACCCAAATGAGCTGATGGATCCCATATCTATGCACACCAGACTCCATGAGCATCGAACCATACCCAGCGACACCCAGCGATCAGACCATGAAAGGTTTCTGACATGTGTGAAACCAAAGTATGATGGATCACTCACAAGCCCACTGTGGCACTCAGGTCAAAGGACCACGAAAACTACTTAACTCGAAAAAGCCTCCATTAACAGCTTTATGGGATGTCTATTGGAGATCTTTGTGAGTCTGTTCAGTATTCAGCCCTTACTGAATACCTGTATCTTTATACGAGCTTCCACTAAATTCATGGTTTGTTAAGAATAACCATCTGGACTATTCAGATATAGACATACACTAATCTATATATTTGTTAAGGTATTCACTGATAGATCTGCATCAGTGAAGATAGATCAGGAACATAATATTTGAGAACATATTTGCATAATGACATTTCCTAGCCCTATTTACAACTCTTTACAATTATGTCATTACTAATATATTCTTAGGTCTTTGTCCCATTTCAGACAAGGCTCTAACTCTTTAGATATTACTGACTCTTATAACCTGGTAACTTTTATCAGTGCCAACTCTTAGCATCTATAACTCTCAGCGTTGCTAATTCTTAACATTGATCTAAACTCATTTAGACCAGATCTGAACTCTTTCAGATCATACAATGTCTGAAATGTTACAAGCATCTTACCATATATAAATATAATTAGCAAGTTATTGAAATAATAACACTAGTATAAATATTAAACAAATATTCATACATAATGGGATGGCACGTAAGCACAAATCCCAACAAAAAGTAGTATAGATAAATAATACGGGTCAGGTTAGCCATAAGAATAGGCAAAATGTGACACCAAGTAGTAGAGATAAGCAATATGAAAAGTAGTTCAGATAAGCAATAAAGGTCAAGTTTGTCATAAGGATGGGTATATGACTAAGGTGTCACATGATTGGATGAATAAGAATGTCAGATCCTGCATCAAATACAATTAAGTTAATCTTGGCTATATATGGGTGAATAGTCAATAGTACCTAATGAGGGTGTCACTTGATTAGTAACTTTAAATAAAAATTAATGGGTTTGGTTATATACATCTAGCACATGACATTAGTATTTTTTTAATAGTACATAAGAATACTATTAGAAGTGGTGATTTAACAATCATGTATAGGTATAAATTAAGACGAATACTAAATGAAGAGTCAGAAAAATTTCTAATACACGAACGTTATATAAGAAATGAGCAAAATAGAAAGGCAAAAGAATTGGTACTGTTCATGCAACGGGGCACTATTCACGCAAGTACTGTTCACACGACAATTTGTGTGTATTTCTTAATTTGACTCAATTGGCTTCTTTAAGTGAGATTTGGAGTCCTATAAGCGTAGACTCTTATTCGTACTAGGATTAATGTTTCTAAAGACTTTGTAAGCACTGAATAAACTCTTATAATCTCTTGGAAATAGCCAAACATCTAAAGCATCAAAATATAAATATAAGACAGAATATATGAGCTAGGTAGGCATTAAGTGCATGGTGTATTAGGGTGTAACTTTTAAAGGTGCTTTTGTGTGGACAAAAAAAGCATCAAAAGATCTTTTTGAGAAGCCTTGGGCTATTCTTGTATTCCTTGGGTTAAATATCTTATGGGGTATGGAGATACTAAGATGTCTTGTAAAGATCATAGTGATTTAGGAGACACTTAAAGGTCTAGAATGGGAGATACTAAGAGGTCTTATAAGATTATGGTGATGTAGAATATACTTAGTGATCTGATTAGTAAAAAAAACTGGATCACGGATCCCCGTGAACAAAAACGTTTTGGCCGAATCATGTATATCTTGTATTATATGATTTATTTTTTTATCTTTATTGGTGTATTGATCTCTTTATACTCTAGATTATTTATAAGATAAGTCTTTCACACACGCATAGGGTTCTTACGGTGTTAAATACCAAGCCATGGTAGTATTAGGGCATATAGAACTCTAACAAATGAGTTAGTATAAAGGCTAATCACTATGAGAGATTAGTACTAAAGTTGATTTTCCCTCAATAAACTGGTATAAAAGCTATAGTTGAGACCCAAATTATAGAGGATATGTGGTAAAGTGAAGGTTGTCAATCATTAAGATCATAAATATGAGGAAATTCAATAGGAAGATGATTTTCTGACAGAGGAAAAAATGATAGCTTTACTGGAGAAGTTTGAGTTAATGACCACCCTTAAAGAGACTATTAAGAAGATGGCATTATTTAGGTCAAATTCGGAAAAAAAAAAATCATTTAGATTAAAGACAAAATAAAGATGAAAAAAGAAGAACAATCAAGATTGAATGGTAGATCTAAAAAAGTGGCTAGGGCAATTAATAATACATAATCTGTAAAGAAAGACCAAAATAAAAGAGAATGTGGATTTCTAAGTCTATAGGATGACTAAGTAAAAACCTAGAGTGTATGAGAGCTTCTGCAGGAGCGTGTGTCTGATGAATTAATAATTCGGTTCTAGGGTACAGTTTTCATATGAGTTGTGGAGAATCATTATTTACCAATAGTAGATCCATTAAGGGTTGAAATATGGCTTTGGGTAAGTCATATGGGATTAGTGAAATAAGATTGAGATTTATTCCTAATCTTGTAAAAACTTAGTGGACTTGGGACTGGTAGAACAAACAAGGTTATTAATGGAAGACAAAATGAGGAATACTAAAAGGGATGAAAATGATCTAGAGGTAAGAAGCATAGATGGAGACTATGTGCTTAAGGAAAGTGCTTATATGGTTAGTTATTGATATGATGTAGACCATAAAGTAGCTTTAAAAATTATCTCACATTATGGCAACGATTGAAAGAGAATGTGTGAGAAAGATAGTAATAGCAAAAATAGGTTTCAGCTATTAAGTAATTGTGGACATAGTGTTTAAGGTATATAAGAGATCACAACATAATGACCACTCTAAACAATTAGCATTCAGGAATCTTTAAAGATTGTAGTCACAAACCTTAGTTAAGTCTGGGACTTGACTGGTGACAACACTAAAGAGTGGTAGTTAAGGAGGGAATGATGTTTGATGGCTTCATGGAGAGAGATTTTGAATCAATGAGGGGTTTATTATAAGCGGTGATTCAATAATCATATATGGGCATGAATTGAAATGAATACCAAATGAATAGTCAGTAAAAAGTCTAATACACGAAGGTTGTACAAGGAATGAGCAAAACGAAAAGGCGGAATAATGGGTACTATTTACTTGGCGAGTATTGTTCACGTGGCAACTTGTATGTATTTTTCGTTTTGGCTCGATTAACTTCATTAAGTGGGATTTTGAGTCATACAAGCATGGACTCTTATTCTAACTAGTTTTAAGATTTCTAAGAACTTTGTAAGCATCGTATAAAATGTTGTAATCTCTTAAAGGTCTAATTAATAAAAAAAATCTGGATCATAGATCTCCCATAGACATAAACATTTTGGTCGAACTATATATATCTTGTGTCTTGTAGTTTGTTTCTTTATCTTTATTAGTGTATTGATCTTTTATGTTCTTGATTATTTGTAAGTTATGTCTTCCGCATGCATATACGGTTATTAAAGTGTTAAATTGGGATGGTAAAATTCAGATTCGGATCAGGGTTTTGCTCAATCCGGATCCAGATTTGAATTTTTTTTTCTAGACCCAGAACCCAGGTTTAGCCTAGGTTTTTCTAGCCAGGCCGGATTCGGACTTACATTCGAGCCAGATTCAGGTTAAGCCCGATTTTTTTTGTTGTTTTGGTAAATTTTAAAATTTTTAAGTATTTATTTTATAAAAAATTGTTAGATTTATATTTATAGTTTATATTGTATAATTTGTATTTAAATATATATAATTTTTATAAGTGACACGTTTACATATAACATGCATTTATAGTTTAAAATATATTTTTATCCTTGTTACAACTTTTTTTTCAACTTTTTAGATTAAATTTGAACTTTTGAAACTTTGTTTTTTGTGAAACAATTGTTAGATTCATATATATCAAATATTAAGAATTAATTTAGAATTTTTTTAAAAATTAAGTTTGATTCCCCCGCAACAAACTAGTATCAGAGCTATGGCTAAATTGATACCTAACTGGTGTCAAATTAGAGAGCATAGCTTGATACCTCAACAAATGTCATGTCTCGCATCGAAAAAAAATTAATGAATCTTGGTTATATACATCTAGTCCATGACACTAGTATTTGCTTAATAATGGATAAGAATCATGTCCCATATCAAATAAAATCTAATGGGTCTTGGTTATATGCATCTAGTCATGACACAACATTTTTTAATAATGGATAAGAATTTCACATCTAAAAATATCATATCCCATGTCAAATAAAATTTAGTGGCTCTTGGTTATATACATCCAATCTATGATACTAACATTTTTTTAATAAACTAGTTTTTTTAAGGCCAATTACAGATAAGAATATTATGTTCTATTTCGAAGAAAATTAATGGGTCTTGGTTATATATGCCTGGTCTATGACACTAACAATTTTTAATAAGCTGGTTTATTTATTATGACAAATATCAAGTCCATGACACTAAAATTACACTCAAATAATAGATAAGAATGTCATATTCCACATTCAATAAAAATTAATAGGTCTTGTTCATATACCTCCAGTCAATGACACTAGCATTTTTTTATAAACTAGTTTTTCATATCAACTATGGCAAACATCCTGTCCATGACACTAAAAATACACTTGAATGTCATGTCTCGCTTAAAAAAATTTAATTGAGAATGTCCTATTTATCTTGTCCCACTTTGAGTAAAAATTAACTACGACAGTAGCATTTGTTTTAATATACTTGTTTTTTAGGTCAATTATGACAAACATCCAATCAATGACACTAAACATACACTCGAATATGATATCCCACATAGAAAAAAAATTGAGAATGTCACATTTATCATGTCCCAGTTTGAACAAAAATTAATTATGGTATTAGCTTTCTTAATAAACCAATTTTTAGGTTAATTATGATGAATGTCCAATCTATCACATTAAAAATACACTTCAAATATCATATTCCACGTTTAAACAAATTAATTGAGAATGTCATGTCTATCATATCCCACATCAAATAAAAAATAATTAAAAATGGTAGTCTTACATTAGATAAAAATTAATAAGTCTTGGTTATATATGTCTAATCTATAATGTTAACATTATTTAATAAACTAATTTTTTAGATTAATTAGAATTGAGAATATTATATCTATCATGTCTTGCATTAAATAAAAATTAATTAAAAATGTCATATCTTACATTAAATAAAAATATCATGCTCATTGTGGAAGGCACAGTGCTTAGATTAATCCCTTTGGTCCCTCGATGTCAATATTGGCCCTGGTTTCTTGAAGATTCCAAAGTCTTTGTATTTCACCCAAGTTTTCTTCGTATGTGTGTTTATTAAGATTAAAGGTTGAAACATCTGCCATTATCACTTTTTGTCTGTAGCTCATTCTTTGGTGGAATTTCACTTCATATATCCTTCCCTTCATGATAAACTTCTTTCCTTCCATGTTATAACACGAAAGTTTCCTTGATTGTGGCTACTTCATCCTCTTCTTCCTTAATTAATTGTTCTGACTTCAAGTGAAGTTGTTTTGTACAAGATAATTGTAATATGAGGTTTACATCTTCATTACTTTTTGATAAGCTTAGGAAGCTATTTTGGTGTCATAGCTTCCTAGCTCATTGAGTTCTTGGTTGAATTTATTTAAGAAGCTTTTGATCATTTCATTTTTCCCTTACTTCATAAAAACAAGTCTGATGTGGTTTTTCTTTTCTTATAGTTTTCTATGTATTGAGCGATGAATTAGGTTGTGAGCTCAGTGAATAAGGATATTGGGTTCTTATTAACCCGCAAAGCCATGCATAGGTAAGACCTTCAAGCTTGATGGGAATGTGATGTACTTCAAGAGTCCATCCTGTATATGCATAATCATCTTTGCATTGAAGTAGAAAATGTGCTATTCTAGATCATCGGTTCCATTGTACATCTAAAATCTTGGCATGTTGAACTTAAAGGACTTCTTTTGTTCACCTGATGGATTCCATAAACAAATCCTAATTTACACTTCTTGCTAGAGTCATTGCGTCTTTGGCGATTTTAGGCTTCCCAATCTTTGTGTATAGTTCTCTAATTCTTTTATAATGAAAGCTCCTATATCATCCTCTTCTACTTTCTTGGTTCCTTTTGAGGTCTATTCTTTTCTCATTCCCCAAAGCACATCTCTTTTTGTCTCTTTATGCATTGAGTGTGTTTTGGTCTATTCTCTCGATGCCGACCATTCTCAAAGTTATTGTTTAGTTCTACAAATCCTTCCATTACTATTAGTTTGTTTCTCAATTTACAGTTTTCCTTTTTTTTTTATTTGATAATATTTGTTAGTATGTCTATAATCATGATGAGAACCTTGCTTCCTAAAGTTAACAGTTATGGGTTGCTTGTTTCCCCTATTTTTATGTTATTTAGAAGTTTTGAAATGAGCATTTGATTATGCTTCTATCCCGCTATCTCTCATGCTTGCTTCGATCATGAGAAAATTATTTCATTTCCTATAGATGGCGCTACTTAAGTTCCCTAATTTAGAATCTTTACGATCAATTATCTTTTTATCACTATATTACTCCTCCAATTGATAAATACACCTTTTACTCTTCTGCAATATATATATATATATATATATATATATATATAAATATATAAATATATACCTATATTTCAGCTCAAGTCAATATTTATAGAAGTTAAAAGGGGCTCGTATATGGTGAAGTGTATATACTAATAAGTAGAATTGTATTATTTTTTATGTATAATCATGAATTTTTAATGATTGAATTATTACCTGATTATGTTCAATATGTATTATTCTTTTACTAATGCATAACCTATAGAAGAGTTTGAATCAAGTTCCCCCGCTTTCTACGAAGCCCTTCTTGATTTTACACTTTAATAAAATAATTTAGAGTTGGAATGAAACTTGTAGTTTGATCTCTTCCCAAATTTTCATGATTTTCTTTACTCTTTTATGAGATCCACAAGTCATTGGGTCCGAGTTATCTGTCTTGAAGCTCGAGCCTGAACTATTGTTTTTTTTTTTTTTTCTTATCTTTTGTTTTTAATTTGGTGGGTTATCTCATTTAAAATAATGGGATGTGGGATGTAAAGGCGTAAGTTAATTGAGCCTACTGAAAATTGGTCCAACAGGGGTCAATTTGAAATCTCTCAAGAAGGGTCACCCCAAGATTGTTTCTCCCTTCCGAGAATAAAATCCTGAGTTAAATTTTATATTGCATTTATCTATAAAAAAAAAAAAAAGACCACTGTGTCAACTTAGATTAAGTTTTGAATATGCCTTGTGATGTTGTAATTCTATTACTTACCCATTGCTATCTATGATCCGTGGTCAATCTGAAGTTTTAAACTAAATTCAAAGTTTGCTTCTTTTGATAGGCAAGATGACAATTTACTGGGACCAAATTAATAAAGAAACGGTAATAAATGAGTGACTGCAACAAATTGAAATAATAAATAGATGACAGTTATTAATCCAGGTCAACCATTAAGTTAGTGCTAAGTTTATTAACAAAGTCATTGAGCAAATTGCCTCTCCACTGCCTGGATTTTAGAGGCTAAATGGCATTATTGAGGCAACTTTTGAGCGTTGATTTGGAACTGAAAATTTAAATTGAAAAAAAAAAAACAAAAACAAAAACCTAAAAGGAAAGAAAATAGAAGGGCAGTGGTTGATTTGTAACTGAATGGTTATGGCTGTTGACAAGTTATTATAGTTCAAAATGAGTAAATAGATGTTATTATTAAACTTTGACTTGGGCAGATTTGATTTATGAGCTTTATTATTATGTTACTTTATGGTACAGTATATTCAACAAACCATTGAAGAATTGATGATAAAAAGTATTGATTGCACAATAATTTCAAAGTTTTAGATGATTTTTTCTTAATGTAGCAATTTTTTAAAATATCATATCAGTTAGAAAAGGAGAAATTTAGATGGGATACTCAGTAAGAGAGAGAGAGAGAGAGAGAGGGGAATATTTCTAGAAATAAAATTAGAAGTCTAAAATAGTTGTTTTATTTTAAAATTTTAATGAATATATTTTAAGGTGGCGTTGGTGATACTTATTTTTTCATAATAGTTTCATTTATGAAAAAATTAAATTTAATAATTTTACATATAAATAAATTGATTGAAAATAAATATATCAAGACTTGAATTTAAGACTTTTTTTTAAAAGACTTAATATAAGACCTTAACTTTGTTTTATATTAAAAAATTGTTGAACTTAAAATTTTAAATTATTAAAAAAAATTAATATTTTTATTAAAAAAAAACCTTAACAATACATATAAAAAACTTTTTTTATGCGAATATCTTCAATTGACAAAATTCAAATCAGTACTAGAAGACAAAAAAAGCCTCCTTGTAAAAAGAGTTTAAATAAAAAGTTCAACTTCTAGCAACTCTTTACACAAAAAGCATCTTAATAAGGGTGAATGTCAGCATTGAATAGAAAGTATTTTCAAAGATTAGATTATTCAAAAGATCTCTAGACGAATTTGCTTCCATCAGAAAACATAAGTCAATAAGAAATTGTGCGAAGGACATCAATGTGATGCCTGTCAGCAGGGACCTAGAATAAGTCAGTAACAAAATAATGTAAAGAAAGAGATTGAGTATTGTGCTTGATTTCTCGGATGAATATTTATGCTTTCAAGTAAACGGAGAATTTATATATTCACTTTTGTTTGAAACAAAGAGTACGATATGCATTGTGACTATAATTAGTAAAGTTATATTAAGGTCATAGGTTAAGTGATTACAATTAATTTTTTTTAAAAAAATTAGTAATTTAACAATCATATTTAAGCTTAAATTTAATATTTATATTAATAAAGAGTTAAAAAGAAGTTTAATATATGAAAGCTGTACAAAGAAGGAACAAAATATAAAGATAAAAGTAAAAAATGGTTTGAAAATACAATGAGAAATGTACAGGTCTGAACACCCCTACGTTAATTTCAGAGAGACCAATGCCTCCGTGTTGCCAGAGGATACTGCAACACTACAACAAGATCGCATCAATGCTACAATATTTGTCGTAGAATGCTGTGACGTTGGAATAATTGCATTAACTCCTCAGCATTGGATGCTAGACACCGCAACGTTACTTTTTCAAGAAAATTCATTTTTGGTTCAAAATAATTTCTTTGAGTGGGTTTTAGACTCTCACACGCAAAGATTTTTATTTCAAGTAAGTTTAAAATTTCTTAGGCCTTTTATAAATACTATATAAATCCTTATAACCTCTTAGAATTCATTAAGTATTAATAGAGAGTTCAAAAGAAAATAGAGAGTTAAGTAAACACTAAGTACTTAAGTGTGTTACGGTAAAACCATAATGAGTGTCTTTATTTTGTATAAACAAAATGAACACTAATAAATACTTTAAGAGTTATCTATATTGTATTACTTGATAATCTCTTAAAACAGATCATGGTAATCTATAGTTCTTATGTGAACTTTAATAAAAGAGTTTATGATCCCTTAATCCACTGTAGATATAGGCGTTGTGCTCAACTATATAATTGATTGTGTGTATTCTTTTACAATCTTGTTCTAATTCTTTCTCTAGCTTTACTTCTAATTGAACACTTTCACAATAATTAGGTATTAAAGAAATAACTAATCTTAAAAAGTGATTAATGCTAAAACTAATTTTTTTTAATAATTTTAAATATTAACATATTAGATAATATCATCTATTAAGATCAGTCACTTTTTTTTTATAAAATATAATATTTTTACTCACCTAATTACATAACACTTTCATTACATTTACCTTAAAACTCATAAATTCATGTTTATTATTTTTAAGTATTTTTAATAGACTCACATTTCACACCAACCCATTAACTATCCCATATACATGCTTACTATCCAATCACGAAATTAGCCGGCTTGGATACGACTTACTATGGACTGGATGCTTAACGCTGATTAAAAAAATCATACTCAAAATCAAGTCATTCTTTTATTGTTGTGGAACGAGACATAAGGAACAAACGGAAGTCCGCATTGTCAGCTTTAGAAAATAGTTTTCAACTTTTAAAGGAAGTTGCGTGTGCGTAAGAAATTTATGTAGATGGGCCTCTATATAAACAGACATTTTATAACTCAAAGCATGCAGTTTATTGAAAACAAAAATGGCTTCCAAGAAGTGCTTATTTATTTGGCTCGTGATCTTTGTTGCCATGCTTCTGCTGGCTTTAGCCTCGCCAGTATCATCGAGGAATACGTGGGGAGCTACTAATAACCACACAACTTGTGAGTATTAATGTGTTTTATTCCTTTGCTTTTCTTTGATATATAATAGCATTTGCATCATTTTATATTTGGACGAGTAATTTTTTTGCAGAAAATTGTCCAAGGATGAAATTGCATTCAACACTTTGTTATATGAAGGGGGTTTAAAGAACTTCTTATCTTCTATCTTCTAATAAAATATTTGTAAAAAAAGGTGACATTATCAAATCTTTAAAAAAGGCAGAATTAAAAACCTATAAATATAATTGAGTACAAAGGTCTAACAAAATTCCAAAACATTATCGAAAAGGCACGATCATAATTATGAACAAGAATAGTTATTTTTCATGATGGTGTATGATTCTAAACTTAATAAAAGAAAAAAAATGGATATTAAAATAACATATATATTGTTCTTACAGACATGAAAGCTAAAGCTCCTGCATGGGGATATAATAATTAATGGCAGTACAAAAGTTAATTACCCATGAAGTTTTCAGGTAAGAAATCTCCACGATAATTATTAACTTAGTCCTTGCGAATTCTCTTAAAATATGAGAATACACAAAAATATTGTAACGCTCAAATTAATGTTTATTAAAAAAAAAACAAATATGTAGGGTGTGTTTATAAAGACAAATAAGATTTCATACTGTAATATGCTCTTAATAATGGAGAATAAATGTGTATCCGTTTCTTAATAATAGAGAATGAATGTATATGTGTATGTGTTTGTGTGTGTATGTATTAGTGAATGAATGTGAATAAAGAATGATTCTTGAATATAATATATATATGTCTAATGAATGCAAGCAGAATAGTCAAATCCCTATTTATAGTGCTTGAGATGTATGAATGGTAAATTTGCTTTATATATTATTTTAATTATATTTTATATTATATATAAAATAAAAAAATATTAACATATAATAAGAAAATTAAAATCTGACTTAAAGTAAGAAGAGACATGTTAATAGTGTTATTCTAATCTCAAATAATCTTCCTTTTGTATAGGTAAAGACAGATTTATATAGTTTCAAGATAAAATTTAATGTTTACAATTGATTTTTATCGATGAACACGATCATAAAAAAGTCAAATTCTCATAATTATAGTTGCTCAAAATATAATATAAAAAATATTTATATTTTTTATTTTATATATAAATACTTCTTTTCTTTTTTTTCTATTTTTTCAATCTCACACGCACTTTCTAATGAAGATTTAATGCTAGCAGTAAGGCTTAAAGTATTAAAACTAATATTAATTTAGTACCATTATAATTTTAAATATTTTATAATTCCAATATTAATACGTAATTTATGTTTAAAATTTGTAACTCTTAAAATTTATTTTATTAATATGAATTTGAATTTTAAAATTATAACTCCAAGAGTTTTATTATTTGTATTAAATGTTATAACTCCTCAGCTATTTTAGTATAAATAAAACTCCCAAATAATGATATATAAATGTTATAACTTTCATATATTTTATCTAAGTTTAATTGATATTTTAAATATAATTATCACTATGCAATAAAGATAATTTAGTATTAGTAACTTACAATCCACATTTAAAATATGTAACTTATGCATTATTAAAAGGTTTTAAGAAAATTTCTCCTGCACGAATTCATCCATAAAATCATAATCAATCAAATAAAGATTTAAGTAGAAATTATTCACTCGTTAAAAATCTTCTTTTATATTATACTATAATTAATAAAGTAAAATATGAATAGAAATAAAAAATTTATAAGTTTCTACTTCGACGCGACTTAGATGACTCGTTGTAAGGTTCAGGTCATTGGGTAGATTTACCTAACATGTGGATCCAAAATACGAGCTGGACCTCCGGCTTAAGCTAAAAATGGGTTTGTGATTTGGGCTGCTATTCTAATTTAAATAGATGTGGGTTAATAATGATCCCAACATTTGACATTAACGATCATCCTTTGAATTTCTACGTTCTCTATCTAGTTAAAATTCAATGAATAAACAAATATATAGTCAGTTGATAAATAAACAAATAAAAGCGAGGTTACAATATTGCCACTATGCATTTCTTTACTTAATTTTGTGTAATACGTGTTGAAAAAATACCAATTAACGCGAATAACAGGCGAAGGTTTCTGAGCATGAGTTAGTTTAGTCCTCAAATCTCATATTCTCACCTGAATTCGAATTCCTCCTCCTGTCAAATAATGTGCAATGTAATATATATATATATGTATGTAATTATTCCCAAAAAAAATAGAGCGAAGGTTTCTTTTATTTGTTTTCATTTATAGATAATTTTTGACAAAAAGTTTGTGTATATATATTTTTTTGAAGAAATATATTATAATAAAGATGAGAGTAGAAAAGATATAATAATTTAAACCCACACTTAAATGTGTGAGTATGACTTGTGAGAAACTCTAATCACCAAACCACCACAATTTTGGTCAATTATAAAATGTGTTTAATAAACGTGGTTGTATATTTTTATAAAAATATATATAGATTCTCTTCTTATTCTCTATCATAAAAGGTCTCGTTTGATTGAACTTTCAAATAGAGATTTTGAAAGTAGAATTTTTTAAAATAAATTGAACTTTCAAATAGAGCTTTTGAAAGTAAATTTTTTTAAAAAGTCATTGATCATTTAAGTGTTAATTAATTTTTTTTTTTATATACTAGATTGGTGTTTATATATTGTTAAAAGTATTTATCTGATATTAAATTACCATAAATGATACTTAATAAAACTTATATTCAAATTCTAAACAATTCAATATTTTTTATGTATAAGTTTAAGTTGATCATTTTTTTTTCAATTTCAATTTATTAAAACATAAAAATTAAGTAAAATTAATATATAACAATCAACAAATTAATATAAATTATTATATTTGGTACAAAAATTAAAAATAAAATAATACTTCTTTTTATTTAAAAAATAAAATAATCAACAAAAAATTTTGGCAAATTCTTGTAAAAATATAATAGTTGTAGAGATATGAAAAATTATAGATATGACGACTTTTAAAACAATATTGAAGATATATTATTGAATTTGGTTTATTTTTACTAAGGGTTTATTATAAAAGCTCAATAAACTGTACTCTCAAAAGTTTAAAATTTGAGCTTTTACAAGAAGAGACAAAATAACTTTTTAATCTCTAAAATTCTTCTCTAATTGTAACTAAACATTATAAAAAATTCTGAAAAGAACTTTTAAAACTAAAAATCTTTTTTAACCAATAAAAAAACCCAATCAAACATGCATTAAGTCCTCAATAATAATGTATATATAAATTCAAATACAAACATTGCTCACATATATCTCATACAAAATCCATGTATACAATGTAATAATAGTATTATACTTTTGCTAAATGTCTCACATTATTTTTATTCAAATATGTGTTATTTATTTTGTTCTTTTAAAAACATACTCATATGATAATAAAAGAATGATATCACATAATTTGATGAGTGAGAATATCAATATAGGAATTAAGTGAATCTTTGTTTTATATATGGGTAAATAGTCAATTGTAATTAATGAGGGTATCAACAGATTAAATGACTTTGAATGTCATGTTTCAAAATGAATGGAAAAGTTCACAAATAGCCTTTAAATTATTTTATTATTTTATTTTAATTAAATATAAAATAGTTATACTTTATTAGCCAAATAATTTAATTTTGGACAAATTTCTCCTTATATCAAATTTATAACTTCGTGTTTTTTTTAAGAAACTTTAAAGAAATAGCTTACCGAATATTTTTGAAGTTATTATTCTAAAAATCAAAGGGTTGCTGAGGATCGCTTCGAATCAAATCAAAGAAATAGCTCGGGTAAATTTTTTAAACTTGTTAGAAATTAGATAAATTTACATTTGAAGTTAAAAGTAGTTGTTATTAACCAACTAAATGAGTTAGAATGGTATAAAAGGCGTTGAAATCCGGCCAAAAATAAGTTTTGGAGTGTGTTTGGCGAAAACCAGACAACGGTCACTGCGGCGGCCGTTAATTTAGTCATTGCGGGACACATCTCGGGCCCGAGATGGCCCCGCGGCGCCCACATTGTGTGCATCTCGGGTTCGAGACGTGCCCCCGCGATACGCACATAGTGCGCGCTGCGGGGCCGTCTCGGGCCCGAGATGTGACCCCGCGATGCACTCAGTGTGCGCATCGCGGGGGCACGTCTCGGGCCTGAGACGGCCCCGCGGCGCGCAATCTGTGCGCATCGTGGGGGCACGTCTTGGGCCCGAGATGTGCCCCCGCGATGCGCATTTTTTTTATTTTTAAATATTTTATCGTTTTAAAAAATTTTACTAAATTTTCCATTTGTGAACTTTTCCTAATCTTTTTTGTTTTTTCAGGTCATATGGAGTGTGATGCGATAGTTATTTGTTTTGGAGGAAAGTGGGAGAGTTCTAGTGACGGGGAAGAAAGTTATGTTGATTATAATAATTTTGAAATTTCGGTTCCGAAAGATATTAATTTTGAAGATCTTTTAAATGCAGTATGTTATACCTTGGGAGTCGACAATGTGAAGTGTAAGGTGACTTTGAAAATCAAAATTGATGCAACGAGGTATAACCTAAAGCCTATTGAGATTAGAAATAACAATGTTGTTCGATTTTTTTTAAGCGCCAATAGAAGATCGTACTATCCTTTATGTGTAACAGTGGATCCTAGAGCTCCTGTTTATGAAGATAATGTACAGCCCCCCAATCAAAATCCACCATCAATTCATGGTCATTTTATGTCAGCTAGCGGTAGCAACCAAGTGAGCCATACATCTTTATCAGTTCCAGCAGTGGTTCCTGCAAACACAACGAACGAGTATCACAATGTTTCTCCTATACCCTTTAATGAAGACCCAGCCTATACACATTACGCTTGTGATGACATTGAAAATGTTGGGGATGTGGAAGGGGACTATGATGATGTTAGAAATGTTGATAATTTAGAAGGGGATGATTTAGCAGAAGGCGGACGTTGTTATGTTTCGACAAGCTCCCTAAATGTTGAAGCTAGAAGAATAGATTTTTGTGAAGCGGAAAATCCCTTTGCATTTATGCCTCCAATACCACCATCAGACTTGGTCATTTCAGATAAGATATCGAGTAGTGAAATTGACGATGTGTTTGTAGGAAAGTTGTTTGATAGCAAAGACGAACTTCACCAGGCTATTAGTATGGTAGCACTTAAAGGTAATTGGAGCTTTAAAGTGTCAAGGTCGACAAAAGATCGTTTTGAGATCAAATGTGATGATGATAGATGTTGATGGCGATTACGTGCAGTGTCGACAGATGCAAGGAAACATTTTATTGTGCGCAGAATTGATTCAAGTCACGTGTGCCAATTAGATCGATTGCGCGATGGTCATCGACAAGCAAAGTCTCGGATTATTGGCAAATTTATAAAAAATAAGTTTGCATCTGCGAGTCGACTTTATAGACCGAAAGAAATCCAAGCAGACATACGTGAGGAGTTTGGTGTGGACTTAACTTACCCTACTGCTTGGCGGTCTAAGGAGCATGCATTGGTGTTGATACGTGGTACTCCAGAGGGTTTATATAAATTACTTCCTGCATACTGTCATATATTGGAACAACAGAACCCTGGTACAATCACACATTTGGAGATTGACGATTGCAAGCACTTTAAATATTTCTTCATGGCTCTTGGACCATGTATTAGAGGGTTCCAGTCTTCCATCCGACCGGTTATTGCAGTTGATGGTACATTTTTAAAAAATGCATACTTGGGAACAATGTTTGTGGCTGTTTGCAAGGATGGAAACAACCAGATTTTTCCACTTGCATGGGGTATTGCTGACTCTGAAAATGATGCTTCATGGAAGTGGTTTATGGAAAAACTCCGAGGAGTTATTGGCGATCTTGCGAACCTTGTATTTATATCTGATCGACATGCTAGTATCGAGAAGGCCATTAAAGAGGTATTTCCTAATGTATATCATGGTGTATGCATCAATCACTTGAAGGGTAATTTGGTAGCACGATATAAGATACCATCGCATACAACAAAAGGAGGGGGATACTTGGCCTCCTATTTTGTTGCTGCCAAGGCGTATCGCATAGCTGACTTTCAAAGGGAAATATATAAGATGCGAGAAATGAAACCGGCGGCAACGAGATACTTGGAGGAAGAGGTTGGTTTTTCAAAATGGGCTCGATCAGTGGGAGCATTCAGAAGATATGACATTATGACCACCAACATTGCAGAGAGCATTAACGCTGTTGTGAAGGATGCACGTGCCATGACGGTGATTGCCTTAATTGAGTGGATCCGAGAGTTAATGCAAAAATGGTTTATTGAGAGACGTGAGGCTGCAGAAAATATGTCAAACTTCTTGACCACTTGGGCCCATAACAAGATTTGGAAGCACAATGATGATTCTGCTCGCATGACGGTGCATGCAATAGATCGATCTCGTTTTGTTGTTAAGGACGGAAAAAGAAATGGAATAGTGGACATCCCGGGAAAGTCATGTAGTTGTCAAAAGTTTGATATGCGGCAACTACCGTGTCCTCATGCACTTGCAGTATGCAGGCAGGTCAGATTCCAGTACCAGACTCTTTGTTCGCGATATTACACGACTGAGTGTTTGTTGCGTGCATACAGTGAACTAGTAAATCCGGTTGGTCATCCGTTAGATTGGATTGTTTCAGAGGAGTTGAGAGCTGCTGACATCCAGCCTCCTATAGTACGTCGGCAATCAGGAAGACATCGGAAGAATAGAATTCTATCGCAAGGTGAGGCTCCCACGAAGAATGTATGCAGTCGCTGTAAGCAGCATAGACATAATCGACAAACTTGTCGAAACCCAATTCCATTACATGGTAGTTGATGTGTTCTTTATGAGTTATATTTGTATTTGTATTTTAAAGTCATGTAGTTATGGACTTTATTTGTACTCTTATAAACATGGAAATTTTATTTTATTTTCTAAAATTTCTGGATTAAAACGGACAGAGTTTCCCCTATTTTTTCTCAAAATCTATATTTCATAAACCTGCAGAAAATACACTTCAAATATTTCTCACATCTCTTAGCTGTAAAGGGAACCTCCCGTCCTTACCCAAATCAATCAACATCATTTTACAATCTTTATAAACATACATAAAAAAAAACTTTATAAACATACAAATCAATCAACATCATTTCATTACTTTTTTGCACATTTTCATAAGTCGGTCGCCATTTTGGTCCTAAAACATGACCCATGCTCAGGACCAAAATCTAGGGGATGACAACACATCAAAAACTCTATAAACATACAAACATAAACCCCACAATCTCCACTATTCACTGTCTGTTGTGGCACTCCATCCTTTAATCTAATTACATGAAAAGGGGTTAAGTCAGGTGTAATTCGTCGTTGCTCATATAATCTACAAGCATCTAAGTAACGGGGTAATAACATAGCTAATGGCAGGACATGATTCTCAATCACGCCATCGGCAAATCCCTTGATGCTAGAATCGTAGATCAATATTTGCCGATGCAAGATGTCCACCTCAGCCGTTACCCAATGCTGTTGATTGTAGTTGACAAGAATATAAACCTACATAAAATTCAAATAAGTCTTAGAAATAGTACTACAAGTTATAAACAAAAATAACAACATTCACACAAAATAGTACTACAAGTTATAAACAAAAATAACAACATTCACACAAAATAATACTACAAGTTATAAACAAAAATAACAACATTTACCTTATCAACCTCAATCCACATACGTGCACCGAGTAAATCTTCTTTAGCGCCTTGAGCATATGCCATCACTCCATACAATGCCAGTAATGTCATTTTTGTGCTGCTCATAAAGGAGTCTAAAAGACTCTTACAAATGCAAGGCCATCGAATAATCAATAAAATTGAAATAACAAAATATAAATAATTTAATTCATCACTCACAAAGAAGTACGAATCCACAGAAGTGGACAATTAAGGCAATACATTAGTGCAACCGTATTGCCTAAGCTGAATCACCTTCAAATACTCATTAATATGCTGCATTTAGAAACAATAACCGTCAAGTGATTCTATAAATTTATAAAAAAAACTGCTAGGGGATAATTATTCAATAATTTACTTACAAAGTCATCCAGCCAACTGTGTAGCAATTCCCAAAACCATGTCGGGTTAGCTTCTAGCCCAGGTAAGCTGACTACACCCTCATCCTTGTCCATCCAAGCCTGAAACTGAACCATGATAGTCGAGTCTATCGGCTGCAACGGATTCATGTCTGCTTGAGGTTGCACTTCAATTTCAAATTTCTTCTTTTCGTGTATCCTTTGTGGAAATGGATTTGTATATAGGGTGTACAAATACCATGCAGGCCTATACTGTCTCCCAAATTGACTTACTCCCTTATGCGGGGCAGGCAAGATCTAAACACTTGCAGGACTGTCAATCAGTGGCTGGGGCAATATATCATGACCAGTAGCTGGGGTCTGAAAATCATATTGACAGCCTGCCGGTGTGTTCTCTCTATACTACAATATATGTATATATTAAAATAAATAAAACTGCAATTAAGGTAATTGTGTTTAAAATTTATTTTGCTTACCATATTATGGCTTTCGTTCTGTTGGAATGAGCATGACTGCCTAAACCACATCATCATTTGCTGCATCTGCTGTGTAAGATCGGTCCGGAGTTGATTAACACTTGTTAAAATTTCATCTTTATCCTTGTCCATTCTTTGTAGAAGTGTAGCTTGCGCAGCTTCAGTATGCTCAAATCTCTTAATCATCTCCTCCCGCAGCTGCTCAATCTGATGTGTTACGCCATGGTCTGCAGATGCACTGTGTTCAGACTACAAGAAACATAATCATAGTTAATGACTTATTTAGAAATATTAGAAATATATTAAAATTTCTCTTTAGTTAATCACGTAAATAAGTAATATACCGTTGCTCCTGCCACTGGTGCTGACATTTGTGGGTTTGTTCATTCATATCCACCCCCCTCCACATCCATAACATCATCGTTAGGGTCGCTAAAATGGGCATAGGTCCTGGGGCGCTTGCTCTCGCTGAAATCAGACATATTTGGTAAGTCCCCAGCATAACTTCCGCTTGGAATGCCTACACGTCTAGCCAGGCGCACAATTGCCTCTCTCTTCTCATGGTCTTTTGGTACTAATTTACGATGTACCGAAAGAACCTATAAATCAACCAACCATATTAAGTTACGCTTAAAACAAAATAAAAGTTATAAACCAATATATATATTTTTCATTCATATCAACACATACCAAATCCTTTGTTAACATTGTATCCTGAACCTCATCGAATAATGGAGTCCCTCGAGTCGTCCAATTCAAAATACGAGAGAAGCGATCACCATTATGATAACCAAAAATCTCTCCGCACACTGGAATTGCCTCGAAATTCCATACCTAATATAATTATATTTAAAATATAAGTTTGACGTATACAAACAAAATATATAATTAAGATCAAAAAGTTAAGTACATATGGCGTACCAGAAATGCGTGCGAAAAGCCATATACGTTGTAACTCTCAAACTTCTTCTGTGCAAACCCTTTCCTTTTTATTTTCTCAAGTTTTTGGAATGCAGCCTTCTTAAGTGAGTTATGAAGCACGGTCCATGCAATATTGCCCCATGGATACTTATTAAACTCATCAAGGTCATCCACTAAATATAAAACAAAATTTTGAATTCCACTACGCTCGTCACGTGGAATCAAAACACGATGCACAAAATAAAATAAACTCAACTTTACTGCATCTGCATCGTCCATTTTCTCCAAATTTAGACGTGCGTACCATTGATCAAGAAATATGTAAGATAATTTCTTTACCCCAGAAAAATATGTATCCCATAATCGAGTGCCCAATTTCCTATGCAGCTGCTGGGCGGGAGGGTAATCTCGCATTTGTAGTCCAGTGATTAGTACAAACTCCTGCCGGCTAAAACGGATGCGTTTTCTCCCTATGTAAAACCACATCTCATCATCTACATTAGAGGTATGCACCTCACGCAACAATAACTCGTGCACTAAAATACCATAGAATGTCAACTCTGACATATCTAAGAAATGCCCCATACACGTCTACCTAAATAATATTTTCTGACTTGTTGTCAGTTTATCTTTAATGCAATTTAGACCCCACATCTTAGCATAAGCCGTCACTGATGCACGAAAAAACATATGCTCTGAAATTCTATATTCTTTCGATACGTTCTCTTTCCTGTAACAATAAAAAAAAATAAACAAAATACATTAATATTAAGAAAAATAATAATCAGAGAAAGATTATTTACAGAAACAATTAATTTAACATACATAATACATTAAAATAATTAATTACTAACATATTAATCAACATATTATAATAAAATCAAACCAAACTTAATAATTAATTTACTAACATATTAATATTAATCAACATTAATTATATATTAAAATCAAAATAATCATATATAATTATAATTACATAAGGTACTCACAATAATAATAAAAAATGTTATAAACCAAAATTAATGAGTCATTTAAGCAAATATTTCCATCTATTAGATCAATTCCTTCTAAATAGAATTTATGAAATCATTTATTTAATTTAAATAAAATTACATTTATCTAAATTATTAATGTAATTTTATAAATATATTTAATTAATTTAAATATAATTAAATTTAATTTAAAAAAAACCTAATTCAAAAAAATTCGCGCCACGTGGCGCGAATTTTGCGGCATCGCGGACCCGAGATGGCCCCGCGATGCGCCTGTTGAACGCGCATCGCGGGGTGGTCTCGGGTCCGCGTTGTGCGCCCGCGATGCGCGTTAAGGGCGCATCGCGGGGCGCGCATCGCGGACCCGAGATGGCCCCGCGATGCGCCTGTTAAACGCGTATCGCGGGGCCATCTCGGGTCCGCGTTGCGCGCCCGCGATGCGCCCTTAACGCGCATCGCGGTGCCATTTCGGGTCCGCGTTACGCGCCCGCGATGCGCCCTTAACGCGCATCGTGGGGCCATTTCGGGCCCGAGATTGGCAACGGTGGCCGCCGCCGCTCCGGCCGCCGTCTGCATCGCGAATATGACCTAAAAATCACGATTTTTTGCCCATTTTCAACGTTTCTTACACCATTCAAACCCATTTTTCACATAGAATTCAATAATTTCATCTATTGCTAGCTTTAAATATAAATTCTAATAATTTTATAAACAAATTTAAATTTTTCAAAACTTAAACAAAACTCACCAAAAATCGGCCATTTTCTTTGTTTGAAGTGAGAAATCTGTTGTAAAACTCCGATCTATGCAGTGATAACTTCAAATTTTTTGATCTAACGAATTTTGATAATTTTTGGTTTTTTTGATTGATTTTCGGGTGAGGGAAAAGTTAATAGGGAAAATGGGCAAATGTGTCCAAAATGTTTATGTTTGGTTAATAAAGTATATTTAATTTTAAGTTGGTTAAAATATTATAATAAAAAAATAATGAGGTTATTTGTGAAATTTTCCCAAAAATTAATGGATTTGGTTATATACATGATGTGATATTTCTAGATCTTAAAATTGAGTGCAAATATACACTATCGTATGCAAGTAATAAAGAGACTTATAAAGTCAGATGTCGAACCCACAGGGATAACTTTTATTTTCTACCAATTACTAAAATTATAACTTTCTTATAATTATTCAGAAAAATCAAATCTTAATTTTGCAATAAATTTAAATAAAATAAAAAGTTCAGAAAATAAATGACACAATATAAATAAAATAAAAAAATAGCAATATAGAGAAAGCCTATGGTTAATTACTATCCTTCAATATGATTTTTAAAGATTAATCCTTTTAATATTTATATCTCTCAATTCTTATTATTGGTCAAAAGACTAATGTATTCACAAGCCTCTTCCAAGGTCATACAAGTATATCATAATTTACTAAATACCTATATTCCTATGGTACTTGTAATAAATTAAGATTCATTAAGAACAAGTTTTATTGACCATACATGCCAATTAGGTATATTTCTATTCTAATTTGAAACTTACATATGTAATATTAAATATTACTCTATAATCATGCATCAAATTATCTAAGTCCAAATACATTGATGCCTCTTCTAAGTTTATCAAAGTATTACCAAATCAATCATAATATTGATCAGATATAATGAAGCATTAAGAACAAATAATTTAAATAATGAAGAATTGAGTTTATATAAATATTAAAAAGATCTAATAATTAAACTCACATATTAAGTTTAAGTAATAACCCTAGAAAATAAATTTAGCTCATGATAATAAGAGAATTATAGTTGAAAAATAAAATAAATATGATATAACCAAAAATAAACCAATATAGACGTCAATTCGTAGTTGTTGATACGCCAAAGATTCACCAATAATCTCTTGCTTACTTTAATTGCCCTTACTTCTCTCTCTAAAAATTGCTATTCTTCTATGTGTTGTGGCTCTAAGAGCCCTAAGTTGTGTGTTCTTTCAAGTTTAAAACAAATGGTCTTTATATAGGGATTGATTAGAGTTTTGGAATTGTATTTCTTTTCGGATTAGGAAAAATTTCACTGTTCACCATTGCCGCGAATACTGTTTTATCGATGGGGGTGACAGCACTGTAGCAGCACTGTTTATGTAATACTGTTCATGAGAAACTATTCATATGGTACTGTAGCATATGTGTTTGTCTTGTTTTTCTTAAATTTTCATCCCCAATTGCTCCATTGAGTCAAAACTTACAAAAATAATAATAAAATGTATAAAAAATCTAATTTTATTTTATTAAAATATACAATTAATCAAATTAAGGGAATGAAAATAATATATATAATTTACGCTTATCAATACATCCAGTCCATGACAACTAGTATTTTTTAATAATGGATAAGAATCATATCCCACATCAAATTAAAAACAAATAGATCTTGGTTATATGCATCTAGTCCATGACACAACAGTTTTTAATAATAGATCAGAATGTTATGTCTCATATCAAATAAAAATGAATGGGTCTTAGTTATACACATCCAATCCATGTCACAATATTTTTTATTAATCGATAAGAATTTCATATATAAAAATATCATGTCCTACATCGAATAAAATTTAATAGCTCTTGGTTATATACATCAAGTCTATAATACAAGTATTTTTTTTAATAAACTAGTATTTTAGGTCAACTATGTATAAGAATGTCATGTCCAGGTCAATTATAGATAGAAATGTCTTGTCCTACTTCAAATAAAAATTAATGAGTTTTGGTTATATACATCCAATCTATGACACTGGCATTGTTTTTAATAAACTAATTTTTTAAGTCAATTATGATCATTAATGAGTCTTAGTTATATACACCCAGTCTATGACACTAACATTTTTTAATAAACTAGTTTTGTAAGTCAATTATAACAAATATCTAGTCTATTTACCAAAATTACACTAAAATAATCGATAAAACTTCATGTTCTATATCAAATAAAAATTAATAGGTTTTGGTCATATATGTCAAGTTTATGACACTAGCATTTTTTAATAAACTAGTATTTTAGATCAATTGTGATAAACGTCCGGTCAATGACACTAAAAATACATTTAAATGTCATGTCTCACATAAAATAAAAATTAATTGAGAATGTCATATTTATCATGTCCCACTTTGAATAAAAATTAACTATGACACTAGTATTTTTTTAGTAAACTAATGTTTTATGTCAATTATGATAACCATCTCGTCTATGACATTAAAAATACACTCCAAATGTCATATCCCATATTAAAAAAATTAATTGAGAATGTCATGAATATCATATTCCATATATAACCAAGACTTATTAATTTTTATTTAATGTAAGACTGCCTTTTTAATGATATTAGTATTAGTCGTGTAAAAAACAAAAAGAATATTGAGCCACATCAGAAAAAAAAGCCCGAGCCCATTCCACGGGGATATTTCGTTAGAACTAACAGAATTATATGAGATGATTAAATTGCTCTTTTAGACGCAAAAATAATAAAATAATCATTCTACCCCTACACAGCACCATTTCTCATAAAAGAATAAGATTTAATAATAAATTAATAATATTTTTCTTTTATTTTTTAAATTAATAATAATAATAATTAAAAAAAAAAAGATTTTCAGTGGTTATAATGACAATTGGTCCAATGACCAAAATGGTCGCTAGTCCAAGTAGCCATTTGGCCATTGATCTAAGCAGCCATAATGGCTGCTGGTCGCTGGTTCTATTTTTTTTAAATTGTTTTTATTTTTTAAAAAATTTTGAGTGTTTAAAAATTTTAAATTATTGTTTGGATATAAGGATATCATTATTTAGATATAAGGATAAGGGTGTTTGAATACAAGGATAAAATATTTAGACACAAGGATAATGATTTTTGGACAGAGGATAAGGACTACTTGGATAAAATATCATTAAAATAATGATATTATCCTTTTAGTTAATTTTAACATAAAATTCCTTAACAATTGGGTATTACTGCTTATTTTTCAAGATAATATCCTCATCCTGCGCCACGTCAAATACCTTCTCAAATACAATATTTTATGGGGATAAGCACAATTGTACCTCAATAGTTTGGCCCAAAATACAAATTTGTCTTAATTAGATCTGAAATATCTAATTTTATCCCAATCAGTTAACTTTTGTCATTAGTTTTAATGGTGAAATAATAAAAAATTAATCTAACCAATAGAAATAAATTAAACTTTAGACATGTGGCATAATCTAACCCTTTCACTATCTTTGAACATGTGGCTCAATTTCATTCATTAATTTAATTTAATATAATGTTTTAAAAATAAATTTTAATAAAAGTATATGTGTCATAATATAATTAGTTACAATATCACGTGTCGTCATGTGATTGGTTTATATTTTACTAAATATTTTTAAAAATATATTAAATTAAATAAAAAAAGAAATTAAAGCAAAATCATCAATGTCATTGAAAAACAGTGACCGCTCGCCATTTTTCAACAATTCTTCGACCAAAAAATTATTAAATTTTATATAATTAGACTTTATTTTTTTATCAACACAATGCTGGATTATTTTTTTTTGTACAAAAAGACCAAATAATGGCTACAAATAGTAGGAGGGATGGCAACTACCGTCACTTGCTTTCAAACGAGGGGTAGTGTACAAATCGACCACCATTTTTTGACAATGATGGGCAATAAATATTTTAATTATTTATTTTGTATTTTATTTTATTTGTAAAGATATTTATTAAAAATATAAACTAATTACACGACGACATGTGTCATTCGTAACTAATCATATTTTTGACATGTGTCATTTTATTAAAAATATATTTATTAATTCATTTTAAAAATATAAACCAATTATATGATAACATATGTCATCATTAACTTATCATAATATGACACATGTTATTTTATTAATTTTTTAAATTATATTAAATTAAATAAATGGCTGAGATCACACTACATATTTAAAGACAATGAATAAGTGAGTTTGTATCACATGTTCAAAGTTAAAGGACAAAAAATAAGGTAAATTTATAATTACATACTAAAACTACAATTTTCATCCAAATTAATGGTAAAAAGTAATGAATTAGAGTAAAATAATAAAAATTATATGAGAATTTAGAATATTAACTCAATATCACTGGAAAATACAAGCACAACCTTTTCCTTTTATTCTTTTTGGATAAACTTTAAACTAAACATTTCTTGTTCCACAAAAAGATGTGACCTAAGAAAAAGAAATTGTAATATTCTTCTTTCCATGTTGGAATTGATGTTTCATATTCATATATCAAATAAGAATAATGTGTCACCAAAATTTGTTCTCATACAAAATTTACTTGATATCCAATGGATTTTGAATAGTTTTTTAACTGAAGTTTGTGTTGGTTGAAAAATAAAAAATTTCTATTTATAAATATAAACATAGCGGAAACCAAATTATCTTGTTCATAATTATAACTATAGGGATAAAAGATTATCTCAATTCCTCGCTATGGCAAATATTGAATTGACTGGCTGCAATCTTCTCTACTATCCTTAATCTTTAAACTCAACATGTGTGGGCATGTGAATCTTTCTTAATCTCTAAAAACACAAATACTCAAATCTGAGAGAATGGTATTAATTAAAATCTTTTCCTACGTAAGAATACGTAAAAAGAATTTTTTCTCTATATGGTTGTAGTGTAATTTACTACTCCATACCTCTCATATATATAGGTATCTCCCTTGGGTATTTAGAATTTGATTAGAATTAGAAAATTAGAGTTTGATTAGGATTTGAGCTAGTAGAGGGACTGCAAGACCCATAGACTTCCTAGCTCCAACTTAAAAAGCATAATCCTTATTATCTCATAATATACCAATTATTCTAAGTTAACCCTAGGCTATTCCATTAAAAGCCAAGGGTTGTACTCTAATAACTCATGTTATAAAGTAAAAGCTCATTTAATTAAAACTCCTTTCAGTTAAATTGAGCTTGGTCTTTAGACCAATAATAACCACTTAATTGACCATCTAATTGATGTCCATAATTAAAGCTAGGCCATGAAAAATTTTTTTTGCCTCTTTAATTACTTATTTTTTTCTAAGTCACTGAATGCTCTAATGATCACTTTTAATATGTCTATATTTGTAAATAAATTTTTTTAATAAACTGTGGCCACAGATTTTAATGATCAAGTACTACAAACAGCTTAGGTAGATATTAATTATTAGATTCTATCTTGCAAATATATATTTCTATGACCTATGAAATTATATCTCTAAGTTATCGAGGTTTTAACCGTTTATTTGGATCTCACTCCGTGATAACTCAAAAGATATAATGCATGAATGTAAGTTCAGTACCTATTCAGGATTAAGATCAATTAAGCTTATTAATGCTTTTGTGAATTAAGATCTACGATATTTAGTTAACCAGATTGAAATTCATAGTACTCCCTTTATGTAAAATATACACTAGTTTTTCTGCTCGAAGTCTCTACTTTGATGATCAAGGTAAATCATCCACTATAAGAAAGAGAAAAACTATAACCTTACATAGTGAAATGCCCTTTTCATTAATGGTTTTGAACTAGATTTAATTTATAAAGAACTTGTGATCTATACCCTCTGTATTAGCATTATATGAATAATACATAGATCACATACTTTATAAATATGGGCTCATCAATGTATGCTTAATTATATGTATGAATAAACTTTTATTAATCAAATAAAATTTTATTTCACATGCTTTAAGGGTATAAATAACATTATATGTCTAACAATCTTCTATTTTCCCTAAAGCATGTCGAGTAACTATTGAATCCCTATATTATTTATATGAGTTTCAAAACTCTTTTGTTGGCAATGACATAGGTGAATGGATCCACTAGATTATTGCTTACATAATCTTAGATACCACGACCTTATTATTTTGCACAAAACTTCCTTATTAAACTTTATTTCCCCTCAATGTGTTTTCTTCTCGTATTTGGTTCCTTAAAGTGTGCTACTGCCTTGCTATTATCACAATAAATAACAATGGGCATATTAGCACTAGGCACCATTTTAAGCTCTATAAGGAACTTTCGAAATCATATAGCTTATTTTGCAACTTCAAATGTAGCTACATATTCAGCTTTTATGGTGGAGTATGCAATACATGATTATTTTATACTCCTCCAACTTATTGCTCCACTACTTAAAGTGAACACATATTCTAAGAAAGATCCGGGTATCCTATGTTATTAGAATTTTGAATTTGTATATCCAATAGGTATAAGATTCTCACTGAAATTTACAAGCATATAATCTTTCGTTCTCTGAAGGTACTTGAATATATGTTTTACTACAATCCAGTGTTCTAGTCCTAGATTAGATTGATATCCACTGTTCATTCAAACTACATGACAAACATCTAGTCTAGTACATGGCATTGCATACATAAGAATTCAACTGCTAATGCATAAAGAATACTTCTCATGCAATCTATCTCTTTAGTTGTCTTAAGAAATTGATACTTAGATAGATCAATTTCATATCCAAAGAAAAACAATCCCTTTTGAAATTATGCATGGCAAACTTGATCAGAATTTTGTTAATATACTCAGTTTGGGATAAGCCTAATATATTTAACTTGAGATCCCTTAATACTTTTATCCCAAAGATGTTATTGGCTTCTTCTAGATCATTCATATCAAAATAGTTAGATAACCATATTTTATCTTATGATAGTGCTTCTACATCATTTCTAATTAGTTGTATATCATCTACTTACAGGACTAGAAAAATCATCAACCGCCTATCTATCTTTTTGTAAACACAAGGTTCATCAGGAATTTGATCAAAACCAAATGATTTGATTACCTGATCAAATCTGATGTTCCATGATCTAGATGCTTGTTTAAGCCTATAGATAGATTTTATAGTTTACAAACTATATGCTCTTGGTCTATAGTTATAAAACCATCTGGTTGTATCATATAGGTACTTTTTTGAAGATTTATATTAAGAAAGGTAGTCTTGACATCCATTTGCCAAATTGTATAATTAAGATTTGCTGCAATGGATAAGAGAATTCTAATAGACTTAAGCATGGCTATCGGTGAAAAGGTCTCTTTATAATTGATACCTTCCTTCTAAGTGTACCCTTTAGCAACAAGCCTAGTTTTGAAGGTTTTCACCTTCCCATCTACCCCTCTCGTTCTCTTGTAGACCCATTTACACCCTATGGATTTTATCCTTTCATGTCTCTAGAAGTTCCTATATTTTATTGGAAAACATAGAATTAATTTCTGATTTCATAGCTATATACCAATGGTTTGCATCTTTATCAACCATTACTTCATCATAACTAGTAAGATCTAGTTCATGCTCATTAGAGACTACCTGAAATGACTCTCCAATTAACATGTACCTAGTTGGACATCTAATAATTCTCCCACTATGACGAAGTACCGGTGGTTATTGTTCTGCAACTGGCTCTAGTTGGTTATTATGATCTAGATTAGAAATTAACTCATTAACTCTATCAAGCACAATATTAGAGTTTCCAGATAAATCATCAAGAATTATATTGCTTCTAGGCTTTAAGTCTTTCATATAGTCTTCTTCAAAAAAGATTGCATTAGTGATAACTAATACTTTCTTATCTTGAGAACTATAGAAAAAACTTCCTCTTGTTCCTTTAGGATATCCAACAAACACACAAACTTCTGACTTAAATTCTAACTTGTCTATCTTTCCTTTTAGCACATGAGCTGGACAACCCAATATATGTAGGTGACATAAACTTGGTTTACGTCCTATCCACATTTTTAGAGGTGTTTTAGGGACTGACTTAAATGAAATTAAGTTAAGAACATACATAGCTATTTCTAAGGCATAACCCCAGAACGAGATGGGTAAAGTTGAATAACTCATCATTGACCTCACTATTTCAAGAAGATTTTTATTTCTCATTTCTGCTACACCATTTTGTTGGGGTGACCCTGGTGCAATAAACTGGGATAATATCCCATTGTCAAATAAATAGGTCATGAACTCACTATAGAGGTATTCGTCAACTCGATGAGATTGAAATGCCTTTATTATTTTTCTAGTTGCCTTTTGACTTCTGCTTGAAACTCTTTGAATTTATCAAATGCCTTAAACTTGTGGCGCATTAGGTACATATAACCGAATCTAGAATAATCATCAATAAAAGTTATGAAATATTTATAACCTCCCCTAGCTTATGTACTCAAGGGCCCACATACGTCATAGTGCACTAATTCTAACGTTTCAATGGCTCTATTATCTTTAGTATTAAAGGGTCTTCTGGTTATTTTTCCTTTTATACAGGATTTGCAGACTAGTAATGGTTCAATGTCTAATTAACTCAAAGGTCTGTGTTTATCCAATTTTTGGATTCTATCTAGACTAATATGACCAAGACATAGATGCTATAGATACGTTTGATTAGTGGGAGTCACTTTAACCCTCTTATGATGATTAGATTCATTATTCAATTCTGTGTCATGCAGTGAGTTAATTTTAGGATATACGCAGTATAGATTGTTAACTAGTGTACTAGAACATATAAATGATTTATTTCTTTTGATTACCTCAGTTGAGTCAAAAATAATAGAATAACCAAATTTATTCAAATAACTAATTGAAATCAAATTGCGTTTGAGTTCCGGCACCAATAAACAATCATCTAATACTAAAGTCCTAAAATCATCAAAATAAAGTTGAACAACTCCCACTGCCTTAGTTACAACAGTTGCATCATTTTATAGCCTTAGATTGATCTCTCATTCATTGAGTTGTCTGGTTTCTTGGAACCCTTGCAATGAATTGCAAATATGATTAGTGGCTTAAGAATCTACTATCCAGGAATCAGTAGAATCAACCACTAAATATTTCTCAATGAAAAGAATTTTATCAAAAGGTAAAGCTGTCTTTTTAGCTATTGAAAACTTAACTAAATGATAGTTTATCTTCCAATGTCTTTTAATACCACATTGGAAACACTTTCCTTTAAGCCTTACTACCTTTTTATGAATTTGCATAAATCCTGAATTAGATGCTTTCTTCAACTTATTCTTCTTCTTCTTACTACTCTTTCCTATAGGATTGAGACCAAAATATAAAGATGGGTCCTTAATCAATTGACTATTGTAAGCATCTGTTTCATCTTGGGGTGCATTTGCATTAGGTATTTGAGTGCATTTATCAGTCATGACATATTTGTGCTTTTCAACTGTGAGTTCAGTATCTAACTTCCTTTCCTAATCCATATAATTATTCTTGATTAACTTATTTTGGTTTAGGACAAATGCTAGTGGGATGAATGAAGACATAATTCTAAAAATTAAATTCATACATGAGTATACATTATCTGATAACAAGTGAAACTTTTGCATGAATGCATGAAATGCATTTATGTAGAACTCTTTAACTTTATGCATCGGTAATCCAATTTTCATTCAGATTATGCCTCTGTAGGGTGGTCGTATCCGTCATAAATTAGACTAGTACCATACTAATTTATTATTATTATCTCAATATCTCATATCAAATAATAATAAACTACCGATTCTTTAGCCCTTAGATTTAATTGACAAGAACTCCGTAGAGAGAATATTGATCAACCTAAGTTGAGTGTACAACCATTATTTCAATCCTTTATATTTTCCAATTAAAAAACCCACTATAGGGTAGTTAATTTCGCATGAGTCTTATATTGGATTTTATCTTTTAGGGAAGTCCTATCTAGTAACCAGTTCTGATTAATACCCTCCGTAGAGAGCTCACAAGATTTGAGATAAAGCATTAATCTACCTTATTATAGGACCAATAACGGAGGCCACGGGCTTTATGCCTAAAGCCTTTTCTCACTCAATATTTTAATTCTTAGAGTTTTTAATTAATTTATAAATTGACGTTCTACTCATTAATATCTAATTTTATTTTCACAAAATAATTAATAAGGCCATGCCAAATAATAAATTAATATAATATTAAAATATGACAATAATCTTATCATAATTTTATTAGAACATTAATGTCATATAATTTGATATATTTTATGCACGGACATGTGAATGTGGCACCTTTAATCTATATGACATGTTATTAATCCAATCAATTAACTAGATAAATAAATAACTCATAATTCATGGCTTTTTCTAAGAAGAAAAATATTAAAAACTAAGCCTAAATTCTTCAAAGTCTTCCTTGAAGTCAATTTGGGCTCTTCTATAATGTTACCTCCTCTTACTTGTATTCTTTTATGAGCTTGAATTTTGGGTCTCTTAATTTTCTTTGGTTCATTTATTTTTAAATATTTTAAAAGCCATATTTTAGGCTTAAAATTTCTTTAGGCCTTCTTAAAAAAATTTTAAACCCAATAATTTTATGAAATTTGGACCAAAATTAAAAAAAGTTTGGACCAATTTTAAATTTGTAAATACCCAAATTAATCCAAAAATAAATTTGGGTCAAATTTAGGATCTATTTAAAAATATCTCAAAGTTTCTTAACCAAACCATGATTACCCAAAACCAAAGGGGACTGAGTGAAAATAACAATTTTGTTAGAGCCTATTTGCACAGTTGACAAACTTTTAAGGATTTATCTATAACATTTGTAAAAAAATCTTAACCATATCAAAATCAATTAAAGTTAAAGGGGTCTGAATGATATTTTTTGAATTAAAACCTTTTCTCCCCCGCACCGCCGCCCCATTCTTTGTCTTTCTTTTTTCTTTTTACGTTTTTCTTCTCCTCTTTCTATTTTATTATCCTTCCTTTTTTTTTATTATTACAACCAACATAATAATAAAATTATATCTTTTTTAGATTGCAAATCAAAACCCTAAGCTATTTAATTGGCTAACAAAAAAAACTAAAGAGTTACAAAAAATTAACCTAACCATAAATTATTATGGGTACAACCATTCATTACATAATTAATAAAAATAACAAATATAGATTAGTATGCAATTGGTGCCACAATAAAAAATTATTACCACACACAAAATAAACTATACATATAATATAAAACAAGGCGGTTCTGATACCAGTTGTTGGTTGGAAAATAAAAAAAAATTATTTAAAAAAATAAACGCAGCGGAAGCTAAATCGTCTTATTCATAATTACAAGTATAGGGATAGAAGATTACCTCAATTCCTCACTATGGCAAATATTGAATTGATTGGGTGCAATCTTCTCCACTATCCTCAATCTTCAAACACAACGCATGTGGGCACGTAGATCTTTCTTAATCTCTAAAAATACTAATACTCAAATCTGAGAGAATAGTATTAATTAAATTATTTTCCTACGTAAGAATACATAAAAATAATTTTGTTCTCTATATGATTGTAGTGTAATTTACTACTTTATACCTCTCTATATGATTGTAGTGTATTTAGAATTTGATTAGGATTAAGAAATTAGAGTTTAATTAGGATTTGAGCTAGTAGAGGGACTGTAAGACCCATGGGTTTCTTAGCTCCAACTTAAAAGGCCTAGTCCGTATTATCTCATAATACACCAATTCTTTTAAGTTAATCCCAGGTTATTCCATTAAAAGCCAATGGCTATACTCTAGTAACCCATGTTATAAAGTAAAAGCCCATTTAATTAAAAATTCTTTCAATTAAATTGAGTCTGATCTTTAGACCAATAATAACTACTTAATTGACCCTCTAATTGATGTCTATAATTAAAGTTAGGCCATGAAAAAAATGTCTTATCTCTTTAATTACTTATTTACCCCTAAGTCACTAAATGCTCCAATGATCACTTTTAATATGTCTATATTTGTAAATAAATTTAAAAAAATATATTATTATTCAATAATAATTTATTGAATAAACTGTGGTCACAGATTCTAATGATCAAGTACTGCAAACAGCTTAGGTGGATATTAATTATTAGATTTCATCTTGTAAATATATGTTCCTATGACCTATGAAATTATATCTCTAAGCTATCGAAGTTTTGACCGTTTATTTGAATCTCACTCCGTGATAACTCAAAAGATATAATGCGTGAATGTAAGTTTATTACCTGCTCATGATTAAGATCAATCAAGTTTATTAAAACTTTTGTAAATTAAGATCTATGACATTTAGTTAACTAGATCGAAATTCATAGTAGTCTTGTTCAATGTAACATATACACTTGTTTTTCTACTCGAAGTCTCTACTTCGATGATCAAGGTAAATCATCCACTATAAGAAGGAGAAAAACTACAATCTTACATAACGAAATGCCATTTTCATTAATGGTTTTGAACTAGATTTAATTTATAAAGAACTTGTGGTCTATACCGTCTATTTTAGCATCATATGCCTAATAAATATATCACATACTTTATAAATATGAGCTCATCAATGTATGCTCAATTATATATATGAAAAAACTTTTATTAATCAAATAAAATATTATTTCACATGTTTTAAGGGCATAAATAACATTATATGTCTAACAGTTAGTATAGATTTTGTACTACAAAAATGTAATTTAATAATATCTTATATAGACAAAGAAAAGGTGAGATTATTTTTAATGAAAGGAAAAAGATAAGTGAGTTTTTTTTCCCAATACAACAGAAGTTACTTTATTATAATTTTAACCTACTCAAATTTAATTAAGTTTATAAAAATAAAAATAAAAATATGAAGAAAATTTTCATTTTCTTAACAATTGGTTAATTTAATGAGAAATAGTTCTTCTGTAATTTTTTTTTCTACTATATCAAATTTAAAATTATATTGAGAGGGTTTGAATCTATACTTGTTAATTTCATTCAAGACATTTAACCAATTAAACTAACACACAAATATAAATAAATGAAAATTATCGCACCAATTTAATCCAAAATTTTTAGATATAAATTTTTATGATATAGCTTTTGCTCTACACTCTTTTTATTTTCTTTCTATTTTTTTTTTGTGATTTTTTTTTCCCAAGATTTGTCTTAGAAATGTAAAATGTTTATAAAAGAAATTATAAATGAAAGAATGATTTCTTGTCATAGATAACAAATTTTTGTTACTGATCACATTAGAAATTAGTATGCTATCAATTTCTATACAATTTCAGAAATAGTATCGTATCGACCGACCAAGTATTTACTTAGAATATACAAGTTGAGGTGAGGAAAAGATGATGGTAAATTAGCTGAAGGAGCTACTTTGATTTTAAGCCGACGAGTATTGTACTTGAGAGCAGATTTTTGGTTACCTCATTGAACTAATAGGAAATTTAATTAATAAGAGAAAATATTGAATAAAATAAGTAGTAAATTAGTATTAAAAAAGTTTGACCATAAGGGTATGAAGGTCTTTTTACCCTATTAATGGTGTTACTTTTCGAAACATTTTAGTATTATACTATTGTCTCTTTCATCCAACGGCCAGAGCGAATAGGTCACTAGTTCCCAATTGGCAATAGCCTATAACGATCTCTTTGTCTCTCTTTCTCTCCGTATCTCTACAAAAGTTTCCTAGTCTTTGCCGAGTCTCTCACCTTCCTCTTCCCCATAATCAAATGCAAAAACCTGAAATTTTACTTTGTTTTTAGTAACCTCACTTCGGAATACATTCAAAATGATATTTTTCTCAACTCCTATATCAAGCCAGATTCTCTTTCTTTTGAAAAAACACAAGAGTTCTCTCAAAATGTCATCATAGTTGAAGCCTTCACGATGACGACGACGTTTTGAGAGAACTCTTGAATGTACTCGCTCTCACTTTATTATTGTATGTTGTGAAATTTGTGATTCAAAATCATATTTATAATGATAGTTATGTTTGGAACAAATTTGAAAATATGTCGGAATCATTTTGAAGCCAGAAGCATGTGTGGACGAGGTGGAAAACCAATAAAATAGTTGATAAAATGTAGGTGAAAATAGCAAAAAATTTCAAGGTGTGGGTGCCTCGGCATTTACCAAGGCATTGGCCAATGCCCTGGCACTAGAGAAAGCATTAGCCAATGCCTCGGTGTTGGCTAAGACATTAGAAGCAGAATGTTAATGACTTGGCTAATGCCCCGACATTGGCCAAGGCATTCACAAACCCTAAATACAAATTTAAGCATTTCTTTTAAATATTTGAGTATTTTAGACTTCATATAAATATCTCATTATGCCTGAGGTTGAAAAAGAACATGAAAAACACTTTTAAAACAATGTACAACAAACCCTAGAGCTCTAAATTAAATTATATGATTATTTAATCTTTCAAGATCAATTCTCTTGTAATCAAACATTAAATAAGAGAGACTTAAATCCTTGATCCACTGTAGACGTAAACACTTTGCTGAACCACATATTTTGTGTCTTGGTATGGTATATTTTTACTTTTCTCTATTGTCAATACTTAGCTCTTGATTTAGCTTATTGTTCTTGGTTGATTTGTATTATCGACTTCATTACTTATATATTTCTACGTATTTTGCTGCATGTTAAACTTTACATATGTCGTGTTAACCATAATTTCCTTTGTTTATGGATTCATCTAGTTTGAATCATTTGGTTTCCTTGACGTATCTGTAACGAATTGTATATGTTTAGTTGCTACGTAACGTACCGAGTAAAGAGAATTTAGAAGTTTGGATTGTTTAATATACTAAACTTAATGCAACTTGTTCCTCGATTGTTTTTGTCTTATTTTTGTCATGTATTTAATTATTCATTATTCACATTGTGGCCTTAATTTGTAGATTATTTTATCAATTTTATTTTGAATGATTGAAATCTTTTAACACGTGTCAACTTGGCAAGTTCCCAAACCGAGGGATTGTAACATTGTGTTTGAGTCAAAAATATAAGTCAAGATATATTGATTATAATGGAGCACAAATGAAACACTTTTATTAATACAACAAACTCAAAACTTGCAATACAAATTTTAGAAACTCTCACTTTTTCTCACTTACAACACAACACTTATAACTCAACACTCACACACTCTTTGTTGAGCTTATTATTTGTTCAACTCTCTAACACTCTAAACTCTCAACAATTGATCAAATACTTGATCAACTCTTTATTTTTAACTTGCTTGCTTGCAAAACCAAATAAAGGAGAGGGATATTTATACTTAGTTTCAATAAACCAAAATTACACAAATAAAATATTATAAAAATTTATTAACCACATAAGTTTATAATATTTATCTCATTAATTATTAATTCCAAAATATCTTACCTAACTTAGAAATTTCAAGAATTAGGCTTGTAAAATTTGGACTTAATCTTAGGCTTGGTGTTGTAATTTTAACACTCCCCCTCAACACTATCTTTCATTCTTCTAACCATGTTAAGTTGTCTTCGAAACTTTTTGAACTTATCAACACCCAAACTTTTTGTGAACAAATCAGCCACTTGTTCTTCGGTCTTAACATACAATAACTCAATTTCTTCTTACAGATCTTTCTCTCGAATAAAGTGATAATGCATATCCACATGTTTTGTTCTTGCATAAAAAACTGGATTTGCTACCAAATAGATTGCTGACCAATTATCATAATATATTGATACTTTACAATCTCTTGGCTGATGTAAATCCTCATTTTACAGTATCAACTATGTACTTTCTTGAGCTGCCATTGCTGCAACACTGTACTCAGCTTCATTAGTTGACAATGATACAATCAGTTGCTTTTTACTGCACCAAGAGACTGTTCCTGAACCAATCTTGAAAAAATACCCAGTGGTTGAATGTCGTGTGTCATAATCTCCAGTATATTTAACATCATAATAGCCAACTAATTTATAATCTTGGTCTTTCTTATAAGAGAGACTATAGTCAATTATGCCTCTCACATATCTCAATATCCATTGAACTACTTCTAAGTGAAATTTCTTAGGATTTTGCATGTATCGACTTATTACTTCAACTACATAAAAAATGTCTGGTCGAGTCAATGTCAAATAGATAAGACTTCCTACCAATTGTCGATACATAGTTCCATCTTCTAAATCCTTTCCTTCATAACTGCACAACTTAGCATTAGCTTCTAGCGATGTTGAGATAGGCTTGCATTCTAGCATCCCAAACTTCTACAACAAATCTTTGGCATATTTTTATTGTCCTAAGAAAATCCCTTTTACTGTCCAAGTGACTTTGCACCGAAGAAAATGCTTAAATTGTCCAAGCTTTTTCATCTGGAAGTGAACTGCCAAATTCTCTCTTGTTTGGTGAATCTCTTCTTCATTATCTCTAGTGATAATTAAGTCATTCACATATACTAGCACAATTGCAAGTTTCTTTCCTTTAGTTTTGATGAACATGCTAGAATCAGCTAGTGCTACAGAGTAACTACCATACCACACCCTTGGAGCTTGCTTTAATCCATACAATACCTTTCTTTATTTACACACATAATTAGGATGAAATTTGCTTTCAAATCCCATTGGTTGAATCATGTAGATTTTTCGATCCAACTCTCAATGTAGAAAAGCATTTTTTACATCCACATGCCATAATCAAGATGAAATTTGCTTTCAAATCCTATTAGTTAAATCATGTAGATTTCCCGATCCAACCCTCTATGTAGAAAAGCATTCTTTACGTCCATGTGCCACAATATCCAACCATTGCTAGCTGTCAGTGTAAGTAGAACTCGTACTATGGTGATCTTGGCTATTGGACTAAACATTTCATCATAGTCTAGTTCATACTATTGAGAAAATCCTCGAGCTATCAACCGAGGTTTATACCTCTCCATCGATCCATCAAGACGTCTTTTGATCTTATACACCTATTTACAAGATATAGGTTTCACATCTTTTAGCTTTGGCACTAAATCCCAAGTTTGATTTTGCTCAAACAATATGATTTTTTCTTCCATAGCTTTAATCCATTTAGTGCTCTGTGATGCTTCTTCAAAAGTCTCAGGCTCCTTAACATTTTTCTCTTTCACCACAGCTACATTAGCATATTTGGGATTAGACTTTCGTATTATAATTGACTTTCGAGGATGAGATTAAAGGGTTGTAGGTTTTGTTCTTTCATATTTGGCCTCCGTTGTTAGTTATTAATAGATGTCAGTTTGCTAAGGACTTTGAGTTGTCTCTTGTTCAGTGTTGTCATCACTGCTTTCATCATCAAGTTCTTCTTGACTCGGTTGGATTTCAGCAATTTGTTTATCTATCTTTTGTTATAGTTATTATTCTATTTCTTTTGAATCCGAAAGCTCATCTTTTTGTGGTGACCACTATGAAGATGCTTCATCAAACACCACATTCTTTGATGTATAGCACCGCCCATTAGTAGAGTCACAACATTTCCATCATTTGCACTAGTTAACATATCCAACAAAGATACACCTGATTGCTTTTTCATCGAATTTGTTTCGCTGGTGACTTGGCACAAACACATAGCATATACAACCAAATACTTAAAAATAACTCACTGTAAGTTTCATATCCCATAACTTCTCAAAGGATGATATGAACCCTAACCTTGATTGACGACGCCTATTAATCACGTGAGCTGCAGTCTTTATTCCTTCGGCCCAAAATATTTTTGGTATATTTTTTATGTGCAATATACTTCTACAAATTTCTACAAGATGTTAATTCTTTCTTTCTGTAACACCATTTTGTTGTGGCATCTTAGCATATGACTCTTTATCTTATCATCATCTCCTTTAGATCCTTCACCAGCACGTCGTTTAAATCTACCTTTCTTTTTGTCTATGTAAAGTGCTTCTTCATCGCCTTTTAATGAGATCCCACCTATTTGCTTGGCAATTGCTTCTTAATCAGCAAGAAAATTTTCAAATTCATTGAGAGATAGTTGGGTTGGCTAGCCTTGTACAGCAGTAACAAAACTTCTATACTCGGGCCTCAAACTATGGATGATAATTCTTTTCATCTTTGTTTCAGCAATAGTAGCGGCAGGATCTAACTCAGATATTTCACGGCACAAGGACTTTACTTTTGTGAGGTATTAGTTTATTGTCATGCTGCATTGTACAATTGACAATAGTTCTTTCTCTAAAAACTGTAGTCACATATTATTTTTCTTTGAGAAGAGTGATGCAAAAATGTCCCATACTTCATTTGGTGTCTTGGCCTTCTTTATGTGCTCTAACATTTCTTCTTCAACTGCGGTCTTAATGGCGAACATAGACTTACCAGTTTTTACCTTTCACTTCTTTAGAGTGGCTTCGTTTGTTGGCTACTTCACTTCTTTCCCACTAACGACCTCTCAAAGATCTTGGCCTTGAAGGTAAGACTCCATCAACGTCACCTATGTATTGTAATTTTGGTTGTTAAACTTTTTAATTCCTCAAACTATTTAAAGGTCTCTCATTATGCCTACAAGACTTCAATAATGCTAGATAAGCTTGATCTAAAACTGCAAGCTTATAGAGTTTCAAACTCTTTACAACTTAAATAAAACTCTACCTAGGTTTATCTCTGACCGTCCCACTGTTACTCCTAATAGCACTTCCACCAGCACCACAGTAACAGTGCCTACGTGTTTGTTTATATGAATTATATACCAGGAAAGTTTTCAAAAAAGACTGGAGGGGTTACAATAGTCTCACTTAAAATCCAGACTCCTGAGACAATATTAGCCCTTTTGACAGAATTTTTCTAGATACGCACTATTCATACAACTACACCAGGCTTTGATTTTAGTATCGTATATTTGAACAATAACCGTATGAATAGTACTTCGACTAGTGTTCTACGCCCCGAACAACTTGACTCTAATACCAATTGTTGATTATAATGGAGCACAAATGGAATACTTTTATTAATACAACAAATTCAAAACTTGCAATACAAATTTTAGAAACTCTTACTCTTTCTCACTTACAACACAACACTCGCATACTCTTTGTTGAGCTTATTATTTGTTTAACTCTCTAACACTCTAAACTCTTAACAATTGATCAAATACTTAATCAACTTTTTATTCTTAACTTATTTGATTGCAAAACTAAATAAAGGAGATGGGTATTTATACTTAATTTCAATAAACCAAAATCATACAAATAAAATATTGTAAAATTTTATTAATCACATAAATTTATAATACTTATCTCCTTAATTATTAATTTCAAAATATCTTACCTAACTTAGAAATTTCAAGAATTAGGCTCATAAAATTTGAACTTACTCTTGGACTTGGTATTGTAATTTTAACAAGATATTGCTCTGATTATAAGATAAATTGTTACTTCTTTCAGAGATCACATATATTCAATCACCAAGTACTTCCTGCATGCTTGCATGAATGGTCTTTTGTTGAGTTTAATGGTGCCGTTACAATATCCATCAATAAATGGTGCTGGGGATATCTAAATTGTTTTCGTAATGGCTATATAACATGTGATGAGCAGTGTGACATCAACAACAATGCCGAGACTTGAAATAGGTTGAAAAATCATGGTCTTTTTGCTTTAGGGCAGAGTTGTGGTTGTACGGTGGCTATCATGAAGGGTATAAGTGGTGGAAGAAACTTTCGTCATGATGGTCTGCAGTAAGAGGATTCTGTGTATGAGAAGGTAGTTTTACAGGAAAGTTGCTTTGAAAGAAAATTCTGAATTTCATGTTTATCTGGTGCTCAAGTTTGGAAGTGCTGAGGACGTCGCTCACAAATTTATGAGCGTGGTTGCTGATGACAATATTTTTATGGAAGTGTTAGCTTTGAAATTGAGATTTCACTTTTGAGTTGTTGTCTTAGTCTATAATATGCGGAAAATTTATTTTATGGATTTTGGCTTTGAGACTGATTTACCCATAGACATTGTATTTTGTTGGATTATAAGACATTTTCTATCATTCTATTGTGACTGTGTTTGAAGAGTACGAGCTTTAATGTATGACTTAAAATATTTTTACTGTTTATGATTGTGGTAATGGTTCTTGTTTTGGTGTAATTTAAGAAGATTGATGTTTAACTTTGAGTGAAATGGAACTCGTTAGCTAATCTTTCCCATGGTTGTCGTCTTTAAATACATTCAAAAATAAATTATGATTTTTAATAGATAAAACAATTTCCAATGAATTATGATGAAGTGGAAACATGAAGATAGAGAAACCAGTGCTTCAAGATAAAAATTTTATTATCAACAGAGAATGAATTTCAAGTCTAGGGTTTTAGTCCTTTTATACCCAAAATCTGAGTTTTATTACATAATAAAATAGTATGACGGGAAACATAGAAAATGGAACTTAATTCAAGTTCCTTATAGAAATAATAAAAAAAGCACAAAAGTTTCCTAAAAAGGAATACCGAAGTGCGTGCGTGTTTGAGGCCTTAAACACTGAGTTTTGTTCCTCTTGCACAGAGCTTCAGAACAGCATATTATGAGCCAATTCTAACACCTCTAGCTAAGTTATGCCTTATTGAAGTTGAGTGCCCTACGCTAAATTAGATCCTAGTTGCCTAGAAAACTGCAAGGCACCTTTGGCTTTTGCTGTAAGAGCACTTTTACTAGGGCAGGGGGAAGAAAAATGTTGTGGATAAAGGAAAAATTATTGAGGACTTGGACAGAACCATACTAGTTTTAGAGAGAATGTTATCCAGAGGTTTGGAAGCTTTCACAGTAATAAATAGGATACAATCATCTTGAGAAAATTTGATAGCATGTTGTAATTTTTTTTGCTGATTCTGAATAGCTTCAGGAATTTATCTAGAAACTATTGAATGAATATGTTAGTTTTTTTCTATTAATTAATTTTACCTTGCAGAATGCATGATAATATTTTGATACTATTATTGATGTCATTGACTGGTAAAATAGGCAATTCTGTGGTCTGTTTTACTGTATTTTCATATCAGTTGCTCACATAACATTTATTGTTCAAAAGTTTGTTGACTATGGTAGCAAGGAAAGCATTTTGCTGCTGTGGACTTGCTTGGATCATATGAATTTTAATGGAACGTTCACAAAATGCAACTGAAGCCATATGTTTCAGTTGCAATATTTAGATATTTATTAGATCAAGCAAATTTTAGTACTGTCTTCTGTGAGTCACTGAGAAAAATGGCAATCAGTGAAAATTCCTTGGAGAGTTATGTGATGCCATACACTTGTCAATCTTTGAGAAACTTGCTCTAGGTCTTGCTTTGGCAGACGCAGAGAATATTGAGATGAGAACATGTGGTGAGCTACTTCCCCTTGTAATTTATTTTCAGGGTTAATATTCTCTTGTTTTTGCTTGTTTGTTTCTTGTAGTAATTCGAGTAATTCATTGTTTTTCAGGAAAAAAAACTTTTGCATGGTTCAGATAGAGGAGTTATGCAGAAATCCTGCTCCTATTGATTTTTTGCTGAGAAAATTAAGAATATTATAACATTCTTGTATCGGTCAGAGGGCCTTGCCAAGCATGTCGACTCCTTTATGCAAATGCTGTCACTGATGGATCTGAAAGAGGGGACCCCATTGATACTGGTTCCACTGCTTCACAGGAAGCCATCTTCACAAGGTATTTATCTTTATGTGTTTCGTTTTTGGGTGTTGACTATATAATTGATTATGTCTATTAATCAATAGTTGTTATGTAGAAACCAACCTTTCCATTTCCTTTTCCTGTAGAAACTCAGATATATTTTATAGTTGCAGTGAGAATGAATTTGATGCCATTATAGCAGAGATGGAAAGTGAAACTAGCATGGTTGATATTATCAGGGAATTAGGTTATGGATGCACAGTGAATTCTTCACATTGCAAGGAGATTTTATCACTTTTCTCACCTCTGACTGAAGTCACTCTCTCAAGAATAATAAGCACAATTGCCCGCACTTATACTGGGCTTGAGGACAATCAAAGTTATTCAACATTTTGCTCTACTATCCACATCTGATTTCTTTCACTTTGACAACTGGAATGTTGATATTCTTGTTGATTCGATTCAGCAGCTTGTAAGTACTAATGGGATTATCATTTTTCTTGTTTATCTTCATCCAGTGTTGACAATGTGACAAGGTAAAGCGTACACGGATTTGAACAATGATAATTTGAGTTACAGGCTCCTGCAACAAATTGGATGCGTGTTATGGAATTTTTGGATCATGAGGGCTTTTACACATGCATTTTTTCTTTTTATGTCCATTTATGCACATGCATGCCAGGTACTGTGTTACAGCATCGATATTTGTCATCACAGTATGTTAAATGTTTTGAAGTTGGGACTTATTTGTGCAAATTCATTTGCAGGATCCTTTTCCTCTGCATACCGTATGTGGATCTATCTGGAGGAATGCTGATGGCCAGTTATCTTTTCTAAGCATGCTATATCAGCTCTACCAGAAATATTTTCCTTTGCTCATTCTGTCCGAAAACTTGTATGTCATGTTGGTTATTATGCGTAATTCAGTAGTTCATTTGTTTATTTGTGCAAATTCCTTTGCAGGATCCTTTTCCTCTCCTCCCATCCTGCTGTTCAATTGGAATGTATTTTCTTTTACCTGTAAGCATATAATGAAGTGCTTCATGGTTATGAACTTCCACATGGACTAGCAAATCACGCATGGTTATCTCTTGACCTCTTGGAGGTTTTATGCCAACTTGCTGAGATGGGTCATGCCAGTTCAGTACGAGCAATGATAGAGTTTCCTCTCAAACACAGCCCTGAAATCTTACTTCTTGGAGGTGCACAAATTGATGTATTCCTTTTTGTATTTCTATTTATAAAGTTGTATTTTCAAGCTTACATAATTTGTTTTTCAGGGTTTTCTTTGGTAGATGATGTTTGATTGTTTCATTCTTTCAGATTGCTTATAACCTCCTGCAGTTCAATGTATCTTCCAATGTTTTTCCTTTGATGGTTGCAAATAACATGGGAAGTGTGATTCTTCACCTTTGGCATGCCAATCCTAAGCTTGTGATCTGTGGGATCATTGACATGATTAGAGCTGATCAAGGAAACATGGTTAAAATTTTGGACATTTGCCAAGAGCTAAAGGTTAAACTTAGCAAACTTGGTTTTCTTCCTGCTATTACAATGTCTATATTGTTCATTTGATTTGTAGCTCTTGGTAATATATGTGGATCAATGGGTACATTACATTCTGATATGGGCTTTTCTGGAGTTGCCCTTGCCATTTTGAATGGCTTTAATAATTTTGTATATTTACCATTGTCAACCAGCTGGTAATGCAGTAAGTCACCTCAGTTGCGCATTGGTATTCATAAATCAGTTTTGGATCCTTTGGACTCATCCATTTGCTTGCAGATGTATCATCTTTAGATGTAATTAGGCTACCTTCATTGCCAGATGTCAAGGCAGCACAAATTAAGTCCATTGTAAGAATACAAGAGCAAAAGTGTCTAGAACAGTTAAAAGGAACGACACTACCAAGTGTCAGTGAAAGGAAGGTTAGGAGAAGAGAGTATCAGCTTGCATGTGTGAAGTGTAAATTTTCTAAGATTAAGAGAGAACTAGCTATTTGATCATTATAATTATTATCAATACTACTATTATGATCATTAAAATTACTTGCATTTTCATTTGAGATGTGGTGATTCTTTAAACCAAAGAATAATCAATTATATCAAAACATATTGTCTCCAGGCTTCAACTGCTAAATCCTAGAGAAATTGCAGTATCTATTCGAAGAGGACAAGTGAGTCTAGATATTTTGATGATTCAGAAGGATTTAACTCTTACAGAATTGATGAAAAGGGGAATATTGTTTATCAACCCATTATTGTTATTGTTGTTGTTTCTAATATTTCGATTGTGTTGTTATAATTATTTTAACCTTTTTTCTACATATGGCAGATTCTGCAACTTCTCTTTGAGCAAACCCCATTTTCATTTGGATCCGATTGGCTGCCCTTGCTACTCAAAAAGAATACGCAAGTCTTGAGACATGGTTGAATTATAACTTGAGCATATACCAAGATATTTTCTTTGAGGTTGGTTTTCTTAATTTATGTAATAAAGTGGTCATGGGTACCGATTTACCATAACTATGGAAGCTTTTAGTTTTTCATAGGTTTTGTCTAACCACACTGAAAATAATGTTCATGATATCCATACTGTATTTAGGAGTGCCTCAACTTTTTGAAGGAGATTACTTTTGATGCAGTGAATGATGTATCTGCCAATTTATTTCAACATTCTAGTGCTGTTCACACAGAGACTAGTTCAACTGTTTTAAAGGTTCTTCTGTTGATATAAGTTGTCCTATTAAGGAATAATTTTGAAATGATTCCGAAATAATTCCGAAATAATTCCGAAATAATTCTTTTATACTCTCTTATCATATATACATGTTATTAATGTAAAATATTATTTCTTTATATATTTATTTTTTTATTTTGTAATAAGGTTACAGTTTATATAAAGATTTTATTATATAGTTTATATTTACAGTGAAGTATATTCTCTTTACATTTCTCACATAGTATCAGACCTTTGGTTTTTTCATTATCATTTTGTTTAGCTAGAAATTTGCCGAAATTTTTTTAAAACTCGATGGAATCCATCGAAGTTTTTTGAAAAGTCACTGGAAATTTTGGAAATCTTGTCATCTTAGCCAATGCCCATCTTAGATTATTCAGAATCTTTCGGCCATTTCAACACCGTCGACGACGCGCCAATCCGACGCAGGAAACCGCCGGACGCGCTATCGGAATACGACTGCCGCTAGCCACTATCACTTCAGATCCTGGTCGTTCTACGATGACGTGACCGACACCACCCACACCAAAATAATTCTCAGTCACCGATCATTTCAACGCCGTCGACGACGCACCAATCCAAGGTTTGAAACCGCCGGATGCGCTGTCAGAACGCCATCGCCGCCAGTCACTTTCACTTTAGATCCCGACCGTTCTACGACGACGTGACCAACACCGCCCAGACCGAAAGAAACCCCATTCACCGGTTGTTCAAACGACGCCGAGTTTACGTCAATCAGAGGTCGGAGTAAGCCAGATGCGCCACCTGAAGTTCACTGTTTCCTATTAGGGGTTTGTTTGCAAACTTTTTAGTATTTTAAGGTCAGATCATAATTTTCTATTCTTTTGGGTCTTTTTTAAAATTTTCAATAATTTTGGGTCTATTTTGTAATTATAATAATTTTTAGGGGTTATTTTATAATTTTTGAAAATTTTAAGGGCTATTTTGTAATTATATTATTTTATAGAGGTCAATTTATTATTATTAAAAGTTTGGGGGTCAACTTATAATTAATATAAGTTTAGGGACTAAATTATTATTAGTAAAAAAAAGGAAAAAAGAAAGAGGGTTTTGGAATTTATGGATAAGTGTGGTACTTTTCAGTATTATTCTGCTGATTCTGTTCTATCTAGCCCATACTACATATCTGAGTCATCTCAAAGTGCTGCTTTTACAAGACTTATTGTTACTCCTACACAGAAAAGTGTGAATTATTTCCTTAATAACTTTGAATCTTTACTCCGTCTACTTCTTTCTAATTCTGGTAAACTCTTAATTTCTGTCTCTTCTAATTTTTTAGATAAATCTTCTTGGTATTTTGACTCTGCATATTGTAATCACATGACTTCTAATCCTACAATTTTCTTCTCTAAAACTCTTAATTCTTATTTACCATCTATTCAAACTGCTAATGGTTCTCTCATGAAAGTTAACCATATTGGTTAAGTATCTTGTCATAATCTATCTGTATCTTACATTTTTTTTATTCCTAACCTTACATTAAACCTTTTGTCTATTGGTCAATTATGCGAGCTTGGTCTTAATGTCTTGTATATTGCTTCTAGTTGTTGTGTGCAGGATCCAAAGACCGGTCGGACGCTTGGGACAGGCCGCAAAGTTGGATGTCTGTATGAACTTATTTCTTTAGATTTATCATTTCTATATCCTTCGTCTGCAGCATCTACCTCTTCAGTGCCTTCATTACATCTTTGGCATTCTCTTTATATGAGCCTTAATCATATTCCGAGGCTAGTTCTAATCTTGTTTGGCAGCAAACAATGACAGAAGAATTACAGGCCCCTGAGAAGTCACATACTTGGGATTTTGTTACTCTTCCATCTAATAAAATTGTCATTGGATGCAAATGAGTGTACAAGATCAAGACAAAATCTGATGGATCTATTAAGCGTTATAAAGCCCGCCTTGTTGCCAAAGGTTTTACCTAAGAATAAGGAATAGATTATGAAGAAACTTTTGCCCCAGTTGCTAGACTTACTTCTGTTCGAAGTTTATTAGCTGTTGTTGCAGTTCGTGGTTGGACATTATTTCAGATGGATGTCAAAAATGCTTTCCTCAATGGTGATCTCACTGAAGAAATGTATATGAAGCCTCCTCCCAGTTATCCATATCCTTCAGGCAAAGTCTGTAAACTTCGTCGTGCTCTGTATGGTCTTAAACAAGCTCCTCGTGCATGGTTTGCAAAGTTTAGTAGGACTATTCTTCAGCATGGTTTTCAGTCTAGTCCCTATGACTCAGCTCTTTTTGTCCGCAAGACAGCACAAGGTTGTGTTCTCCTCCTTATCTATGTTGATAATATGATTATCACGGGTGATGATCTTTTTGGTATTTCTATTCTCAAGAACTTTCTTCAGCAATACTTTGAGATGAAAGATCTTGGCAACCTTAGTTATTTCCTTGGCCTTGAAGTACTATTCGACTCTACTGGGCATTATCTTTCTCAGGCTAAATATGCATCCGATCTACTTGCTAAAGCTGGGTTGACAGACAGTAAGACTGCTTCTACTCCTTTAGAGCCTAATGCCAAACTCCTATCCTCTGATGGTACTATTCTAAGTGATGCTACCCTATATCATCAATTGGTTAGTAGTTTGGTTTACCTTACAGTTACTCGCCCAAACATTGCTCATGCTGTTCATGTTGTCAGTTAGTTTATGACTGCTCCTCGTACCCTCTCATTATACAATAGTTCTTCATATCCTACGTTATCTCAAAGGTACACTTTTTCACAGTTTTTATTTTTCGGCTCACTCTCCTCTTATGTTACGAGCTTATGCTTATGTGGATTGGGCTGGTGATCCTACGGATCGACGATCAATTACTGGATTTTTTCTTTTCTTGGGTGATTCTCTTCTTTCATGAAAAAGTAAGAAACAGACAGCCACTGCTCGCTCGAGTACTGAAGCTGAATACCGTGCTCTTGCAGATACTACCTAAGAAGTTGTCTGGCTCCGCTAGCTTCTTGTACATATGGGTATTTCTCACACTGGAGCTACACCTCTTTATTGTGACAATTAAAGTGCTATTCAAATTGCCTACAATGATGTATTTCATGAGTGGACTAAACATATTGAAATAGATTGTCACTTTGTTTGGCAACACGTTTCTTAAGGCACTGTCATGTTTCCACTCCATCTCATCTGAGGAGCAACCTACTGATATCTTTACCAAATCTCTACTTCTGCACTATTTTCATGCTTTAGTTTCCAAACTCAAACTTGCTTCCACTGCACCATCTTAAGTTTGAGAGGAGTATTAAAGAATAATTCTAAAATGATTCCAAAATAATTCCTTTATACTCTCCTACCATATATACATGTTATTAATGTAAAATATTATTTTCTTATATATATTATTTTTTTATTTTATAATAAAGTTACCGTCTATATAAATACTTCATTATACAGTTTATATTTACAATAAAATATATTCTCTTTACATTTTTTACAATATAAATTGTCCTATTAGCTATGTGTATCATCCTTGATTAATTGACTTCTCCTAACATAATATCTTAAGGTTCTTCAAGCCAACGGCAATTGTATCACCTCTGACCACCTAGCCGAGGAATTGAAAAGAATGCAAGGGGTGTCTCTGCATGTTAGTCCTCGACTGCAGAATGTTGGTGCTTCTGATTCATCACCAGAAGAATATGCTAATGGTATAGAGGCGGAGGCCAATTGTAATTTTCATCAAATATTTTCTTGTGAAGTGCCTATTGATTTTATGATTCAGATGCTTACACGTGTCAAGGAGTCTCCTGAGAAAAGGTTAATTATTCACTTGAGAACCATTCATTGTACTTGTTTCACTTTCTGCATCTAGAAGTCTCTAATGCAAATACTTACCGTTTACTTCATTCTTGTGTATCATTCCCCATGTTGAATGTTTGGGTCACCGGTTGATGTTTATAGTTTACAGTTTAGTGCTATTTCAATGTTCTTTTTTTTTCCTTTGGCGGACTAAGTTTGTAGAAGTTTATGTTGTTGAAGTTAGTAATTTAAGTTTCTCATGCTGCTTTGTTGCATAATGCAGATTTTTTTCACCTACATGTCGCTGTTTTAATTTCAAGTTCAGAATTATTTGTTTTAATATAATCATCTTGAACCAGGGAATGGTCAATCTTTGAGTGCCGGATTCAAAATTTGTTCAAAGAGTACAGGTTCATCCCTAGATATCCAGAAAAGCAGCTTAAAATTGCAGCTATTCTATTTGGTATGCTTTACCTTGTGGTTTATACTTCTCTCCAAGAGTAGCATTTTGAGTTAAAATTGATAGCCTTCGGTCAAGTTTGAGAGTTTGATTTTATGTCTGTGCAAACAATAATGGATCATATTAAGTTAATTTGTTTTTCACTGAGTGGTGATTTAACTTTGTTGTTCACTATCTTACAAAGTTATTTGCCTTGTTTCAGGTTCTCTTACAAAACGTCGACTTGTAACCCATCTTTTTGCTCTTTGTGGGGTATTATTGGATGCACTTTGCAAACCCCAGACTCTAAGGTTAGTACCACCTTTGGTATTTGTCTGCCATGTGAAATAAAGGTTTTTTATAATTAACATTGGGAATGGTTTTGTTGTAGATATTTGCTTTCGGGACAAAGGCTTTGGAGCAGTTTTTGGACCGCTTGGTTGAGTTGCCGCAGTACTGCAATCATATTTTGCTAATATCTCATTTGCATGATTCTCATCTAGAGCTTATTGAATTTATCAAACGTGCTCTTGGTAGGATTTCATCAGGTCACTCAGAAATAAATAGCGGCAATTCTGCTTCTTCCAATCCCCACAATGTTTCTGCTCTAGCTACTCCAGAAAATGCAGAGGTGAAAATGTATTATCAGTTGACTCATGCATTTAAATCTGCTAAATCTTTTAAAATAATAACTTCACCAGTTTAACATCTCCCCTGCTAAAGAAAAATTAAAATAAAAACTAACACAAGGCTTAGAGAAAAAACTAACAGCAATTTCTATTGGTTATACGTTTTGAATTATGATTTGCAAATTTTTAAGTACGCATTATGATGTCTTCATAAGAGATTTTTGGCCCAGAAATCCCATGAATGAATGGTTAGGATCTACATCAGATTTCATCTGGAACACTGTACTCAAAGAGTTCCCAAATCATGCCTTGTACCAAAATTATTATTTAGCTTCAACCATTTGGAATGCAGTTTTTCTTTTCTATTATCATTCACCTAAAGTTTCGTGTATTATTGATGGGTTTAAGTAAATAAGGCATGGTCCCTCCTATAGGGATGTGAAAGGAAATGGAGGTAGGGTCTCAAACTAGTATGCAAGCAATAGGTTTTGTTTTGGATTGCTCTATACATTCTAGATTATTTTTTGATCAAGTTAGAAGAATTTGATAAATGAATACTGATTTTTTAGTGTTATACCATTGGTATTTTCAATCTATGATTGACGTCTGGTGTATCAAACGATTATGGTTTTATATTCTGTTGATATCTAGTAAGGCTTCAATCTTCAAACAGATTGACCTTTTCAATTGACTGATTTGATTCTTCTAGGCTGCTTCCTAGCACTCTGAAAGCTTCTCAATGTCATGTAACAAATGAAACTTAACCTAAACTTTAGAAATTCAGAAATTTAACACAATGAACATGTCTAACAGCTGAAATCCCTTATCTAACCAATATAACAAACAAAGCACGAATTTGTAATTTCTCTACCAAGTAGTGGATGTCAAGTTGATGGGATACAGCAGCCTATGGTTAGCCAACAATATGAAACTCAATATGCAATTCAAGTCCAATCTGAAGTCAGGCATATTTAATAGAGTAAAAGAAACATTGAATTGGTCATTAGCTTTTAAAGCTATTTTTAGTGCTCATTTAATATGTTTTTATGCTTGTGTTGTCTAAGAACTTTATTTTGGCTACTTAAGTTTTTCTTAGAACTTTAATATTATTTTTTCTATGCTCGGAGGATTGTTCCTAATATTTAGTATTTAAACTAATAACTTCTATATTTGAGTAACTTTTGATTATTAATAAAAAGTAGAATTTAATGAGAAAAATAATAGAAAGTTTATTCTCAATTATGCAAAATGATTGTTACACAACAGTATATAGACTATACAAGAAAAAACGAATTAGGAAACTAATCTAATCAAATCAAGAAAGAAATCAATAGATTTATTAAATATTTCTCATCAGATTTTATTAATAGAATGATTGAATATATAAATGCATATCAAGCACAAAAAAAGGAAAAATCTCCTAGAATTAAGGAAAAGTAAATGAATTATTTTCTAATGTAAAATTTGTTGACTTTTGCAACTCATAAATTTGATTTTTTGCTAACACTCCCTTTAAGTTTGACTAGCTCACCAGGCTCACAGTAAAAACAATGTCGAGTCTTGCTTGAGATAGATAAATGAGCTTTCCCACAAGTCGTTGGTACCTTTCTTTGTCAACTGGATCTCCTTCGAACATTTTTCCTTTATTTTCAAGTTCAATCGGAGTTTTGCTTGGCTTACTTCCTAGCATTCTAGTTTTTTCTAATAAGTTTAGGGTGTATTTCCTTTGCAACACAGAAATACCTTTCTTGCTTTTTGCAAATTCCATTCCCAAAAAGTATTTCAATGCTTCAAGATCTTTAACCTTAAACTCACTTGCCATCATTTGTTTAATTCTATTCATCTTCTCAATATTATCCCCAGTGATTATGATGTCATCAACATAAACTATCAAAACAGTTATCTTCCTACTTTTTGAGTGTTTAAAAAACAGTATATGATCTGTTTGCCCTTGCATATATCTAAGATTTTTCATCACTTTGGAGAATCGATCAAATCAAGCATGAAGAGATTGTTTCAAACTAAAGAGGGACTTGTTGAGCTTATAAATAGTTCGACTGCCTAACCTTTGTTCAAAGCCTGGAGGTTGACTTATGTACACTTCTTCTTCAAGGAAACCATTTAAAAATGCATTTCTTACATCAAACTAATGTAGTTGCCAGTCAAAATTTGCTACTAGTGAAAGAAGAATCTGGATGGTATTGAGTTTAGAAATAGGAGCAAAGGTTTCACTATAGTCAATCCCATAAGTTTGTGTGAATCCTTTAGCCACCAACAATGCTTTGTACCTCTCAATGGAACTATTAGCTTTATATTTGATCATGAATACCCATTTTCACCATACAATACTTTTACCATGCGGAAGCTTCACCAACCTCTAAGTATTGTTTTGTTTAAGGGCACACATTTCTTCAATTGCTACAACCTTCCATTCAAGAGTATTAAAAGCATCTTCAATTATTCTGGGAATAACAACACTAGACACATTCGAGGTGAAAGCATGAAATGAAGATGATAAGTTAGAATAAGAAATATATTTAGAAATGAGATGTTAGGTACAGGATCTAATACCCTTTCTAATTGCCATTGGAACATCTAGATTAGAATCAGAACTTAGATTTTTATTACCTAAGCTATTTGAAGACTGAGGTTCTATCACTGGTTCAACTTCTTGATCGTGATTAGGATTCATAATTTTCTTATTTCCCTAAGAGAACTCTTTTCTAGAGTAGACACATAACTCTTGCTGATTTGGCTTAATTGTTTCTCCCCTGATTTTTAGTATTGGAAAATTATCTTATGATTGGATTAAAGAAGTGGTTAGACTAGGTTTACTAATAGACACTATTTGAGTAAGAATATTGGTCATAGTGAAAGAGGGATATATGGTTGAGTGACAAATTGGTTTAATGGTACATCTAAATTATCCTATGAACATTAAGCTTTCTCATAAACAATCTGCCCCTGATGCAAAATGGGAGAGTAGTAAGGAGTACCTAGAAAAAAATGACATCACATGAAACATAAGTTTTCTTGAAATTAGGGCAGTAATATTTATACCCTTTTTGGGTTAGAGAATAACCAATAAATAGTCTTTAGTGCTCTAAAGTAAAGCTTACTATGATTATGATCATGAATGTGTACAAAAGTAGTATAACCAAAGGTTTTTAATGGAAGAGTGTTTGTTTAAATATATATATATATATATATATATATATATATAAGACTTTGTGAGAACAGAGAGGGGAGACTCAAACTTAAGAGTGCGACTTGAAAGGTGATTTATAAGATAGTTGGCAATCAAGATGGCATCACCCCACAAATATTGTGGAACATTCATAGTAAACATAAGAGCACGAACAACCTCCAATATATGATGATTTTTTCTTTTAGAGATGCCATTTTGCTGTGGAGTATCAATAAAAGAACTTTGATGAATAATTCAATTATGGAGCAAATATTCACCAAGAATAGAGTTAAAATACTATTTACCATCATAAGTTCGAAGCACACAAATTTGTCTGCAATTGGGTTTGAATCATGTTATTAAAATTTTTAAACACTTCACATGTTTCAAATTTTTACGGAGAAGATAGACCTAGCTGATATGTGTGTAATTATTAATAAAGGTGATAAACCATCTTTTTCCATGGAAAGGTATGATTTTCGATGGTCCCTATATGTCACTATGGACCAAAGAGAAATAAATGAATAAAGTATATGACCTTAGAAGAAAAGAAGATCAAATGTGTTTGGCAAATTGACATATATCACGTTGAAAGGAAATAGAACTTTTATTATCAAATAAATAGAGAAACAACCACTGCAAATAACAAAAATTAGGTTGACCAAGTCAATAATTCCACAACATTAACATACTAGAACTAGAAATAGAAACAAAAGCAACACCAAACACAAGAGTTTGTCGACTCTCTTTATTTTAATTTTTAAAGAAATAAAGACATTTATGAATCTTAACACTACCAATCGTCCTCCCCAATAATAGATCCTGAAAATAACAGGAGGAAGATATAAATTTAGCAACGTAGTGATTATCACAAATAAGTTTACTAACATAAATTAAATTACAAGTTAACTAGGAAACATGAAGAACAAATATAAAAGTGAGACCATGAGATAATCTAACAGTTCCTATTCCTGCAACAGAAGACAATGAACCATCAATAATTTAATAGTTGATTTGTTAGAACAAAGTACATATGAGTGAAAAACATCAAAGATACCCATCATATGGTTAGAGGCACCTAAATCAATAATCCAAGATGCCATGGAATTGGTTAAAGAGATTAAAGCAGAAAAAAAGTTGCTACCATCAAATTTATGGGAAGTAATATGGAGAAGTTGATGTCTCTACCATAAAAAAATATGACGGGGTCACTAGAGTTTGTAGAAGGCTGGGCCTGCATGAAAGAAACTATGAGAATGGTTGCGTCAAAAAAATAATAATAAATTTTAGGGCAACAATGGAAGAAACTACGGGTAAGGGTACATCTAGTCACTGTTTACCTCCCACCAGTATTATTTATTCACTGTTCATATACCATCGGTCACTATTCAAGTACATTATAGATCGATAAATTCAATGAAGAGTAGTCAAATAGTATCGGTGGTGAGGAGAAACACACCAAAAAATTATTGGGATCTAAATTGAAAGGTGAACGGCAACAGAAATGTTGAGTAGGAAGTGAGGGCTACTATAATCTTAGATTAGAGTAATTCTGGTAGGGTTATAACTGTCGGCATCTTCTGAACATTTGGATCTTGGTAGTGTACATTAATGCACTGGAAGAGTAGTCACCAGTGAGTGAGTAGTAACCAGAGGTAAGTGAATAGTAATTAAAAAAACTATCACAATTTGTTGAAATGAAAACAATTTTGATCAAAATAAGAATTGTCTCGATTTGCACAACAGATTTGAGAATGAAAAATTAAATTTCGGTATGTCAATAGTAAACGGTAGTAAGTAAATAGTATTCAATTTAAAATCTTTCCGGTAAGACTGAGAAATGAAAAAATTGGCTCAGAGAGCTGAAGCCTTGCTCTGATACCATATAGATTTACTGAATATTTCTCATTTTATTTTATTGATAGAATAAATTAATATAAATACATATCAAGCACAAAATAGGAAAAATCTTTTAGAATTAAGGAAAAATAAATGCATTATTTTTTAATGTCAAATTTGTTGACTTTTGCAGCCCACAAATTTGATTTTTTGCTAACAAAATCAAATGCTATAAATCTCATAATTGAGAGGATTAAAATGATTTTCCTAAATATATACATGCTGATTTATCTCTTAACAATTAGGCTATGACAACTGTATAATTCAACACTCCCCCTCAAACTAGAGAATAGATGTCTTCCATTCCTAACTTAGAAATAATTCTATGAAAGGTAGCACTGTTAAGTCCCTTGATTATAATATTTGTTAGCTAACTCCTTGAAGAAACATAAGGCTTACAAATCAAACCTTCTTCCAGCTTTTCCTTAATAAAGTGTCTGTCAATCTCGATAATCTTCGTACTATTGTGTTGTATTAGATTATGAGCAATGTTTATTGCCGATTTATTGTTACAATACAATTTCATAAGACCTTCCTACTTGATTCTCAAATCATTTAAGATGTTCTTCAACCACAATAATTCACAACTTCTTGGGCCATTGCCTTGAACTCTGATTCGGCACTAGACCTCACCACCACATTTTACTTTTTACTTCTCCATGTTTTCAAATTTGCACCAAGAAATTTTCAATAACCAATCATTGATCTCCTATCCACTAATGAACCTACATAATCTATATCTGTGTAAGCTTCTAGTTTAAGTTCATTATTTCTTTTGAATAGAACTCCTTTTTCCCGAACTACCTTTTAGGTTGTGTAACACACGGTAAGCAGCTTGAAGATGTGTCTCCCTTGGATTATGCATGAACTAACTAATCATGCTTACTGAGTATGCTATATCTGGCAATGTATGAGCAAGATAAATGAGTTTCCCTACCAATCTCTGATACATTACTCTATCAACAACTGGTTCTTCTTCTGCTTCCCTCAATTTCTGGTTTGGTTCAATTGTGCAGCTATTGGTTTACAACTAAGTTTTTATTTTTCTTTCAAAATATCCGTTTCGTATTTTTATTGTGAGATACAAATTCCTTGTCTCGAATATGAGACTTTAATTCTAAGGGAATACTTCAGTCTTCCAAGTTCCTTAATCTTAAGTTCTCTTATCAAACATTTCTTTAGATTTTGTTTCTCTTTTTCATCATTTCCTATAACAATAATATCATTAATATATACTAAGAAGATTGTTACTCCCCTGTGGCCGAGTGTTTGATAAAATGAGTATAATCTACTTGACTCTGTTTATATCCTGTTGCTTTCATCACTTTAGCAAATCCCCCAAACAAGCTCTAAGTGACTATTTCAGTCTGTGTAGACCCTTTCTCGATCTACACACCTTACTAACTATCTTTTCTTTTTCAAATCCCAGTGAAAATTCATGTAAATTTCTTCTTCTAAGTCGTCATACAATAAGGCATTCTTTACATCATACTATTGAAGTTGCCAATTCAAATGAGCTGCTAGAGATAACAGGACTCTTATGTATTCATTTGTTCCATATGAGCATATGTTTGAGTTAATGTATAGCAACTAATCTCGCTTCCTATCTTTCCAAAGAACCCCGGGTAATTTTGAGTAAATGGCCATTTTTCATTTTAGCAACCCCATTTTGTTATATTGTGTTTACACAAGATGATTCATGAATAATGCCTTCCTTTTGAAAGTAGGGTGTCAAAATTTTGTTGAAGTAATCTCTTGCATTATTAGACCTAAAGATTTTAATTTTTACCCCAAATTGGTTTTGAATAATGGAGTGAAAGTTAGGGACAACATTCTTTACATCATATTTTTATTTGATCAAGAATATCGAAATAACCCTAGTGCAATCATCAATTAGAGAAACAAACCAACGAGACCCCAAAATATTTGAAATTGTGGACGGCCCTTAAATATCATTATGAATCAATTCAAAAGGATGAGATGTTCTTTCATTACTAAGAGGAAAGGATACACAAGTATGTTTTGCAATTTCACAAATTTCACAATGAAATTCTGTAATATCCAATCCTTTAAACAAAGAGGTAAACATAATATTTAAGGCCTTAAAAAAAGTATGACCAAGACGAAAATGATGATGCCAAATGGCATTTTTATTTGAGGAACTAATAAATGATAAGGAATAAGTATTCATGACTTTCTTTGAAGTACCTGGTGTTGCAGGATAGTAAAGCCCATTCATTTCCTTAGCAAGTCTAATCTTCCTCCCTAAACATAGGTCCTGAAAAACATAGTAAGAATGATGAAAAATACTGGAGATAGCAAAAATTTTGGAATCATTCTAGAAATGTTACAGCTGTATATCTGACTTTATGGTAGTAGAAAATCTGGAAGAATTAGTCTAAGTAGCTTGTATTTGACTTAATGGTAGTAGAAAGTCTAGGGATGATATGTTTTTTCTTTTGTACTCTTTATTTTTAAGGGATTTTGTCCTGTAAAATCTCTATATATAGATACCATTCTCTATGGAATAAAAATAGAAACAAGTAATATGTTTCTTAGAAATACCTTTATGGTATCAGAGCTTTGGATTGGATCTGAATTTTTATCATTCAAATGGCTAGTCAGGCCAATACTAGCTCTGTTGAGTCAGTAAATATCTCAAACACCCCAAACACTTCAATACTATCTCTTCTACCTACTGTTGAGACTCACTCTCTACAAATAACTCAACATAAACTTGATGGAACCAATTATATGGATTGGTCTCAATCAATTGTAATGGTGTTTAGAGGAAAAGAAAAACTCGAGTATCTCACTGGGGCAGTGGCTGTACCTGTAGCAAATAATACTAAGTACCCCACTTGGGAATCCAAAAACTCTATTGTTATGGCCTGGTTAGTTAATTGTATGAAAAAAATAATTGTTAGAAACTATTTATCATATAAAATAGCCAAGGAAATCTAGAAAACTGTCAGGGATATGTACTTAGACCTTAGAAATTCTACACAACGTTTTAAGCTCAAGTTAACTTGAAGAGATAAAAAAACAAGGTGATCTATCTGTCACAGATTATTACAATGTCCTAGCAAGCTTATGGTAGGAACTTGTTTTGTTTAAAGATCCTACCGATGTATGTCCTACTTGCAGCAAAACAAATCAAGTCAAAACAAAGAATGCCAGAGTCTTTGATTTCCTTTATAAATTAAATAAGGATTTAGACGTAGTAAGAGGTCGAATACTTGGTAAGAAACCTTTATCAACACTCAAGGAAACATTTGCTAAAGTCATAAGGTATGAGAGTAAAAAAAGAGTAATGTTGGACAACACCAAAACTGGAATATTGGACAATAACCTGCAATGAGCACTTGTCACTCGAAAATAAGAAAATGAAGCATAAAAAAGAGCCAACAACAGTACATGGTGTGACCATTACCAACGTCCATAGTACACAAAAGAAACATACTGAAAGATCCATAGGAAACTAGTTGATTGAAAACTAGAGTGTCAAAGGAAAAACAAAGTCTATCAAGCAACATTCCAGAAGCAAAAACCTAAAAATAAACCAGCCAGTAAACCTAGAGTTTGTTCATTTACTAGAGAACAACTTGAGAATACTCAAGTCTTTCTCTTTAAATTCAATGCTTTACCCACCAGTCATATAGCCCAAAAAGGTTACTACCTCTCAGCTCTTAGTAGTTCTCAAAATAATGGCCCTTGAATTGTTGATTTAGGGGCATCATATCACATAATTGGATGTCACTCCTTGCTTTTTAATTACACTTCATGTGATGGAAACATAAAAGTAAAAATTGCTTATGGTTCTTTATCATTTGTGGTTGGAAATGGCTCTATTAAACTTGTTGACTTTATTCTTGAATTAGTATTACATGTGCCAAATTTAAGAACTAATTTGATATCTATAAGTAAGTTGACAAGATATTGTGATTTTTAAGATTTGACTTCGAGGAAGACGATTTGCAGTGCTAAAGGGTATGAAGGCTTGTATTAACTATATCATTTACATCAAACATCAAATAAACAAGCATTAGCTTCCAGTAATGACTCTGATTCTGTTTCAAGAACCATAATGTTATGGCATTTTAGGCTACGACATCCTAGTTTTCATATTTAAAAAGGTTGTTTCCTTCTTTGTTTTTTAATAAAGCTGTGACTTCCTTTCAATATGAAACTTGTCAACTTGCCAAACATACTCATATCCCATTTTCTGCTAAATTTTACATACCTTCTGAGCCATTTTCATTAATACATAATGATGTGTGGAGACCCTTTAGAACCACAACTTTAAATGGATCTAGGTAGTTCATAACCTTCATTAATGATCATTCATGGGCATGATGGGTTTTCTTGATGAAATAAAAATCAAAAGCCTCATCTATTTTCAAAAATTTCCATAAAATGATTGAGACTTAATTTAAATAAAAAAAATCTAAGTTTTTCATACTGATAATGGAAAAGAATACTTTAACTCAATTTTAGGATTTTATCTGGTAGAAAATGAGATTTTTCATCAAAGTTTATGTGCTAAAACGCCACAACAAAATGAAGTCTCTGAACAAAAAAAAAACCGCCATCTTTTGAAAGTTGCCCATGCTCTTTTGTTTAAAAATAATGTACCAATAAGTTTTTTGGGAGATACTATACTCACTACCATATATTTAATCAATAGATTAATATCTAAAGTACTCAATTTTAAAATTCAACTCAATATATTAGAAACGGTATATCCTACCAATATGCATCTCTTTTCTACAATACATCTCAAAACCTTTAGTTGCACTACGTTTGTTCATAATATGAGTCCCAACCTAGGTAAATTAGATCATAAGTATAAAAAAATTCATTTTCTTAGGTTATTCTCCAAACTAAAAGAGTTACAAGTGTTGTTCTCTAAGTGATAAAAAAAAATTTTTGTTTCCCTTGATATCCCATTCTTTGAAAATCAATCGAATTACATTCAGAGATAGTATTTAGGAAATGAAGGTAGTAATCTTTAGCATAATAGCGCTTTACCTGATCTTGGCCTTGTTTCAATTCCAAATACAATCTTACTACTGACACCACCATCACCTGAGACTTTGCCTAATCCTTCAGATAATGATCTCGAAATAGAATCAGATAATTTAGGAAATGAAGGTAGTAATCTTTGGGATATTAGTGCTTTACCTGATCCTGGCCTTATTTCAATTCCAAACATAATCTCACTACTGACACCACCATCACTTGAGACCTTGCCTAATCTTTCAGATAATGATCTTGAAATAGAATTAGAACAATAAAAATAGGGTCAAGATGCTATGTTTCGTGTTTATTCGAGGAGAGCAAAACTAGTGATGAATATACAAGAAATCATACATCCCCAACATTGATGAACATCTAATCTGGAGAATGATCCCTACAATATAGTAATCAACTTGATTAATACAGAGGAGAGGCAGAAAATTGATGATCTTGACATTCCCATTGCCATAGAGAAAGGAAATGGGACACATACTCTACAACTTATTTCTAATTATGTGTCGAGTAGCAAGTTGTCATTATCATTCAAGGGTATCACAATAAGTATTGAGAAAATAGATGTCCCAAGGAATATTCAAGAAGCACTACAAAGTTCAAAATGGAGAGCTGTAGTTGAAGAAGAGAAAATGCTTTAAAAATAAATGAAACGTGGGATCTGGTGAAACTTCCTAAGGGAAAGCATATAGTAGGCTGTAAATGGATTTTAATTGTTAAGTTTAATTTTGATGGAATAGTGGAGAGATACAAAGTAAGGCTAGTAGCAAAAGGGCTCACACACACACTTGGAATAGACTATACCAAAATATTTGCTCCAGTTGCAAATATGAATTCAGTAAAGGTTTTGTTATCATTGGCTGCCAATTTGGATTGGCCACTGCATCATATAGATATCAAGAATGCCTTTCTTAATAGAGATTTACATGTAGGAGCCACTTGGGTTTGAGATTACAGGGAATGTTAAAATTGTCTGCAGATTGAAAAAGTCCCTTTACAGATTAAAACAGTCACCTAGCGTATAGTTTGATAGATTTGCAAAGTTTATCAAACAATTTGGCCTTATTCAAGGACAATCAGATCACACACTATTCTATAAACACCATGTGGAAGGAAAGGTGGAAATTCTAATTATCTATGTGGATGATATAATTCTTACGAGTGATGACAATAAGGAGTTGGCAAGAATGAAAACTTTTCTATCAAAAGAACATGAGGTCAAAGACCTAGGACAAGTGAGGTACTTTCATGGCATAGAGGTAGCTAGAAGTAAAAAGGGAATCGTAGTTTCACCAAATAAATATACACTAGATCTCTCAAACGAAGCAAGCATGTTAGGGGTGAAACCAACAACATCTCTAATTGATCAAAAAAATAATATTGGAGGAGAGATTGGAGAATCTATAGACAGGGGGCTATACCAGAGACTTATAGGAAAACTAATTTATTTATCCTACACAAGACCCGATATTGCTGTTTTCGAAAGTGTTGTAAGTCAATTTATGCATGATCCACACAAATAACACTTAGATGTTGTTTACCAAATTCTTAGATATTTGAAGACTACTCCAGGCAAAGGTTTATTCTTTAAGAAAAGTACAGATAAAAAGGTGGAAGGATATATGGATGTCTACTAGGCAGGTTTAATTACAAATAAAAAATCAACATCAGGTTATTGTTCCTTTGTGTAGGGAAATTTGGTTACTTGGAGAAGTAAAAAAAAACCTGTTGTATCTAAAAGTAGTACTGAAGCTGAGTTGAGAGCACTAGCTCTAGAATCTTGCGAACTAATGTGGCTAAAGAAGATGTTAGAAAAACTCCAAAAAACTAAGGATGAACCTATGAGATTATTCTGTGACAATAAAGTAACAATTAGTAGTGCTCACAATCCTGTTCATTGTGATAGAACAAAACATGCGGAGATTGACAGACATTTTCTAAAAGAGAAAATTGAGGAAGGAATTATTTGCATGATCTACATTCCAAGTAAATTGTAGCTTACAGATATTTTGACTAAGGGACTACCAGGAGGATTATTCGAAGAACTAGCAAGCAAGCTTGAAATGATAAATTTCTTTTCACCAGCTTGAGGGGGAGTATTAAAGATAGCAAGAATTTTAAAATTATTCTAGAAATGTTACAGTTGTATATCTGACTTTATGGTAACAAAAAATCTGGAAGAATTAGTCTAAGCAGTTGTATTTGACTTAATGGTAGTAGAAATTCTAGGGCTGATATGTTTTTTCTTTTGAAATCTCTATTTTTAAGGGATTTTGTCCTGTAAATCTCTATATATAGAGAAAATTCTCTATGGAATAAAACATAGAAATAAGTAATATGTTTCTTTGGAATACCTTCAAAAGATTGCATAACATTTTAGGTCTTTGGTGAGCTTTTGAATTGAAACCCGAGTTGCTGATAATTTTGGTACATGAAGAACATTTTTAAGAATGAGGGAAAATGTCACATAGATATCTCATAGTCTTACAACTGTAGTAAGAGAACCATTTGCTACGATAATTTTCCTGCTACTAGGACATGGAGTATAAGTGTTGAAATATTGTGAAGTGTGTGTCATGTAATCAATGGCTCTTGATTTAATTACCTAACAGTTGGCCAAACACTTTTATGAGACATGTAATCCAAAAGGAGACGAAGATTTACCTGAAAGTTTCAATGAACATGCACAAGAAGACTTCCCATGAGATTCTATCAAACCTCTAAGTTTTTCAATCTCTTCATTACTGAGGCCTCCTCTCTCTTGTCCCTCACTTTGATTGGTTTGTTCTGTCAAATGAGCTTGGGACTTCTACTGTCCTCCTTAGTTTTCTCATTCTCGGCTTGATGTTAATGGTTTACTATTTAATTTCCAACAATGCACCTTGGTATGCCTAAAATTGTTTACAGTAGATGCACCATACATTATCTTTGTTGCCTTTCTCGAAGACTCTTGGCAGGTGAGATTTTCCTTTTCCTTGAGTTTGGGGTTTTTCATTTGTAGTCATCAAGTTTTAACCTTCTAAAGCTTGAGGTTCAAGCATTATACTTATTCGACTTTCTTCTGCCCTTATTAAAGAGATTGTCTCCTCCAATAAAGGTGTCTCCTTCCTATGAAGTATTTGAATTATAACCTGATCAAATTCAAGATTGAGTCCAGCCAAGAAATCATAAACTCGGTCCTTCTCAATAAATTTCTTCAAGATAGTATCTTCTTCTAAGCACTTCATCTCAAATACCTGATAGTCATTGTGTTCTTGCCACAAATCTTTAAGCAAATTAACATATTTTATCACTGTTTTACTCCCCTATTTGTGGTACTTGTCTTCATCTTAATTTCATATACGTGGGCTGCACCATGAATAGAGTCTCAAATCTCCATTACTGTTGTAAAAAAAAAATACAGGTATCACAAATAGCAGGATTTATCGAGTCCCACAGCCATGAATATAATCATGGAATTAGCTTCATCCTATGCTTCAAATGTCGAGTCTTATTTTTTGGGTCCTGTCCCAAGAATATGCTTGAGTCTCCCTCTGCCCTTTAGATATATTTTTACAAATTGAGACAACTTGAGATAATTTTTTTCATTTACTTTGTAATTGGCTTAGATATTCTGTAGATCTCTTGTTATTTGCTGTGAATTGACCTCATTTGATTGTTTAGAGGTGTTTGAAGTTATGATTTTAGATACGGACATGGTGGCTATAATAGAGGGTAGAAATATAAGGAAGAGAATGGTGAAAAGAGGAAAAAGTTAGGTTCAATGAAGGCTGTAATCAGATTGACACAATGTAGCAATGAAGGCTGCACAGAAATATGACTCATAGAAGAAAAAAAAAGCCTAAAGCTCTGATACCATTATAAGAAAAATAATAAAAATTTTATTTCTAAATTATGCAGAATAATTGTTATACAACAATATATAAACTATACAGGGAGAAAAGAATTAGTAAACTAATCTAATCAAATCAGGATAAAGAAATCAAATGCTATAAATCCCATGATCGAGGGGATCAAGATAATTTCCCTAAATATATATATATGCTGATTTATCTCCTAACAATCAAGTTATAACAACTGTATAATTCAACAAAATTTTCTACTAAGAGTTTAATTCATATTTTCTATGTTTTGATCTATTTTTATTTTGTCTTGTTAAATGATATCAATAACCCTCATTTTCATGAACGAAATCACAAACCCATCAATGCTTATCCTTCGTATCAGGTGGTATCAGAGCCTTGTCTTAAGATGACAGACCCTAATGACTTGAATGGAGATTGTTTGAATGCTTGGATGAATGTATAACAAAGTTTTCAAAAGATATGAAGGAATAGATGGAGGTATTGACTTAACTAGTTATGACTTTGAGAGCTAATAATCCATTGCAACAAGAACAAATGAAAGTAAGGAGAAAACCGCATAGGCAACCACATTTTGTCCCCATTAATGTTAATTCATAGGAGGAAGCCGAGGATGAGGTTGAGGTTAGGCCGGGAGTAAAATGAGTAGCCATGGGTGCATGAAGAAAACCAACCATTTTTTCGCTCCAGTGGATGATTTAGGTAAGGAATAAATGATGGCAAGTTTTTGCCAAGAGGGAGACAACAACACTAGCGTGATGAAACTTTACAAGGTAAAAGCTAATTTGCCTACTTTTAGAAGTGCTGCTGATATAGAACATTTTAGATTAGGAGTACGAGGTAGTGACTTTCTTTAAAATTATGAATGTAAGGCCAGAATGTAAAGTAGCTTTAGTGGTGTACAAACTTCATAAGGTACGGGTGTTTGGTGGCAGCACCATAAGAAAGGTTAAAGATTAAGGAGACAGCCACCTATTCGCCATTGGCACTAAATGAAGGCTCTTTTAAGGGGGCTATTTTACCTTTGAATTATGAACAAACTCTCTTCCAACAGTTCCAAAATTATATTTAAGGAACCGCGCTGTTTCATCTTATACGGAAGAGTTTCTAAGGTTGCTAGTTAGGTGTAACTTGACAGAAATAGAGGACCAGAAAATAGCTAGCACTACTATAAAAATGGGTTTCACTAATACTATGCTATTGACATTTTTTTAAATAGTATCAGTGAAGAGAAGTGTCAGTGGATTGTTGATACCATAGTATCAGAATCATGAAGTGTTAGTAAATTTCTAATACCATGGTATCAGAAATATGAAGTGTTAGTGAATTAGTGATACTATAGTATGAGAAACCTAAAATTACATAGTTTAATTTAATTTAAAAATAATATTTATTATCTTTTATTTAAAAGTTAATTATTGAAAGTAACTTAAATTTATAAAATTTAATATTTTAAAAAATAAATTAATATCAATTTTAAAAAATAAAAAATAAATTTCTATACTTTTTAAAAGCTTCTCGTTTGTGTTTTAATTATTAGATTTTTTCATAATTTTTATATTTAATTTTCTAATAATGTTGGTTCACATATTGATAAAAATGTAAATTTTAAATATTGGTAATAGTAATTTCGCAAAGTGAAGGATATGTAAAGAATCGTCTATAATTAAGATCTGTAATGCTTACATGGAATGAAATAGATATTGCGACAAAAGATGTCGTTTTGTTAAGTTATCAATGAATAAAAATGATGTTATATTATAAGCATAGGTAAATAATAATTTAAAATTAAACCCCTTAATGAAATTATCCATTTCACAAACATAAGCCACATTCCCTTATTTCCCACAAGATGAATAAAAGCTACTGGTATATTTGTATAAGTTTTCACGCTATCAACTTATTTGTGCTTTAATACTTAAGGTGACTAGAGAGAGCAGCCATATTTCATTCTTATGGATCCCTCATCATCCGAGTCATTCATCCCTCTCCTAGTTCTTTCTCCTTCTCTAACTACACTCATTCCCTCCCCTTCACTCAAATCTACCAATTCTTCAAGAATGGACCATCTCTACGAAATCACGTACCTACCAGAAGAAAACAAGGTACCTGTGGCTAACCTCCCTATAATCAATCCCTACCATGCCTTTCTCAAACCCCAAAAATCTATTTCTACCTCCCTCAAACAGCTAGTAACACCAAACCGAATCAAAATCAAAGAATATGTACAAGCAACCAAATTTGACCAACACCTGCTTCCAGCTTCAACCGAAGAACAAATAGTAACCCTCAGGTTCCCTGAAGACCTCCTCCCCCACTGGTTAAAGCAAGGCTACACACATATGCACTTTGGTGCTATTTGATTTGCCTTGACCCTCCATGGCCGAAAAGGGCTTAAAACTGTTGCCCGCATCGCTTTACTTGACGGACGATTCTTCAAGTATAAAGACGCCTGTATCGACACGATGCAAACTACACTAAATGTCGGCACAGTACTCGTCACTCTATACCCCAACTTTTGCATGCCCCTCACAGACCCTAGCCTATTTTCAGCCCTAAAAGCACAGATCCACATTACGGAAGCAATACCAGAAGGAAACACGTTCTCAGCCACACTTCACTACCAAATGGTCTACCGAGTCCAAAACCATGCCCTGGACTTTGGAACACCCCACATCAGCCAAGATGCCATTCTGCTCTCCGTAGAATCCAACAAAGTACCAACATGCACATATGTGCCAAGACAACTCTCCAATGATGAGCTGATCAAACTCCTTCCAGACACATGGATAACCAAATATGAACAGAATCATAAATAATCTCAACCACCCAAACAGCTACAAACCACAAACCACAGTTTCCACCAAAGACGAGATGGATAGACTGAGATTTGTTTTGAAAAACCAGGCCCTTCAGCCCCACCCTTTCCAACCCAGTTCACGTTTAACCTGGTTAACCACCCACAAGAAACAGTCCCTATTGTCTCCTTTTCAGGATAAAGGAGACCCATTTACGAATTCAAAACAAAGGATGGCCACTGCTACTAGGACCCCTTTTGCAACTGTCAGTCGTGTCAAGACGACAGATCAGACGATGAGAACTTCATCAAAAGACAAAGACAGAAAAAGAAAAAGCAACACTCCTAGCATACTCTCGAGAAAAGATACCACAAGGGCGATCCAGATGTTGGACTCCTAGGACAGCAGTCGGGAAAATTTGACATCTGTCACATACTCTGCCTCGTATCACAACCCTCTTCCAAACTGTAAGCCACACAAAAAGAACATACCACCTCCACCAACCTACAAACCGAAACCTAAATCCCTAAATCCGCTAATTCCCATTTCACAAATCTGTATGTTCTCGCCTGCAGACTTTCCTTCCTTGACCCCCCAACACAACCTTGAAGAAAACACTGTCCAGCAATGGAAAATCAAACAACCAAACATCAGACGGGCAGACGGTAATTTTGAACAGACAAGTCCTACGGATACAGTCCTCAACTGGCAATCACAAAATGATGTAGCCTAAAATCATGCTCTTAAGAGAATTGAGGAATCACAGACAAGATTAGAAGCCAAAATTGACAACGGCTTCATAGCCCATCAAATGTTGATAGACAAACTCAAACTAGAAATTAGAATGCTATACGAACACGTGCTAAATCTGGTTCAAAACGGTCTTCCCTTCCAAGAGCAGGAAAAGAAAATCAATCATTTGAAAACCCAACTACGAAGCCTCGAACAAGACATCTTTCAGCCGTAACGGCCAGTGGACATTTTGCCCAAAGCATCACAGCCATTACCATGTACCAAGCCTCCTTCAATCTTTGGTGATAGCTCTACACTTATCCCAAAAAAGAAGGACAAAAAGAAAAAGCATGCCTCTGAACCATCCACTACATTCACGACCCCAACCCCAGACACAATCACAGAACCAATCTTTAAACCCTTACCAACCCCACCTCCAGAATTCTATCAAAACCCGAACCCTATGACATCTATTTTTCCTCCAGCTACTAAGAATTAACTATTCACTCTCACTAAGACGCCGACACCACAATCAGCATCAGAACCTGAATCCATCTCTGAGTCAACATTATGGTCGACGACCTCCCAGTTTCCACCCCAATACATGAACACAACACCTCCAGACCCACAAACATCAAGACCACAAACAGAAGTTCACGAACCAGAATCCTCCATGGACGAGGTAGAAGCTCCCTCGCGAAGATGAGCTCAATCATCGTGACCAGACAACACAGAGAAAAAGTACTGGCTAACTCTCGATGACATCAGCCCCCATAAATGGGTTGATTGCATTTTCGAATTCCAAGCATGGTGCTTAGCTGAGCAACAAAAGGCTGGAATTACCATCCATGAAGTCATACAAAAGGCCATTGCCCGATTCCAAGGAATACTAAAATACTGGTATCTCTATTTGGGGGAATATAGACAGCGTATGCTACAACAAAATGATTCAATCGAACAATTCATTAGCATTTTATTCAATGAATTTGTCGGAGAAGAAGGCCAAATAACAGAGAAAGCTCGCGAAGAATTTTTCAAGATGAAGTTTTGCTCATACAAACGAAAAGATCTTAAATTACACTTCAAAAAAGCTACAGCCAGATATTACATTCTGGGAATTTATGACCCTAATCTGAAACAAGCCTATCTTAATTCAATCCCAGAACCATTGGGACAAGAAACCCTACGACTCTTAGATTCAAAAAATAAAAATCTACAGAATTCCTCAATAGGAGTAATCCAGTAGACGGTCTTATCAGCCCTAGACAGGTTATGTGCACGACATAAATTCTTCAAGGATTTTGATCTCACGGGCAAAAGAATTCAAAAGGCCTATGAACGACGTGACCTGCAGATTAAATGTCCAGAAAAAGAATGCTCTTGCAGAACTCAGAGAAAACACCATCACAGAAAGTTCAAAATTCGGCAACCATTCTCTCGGCCACCCAGATCCAAGAAGAGATTTTTTCGAAGAAAATCGGCCTTTTCAAAGAAAAGAAACAGGTGTTTCATTTGTGGGCAAAAGGGACATTTTGTAAAACAGTGTCCCGAGAAAGACAAAAGAAAAAAGATGTTATCGGCCATCACCGCTATTGCAAAAGACGAACCCATCAATTCAGACCTGGAATCTCTTTTGTCAGAACAAAGCTGTGAGGATAGTGACACAATCCTTGTCTACTCGAAATCTGAATCAGAATCCACTTCAAGTTCTGTTTCGGAGTCACTAAAAATCCAAACAGAGCCATCAGAGTCACCCATAACATCCAAGTCACTACACACAATATCAGTCCCGATGTTAGAACTTTAGCTATACCCATCCAAATACAACAAGCCGATCAAAGTAATCGGACTACTGGACATTGGCGCTGCAGCCTCAATCCTCAATCCTCAACCCAATCATCCTCCCCGAGTCCTATTGGAAACCCTATCACCAAACTTTCAGAGCAGCCAATGATGAATTATTTACTGTATCCATGATCAGTAAGATAGTTTATCTATAATTCTTTTCAAACCTCAGAATCCGCCATAAACTATTAGACTCGGACCTCCCAGGAAAAGACCTGATCATAGGTTTTGATTTGATCCAAAAACTCTTAGAAAAGAAAGTTTTTACCAAGCCAAACGGTTTAAAGTTCAAAGCCCATTTTTTACCATGGTCAACCATCCCAAACTATTTTTCCATCACCCCTCTCAATGCTGTTTTTGAGCAAATCAAAAACCACTCAGCATCAAACAGTCACTCTGAATTCCTCCTCAAATGCCCTCACCCGCTGTGGAAAAATCAAGAGTATTTTGTCCGATTACCTTTCCACATGAACGAAAACATCAACCCAACCAAAGCTAACCATCCTGGCATGCCGCCGGACAATGTTGACATAGCCAACGCAGAACTCACACAACTGTTACAAGAGGGACTTATAGAACACATTTCCTCACAATGGGCTTGCCAAGCCTTCTACGTTAATAAACGTAGCAAGCAAGTTAGGGAAAAATTAAGATTGGTCATTAATTATCAACCCCTAAACTCTTTCTTGTAGAATGATAAGTTTCCTCTACCCAACAAACAGGCGCTATTCTCAAGGATTGCGCAGGCAAAGGTGTTTTCAAAATTTGACTTAAAGACAGGATTCTGGCAATTAGGAGTCTACCCTGACGACCGACACAAAATAGGATTCTGCACACCTCACCACCACTACCAGTGGATGGTCCTACCTTTCGGACTAAAGACTGCCCCATCTCTTTTCCAAAAAACAATGATGAAAATCTTTGAACCTATCCAAGATCAGGCCCTCATCTACATAGACGATATTTTACTTTTCTCGAAAAATGTTGACGAACACTATGATCTCCTTTTGAGATTTGGCAGTATACTACAAGAAAAGGGCATCATGATCTCACCCACCAAGTGCCACGCAGGCCTTGAAGAAATAGATTTCCTGGAGATGCGAATAAAAAATGGACAATACGAGCTTCAACTCCACATTGCAGAACAGCTGACCAGATTCCCTGACGATAACTTGACAAAAATCCAAATCCAACAATTCCTTGGTATTGTAAATTACATGTCGAATTTCATACAACACCTCTCACAGATCACGAAGCCCCTATTTCACATGCTAAAAAAGAATCCTCCACAGTGGCAACAACAACAGATGTTAGCCGTAAAAATGCTCAAAAGAAAAGCGACAAGTCTGCCACCCTTACAAATCCCATCACAAGGAAAGAGAATCCTACAGACAGACGTAAGCGACTACCATTGGGGGGCCATCCTCCTAGAAGAAACCAATGGAAAAAGACAAATTTACGGGTACAAAAGTGGGGCCTTTCAGACTCAGAACTGCACTACCACAGCACCTTCAAAGAAATATTGGCAATGAAACGAGCAATTGAAAATTTTGAATTTCACTTGATTGGACACAATTTCATGGCTGAGCTAGACATGTCAACATTTTCTCACATGCTGAAGTTCAAACAGAAACGCATTCCAAACTAGCAATTGCTAAGGTGGCAACAGTGGTTCTCTAATTTCTCATTTAAAGTGAAACACATCAAAGGCAAGGACAACACAATAGCAGACTTCCTCTCCCGCAACCCTATAAATACAGACAACCCACCCACTAACCACATCACTACCAAACACACAACCAAAAGGCCAAAACATAAATCCTATTACACCATCCTCCTGATGGTAGCCTCCTTGTCCTCTGCCTCTTCCCCCGCTGCTCCTAAAAAACCTTTCATCATCCATCCACCAATCCCGTTTGCTCCTCCAGAATTCGAAAAAAGAATCAGGACCAAAACCATCAGGTCAAACCCCACTGAACTCATAAGATAGTACCCCCTCCAAGCTATAGAAGAGAACGGATGGGGCACTCTAGGGACCCCACTATTCAACCTAACATACCCGTTTTTCTACCTATTCACTATCACCCCTTTCGAAGCCTAGTCTAAAAGCGTTCTTTACCTGTTATGGTACCTGTTGGACTCATACACCATTGCAATAGAATTCCCAGTACTGAAGACAAAAAAATGGCTCAAAACAATCTCGTCCAGCCATGATGCAATCACATTCCTACAATGGTTCCTCCTCCGTGAACAATGGCTAGTCAAGTTCAAAAGGCTTATTCATCAACACAGCCAATCCAGGATGCCACCCAGAAGATTCCATATTATCCTTCTCTTCCAATGAAAAGGAATGATTATATCCGATCATGAGGTGCATTACTATCCTATTGTCGAGGACTACTTTATGTTTTCATACCCCTTGCATCTGTTCCGGGACAACCACAGAGCAGAAATGAGAGAACTAGAAAGAGTCCTTGCAGAGAAAAACCAGATCATCCCACTAGCCATATGGATAGACCCCGAAGACTGTGCCCCTTGGGAAATCACATATGATTACTTCTCATACAGGCTCCAATAAGCATCCAACATCCACAAACACAGACAGAGTGAACAACACCAAAGATACACCCAACAGTACTACCAGTACTGTCGAGCCAGAATCATCCCATCAGAACCCAATGAGACAGACACACAGATGCATGATGCCCCTGCAGAACCACCAAACTTATCCCTCTCCCTGTACCAAGATGCTCAACCCCCACTTATCGAATCACAAGCTCAACAGGAAGCAGGACTGTTGTCCCATGAGCTAGCCCCACAAGAAGCTGAAATTCGTGATGGAAGCAATGACGACATCAAACTTCTAGAAGAGTTCATGGAAAAATATGAAAGCAGATTGGGCAAGCGTGCATGGAAACATTTCAATGATGACGGAAGTCCCAATGGATCCAACTAATAAAGTTCCAGAACCTAAGCCACGTGATAAAAACAGTCCTAAAAAATTGAGCCTTTGTGCTCACGTGGCCTAGCATTATGTTTTTTTTACGCGTGTCAATTATAAGTTAAGTTATTTTTCTTGTATGGTGGTCTGCGTGTCACGTCAAAAATTAGTTCTTTTGTTTGTATTCGGAGTCCCAGGCTATATAAAGTCACTCCTTCCTTTTGTAAAGGAACAAAAAATAAAAAACCTTTGATTTCTCTCATGAGTTTTTAAATTTTCCTTTGACAATTTTTTAAAGTCTTTCTTAAATATAATAGATACAAAATGAGTTGATTATTTTTTAAATTTTAAAAAAAATTTATTTAATCAAATATGCTCTACAATTGTCATTTCTTAAAAAATTTTCTCTATTAAAAGATTGAAATAAAAAAAAAAAAATTTTTTTTATCACAATTTCGTGTTTTCCAACTTTAAATACTGTGAAGTTGTCACTACGTTATTTCTTTTCTCGTTCTGAGATCTCATGGACTTCAACATAAACTATCGCGTGCACCGAGCCCCAGTTTCTTCATTGTCATCAAGTCCCTGTGTTACCAAACTCACCATGATAATTTTCTATCAGCTTCACCGCTGCCCGCTTCCTCTGCATCATCACCGCCGCAGTCTTTCGTCAAAACGGTTTGCTCGTTGGTGCTTGAATCTCTTTACCAACAAACCCATCTGAGATCATCGTCGCCTCCCAGGCTCGATCTTCAGGTAGACATTAGTTCTTTGACCCACGAACAGGCTGCTACAGTAGTTGCTTCGCTTACTAATGAAGCCGACTCAATGGTGGCGTTGAGTTTCTTTTACTGAGCAATTGAGTTTCTAAAATTTTGTCATTTTATGAGACTTTACATAGTTTGTGCGATGTCTTTGATTGGTAACCGAAATTTCAAGAAAGCCCATCAATTTATTCATTGTATGGTAGCAAATTTTGCTGAAATTGTGAGGTTACACGAGGCTTTTAGTATGCTTATTGAGATTTCAAATCATGGGTTGCCATTGATTACTAAGACCATGAACTGCGTTATGGGGACTGCCTGTGAAATGAGTTTAATTGAATGTGCAGAGGAAGTGTTCGATGAAATGTGTGCAAAAAGTGTTTGTCCTGATTCTTGTAGTTATAAATTAATGGTTGTTGCGTATTGTAGACTGGGTAAAGTTACTGAGGCTGATAGATGGTTGAGTGCAATGAGCGAGAGAGGATTTATTGTCGATAATGCTATGTTAACGTTATTGATTATCGACACCATCTATCAGCCACCCATAAACACCATTTGGGGGCAAAAGAAGAATAAAAGAAATCAAAAAAAGAAAAAAGAAAAAAGAAAAAAGAAAAAGAAACTTCCCCTAAAATTCTGCCGTTTTAGGGGTATAAGATGAGCAAAACAGATCTCTTTCTTCTTTCTCTTCAAACAGTAGTCCTAGGGTTTAAATTCCATTTATTCGTCGAGCTCTTCTTTGTCTTCTTTGCTGATCTCTTAGTCTGAACGTAGATCTGGTTTCTACTCTTGCTTAATGGTTATGCCTTCAATTCTTCCATTTCTAGTGTTTTAGTTTAGCTTTTTTATTCGTTTTTTTTTACATTGCATATGGAGCTTATTGTTTTGCTTTAATGCAGGAAGTTATTACGTTGAAGGATTTATCTTCTCAAGTGGATGTGCAATTGATGGATTATACGTATCAATTGTTACTGGAGCAATAGACGTCCATTTGATTGGTTTTTTATTATTTGGAATTAATTTTTGCAATACCCCGATCATATTCTAGGAAATTTTGTGTTTTTTTTTTCCAATCGTTTTATGTATATGAGCTTACGCTAACTTGGTATCATTTTGACCAGGAGATAGTGGAAAATTACGTGGGATGTCGATTGAGAAGAAAATTGAGTTTCTTGAGAGCTTAACCGAAAAAGTAAGACTCTTTCCTTCATGTGTTTGCATCTGTGTCTGTATTGTTAAGAAAACTTAAACTTATAAAATGAATTTTGTGATTTTGATTTTAGAATTCTCTCCGTAAACGAAATTATAGAGCCACAATAAGCCTGAACTTCCCATTGAATCTAATTGAGCAGAATTTTGGCTAGTGGGAGTGTTGAGATGCTGTAACTTAAGGATATGCAATATTAATTTGAATGTGGTAAGTTGTACATAAATAGGATAAATGCAATCAATGTGACCATAAATTTATGTCGCTCTTTCAATCGATAGATTGCATTTATAGATCAATAGGTTTTTGTTGAAGAGATTTGAGGGCTCTTTGTTCATGTATTTTGGATTTGGGTTATTTGGATTTCAGTCCTTTCAGACCACTTGGCACGTGAATGACTTGTATTGGACATTGTATTGCCTTCGCTGTCAATATCTGGGAGATCTCTTCAAGTCTTGGTGCTAGTATTTTACAGTGACCTTGTTTTTCTTTGCTGTGTCCAGAATCTGCTTCTGCACTGCTTGCTGATATCTTTTGGACCCTTGTCTTTTCTTGGATCATTGCTTTATTGTTTGTTTGGGGGATTTTGTGGTTCCTTTTGTTTTGCATGTATCCCCTTCCCTTTGTGGAGTAGTTCTCTGTTCAGGTGTATAAATGGTAATTAGGGTGCTCCTCCCATTGAAGCTCCAACAATAGTTTACCATTCTGGAAAAACTATATCCAGTGCAATGACACCTGAACCAACAAGGACTGACCAACGTGAGGCTGTAGCTGCCGGTACCTTTTGATCTTAAATGAACTAAGTCTAACCCAAGAAGCATGCAGATAGGCGGAGTACTCTACCCTCCAGCTGGCAATTGCCACATTGGAAACCCATGAATTCTGAAACAGTTTCTTTTTTACTGTGTTGGGATGAGGAGTTAGAATGGTACTTCTGAACTGTCTTTACATTGGAAACCCAAGATTGATTAAATTAAGAATGAGTGGATTGTTTTAAGCTCTTATGCTTAGAGTTCTTTACAAAATTAATATTATTATAGTAATTTAAAGAAGTGTTAAGATATTTGTTTACAATATTTTGCCATCATATTATAGACTTTGTTAACTTGGTATTTCAAAATTTCTACCTGATCTTTTTTTTTCTTGATTTTGTCAATGAAAGTCTGAAGCTCAAAATTAGGCCATAGTGTTATATTGAGTAGAAGAGACGATGATTACACTCATAGAGATTGAATCCTCAAAGGATCTCATAAATCAGCATAAACTCAACATCAGCTACAGAGATCACTGAAGAAACTTAGTATTTCAGTAAGTGGGTTACTTAAAATAAGTAATTCTTGTTAGTCCACCATGTGTTTGATGATATACTTAAAATGAGCTTACCATATAAACCTTTCAAGGTGTGATTCTAAATGCATATTAGCATTATTAATTTCTCATGATATCATTTGATCAATATATAACTTATTTTCTATAGGTTGGTTTTTAGAGCTTTATGGAGAAAATAGTTTTGCTAGAATATTTATGTTATTTTTTGCTTGAGGATGATAAAAGATAATTTAGTTTCCTTATTATTACTGCCACTTATTTTTGCTCATATTCTGAACTTGTGGTGCATTCTACTTTGTGACATTGCTACTATTTACTCGTATATTCAATTATGGTTTTGTGTTGTAATGTTTTGCAGACAAAGAGGACCAAAAAGGCATGAATAATTGAAAAATATGGTACGCATAATTTTTTTCAATTTCTTTTATGTTTATTTTGTTATTTTATATTGTTTTAGGATCCAAGGATAAGTGTTTATTCTTTTGCTATTTTATAAAATCTGAACTACAAGATTTTGATCCAATTTTTACTTCTCCTAAGTTGGTTAAGAGGAATGTGCATCATTAACTAATCAAGTGGTGAGCATGAGATGTAGGTTGTTAATAGGTTAATACATTCAGCAGCAAAACAATTTCTAGTATAGCTTTAGAAGAATGAATTATAAATATGAATTTCATTTTAGGTACCCATTATGATGCCAGGTTTGTATAAGCAGATTAAGAAGATGGAAGTCAGTCAACACAGTAAGTACCTCTATGAGTTCTGTGGAAAGGTAATACACCCACTATCACTTACTATTTCCTTTCTTATTGCAATTCAACTTAATGGTTCTTTGGAAATTCTTTTATGTTCTCTGATTTTTAAATATTACAAGCTTTGCTGTATACCTCATTTGTCTAGCATTGATTTATATACCTCGGGAACTGGAACAAGCTAATAAAGCTATGTAGAAGCTTCAGAACAATACGTTACCATCATCTGATCAATGCATCATACATAGAGTGGATGAATTTGCTCTCACTTGTTACAAGTGGTGTGAATGACGAAGAGGTTACACTAAAGATGACATTTCCTCAATACATAACGGTGGGGCAGTTATGTGTTTAACCAATTTTTAAACTTTGGGATGTTTTGAAATACTGTAATTCTTAATGATTTAGTTTGAGATGTTTAGCAATATATATGAAACTAAGTTTGGATACTTTAACAAATGTAATTTTATTTATTTAAATAAATAAATAAAATTATATTTACTTAGATGTGGTATTTATATATGAAATTGTAGTTTATAAATAAATTCAAAATTGTAGTCCAATAATTCAAATTTAAAATTATTAAAAAAAATTTAAATTAAATATAAAATTTCTAATACCACGGTGTCAGTAATTTATTGATACCGTAGTGTTAGTAATTTACTGATACCACGGTGTTAGTGATTTACTGATACTATGGTATCAGTGATTTACTGATACTACGGTATCAGAAATTCACTGATACCATGGTATCAGAGAATTATTGATACCACAACATCAACGATTTACTGATACCATGGTATCAGAGATTCACTGACACCATAAATGGTGTCAGTAATTTTTTAACTCGAGCAACACTGACATAATGAAGCAGTGTCAGTAAAATCATTCATTGACGCTAACTTAGCATCAATGAAAGCCATTTTTGTAGTAGTGTAGGTATATAAATAAGTTAAATGATGGAATCTAAGACAAATTTTTCATGCAACAAATATGTTCAATTGATCAAGCTCAGAACTTGGCATTGAAGGCCAAGCGAATCATGAAGACTAAGAGGTTTCTAGAATGTCGGGCCTATTCATGTATTGAGCTTAGTTCCAAGTTTTCTTCTACCAAACCTGATTATAAACCTTCAAAATTTAAAAGAAAAGAAGCTTGTTTGAAGAAAACAGAAGCAAATGGGAAGGAAACACTAGACGGTTCAAAAAGAATTCGATGGTTCAAGTGCAATGAGATAAGGCACAGATCTAGTGATTGTCCTAGATGCAAATTTGCCAATGTTACCCAATAAGAATATTTGAAGGACTATGATGAGTAAGAAACAGTAGAGGAAGATGGTGAAGAAGTGGTATGCATTGTAAGGATGCTATTATACACTCTAACACAACCTGATGAGACACAATGCAAACAAATTTTCGAAGGTAAATTATCTGTGGCTAACAAACTATGTAAGCTTGTGATTAATAGTTGTAGTTGTGAGAACCTGGTTTTACAAAGCCTTGTTGAGCATCTTAATCTTAAAACATAATCACATTTAGCCCCGTATAACATTGGTTGGATAAATAAGGGACCTAGTATGTAAATTACACAACAATGCCAAAAGTAGAGAAAAAGGCATCGCTGTCTATGACTCTTAGAGAGGATGAGTTTGTAGAGGACATGAAAAGTGCCAAATCCTATGCTATTCTAATAGTAAAGGAAGTTGAGCAACCAATACATGCCGCACCTAAGGAGGTTTAAGGCTTATTGGCAGAATTTGTTGATATAATGGCAGAACCAACATAATTGCCTTTAGTGCGAGATATTCAACATCGCATTGATTTTGTTCCTAGAGCTAGCTTGTCAAATCTTCCTCATTATCGTATAAGTCCAAAAGAGCATGAAATTATGAACGAGAAGGTAGAGGAGTTGTTACAAAGAGGGCACATACGAGATAACATTAGTTCTTGTGCTGTATCTACTTTACTTACTCCAAAAAAGGATGAAATTTGGAGAATGTGTGTAGACAGTCGTGCTATCAATAAAATAACCATGAGATACCATTTTCTCATCCCTAGGTTTGATGAATTACCTAATCAGTTGAGTGGTGCTAAAGTATTTACCAAGATAGATCTGCGGAGTGGATATCACCAAATCAGAATTCATGTTGAAGATGAATGGAAGACAACTTTCACGATAAAGGATGGGCTATATGAGTAGCTAGTCATGCCATTTAAGTTATCTAATGTGCCAAGTACATTTATGCACCTTATGACTTAGGTACTCAAACCCTTTATGTCTTACTTTGTTGTTGCCTATTTTGATCTATAGTAAGAATTTAGAGGAGCACATTGATCATATTAAGCAAGTTCTAATTATGTTGAGAAAGAATAAGTTATTTGTAAACTTAAATAAATGTGTATTTTTAACAAATAGACTAGTGTTCCTAGGATTTAATATAAGTAGTGAGGAAATTCATGTGGATGAAGAAAAGGTGAAAGCTATCAGAGAATGGTCAAAATTGAACCATAACTAATGTAAAGAGTTTCCATGGCCTAACAACTTTTTATTGTAGATTTATCAAAAATTTAAAGATCATTGTTGTACCCATTACTGATTACTTGAAAAAAAAAAGATTTCAATGAGGGGCTGCTGATTGTAGCTTTGAGTTGATCAATGACATTAACTACAACATATGTTCTATCTTTACCTGACTTTTTTGAAACTTTTAAGATTGAATGTGATGTAAGCGGGATTGAAATTGGAGCTGTTCTTTCTCAAGAAAGGAAGCTTATTGCATTCTTTAGTGAGAAGTTAAGTGAAGTAAGACAAAAATGGTCAATGTATCAACAAGAGCTCTATGCCGTATTTCGTGCTCTTAAAACTTGGGAGGCATATCTTTTTCCTAAGGAGTTTATTGTTTATTACGACCATCAATCTCTCAAACACTTTTGTAGGCAAAAACATACTGATTGTATGTTGTCTAGGTAGGCAACTTATCTTGAAAGATTTAATTATGTTATTATTCATAAATCTATAAGTACTAACCGAGTAGTGGATGCTCTAAGTCATCTTGCCGCTCTACTTGTTACTATTTCCACTGAAGTTCTAGATTTTGAACAACTCAATGAGCTATATGAGAAAGATGAAGATTTTGGTGATGTTTGGACTAAGTACCTAATAAAATAGCCCTTCGATGAATATTTGGTCCAAGATGGGTATTTGTTCAAGGTCAACAGATTGTGCATTCCAATGAGCTTATTACGTGATAATTTGCTAAGGGAAATGCATTCTAGTGACTTAAGTGGCCATATGGGTAAGGATAAGACCATAGCTGGTTTGAAAGAACGTTACTACTAGCCTCAACCTAAAAGAGATGCTGAAAGTTTATGCAAAGGTGTCCAATGTGTCAAACAAGCGAGGGATAGTTATAAAATTCAAGATTATACATGCCTTTGTCTATTCCTAATGCACATTTGGATGATGTCTCTATAAACTTTGTACTTGGTTTACCAAGAACTCGAAGGGGAAGTGATGTCGTATTTATGGTAATTGATCGATTTTTTAAAATGTCACATTTCATTCTATGTCCAAACACAACAGATGCACATCATATAATCAAGCTGTTATTTAAAGAAATTATTCATTTACATGGTATACCCCTGTCCATCATTTCAGATAGGGACAACAAAATTTTGGCAGCCTTTTGGTTAACTTTATGGAAAAGATTTAGAACTACATTGAAGTTTTCTAGCACGGCATATCCCTAAACTGATGGCCAAACAGAAGTGGTGAACCGTTCTTTGAAAAATCTGATTAGATGTAGATATGGAAACAAGAAGAGTCAATAGGACTTTGCTTTGGTACAAGTTGAGTTTGCTTGCAACAACTCAATCAACTACTCCACCGAAAGAAGTCATTTCTCTATTGTTTATACTAAAAGTCCAAGGCATGTTGTGGACTTAGTCAAACTTTCTTCTAATGCAAGTTCTAATATAGCTGTGTTTTGATAAGGGCAAATTTGTCATATACTTTTTCATGTTTTTATTTTGATATGTTATTATTTATGAGAATAGATGGCTATTTATGTGCTCTATTATTATTTATAGAGACTTGAACGAAATTTAAAGAATAGGGACTAAAATGCAAAGTTTTTAAAATATGAGTCCATCGCCCTAGCGCTATAAGGATTTTCGCCCTAGCGTTATAAGGATTTTCACCCCAGCGTTGGAACAGTGATCAAAATAAAAAAATTAGAAAAGATGACCTGTGGAAGTCGCAACTAGCGCCTTAGTGCCAGACCTTCATCGCACCAGCAACAGGCCAGTGCCCCAGCACCATATCTTCACCTCGCCAGTGACATGATAGCGCCCTAGCGCCATCACTCCACCGCTCCAGTAGTAAGACCTTCTACACGCAGTGCCGCAGTGACAGCATCTAGCGCTCCAGCGGTAGTGCGAGTCTTAGTCTGACGAGAATTGAGATTTTCAAGCTCATATCAATCTCTATAAAAAGCCCCTCGACCCCAGACATTAAAAATGACCCAAGACACATTCAAGAACACCAATAATACAGAACATAAGTCTTGGAGAGCAATAAGAGTTTAATTGAAGCAACTTTAGAGAGAGATTCAAGGTGTTCTTTGGCATTAAGAGTATTTTAGGCAGCGCAATTAAGAACAATTCGACGTTTATATCGGTTTGCTATTGATTGTATCATGATTTATTATTATTATTACTATTACTATTGTTCTCTTGTAGCCATGAACTAAATTTATTTTCTAGGGTTAATACTTGAACTCAATATGTGTGCTTAATTTTCATATCTTTTGAATATTTAATAAATTTAGTTATTTGATATTTAAATTATTTGATCTTAATGCTTCAATATATCTGGCCAATATATGGTGAATGAGTTGGTAGTATTGTTGATAAACTCGAAAGAGGAATCATAATATTTACCTAGGTAATTTGATGCATAATTATAGAGTAACATTCAATATTGCATATGCAAGTTTCAATTTAGGATAGGAATATACCTAGTTGGCATGTATGATCAATAAGACTTAATCTTAATGAATCTTAATTTATTACAAGTACTATAGAAATATAGGTATTTGGTAAATTAAGGTATACTTGCATGACCTTAGAAGCGGCTTGTGAATACATTAGTGTCTTTATCAATAATAAAAATTAAGAGAGTTAAATATTAGAAAGTTAATCATTAGAAAGCATATTGAGAGATAGTATTAATCCTAAGTTTTCTATATATTGCTATTACTTAATTCTCTTTGCATTGTATTATTGCTTTTATATTTTGTACATTTATTCTTAAATTTTTATTTTTCTGAATAATTATTAGAAAGACATAATTTTAGTATTTAGTTAAAAAGAAGAAATTATCTCTGTGGGTTTGACATTCGATTTATTAAGTCACTTTATTACTTGTTACGATAGCGTATACTTGTGCTTAATTATAAGATATAGAAATATTGCATCACGTTTGCTTTAGCAGATAGATATTCGAAGGTATTCTAGGAGGTGCATCAATCCTTAGAGGAAAATAATCTCAAATACAAAATATTGAAATGTATATGGTAGGTATATATATATATGGTAAGAGTAGAATAGGAAAGCGTTAATGGTTCTATAGTTAACTTTCTTTCCAAGGTTGTCTCCTTCCCTATATATTATACTCTTCTCAATGTAATACACAAATATATTCTCTTATTTTACATAGTATCAGAGCCATTGTACTCTCTTTGATCCCAAATATTTCCAGCGAAGTCGTTTATTTTTTTCAACTGCCATGCCTTCTTCTTTTTTAGTGGTCGTGTTATCATTTTTGAGATCACCAGTAACTCGACAGTGAAACCCCAAGAAGACAGGTGTTGAAACCCCTCCAGATGCGCCACTTACCGAAATTTGACCTAATTTTTCAATGCATGTGGACTCTCACCACTAGTGTCTCTGCCTTCAGACAACACCATCGATCACTTCTGTGGCAGCCCACAGTTATCGTTCATCGCACACGCCTCCACACGTGGCCCTTCTTCGCGGCTTACCATTTTCGATATGCTTCTTCGGCGTACGTAAGCTCTCTCACCTCTGGTGCCATTATCTTCAAATGACATCGGTGAGCAAAACTCAACCATTAACTATCAGCTGTCGCCGCCGACACCGTCACCGAAAAATAGCCACTATATCACCAAAAAAACTATTCCTAGATTGTCAGCACCTCATTCATCCTCATTTCTCCAATTTGAGATTAAATATGGCCATTAAGAGCTCTAAGTTACATGGATGACCTTTCCGAGCTCTATCCTTGCTCAATCTGATCACCCTGACACTACGGATAAACAACTTCCATCATTAACTCTTAACAGTACCAACTATGAGGATTATCTTAAATACCAAATAGCTAAGCAGTCTACCTCTTCCCTTGCTTCCATTTCACATATTAGTAATTCAGTTGCCTGTCCTACTCAATCCTCCTCTCTAAGACTATAGGTCTTTAATTCTAGTGCCTCTGATCATATTTTTGGTAACTTTCTCATACTTTCTCATACTTCTGAATCTAGGTCATTACTGTTTATAACTTTAACCAATGGGTCCACAACTACAGCTAAAGTAATTAGTCTTGCACATCCTCTTCCCTCATTACCTTTAGAATCTGTTCTCTATATTTCACATTATTATTTTGATATTATATCTATCAATAAATTTACTTGCTCTTTAAACTGTGCTATCATATTTGTTGATGACTCTGTTGTTATATAGAACCACAATACGGGAGAGATGATTGGCACATGACGTAACTTATAAAGGCTTTATCATATCGATCTTTCGCAACCATCTATTGCATGCATTGTTATTGAATCCCTAGAGCTCCTTCATAACCATTTAGGACATTCTAGTCTGTCAAAACTTTGAACAATGGTTTCGAATCTCTCTAGTTTATCATCTTTAAATTGTGAATTATGTCAACTTAGAAAACTCTCTCGTGGATCGTTTCCTAAGCGAGTGAATAATCGCTCTTTTTCCTATTTGAATTAGTTCATTTTTATATTTGGGGTCCTACTCAAATTTCTTCTGTTTTAGGATTTAAATATTTTGTTACGTTTATTGATGATTATTCATATTGCACTTTGTTATTTTTAATGAAAGATCGATCTAAAATATTTTCAATATTTAAATTATTTTATGCTAAGATTAAGACATAATTCTTTATTACTATTCATACATTATGTAGTGATAATGCAAGTGAATATTTTTCTGCTCCCTTTACTAAATTCATGTCTTTTCTGAGAATTTTACATCAGTCCTCCTGTACCTACACTCCACAATAAAACGGGGTTGTCAAGTTTAAAAATAGATACCTCATTTTATTTTACATGTTCCTCTCTAAATTTGGGTCGACGTTATCCTTACTGCTTGTTTTTTTATCACCGTATGCCTTCCCCAGTCTTATAGAATGAAGGCCCTTATAATGTTTTACATCTTGATCTGTCATTGTATCCTCTCTTACCTCAAGTCTTTGGCTGCACGTGTTTTGTTCATGTCTTCTCTCATGGGCAGGATAAGTTATCTGCTTGGTCCATCAAGTGTATATTTATAGGATACTCACGTCTTCAAAAAGATTATAGGTGTTATTCTCCTGAACCATGTCGATATTTTTTGTCTGCTGATGCCAAATTTTTCAAGTCTTTTTTTCTTCTTCTTGTTCTAACACACAGATAGCTACAGAGGTTCTTTCAGTTCCTTATATTACTCCTCTTTCTGTGCCACCTGCAGTGCTAGTATTTGAGTCAAAATATGACGTTCCATCTCCAACTTGTGGTAGACTTGTTCTTGTTGTTCCAACAGGTAATGCCATTAATATTGTTCCTGACGCTCCTGATGACTCACTACTTGCTCCAAATTCTTCTCTAACTACGGTCTTGTCTCCTGACAATCAGTTTGCCATTATTGTTCGTATAGGTATATGATCCACTCGCAATCCTTATTCTATATATAATTTTCTTAATTATCATCGTTTATCTTCACCATATTTTTCATTTATGTCCATTTTATCTTCTGTTTCTATTCCCAAAACTCTTTGTGAGGATCGTTTACATTCTGGTTGACATCAAGCAATGGTTGAGGAAATGGCTACTTTGTATGCTAATGGTACATAAGAATTAGTTCCGTTGACACTAGGATACTCCGCAGTAGGTTATCAATGGGTTTACATTGTTAAGGTTAGACTTAATGGTCAGGTGGACAGATTGAAAGCACGGTTGGTTGCTAAATGGTACACTCAGACTTATGGAAAAGATTATTACGAGACTGATGAACACATGAAAATGCATGTTGTTAAGAGATTCAATCACCATTTAATGTCACTAATTTTAGTGTTTTCTGTATTTTTAGTTTGAAATAAAGTGTTCTCCTTAAATTGTGATTAATGAATGTTATTTGGACAGGTTTAGGTAAACTGGACATAACTCTCAATGTAGAAATCGAAATGAAGAAATTCTTGAACCTGGTGCAACATGACTCAATCTTACACAAATTTGAAGAATAGTGGAAAAGTCAAATCCAACATGTTATGGGCCAAATATTGAGATACAACAGAATCGGACTACAACTCTTACCCAGCTTGACCCAATTCACGTATTTGGACCGTATCTCACAAAATACGTACTCAATTGGTATAATTCTTGAAGCTGTGAATTGCTGACTTTACTATCAACAACTCGTATGTTTATGGTAAAGTCCAAATCAGCCGTTATCATGGACCAAATCGCATTGCAAGTGGGTAAAATGGTTGTTGGCCGAATTCTGATGTATCTTTGGAATTTTGCTCATATCTCATTGGATACTCATCCAATTTGCATGAAATCAGTGCCTATAGAAAGAAGAGTCAAAATTCTACAACTTTCATGTCGGCTGTAGAAGCTGAATTGATCATTTACATTATCAAAAATGTGCTGCAAGTGGATACACGAGTTATTGGCTTAAAACTATTGAAGATTGATGTCATCCATGACATATGTCCATTCATTGCCTATATAAGGAGACCTTAGGACGTTTTTAATGGAAAATTTCTCTCTTCTTTTATTCTCATTAACATGTATTGTAATTTAGGCTAGAGTTCCTAGCAAGGCTAAGAGATGAACTTTTATGTGTAGTAAATCTACTTCCATGCTTTGATTCGGTGTCAAGAGCTATAAATGTTGTAAGTTTGGTTTTGATTAAACTCTTATCTATTTTATTTTCTATAATCCAGAGGTTATAATTCTCATATCTCATATATGTTCAGTCATGCTTTTCTTATGTGATTCATGTTGATTTATAATTGTTACTGGTTACATTGTTTTATATGTTAATATTTTACTGCAGTATTGTCAATTTGATATATTGTCGATCTTGGATAACATGTAAGGGCAATAAATGTTTGATATTTAAGTTAATCTTTTACTGCAATATTGTCAAAATGATATATTGTCGATCTTAGATAACTTGTATAAATAACATGATGTGTGTTAATGTTTGCAAAGAGTTTAACTAAATCAAATACATGTGTTATCAAATGTGCTATATATTACATACCTTCCGATTGATTGTTTGGGATGTGAAACTTTCAGTTGAGTTATAAATATCGAATCAAAGTATAGAGTAGATTTATAAAACATAATTGTGATTCTCAAAGCCTTGCTTAAATCATCATAAGACATTTTCCTCAATTCATAGACAATTCTATCTCATCCGTTTAAATCAATTAACCCTTTGCTACTGCTTTAATATTTTACTTCACTAACCTATTTTGCCAAGAGCTTTCTCGTGGGATCGACACCTCAATCTATACTGCGATAGCCGCGTTATATTTTGAGCGTAAACAAAAATTTGGCACCGTTGCCGGGGAAGCACACTAAGCGAAAGTCGGTTGCGATTATAAATACTAAAGTGGTAACTTTGTATATTTTCTTTTCTTTGTAAACTCTTAGTTTATTTCCTTTGTTGTAATTTATTTATTATTCATGGTTGGTTCTACCACCTAATTTATTTTGTTTTCTTGTGTTAATTTGTTATATTTTATATTATTTTAATGGTTGGTTTTGCCGCCTAATTAGTTTATTTTCTTTTATCTATTTATTGCACTTTTTTTTAATGGCTGGTTTTACCGCCTAACTTTGTTCACTTTCTTTTATTTATTTATTGTATTTTATTTCTTTAGTTAATTTATTGTATTTTCTTTTTATTTTGTGGCTGGTTCTACCGCCTAACTTAGTTTTTTTATTTCTTATTGTACTCTATTTATTTATTGCATTTTTTTATTGTACTTTATTTTCATTTTCTTTTACGTATTTATTGCACTTTATTTTTTTTAGTTAATATGTTGTATTTTCTTTTTTTTATGGCCGGTTCTACCACCTAACCTTTTATTTATTTACTTATTGTATTTTCTTTTTATTATTTATTTATTGTATTTTTTTTTCGTATTTTATAGTCTTTTGTTTAGTTATTGTATTTATATTTCATAGTTGGTCTTACCACCTAACTCATTTCTATTTCTTGTTATGTTTATTCCACTTCTTAATTTTTCTTAAGCATTTCTTTCCTTAAAAAAATAAAAAATAAAAAAATAAAAAAATAAAAAATAATATTGTTGTTAGGATGTATGCATCGACTTAGAGACAAACGAGGAAGATTTGTGAGAGAACTAGAATTAGAACCACCCCTACAATTTGTAAGTGAAAAGAATTCACCTTCTAGTTCATCTTGTAATTCTAACACAATGAGCCAACACGAAGAAAATCCCGTTAGAACTCTAAAAGATTACTTGCATCCTACTCGCACAGCCACACCATCATGCATTATATTTTCACCTAACACACCACATTCGGATTTTAAACCTGGAATGATACAACTTCTTCCCACTTTTCATGGTTTAGATAGTGAAAATCCTTATGTACATGTTAGGGAATTTGAAGAGGTAATTGCCACCTTCCATAGCCAACCTGAAGCTATAGACACTGTTAGACTTAAATTTTTTTCTTTTTCTTTGAAAGACAAAGCAAAGAGTTGGCTATACTCTTTGAGGCCGAGGTCTATAGGAACTTGGGCAGAAATGACCCAAGCATTTTTCAATAAATACTTCCCACAACACAAAACTAATGGCCTGAAAAGACAAATTTCTTCATTCTCCCAAAAAGACAGTGAAACCTTATATCAAGCATGGGAAAGGTTTAAAGAGTTGTTAAATCTGTGCCCTCACCATGGGTATGAAAATTGGCGCTTGGTTAGTTATTTCTATGAGGGACTCACAATTAGAGAGCGCCAATTTGTTGAGATGATGTGTAATGGGGAGTTCCTTCACAAAGATCCTGAGGAAGCCATAGAATTCCTTAATGACTTAGCCGAAAAAGCCCATACATGGACTGGACCTAGCATTGCTGAAAGCACAAATAGGTCACGACCCAATGGAGTTTTCCATCTTAGAGAAGAGGATAACCTCAAAGCCCAATTAGAGGTCTTAACTAGGGAGTTAGAGGCCTTGAAATCCAAAGATAGAAGGGTCACCCACACGGTTGCTAGAGTTGAGTCACACGATGTCTGTTTTGTCTGTGGAGGAGCGGAACACTTAGCTCAGGATTGCCCCACGTATAGTGAGATGAGAGGGATATATGAGGAACAATGTAATGCCCTAGGGATGTACAAGAAGCCTTATTCACCCTACTCTGAAACATATAATCCTAGCTGGAGAAACCACCTAAATTTCAGTTGGAAATCTGACCAACAAGCCAACAACCAATGGAAACAAGAACAACAAGCACCCAAGTCTTATGTTGCACCTCAATATAATGCACGACCAACTAGGAGTTCTTTAGAGGATACATTACAAGCATTTATGGAGGCACAAAGTAAGACTAATAAAAAATTTGAAACAATTCTTGCACAGGTGGTGGACGAAAACAAAGAAATCAAGAGTCAAATCACAAAATTGACCAGTGCCTTAACTGTACAAGAGCGAGGTAAGTTTCCATCTCAACCTCAATCCAATCCGAAAGGACAATTCATGGCACAAGCTTCTACTTCTGATGTTCAAAATCTCAAAGAAGTCAATGCCATTACTACTCGAAGTGGTAAGATTGTAAGTGAGCCTACTCCTGAAATTAACACATCTACGAGTAGTAAAGATGCCCCTTTTGAAAAAGAGGCCACAATGGAAAAAGAGCCCGAAAGTAAGTTTTCAATCCCAGTGCCTTTTCCTCAAGCTCTTCGACCGGTTGGAAAAAATTCAGAAATTCAAGGTGAGATTTTGGAACATTTGAAACAAGTTAAAATTAATCTTCCTTTGTTACATTTGATTAAGCAGGTTTCAACTTATGCCAAAGTCATCAAGGATTTATGCACTATCAAAAGAAAACACCATGTGAAGAAAACTGCATTTTTGGCAGAACAGGTAAGTGCAGTGATTGAACAAAAGACACCACCCAAGTATAAAGACCCAGGATGTCCCACAATCTCCTGCCAAATTGGAACACATGAGTTTGGTCAAGCTTTATTGGACTTAGGAGCAAGTGTAAATTTAATGCCTTATTCTATTTACTTGCAGTTGGGACTTGGTGAGATTAAACCAACATCTGTAGTCCTATAATTAGCTGACCGATCAATCAAGAAACCACGGGGAATAGTAGAAGATGTTTTGTTGCAAATTGACAAATTTTACTATCCTGTTGATTTTCTTGTTTTAGATACTCATTTTGTTGTTAACATGGAGTCAAAAATCCCTCTTATTTTGGGGAGACCTTTTCTAGCCACTGCTAACGCTCTTATTAATTGCAGAAATAGTCTAATGAAATTATCTTTTGGGAATATGACTCTTGAGGTGAACATTTTTAACATTGGCAAACAACCACGAGAAGAAGACGAGTGCTATCATTCATATATGATAGACACACTTGTAGCGGAGGAAGCTTATAAAAATTATGGCTATGATTCTTCGAAAAACCTTCTCAATTTTGATTTTGAAGAATTGTATTATCCTGATGTAACAACTAATGTGTTTAGTATTTTTGACTCACAGGATAAACGGACTCGATTTTGGCAGCCACACTTTGAAGAGTTGCCACGAGAGAGGGAGAGACCAAAACTATCAAACCTCGAGACACCACAAGTTGAGCTTTCTCCACTGCCCAAAGGTTTGAAACACGCATTCTTGGGACCAGGTGATACCTTTCCTATCATCATTTCTTCTGAACTTAGTGCTGAACAAGAGAAAAAATTGATAAAATTGTTAAAAGAACATAAGTCTGCACTAGGTTGGACCATAGATGATATTAAAGGTATTTCTCCATTGATATGCTCCCATAGAATTCATTTAGAGGAAGGTTCCTACCCTCGTAGAGACCCACAAAGAAGACTTAACCCAACAATGAAAGAAGTAGTGAAGAAAGAGGTCTTGAAACTATTAGATGCGGGTATAATCTACCCAATTTCTGATAGTCAATGGGTAAGTCCAACTCAAGTAGTTCCTAAAAAATCTGGGGTTACTGTTGTTGAAAATGAGAATGGGATACTTGTTCCAACTAAGGTAGTAAGTGGTTGGAGAATGTGTATTGATTATAGAAAGTTAAACACAGCCACTAGGAAAGACTATTTTCCATTGCCTTTTATCGACCAAATTTTAGAACGTGTAGCTGGACATCCTTTTTATTGCTTTCTTGATGGGTATTCAGGGTATTACCAGATTGAGATAGCTATAGAAGATCAAGAAAAAACTACTTTTACATGCCCTTTTGGTACTTATGCTTTTCGTAGAATGCCATTTGGATTATGTAATGCACCAGCTACTTTCCAGCGTTGCATGTTGAGTATTTTCTCTGATATGGTTGAAAAATGCATGGAAGTCTTTATGGATGATTTGACTGTTTTTGGTAATTCTTTTGATTTATGCCTATTTAACTTGAAATCTGTTTTGAGTAGGTGTGAAGAAAAAGGACTTGTGCTAAATTGGGAGAAATGTCATTTCATGGTATCTTCAGGAATCGTTTTAGGGCACATTGTATCTGAAAGAGGGATAGAGGTTGACAAGGCAAAAATTGAATTAATCTCTAAATTACCTACACCTAAAACGGTAAAAGATGTCCGATCCTTTCTTGGACACGCTGGCTTTTACAGAAGGTTTATACAAAATTTTTCTGCCATATCTAGACCATTGTGTAACCTTTTGCTAAAAGATGCAGAATTTATATGGACACAAGAGTGTGAGGAGGCATTCCGAACACTCATTGCCAAACTCACCACTGCTCCTATCATGCAATCACCGGATTGGAACCTCCCATTTGAAATTATGTGTGATGCAAGTAATTATGATGTAGGAGCAGTTCTTGGGCAACGGAGGGAGGGAAAACCCTTTGTTGTTTATTATGCTAGTAGGACTTTGAATGATGCTCAAATGAATTACACTACTGCTGAAAAAGAACTATTAGCTGTTGTTTTTGCCTTAGATAAATTTCGTTCTTATTTGATTGGTTCACCTATTGTTATTTTTACTGACCACGCAGCCCTTAAGTACCTTCTTTCTAAGAAGGATGCTAAAGCTCGTTTAATTAGGTGGATTCTTCTTTTGCAGGAATTTGATATAACCATCAAAGATAAGAAAGGCGTTGAAAATGTTGTTGCTGATCATCTATCCCGCCTTGAGTTCACTGACTCTACTGATTTGCCACCCATTCGAGACGATTTTCCAGATGAACATCTTTTTGCTATAAGCCAAATACCTTGGTATGCACATATCGTAAATTATTTGGTTTGTGGTGAACTTCCATCTGACTGGAGTGCACAAGATAAACGTAAGTTCTTGGTTGAGGTACGTAACTTTTATTGGGATGATCCATATCTTTTCAAATACTGTCCTGACCAAATCATGAGACGTTGCATTCCTGAAAGTGAAGTTTCTAGTGTCTTAAATTTTTGTCATAGTGCTGCTTGCGGTGGCCATTTTTCTATGAAGAAGACAGCTGTGAAAATTTTACAGTGTGGTCTTTATTGGCCCACTTTGTTCAAAGACACTAATAATTTTTGTCGTTCCTGTGAAAGATGTCAAAAGTTAGGTGCTTTATCTCGAAGAAATATGATGCCTCTTAACCCTATTCTTGTTATCGAGATATTTGACTGTTGGGGTATTGATTTTATGGGTCTATTTCCTTCATCTTTTGGCTATCTTTACATCATTTTAGCTGTTGACTATGTATCAAAATGGGTGGAGGCTGTAGCTTGTCGTACTAATGATAATACAACTGTGGTAAAATTCTTAAAAGAAAATGTGTTATCTAGGTACGGTACGCCACGTGTCATCATTAGTGACCAAGGAACACATTTTTGTAATCGTTCTTTTGAAGCTTTGATGCGCAGGTATGGTGTTCTTCACAAAGTTTCCACTGCATACCATCCACAGACAAATGGACAAGCCGAGCTAGCAAATAGAGAGGTTAAACAGATTTTGGAAAAGACGGTTAACCCGAATCGCAAAGATTGGTCTCTACGCCTTTCTGATGCATTATGGGCATATCGTACTGCATACAAAACCATTTTAGGAATGTCCCCATACCGGCTTGTTTATGGGAAAGCTTGCCATTTACCTGTTGAGCTAGAACATAAAGCTTATTGGGCTGTCAAAGCCCTTAACTTTGATTTGAATGCTGCAGGTCTCTAGAGAAAGTTACAATTGTCAGAAATAGAAGAGCTACGAAATGATGCATATGACAACTCCAAAATTTACAAAGCTAAAATGAAAGTAGCTCATGATAAACAGATCTCAAGGAAACACTTTGAGCCAAATCAACGGGTCTATCTTTATGATTCTCGATTGCATTTACACCCTGGAAAGTTGAGATCTCGATGGACTGGTCCATTTATGGTAAGACATGTTTTTCCTAATGGTGCTGTTGAAATAGAAGACCCCACTGATGGGCGGACTTTCAAAGTGAATGGACAGCGGCTAAAAAGCTACGTGGAAAAGGTAAACGACTCTATGTACCTAGGCGAGATCCCTCTTGTGGATCCTGTCTATCGTGATTGATCAGGTTCAATCTATCTGTACCATATTTTATATTTTGTCTATATTTTATCTTTTGACTTTCTATTTTTGCTTTTATTTTCCTGCACATTTTATTTTACTTTATTTTCTTTTTTTTATTTTTTCTTCAGTGTGATTTTATTTCCCGGTCAAGTGGCGGATACGGTACTCCGTGACTATTAAAGTCGGTTTCTCAGTTCTCTAAAAACTGTCCCTCAAACTGTGCATTCATCTCTTTTCTTTCTTTCAAAATGGATCGCATTCTTGCCAACCTTAAAAAACGTTTTCCTTCATTTCCTCAAAATGCTCTACTTAAGATTTACAAAGCACGGTGTGAAAGACTAAGGCTATTGATGTTGGGTAATATCCCTGTGGACCTTCGTTGGTTAATTGAAGCCAAGGTTCGGTTGTCTGGTGAGTTTGAAAATGATTTTGTTTCTCATATGCCTGGTCTTGGAAGAAGCTCTTATGCCAAAAGGCGACGAGCAAAAAGGTTACAAGTCTGTCATAAATGTGCTCGATGGAATTGTAATCGGAGTTGTCGTTCTTTAGGATTCGTATCTAGAAATCGAGAAGACAAAATTCAGTTCATTAAGGATGGACTGAGTAAGGAGTCTTTGGATGATATCCTATTAACTCTTGAGACGCATCCCTGTGGGCTCGTGCAACGTGAACTTCTCGATTTATGGAACAAATTCAAAAATGAACATCAACGGTATAGTCTCGGGAATCTGACTCTAAAAGACCCTGTTTGTCAATTTATAAGAAAATTGGATGGGAAGCCTATCCCCGACCCATAGAGGGCGTTTAAGCCGTTACTGGACGTAAAACCAGAGGAAGATGTGAGCCACAATCACAACTACTTGTAAATACATATGTTTTAATTTCAAACTTTATTTTATGAATAGTAGGGCTACTTATGTAGATGTCTTAAATTCAAATCTTTTTGTTCAATAATGCATGCGGGTCATTATGTTTAAATATTTGTGTTTTATTTTTAACTCTCTTTTGACAAACTGTCGGGTTACCATAATCATTGTTATCATTTGGCACTCTATAAATACAGCACCTCAGTTTCTTCATTTTCATATATTGAGATAAAGGTGAGAGTAGATATGGAGGAAACCTAAGTTCGACAATTTCGAAATATATGTGTATTTTGTGGATCTAGTCCTGGGGAGAGTAAAGTGTTCGTAGAAGCAGCAAACAATCTAGGAAAAACATTAGCTGCAAGAAAAATTCATTTGATTTATGGAGGAGGTAGCCTTGGGCTAATGGGGTGTGTGTCAACAGCTGCACATTTAGGAGGAAGTCAAGTTTTAGGTATTATTCCTACAGCTTTGGCCGTGGGAAACCTGACCGGGAAAACAATAGGGGAAGAATTACAAGTCTCATCCATGCATGAACGTATAGCCAGAATGCTTTGCAATGCAGACGCTTTTATTGCTTTACCAGGTGGTTTTGGTACCTTGGAAGAAATTTTTCAAATTGTCTCTTGGGCCCAACTGAATATCCACCGAAAACCCATAGGTTTGTTGAATGTTAATAACTATTTTGATTGCTTACTTTGTTTTCTTGATCAAGCTGTGGAACAGAATTTTATTTCACATTCGGCGCGACAGATCCTGGTTTCTGCTATTGAGGCGGATGAATTGATTAACAAATTACAGGCAGTTATCTATGAACCTGACCCAGCAATAACTCGGATCGATTGGTCAGTGGGCCTTAACAAGCGAAAATTGGATCTGACACTCCGTTTGTAAATTTTTCTTTTTATTTATTTATTTATCAGTACTATCATTTTAGTTTATATTTGCTTAAGTGTCTCTCATGTTTGTTTCTTTCAAATAACTGGCGTTTCAGGTAATGTCTCCTATACTTTATCTCTTTCTATTTAAACATTGAGGACAATGTTTCATCTGGTTTGGGGGGAGGATAGTAGACATACGTTGCATTTTGTAAAAAAAAAAAAAAAAAAAAATTGTGGTCCGACATTTGATTAAAATGGCAGAGTAAAGAGTTCATTCTTGAACTCTTGAGACGCATTCTAGGTCAAATTAGAATGGCAGAGTAAGGAGTTTTAGTACTAACTTTTGAAATGCATTTTAACTAACTTTTTGTTATTTTGTTTTATATTTCATGCATTGTCGTTTACTGCTTGTAGTCTTGGTAATTCTTGTATAAAGGAATTTGCTTTTCTGCCTAAGTATGATTTCAGAATTGTTTAGGTTGAGTCACTGTTTCTATCTAGGTTACTAAAGAATGACTTCCAAAATATTTTTGAGCACAATGCTAAGCCTTGTGGTAAGGTGGATGATTCAATTTATATAGCCAAGAGAATTCCCATGTTTAAGTATATATTTTTCTAATCTCGCATATCTTTTGTGAGTAAGTGGAAAGGTTGAGAAAACAGCTTATGAACTTTCATTGATCCTTTGAATTGGTTAATTTTTGTTTAGAATGATATTATTTGAATTAAGGGATAAGTTGGTTACATTTGTGCATAATATAATTTGGTGAGAAACCTTTGTAATGCTTTCTTGTATTCTTAAAAAAAAAAAAAACAAAAGTACCAAAAACAAGAAAAAAAAAAAAAAAAAAGCAATTCAGTTTAATAAAGTCTTCATTCAATTTTAGAAGACAAATACCTTGTAAAACAGTTTTCTCACCAAGTTATAATTGTATTATTCTCACAAGCCAATTAAAGTTCTAAAGTTGGCGTATGATATGAATAATTGATTTTTAAACAAATAATTTTCCTATCTTCGGATCAATGTTAGTTTATATGTCTGTCCTTAAAATTGACTTTTTCTTGAGTGCTTAACTGTTTTCCAACTCCATAAGAGAAGTCCTAACCTTTTAAACAGTCATACACCTGTGAGGATATGGAGTTGAGGCTTTTACTTGGAGAAATTCTCAAGGCTATATCTATTGTGGTTTGTGGTTAGATGGTTATGGCTTAGTTCACACACACAAATTATGGAAGTTGTAATTGAAAAAATCATGATAGCAACAGTGATCTCGAACTGACGTTTTGATTGAAGTGCTTAGGTAGTTTTGCATATTCTATTTACGCTTGAATTGCTAGAGACTAGCAATAAGCTGGTTGGGGGCTGTGATGAACACATGAAAATGCATATTGTTAAGAGATTCAATCACCATTTAATGTCATTAATTTTAGTATTTTCTGTATTTTTAGCTTGAAATAAAGTGTTCTCCTTAAATTGTGATTAATGAATGTTATTTGGACAGGTTTAGGTAAACTGGACATAACTCTCAATGTAGAAATCGAAATGAAGAAATTCTTGAACCTGGTGCAACATGACTCAATCTTACACAAATTTGAAGAATAGTGGAAAAGCCAAATCCAACATGTTATGGGCCAAATATTGAGATACAACAGAATCGGACTACAACTCTTACCCAGCTTGACCTAATTCATGTATTTTGACCGTATCTCACAAAATACGTACTCAATTGGTATAATTCTTGAAGCTGTGAATCGCTGACTTTACTATCAACAACTCGTATGTTTATGGTAAAGTCCAAATCAGCCGTTATCATGGACCAAATCGCATTGCAAGTGGGTAAAATGATTGTTGGCCGAATTCTGATGTATCTTTGGAATTTTACTCATATCTCATTGGATACTCATCTAATTTGCATGAAATCAGTGCCTATGGAAATAAGAGTCAAAATTTTACAACTTTCATGTCGGCTGCAGAAGCTGAATTGATCATTTACATTATCAAAAATGTGCTGCAAGTGGATACACGAGTTATTAGCTTAAAACTATTGAAGATTGATGTCATCCATGACATATGTCCATTCATTGCCTATATAAGGAGACCCTTAGGACGTTTTTAATGGAAAATTTCTCTCTTCTTTTATTCTCATTAACATGTATTGTAATTTAGGCTAGAGTTCCTAGCAAAGCTAAGAGATGAACGTTTATGTGTAGTAAATCTACTTTCATGCTTTGATTCGGTATCAAGAGCTATAAATGTTGTAAGTTTGGTTTTGATTAAACTCTTATCTATTTTATTTTCTATAATCCAGAGGTTATAATTCTCATATCTCATATATGTTCAGTCATGCTTTTCTTATGTGATTCATGTTGATTTATAATTGTTACTGGTTACATTGTTTTATATGTTAATCTTTTACTGCAGTATTGTCAATTTGATATATTGTCGATATATTGTATAAATAACATGATGTGTGTTAATGTTTGCAAAGAGTTTAACTAAATCAAATACATGTGTTATCAAATGTGCTATATATTACATACCTTTCGATTGATTGTTTGGGATGTGAAACTTTCAGTTGAGTTATAAATATCGAATCAAAGTATAGAGTAGATTTATAAATCATAATTGTAATTCTCAAAGCCTTGCTTAAATCATCATAAGACATTTTTCTCAATTCATAGACAATTCTATCTCATCCGTTTAAATCAATTAACCCTTTGCTACTGCTTTAATATTTTACTTCACTAACCTATTTTGCCAAGAGCTTCCTCGTGGGATCGACACCTCAATCTATACTGCGATAGCCGCGTTATATTTTGAGCGTAAACAGAGACTTTCTCTCTTGTGGCTAAAATGTCATATGTTCGGTTGTTCTTGTCTATGGCTACTATTCGTCAATAGCCTTTGCACCAACTTGATATGAAAAATGTGTTTATTCATAATGAACTTCAAGAATATATATATATATATATATATATATAGAGAGAGAGAGAGAGCAACCACCTGGGTTTGTTGCCGAAGAGGAATCTCGTTTGGTATGTAAACTTCGTTGCTCTTTGCATGGTTTAAAATAGTCTCCTCATGCCTGGTTTAACCGTTTCAGTATTGTTATCCTAGAGTTTGGCATGATTCAAAATGAGTTTGATTTTTTATTTTCTATCGCAGACACTACATGGCCAATGCATATATCAAGTAATCTATGTTGATGATATTATCATTATAGGAGATGATCGGGATGGTATTAAGCAATTAAAAGATCACTTATTTTGTCATTTTCAGACTAAAGATTTTGGGACTGCTAAAATATTTTCTTGGTATATAGGTTGCTCAATCTAAGTTTAAGATTGTTATCTTTCAAAGAAAATATGCATTGGATATCTAGAAGAAACAAAAATGTTAGACTACAGATCTATAAATTCTCTTATGGATTTTAATAATAATCTTCTACCTCAATAAAGGAAGCCTCTTACAGATCCTAGGAGATATCGAAGATTATTTGGTAAACTTAATTATCTCACTATCACACGGCCTGATATTTCCTTTTTGATTAATGTTGTTAGTTAGTTTTTACAGTCTCCATGTAATTGTCATTGGGATGTAATTATTCGAATTTTATGGTATATTAAGGATACGTTAGGCAAAGGTTTGTTTTATGAGAATAAAAGTCACACATAGGTTATTGGATACTCAGATGCAGATTAGGCAAGTTCTCCATCAGATAAATAATCTACTATTAGGTATTGTATTCTTGTTGAGGGTAATCTTCTATCATGGAAAAGTAAGAAACAAGACATTGTTGCCAAGTCAAGTGCAGAAGCAGAATATTATGCCATGGCTTTAGCAACATGTGAGCTTGTTAGCAGAAAATGAAATTTACGAGCTGCAAATGTCAACAAATTTGATATTAGAAAATAATGCATTTGTTTTTCCTTGATTCTAGGAGATTTTTTCCTCTTTTTGGGCTTGATATGTATCTATATGTTCAATCATTCTATCAATAAAATTAGAAGATAAATATTCAAAAAAATGCTCATTGAGCCAATTTTTTCATTTCTCAGTATTACCAGAAATTTTTTTGGACCGAATACTATTCACTTGCTACTGGTTACTGTTTACAAATTGAAATTAAATTTTTCATTCTCAAATCTATCGTGCAAGTCGAGACGGCTCTTATTTTGACCAAAACAGTTTTTATTTCAACAAATTGTGAAAGTTTTTCAATTACTGTTGACTTACCTCTGATTATTGTTCACTCACTGCGACTACTCTTCCGGCGCGTTACTATACACCTCCGATATCTCGATGTTCAGAAGATGCCAACGATCATAACCCTATTAGAATTACTTTAATCTTAGATTAGAGTAGCCCTAACTTGCCTCTTAAAGTTTCTGTCGCCATACACCTTTCAACTCAGAGTCTGACAATTTTTCGGTGTGTTTCTTCTCATCGCCAACACCATTTGACTACTCTTCACTGGATTTATCAATTTATGATGTAGTTGAACAATGATTGATTGTAGATAAACAGTGAGTAAATAGTACTGGTAGGAGATGAATAGTGACCAGATGCACCATTGCCCCTAGTCTCTTCCATTGCTCCCCAAAAATTTATTATTATTATTTTGTTGGACGTTGCCATTCTTGTAGCTTCCTCCATAAAAACCCAGGATTCTACAAACTCTGGTGACCCCGTTACCTCTTTTCATAATGGAGATAGCAACTTTCTCCACATCACTACCCATAAACTTGATGGTAGCAACTTTTTTTCTGCTTTAATCTTTTCTGTCAATTCCAGGGCATCTTGGATCATTGATTTAGGCGCCTCCGACCATATGACTTGTTTCTTTAATCCTTTTCACTCATATGTACCTTGTTCTAATAAAGTCACTATTGTCGATGGTTCATTATCTTTTGTTGCAGGAATAGGAACTGTTAGATTGTCAAATGGTCTCACTCTTACATCTGTTCTTCATGTTCCTTCGTTAACTTGTACTTTAATTTTTGTTAGTAAACTTACTCGTGATAATCATTGTGCTGCTAAATTTGTATCTTTCTCCTATTATTTTCAGGATCTATCATCAGGGAGAATGATTGGCAGTGCTAAGATTCATAAAGGTCTTTATTTCTTTTATTTCAAAATAAAGAGAGTCGACAAACTCTTGTGTCGGGTATTGCTTCTGTTTCTACTTCTAGTTCTACTAAGTTAATGTTGTGGCATCGTAGAGTTGGTCACCCTAATTTTTCATATTTACAACGGTTATTTTCCTTTTTATTTAATAATAAAAGTTCTATTTCCTTTCAATGTGATATATATCAATTTGAGAAACACACTCAATCTTCTTTTCTTCCAAGGTTATATACTTCAACCACTTATTTCTCTTTGATCCATAGTGACATATGGAGACTATAAAAAATTACAACTTCCCATAGTAAAAAATGGTTTATCACCTTTATTGATGATTACACACGTATTAGCTAGGTTTATTTTTTTTGCGAAAAATCTGAAACATGTAAAGTGTTCAAAAAATTCAATAACATGATTCAAACCCAATTTCAAACAAATTTATGTACTTCAAACCGATAATAGTAAAAGTATTTTAACTCTATTCTTAGTGAATATTTGCTTCATAATAGATTTATTTATCAAAGTTCTTGTGTTAATACTCCGCAATAAATTAGCATCTCTAAAAGAAACAAATCGTCAGATAATGGAGCTCGCTTGTGCTCTTATGTTTACCATGAATGTTCCATAAAATTTGTGGGGTGATGCCATCTTAATTGCCACATATCTTATAAATCGCCTTCCAAGCTGCACTTTTAAATTTGAGTCTCCCTTTTGTGTTCTCACAAAGTCCTATCTATAGATTCAAACAAACACTCTTCCGTTAAAAACCTTTGGATGTACTGCTTTTGTACACATTCATGATTACAATCGTGGTAAGCTTGACCTTAGAACACTAAAAACTATATTTATTGGTTATTCTCTAACCCAAAAAAGGTATAAATGTTCTGCCATACTTCTAAGAAAACTTATGTTGCATGTGATGTCACTTTTTTCTTAAGATACTTCTTACTACTCTCCTATTTCACTTCAGGGGGAGATTATTTATCAGGAAGCTTTGCGTTCATGGGACAATTTGGATGTACCATTAAACCAATCAATCACTCCAACCATACATCTCTCTTTCACTATGACCAATATTCCTGCTCGAAAAATGTCTATTACTAAACCCAGTCCAACCACTTCTTCAAGCCAATAACAAGATGATTTGTCAATACTGGAAACATGGGGAGAAATAATTAAACTAAATAAGAAAAAGTTACATATCTACTCTAGAAAAAAGTTCTCTCAGGAAAATGAGCAAATCATGAAACCTAACCATTGTCAAGAAGCCGAACCAGTGATAGAACCTTAGTTTTCAAATAGCTTGGGTAATAAAAATCCAAGTTCTAATTCTGATCTAGGTGTTCCTATGGAAATTAGAAAGGGTTTTAGGACATGTACTCAACATCCCATTTCTAAATATATTTCTTATTCTAACTTATCATCTTGATTTCATGCTTTCACCTCTAATGTGTCTAATGTTGTTATTAGCAGGATAATTAAAAAGGCTCTTAATATTCCTAAATGGAAGGTTACAGTACCTGAAGAAATGTGTGTCTTTAAACAAAACAATACTTGAAGGTTAGTGGAGCTTCGGTATGGTAAAAGTATTTTACGTGCAAATGGGTATTCACGGTCAAATATAAAGATAATGGTTTCATTAAGAGGTACAAAGTACGATTGGTGGCTAAAGGATTCACACAAACTTATGGGATTGACTACATTGAAACCTTTGCTTCTGCTGCTATACTGAATACCATCCAGATTCTTCTTTCACTAGTAGCAAAATTTAACTGACAACTATATCAACTTAATGTAAAAAAATGCATTTCTAAATGATGACCTTAAAGAAGAAGTATACATGAGTCAACCTCTAAGCTTTGAACAAAGGGTAGGTAACTGAATTATTTGTAACCTCAATAAGTCATTCTATGGTTTAAAACAATCTTGTGTTTGGTTTGATCGATTCTCTAAAGTGATAAAAAAATCTTGGATATATCTACGGGCAAGCAGATCATACACTGTTTTTCAAACACTTTTTTTTCAAACACTTAGAAAGCGGGAAGATAACTATTTTAATAATTTATGTTGATGACATCATAGTCACTGGGGATAATATTAAGGAGATGAATATAATTAAGCAGATGATGGCGAGGGAGTTTAAGGTTAAAGATCTTGGAGCTTTGAAATAGTTTTTGGGAATTGAATTTGCAAGAAGTAAGAAAGGTATTTCTGTGTCACAAAGGAAATACATTCTTGACTTATTTGAAGAAATTGGTATGCTGGGAAGTAAGCCAAGTAAAACTCTGATTGAACTTGAAAATAAACGAAAAATATTTGAAGAAGATCCACTTGACAAATGAATGTACTAGCGACTTGTGGGACAGCTCATTTATCTATCTCATATAAGACCTGACATTACTTTTGTTGTGAGCCTGATGAGCCAGTATATGCATGCACCTTGTCAAGATAATCTTGAAGCAGTGTATAGAATTTTGAGGTATTTGAAACAAACACCTGGAAGGGGATTGTTTTTTAAGAAGACCGATGATCGAAAAATTAAAGTTTTCATAGATGCTGATTGGGCTAATTTAGTTGATGATAGAAAATCAACATCAGGTTAGTGTACTCTATTATAGGGGTAAATTAGTAACTTTGAGGAGCAATAAATAATCTGTTGTATCAAGAAGTAGTGCAGAAGCCAAATACAGAGATATGGCTCATGGAGTTTGTGAAGTTATCTGGATAAAATGATTGATGGAAGAATTAAAAATTAAATACGAAGATCTCATTCATCTTTATTGTGATAACAAATCAACTATTAGTATAGCTCACAATCCATTACATCATGATAGAATAAAACATGTTGAGGTGGATTGACACTTTATTAAAGAAAAAATTGATGATGGTATTATCAGCATTGAGTATGTACCTATTGATCAACAATTGGCCGATATGCTTACTAAAGGTCTTATAGAACAAGTGTTTTATTTTCTCTTAAACAAGCTTGGTCTCATCAATATTTACAGTCAAGTTTGAGGGGTAGTGTTAGTAAAAAAAATCAAATTTATAGGCTACAAAAATCAACAAATTTGACATTAGAAAATAATGCATTTATTTTTCCTTGATTCTAGAATATTTTTGCTTCTTTTTGTACTTAGACTAGCTTTGTCCTTAGAATTTCTAACTGAGTTGCCCTATCAGATGTAGTTTGCAGAGGCTGCTATTGAGTTTGCATTAAATCTCCTTCAAACTTTGTTGATTCAGAATCAAGTGTTTGCTTATCGAAACTTCCCAACCTTATTGATTCCTTGCAAAAGTATGGATTTATTCACTTTTCCTACTGCTGAAATGCCATTATGTTTTTTTTAACATCTATGCAAATAATGATTGGATATTAAAGCTTGCTTCACAACTGGAATCTCCTGAATCTTTGCAACAGTTGGTTGAGATTGCAAATAACCCTGTTACAAATTCTACAAGCCTTTTTGGTAATATTATTGGTAGGGATGGGACCAAGTAAGCTGGAGAAAAGAATGTTGCGAGAAAGTTGATTACAAATCATTTGAATATGAATTGGAGAACAAGTTAGGTGCGTTGGATATGCAGGGAAGCAAGATAGATGCGAAATGAGGCAAAAACGCGAAGTTAGTGCCCAGACGTAGGCATTACAGAGCCCAGACAGAAGGTGGGTGTCGCGGTGCCAAGCAGTGGGTGTTGTGGCTCCCCAAGCAGTGTGTGGGCATCGTGGTGTTGGAGGAAACCTTTCCCGCACCGGGCGCCGCAGCGCTTGGTGCAGAAAAAAGGTTTCCCGTTTTGAGTTTGTTTCTTACTTATTCCATGACTCCCTAAAATGACTCTCAAACGTTTAGAATTAACCTAAATCGTCATAAACCCTATAAAAAAGCCCTATATTGGCTTGTAAACATATCTTTGTGATCATAGCATACTTTATTATTCTTAGTGAGAGAAAAACCCTTGTTTACAAAAGAGATTTGTATTTTTTTGTGAGGTTATGAGTTCTTTCTCGTAAAAGATATACTTTGTGATTTAATAATAAGAGAGTGATCTTGATCCACCGTGAACATAAGCAAGTTACCAAACTACATAAATTTATGTGTGCTTTCTCCTACCTTTCTCTCTCTTAATTTTTTTAATTATTTATTTTTGCATTATATTTCTTGAAATATTTGCTTCTTACTTCAACAAAGAGAATTTCTGATAGTTGTAATTATTTTAAATAATAATGAACATGATTGGATATTTTCCAAGGTTAACATTCTAATTTTCTTTATGAAACAAGGATCTGATCGTTCCGTGACAGGCAAAGAGGACTATACAAACATTGAATTTATGGCAGTGGATCCTAGTTTCCGCGACCAGGTATATGGGTATAGTACCCAAGGAATACTAGAATTCACATGGTATATGCTAAAAAGCATTGTTTAGAGAGGAATCCATATTATATTTCCTTTTTGGTTCTTGTGCATGTATCAATATTGCATGCCAAATCTCATTTGTTGTAGAAATGCAGATCTGATTCCAAGTTTGTCAATCATGTATGACTAGAATATAATGACTACATCATTTAGATATATGTCCAATATAATACAGCAATCAATCAGTAGATATCTATATGCAATTATATGATTGCTTCCTCCTATTATCTCCATCTCATCTTTCATTAATATGCAATAAAAGTAAGGCATGCTGAAACACCGAGTATGTCAGTGAAGTCATAGGATTAGATCTCGTAACAAAGTGTTAAAGCTCTAGTTATTTTTATTCTTATAGATTGTTCTTCGAAATTTATCCCTAGAAGTTCAAACCTGCCTGGCCTGCAATCTCTGTCCTTTTTTGGTTGGTGTCCAACTCTGCTTGTTGCCTTCGCAAAGCCACCTTTTGAAGTTATTAGGGGAGTGAGAAATGAGAAACATTAAATTGATGAATGAGACTTTTGGATATGATGTCAGCTGTCTTCAGCTGATTTCGATTTTCTTATTTTTGCTTTTTGGTGATAAAGAATTTGACATTTTCCATTAACCTTTCAGTTCTCTGTTGAATGAATATGTTTGTGACATCAATCTGCTACAGGTTTCTGTGCTACTTGCTGAATGGTATCAGATATATGAACTTCATGGCACAAATGATGGAGCCTGTACACATTTTATCACACAATTGCAGAAAAGTGGATATCTAAATGGGGATGAGATGTCAGATCGGCTTTCCGTGTTCTCACGGTAATATCCAATCCTTTTATTTGACTGAAATCAGACATTATTATAAGTCGTTCTATCTACGTATGTTTCAGGAACTTTCTGTAACACATTGCATCCCTTCTGCGGGGTTTAGTTCTGCTTCGTGGTCAATTCAGTCAGGTCAAGCCGCCTTGCATTTATCAATTCTGACAATTGATGTGTATGCGAAGCTTGTTTCTTTGGTTTTGAGGACGTCTTAATACATTTCTGACAATATATGGTGCAAATAACAGAACTAATTGTAGACTTATCAGATGTTTCGTTTTTGGTAACCAACAAAATATAGGGATCATATTGAAAAATATAAAAATATATATATTTTACTGTATATATAAAATTGTATAAAGAAATTTTTATATAAACAGTAATTTATTATAAAATGAAAAATAATATTATATATGAAAAAAAATAATGATATATTATAAAAAGTAAAAATATTATATTATTAATATAATTGATTTATCAAATCAAATATATTAATAATATAATCTTACATATTAATGATAAATGATAATATTACATTAATACCCCCTTCAAATTTAAGATAGTCGAGTAGAAGCACGCTTGAGTTTAGAGATTAGAGTTTAAAAACGTCTAGGAAGTAGAGATTTAGTAAAAATATAGCAGATTGATCTTCAAAAGAGATGAAGTGGAGAGTAACTGTTCCCTAAGAAATATGTTACCGAACAAATTGACAATCTGTTTCAATGTGCTTAGTTCGTTCATGAAAAACATTAATGTGAGCAATTTGAATAGCATTCTGATTGTCACAATAAAAATGTGTATGACCAGTATAAGAAATACCTATATCTTCAAGAAATCAGTAAAGCCAAACAATCTCTTGGGTAGTATCAGTAAGAGCACGGTACTCAGCTTCAATACTCGAACAAGCAGTAGCTGTCTATTTCTTACTTTTCTATGAAAAAATAGAATCACCCAAGAAAAGACAAAATTCAGTAGTTGATCATCGATCCGTATAATCACCTATCCAATTCGCATCAACATAAGCTCGTAACATGAGAGTAGAATGAGCCAAAAAATAGAGACCGCGAAAAAATGTACCTTTGAGATAACGTAAAATATGAAGAACTACTGTATAATAAGAGGTACCAGGAGCAGCCATAAACTGATTGACAATATGAATAGCATGAACAATGTTCGGACAAGTAACTGTAAGGTAGACTAAACTACTAACCAACTGATGATAGAGGGTAGCATCATTGAGAAGAGTACCACCAGAGGATCAAAGTTTAGCATTAGGCTCTAGAGAAGTTGAGGCAATCTTATTGTTCGTCAACCCAACTTTAGTAAGAAGATCGGATGCGTATTTAGCCTAAGAGAGATAATACCCAGTAGAGTCGGATAATACTTTAAGGCTAGAGAAATAACTAAGTCGCCAAGATCTTTCATCTCAAAATGTTGTTGAAGAAAGTCCTTGAGAGTAGAAATACCAAAAAGATCATCACCTATGATAATTATATCATTAACATAAAGAAGTAGTAAAACACAATCACGATCTGTTTTGCGAATGAAAATAGTTGAATCGTAGGGGCTGGACTGAAAACTATGTTGAGAAATGGTGCTACTAAAGTTTACAAACCAGGCACGGGGAGCTTGTTTAAGGCCATATAAAGTTTGACGAAGTTTGCAGACTGTGCCAGGTGGATGTGGATAACTGGGAGGAGACTTCATATAGACTTTTTCAAAAAGATCACCATTAAAAAAGGCATTTTTCACATCCATCTGAAATAATGTCCAATCATGAGCTGCAGCAATAGCTAATAAACTCCAAACAGAAGTAAGGCGAGCAACAGGGGCAAAAGTTTCTTCATAATCAATTTCATATTCCTGAGTAAATCCTTTTGCAACAAGACGAGCTTTATATCGCTTAATGGATCTATCAGACTTGGTCTTAATCTTGTATACCCATTTATAAACAATGCAATTTTATTAGGTGGAAGAGGAACAAAATTCTAAGTGTGAGATTTCTCAAGAGCTTGTAATTTTTCTGTCATTACTTGCTGCCAAACAGGGTTAGCACTAGCCTCAGAATAGGATTGGAGTTTATATAATGAAAGAGTGGTGGAAAAAAAATAATAATCACAAAGTTTAACAGAAAGTTCTCTTACTTGAAAAGAACGACGAAGAAAGAGTAGAGGAGAGGCCTTAGAGATGTTGAGAGCAGATCCTTCAGACAAGATGGGGGGGCTCAGAAGTAGGCATTGTATCAGTAGGATCACCTGTATGAAACTCAGAGAAAGTATCAGGAAACAAGTTAATAGTATTGTTAGTGAAAAACTGAGAAGTGGGTGAAGACACTGAGTGAAAGTTTGATACGGAGAAGAATATTCTATGTTCAAGAAATATGACATGATGAGAGATGCGAAGACGTTTAGAGATGGATCCCAACACCTATAACCTTTATATTCTATCCTGTATCTCAAAAAATAACACAATCGTGTGCGTGGTTCAATTTTGGTATGTTCATATTTTTGAAGTAGAATAAAATAAATACAACTAAAAATTTTAAGGAGACTATAATTATGAGGGATTCCATATAAACGCTCATACGGTGACTTATTCTCTATAATAGGGTAAGGAACATGATTGATTGTATAGACAACAGTTAAAGCAGCTTCACCACAGAATTATTCAGGACAAAAAGCAGAGATGAGAAAAGCACGAACTGTATCAAGAATATGTTTGTGTTTTTGTTCAGCTCTCTCATTCTACTGAGATGTACCAGGACAAGATCTTTGATAAATAGTACCATGTTCCTGTAGAAGATTTAGAAAATCAGAATCTCTATATTTCATGGCATTATCTGTGTGAAAGATCTTAATGGAACAAGAAAATTGTGTTTTAATCATTTGAACAAAATCACGATAAATTTTGGTAAGTTCTGATCTCTATTTCATAAGAAACAACCATGTATATCGAGATTAGTCATCAACAAAAATAACAAAGTATCGAGATCCGCCTATAGTAGCATACGGAGATGTGCCCAAAATATTAGAGCATATAAGATCAAAAGGAGCATGCAAAACAATAGTACTATTATTAAAAGGTAAAGCTAGTTGTTTTGCTAAATGACAAATCAAACAATCATATTTATTATCAAAAAATAAACAGCCACTAGATATTAAAGAACGGATACGACTTATTGAAGCATGACCTAAACGAGAATGCCAGAGATGTAGTGATGATACTGGAGAAGTAGATGCAGCGGACTAAATGGATGAAGATGACAAGTATAAAGAGATGAGCTCATATAGACGACCCACTTTAAAGCCTGTCTCAAGTGTCCGACCTGTCATCGGATCCTGCAGATAACACCCAGAGGCAGTAAATAAAATGTTAAGACCAAGTTCATAAATTTGACTGATAGATAAAATATTAATGTGAGTTTAGGTATAAAGGAAGTATCTGATAAGGAAAGACTAGAGTAAGACACTTGACCAATGTGACTTATATTCATGAAAGATCCATTAGCAGTTTGAATAGAAGGTAAATAGGAAGCAGAAGATTTTGAAGAGAAAATATTTGAATCAAAAGTCATATAATTGCAACGTGTAGAATCAAAATGCCAAAAGTTGCCTGAAATGACAAAAGAAACAGTAATAGAAAGGTTACCAGAGTTTGATAGAAGTCGGGGAAGTAAAGATTCAAGATCACTAGTTAAGTTGGAAGAGGAGTTAGCAATATCTTGGGCAGCAGTAGCGGCAGAGAATGATTGAGACTTTGTAGAAGTAGCACCCTGAGATTGTTTGCTCTTGGGATAATTTCTTTTAAAATGACTCGGTCTAATTTTTTTGACATTTTTTTTATTTACGTGTCGAGAGATTGAGAACTGAATGTCCAGATAAGTGACAACAATTACATATCTTGTATTGAGTAGAGTTGCCAAATTTATGTTATAGGGTGGCAAGTATTGTATCTGTACGAATTTACTGAAGAGTAGCAAACCTTGTTGTTTCAGAGATGAGATCAGCAATGGCTTGATCCAAAGTGGGTAAGAGCCTCTGATGAAGTAGAGAGGCACGAGTAAATTCAAATTTATCTTGCAGAGCCATAAGAAACTGAACCAGACGTTGATGGTCTCAGTAGACAATGAAAGCTTATGCATCATCATTATTCTTTCAAATTGATTCTGAATAAGCTAGTTGATCCCAAATAAACTGCATCTGAGAATTAAAGTCAGCAATGGATTGCCCTAGTTCTTGTCGAAGATGATGGAAATTTTGCAGGTGTTGATATTGATAAGAGGGATCTATGTCGGTGTAGCGATGTGCAAGAAAATCTCAAAGTGATTTGGTAGTATCAAATCGACCATAATAAAGACTGATGGATGGGATGGATGTATTACAAAACCATGTAATAATCTGATGATTTTTACTATCCCAATCGTTTAGTCTGTCAATGAAAGCCTTCAGACTTTCGTTATCTCGCTGCTTGGGTAGAGTAACATCACCTGTGATATAACACCAAAGTTTCCTGCCTTTAAAAAAACTACACATAGCTTGTGTCCATAAGACATAATTGTGTCTGTCAAGGATAATATGAATAGGTTAAGAAACATTAGATTTATCAATTGAAAAACTAATTTTCCTCTTCAACTTTTAATAATTGTAACTTGGCCCAATATTGTTGATAATTACAAAGTGACCCTTGAACTTTTCTAAAATTATAAAATAACCCTCAAAATATTTATAATTATAAAATAGTCTTATAACTTTTGAAAATTACAAAAATTCCCCAAAAAAATAGAATATTACGATCTGATCTTGAAATACTGAAGCATTTGCAAATAAACCCTTAACAGAAAACTGTAAACTTCAAATGGTGCGTCCGGCCTGCTCCGATCTTCGATTGGCGTAAACTCGACTGTTTTTGAATGATCGGTGACTGAGGATTCTTTTGGTCTAAGCTGTGTCAGTCACATCTCCGTAGAACGGCTGGGATCCGAAGTGACAGTGGTCGGTGGCAGTGGTGTTCCGGCAGCTTATTTGGCGGTTTCTGACCTCTGATTGGCTTGTCGTCAACAGCGTTGAAACGACCGGAGGATTCTAAGTAAACTGAGATGAGCAGTGGCTAACACGACAAGCTTTAGGAGTTTTCCAGTAACTTTTCAAAAAACCCTGATGGATTTCGTCGAGTTTTGAAAAAAATTCCGACAAATTTTTGGCTAAACAAAGTGACAGTGAAAAAATCAAAACTCTAATACCATGTGAGAAATATAAAAAGAGTATATTTCAATGTGTATATAAAACTATACAATGGAGCCTTTATATAGGTTGTAACTTATTACAAAATAAAAAAATAATACTATACATGAAAGGAAATAATGGCATATTATAAAAGGTAAGAATATTATATTATTAATATAATTAATTTATCAAATCAAATATATTATTAATATAATTGATTTATCAAATCAAATATATTATTAATATAATATTACACATTAATGATAAATGATAATATTATATTAATAGTCATAATAAATTTAGGACTTGTTTTGGGACTTGTATAATGCATCATATACATGCTTTTGTTTCCACCTGCTTGCTTGACAGATATTAACTTATTACTTTATAAGCATCAAAGAGTTACTTCTTTTTGCAGTTTTGAAGGCCTAAATTATATCTGACGCAAATTTAGTAATTTTACGGCTTCCATGCTCAGGTGGAAGTCTGCTTTTGAACTGTCACAAACTTCTTGTTTGCATGTATATATTTTCATTTTTTAGGCAAAGCGTGTTATATGCTGTGAAAATTCAGAGTCACTTTGTTAGTATAGGAATAACATAGTGTATTCTTGCTCGATGGCAGAACGAACTGGCTAGAAATGGCTGTATTCAGGTAGAACTTATATTACCTTTTTGAAGTGAATTTGTGTTTGCTAGTTACTCTGAAAACCATCCTACTTTCAATACAGAGATGGGGGAATAGTACCAAAATATAGCTTAACTAAAACAAGTCTGAAAACTGCGGCTAAAACATGCATGAGTTGCAAGATAACCTACCAGGAAGATGAAGAATTCTACAATATGTGGTTCGATATTGGAGTTTTAGAAATACGCATAATTGAAACAATAATTCTATATTTATATATTCCAGAACAAATTAATGGAAATTGATGTTACTTTTAGTCGGTGGAAGACCGACCAGAAAAGAAAAATTAATTAAATTAAAATAGTGTTGTGCTAAGGTAAAACGGTGTTGCATCAATACATATTCAAATTCTGTGTTTTATTTAGATATTTTGTCTTCGGCTTTAGTTGAATAATTGTTTATCTTTGGAATAACAATTGCCCATTGGGTGTGGCTTGAATAGTTGTAAATGCGTTTTGTATTTGGGTCACAGTGCGAGTAAAAATGGAGGTTAAGTGTTTGTGTTTTGTGAGTAAAGCTTCTCATCCTCATTTAAATCTTAAAAAAAAAAACAATAATAATGGAAGAATTAAAATGGGGTGATTTATATAGCCTATTTACTTTTTTTCATTTTTTTTATTTTTTTAAAAAATGATTATTAAATTTTGAGTCAAAAATTACGCCAAAATTTAGGATTTGTTTATATGGTTGGATCTACCTTTTGATTTAAGTAATAATATTTGTGTTAAAATTACAACATCAAATTCAAGATTAAGTCTAAATATTTACAAGCCTAATTCTTGAAAATTTTAAGTTAGATAAGATATTTTGAATTTAATAATTAAAGAGATAAATATTATAAACTTATATGGTTAATAAATTTTTATAATATTTTATTTATGTGATTTTGATTTATTGAAACTTAGTATAAATACACGTCCTCTCTCATTTAGTTTTGTAAGTAAGAAAGTTAAGAATAAAGAGTTGATCAAGTATTTAATCAATTGTTGAGAGTTAAGAATATTAGAAAGTTAAACAAATAATAAGCTCAACAAAGAGTGTATGAGTGTTGTATTGTAAGTGAGAATTAAAGAGTGAGATTTTCTAAAATTTGTATTGTAAGTTTTGAGTTTATTGTATTAATGAAAAGTATTCCATTTGTGCTCTATTATGCTTAACAATTGGTATCAGAGTCAAGTTGCTCGGGGCGTAAAACAATAGTCGAACACTGTTTATACGGTTATTGTTCAAATATACGATACCAATATCAGAGCCTGGTGTAGTTGTATAAATGAAGCATGTCTAGAAAAGTTTTGTCAAAAGGGTTAATATTGCCTAAGGAGTCTGAATTTTAAGTGGGATCGTTGTAACCCCTTCTGTTTTTCATGAGAATTTTTTGTATGTACAATTTACATAAACAAACACGTAGGCACTACCACTGTGGTGCTAGTGGAAGCGCTGTTAGGATTAATAGTTAGACGGTTAGAGATTGACCTTAGTAGAGTTTTATTTTCATTTGAGTTGTAAAGAGTTTGAAACTCTGCAAGCTTGCAGTTTGATATCAAGTTTGTCTAGCATTATTGAAGTCTTGCAGGTACAATGGGAGACCTTCAAGTAGTTTGAGGAATTAAGAAGCTCAACAACCAAAATTATAATACATGGGCAACGTTAATGGAGTCTTACCTTTAAGGCCAAGATCTTTAGGAGGTCGTTGGCAGAATTGAAGTGAAGCAGCCAACAGACGAAGCCACTTTAAAAAAGTGGTAAGGCTATATTCGTCATTAAGAGCACAGTTGAAGAAGAAATGTTAAAGTACATAAAAAAAGCCAAGACGCCAAATGAAGCATGGAACACTTTTTGCATCACTCTTCTCAAAGCAAAACAACACATGATTACAGCTTCTAAAAAATGAACTATTATTGATTGCACAACGCAATATGACGATTAACCAATATTTCATAAAGGTAAAGTCCTTGTGCCGCGAAATATCTAAGTTAGATTCTGCCGCTGCTATTGCTGAAACTAGGATAAAAAGAATTATCATTCATGGTTTGAGGCTCGAGTATAGAAGTTTTGTTACTACTGTACAAGGCTGACCAACCCAATCATCTCTCATTGAATTTGAAAATTTGATTGTTGATCAAGAAGCAATTGCCAAGCAAATAGGTGGGGTCTTATTAAAAAGCGATGAAGAAGCACTCTATATCAACAAAAGAAAATGTCGATTTAAACGAGTGGTAGTGGAGGATCTAAAAGAGATGATGACAAGATAAAGAGTCATCACCAAGAAGGTAGCTCACAAATAGGGGGAGCATGGAGGACTCACAACAATAATAGTCAATCTAAACAAAAGAAAACATTTGAAGGAAAATGCTACAATTGTGAAAAAATTCGACACATGGCAAAATATTGTTAGTCCAAAAAATGATCTGCTGAGGGTAATGCTGTCACATCAAACTCAGAAAAGAAAAGTGAAGATGGGTGGGATAATAAAGCGTCTGTTACTAGTCTGTTACTATAGAGGAAGAAGACCTATCACTCTCAGTGATAATGCCTGGACGGATTGACTATGAAAATTATTAGATCGTTGACTCAGGATGTTCAAATCATATGACTTGTGAAGAAGAAAAGTTGCAAGATATAACTAAGTACAAAGGAAGTCGCGTGGTGGTGACAGCCAACAACTCAAGATTGCTTATAGCTCACATCGGTAACACAGTCCTTACACCTCGTTACAGTCTTAACAATGTAACACTTCAAGATGTCTATCATGTTCTTGGCATGAAAAAGAATCTATTATTAGTATCACAGTTAACATTTTCTGGGCACTATGTCTTGTTCAGCCCATAAGATGTTAAGGTGTACCAAGATTTAAAAATCACGGAAACACCAATAATGGAAGGACAACGACTTAAGTCAATCTATGTACTATCAGCATAGTCAGCTTATGTAGACAATACTTGAAAGAATGAGACAGTAGATTTGTGGCATATACGATTAGGACATGCAAGTTATTATAAGCTAAAAGTGATGATGAATAAGGTAATGCTTAAGGGTTTACCTCAACTTGATGTGAGAGTGGATACAGTATGTGCGAGATATCTGTATGGCAAGGCACATCAACTACCATATGAGGAGTTAAAGTTAAGAGCTAAGGAGCCATTAGAGTTGGTTCACTCTGATGTGTTTGGACCTGTCAAATAGCCATCAATTAGTGGCATACGGTACATGGTGACATTTATTGATAACTTCTCGAGGTATGTATGGGTTTTCTTTATAAATGAAAAATCAGATTTTTTTTTAAGTTTAAAGAATTTAAAGAAACAACTGAATGAGAAGTCGAAAGGAAGATTCATTGTCTCCGCACAGATAATGGAGGAGAATATACCTCTGATGAGTTCTCATTATATCAAACAAGATACGACATCAGTTCACATGTGCTAACACGCTACAATAAAATGGTGTTGCAGAAAAAAAGAATCGACATTTTACAAAAATTTGTAGAAGTATGTTGCATGCAAAAATGTACCAAAAAGATTTTGGGCAGAAGGCATGAAGACTGTAGCCCACGTGATTAATAAGCTTCCTCAACCAAGGTTAAGGTTCATATCACCATTTGAGAAGTTGTAGGATATGAAACCTACAGTGAGTCATTTTCGAGTATTTGATTGTATATGTTATTTGTTTGTGTCAAGTCACATGAAAAATAAATTCTACAAAAAGGTAATCAGGTGTGTCTTTGTTGGATATGATAATCAGGGCAAAGGATGGAAATATTGTAACCTTACTAGTGGGTGGTGCTACACATTACGGAATATGTTATTTGATAAAGCATCTTTATGGTGGTCACCACAAAAAGAGGAGCTTCCAGATCCAAACGAAATAGAAGAATGGCTACAACAAAAGATAGATGACTAAATTGCTGAAATCCGACCAAGCCAATAAGAACTTGATGATGGAAGCAGTGATGACAGCACCGAGCAAGAGACAACTCAAAGTCCTTGGCAAACTGACATCTATCAACAACTAACAACGAATGCCAATTTTGAAGGAGTAGAACCTGCAACCCCTCAATCCTATCCTCGAAGGTCAATAAGAATATGAAAGTCTAATCCCAAATATGCTAATGTAGCTGTGGTGAAAGAGAAAAATGTTAAAGAGCCTAAGACTTTTGAAGAAGCATCACAGAGCTCTGAATGGATTAAAGCTATAGAAGAAGAAATCATAGCGTTAAAGCAAAATCAAACTTGAAATTTATTGGCATAGCTAAAAGATGTGAAACTTATATCTTGTAAGTGGGTGTATAAGATCAAAAGACATTCTGATGGATCGGTGGAGAGATATAAAGCTCAGTTGGTAGCTCAAGCATTTTCTTAATAGTATGGACTAGATTATGATGAAACGTTTAGTCCAGTAGCCAAGATCACCACAGTACGAGTTCTACTTGTACTGGCAGCTAGCAAAAGTTGATATTATCGCAAATGGATGTAAAGAATGCTTTTCTACATATAGAGTTAGATCGGGAGATCTACATGATTCAACTAATGGGATTTGAAAGTAAAGTTCATCTTGATTATGCGTGTAAATTAAAAAAGGCATTGTATAGATTAAAGCAAGCTCCAAGGGCGTGGTATGGTAAAATTGGAGAATTTCTAACATATGATAGTTACTCTGTAGCACCAGCTGATTCTAGCCTGTTCGTCAAAGCTAATGGAAAGAAACTTGTAATTTTGCTGGTATATATGGATGACTTAATCATCACTAAAAACGATGAATAAGAGATTCGTCGAACAAGAAAGAATTTAGCAGTTCGCTTTAATTGAAAGAGCTTGGACAACTTATGCATTTTCTTAGGCTTGAAGTCACTCGGACAGAGAAGGGATTTTTCTAGGACGAAAAAAATATGCCAAAGATTTGTTGTAGAAGTTTAGAATGCCAGAATGCAAGCCTATCTCAACACCGTTGGAAGCTAATGCCAAGTTGTGCAATTATAAAAGAAAGGATTTAGAAGATGAAACTATGTATCGACAACTGGTAGGTCATCTATTTGACATTGACTCGATCAGACATTTCTTATGCAGTTGGAGTAATAAGTCGATACGTGCAAAATCTTAAGAAACCTCATTTAGAAGTAGTTCGATGGATATTGAGATATATAAGAGGCACAATTGACTATGGTATCTTCTATAAGAAAGACCAAGATTGTAAAACAGTTGGTTATTGTGATGCTGACTATATGCTTGAGATCATGAAACTTGACATTCGACCATTGGGTATTTTTTCAAGATTAGTTTAGGAACAGTCTCTTGGTGCGGTAAAAGACAACCGACTGTATCATTGTCAACTACTGAAGCTGAGTACAGAGCAGCAGCAATGACAGCTCAAGAAAGTACATGGTTGATGCAGTTGATGGAGGATTTACATAAGCCAAGAGATTATAAAGTGTCAATATATTGTGATAATCAGTCAGCAATCTGTTTTGCAGAAAAATTAGTTTTTCATGCAAGAACAAAGCATGTGGAGGTGTATTATCACTTTAACCAAGAGAAAGTTTTGTAAGAAGAAATTGAGTTGCTGTATGTTAAGACCGAAGATCAAGTAGCTGATTTATTCACAAAAAGCTTGGGTGTTGATAAGTTTGAAAAATTTTGAAGACAACTCAACGTGATTAGAAGAATAGAAGTTAGTGTTGAGGGAGAGTGTTAAAATTACAACACCAAGCCCAAGATTAAGTTCAAATATTTACAAGCCTAATTCTTGAAATATTTAAGTTAGGTAAGATATTTTTGACTTAATAATTAAGGAGATAAGTATTATAAACTTATGTGGTTAATAAAGTTTTATAATATTTTATTTGTGTGGTTCTGATTTATTGAAACTAAGTATAAATACCCCCCTTCCCTCATTTGGTTTTACAAGCAAAAAAGTTAAGAATAAAGAGTTGATTAAGTATTTGATCAATTGTTGAGAGTTAAGAGTGTTAGAGAGTTAAACAAATAATAAGCTCAACAAAGAGTGTGTGAATGTTGTGTTGTAAGTGAGAAATAGTGAATTTTTAAAATTTATATTGTAAGTTTTGAGTTTGTTGTATTAATAAAAGTATTCCATTGTGCTCAACAGTTTCCTTGTTTCTTCTTAAAAAAAAGATTGCTTCTTCCAAAAAAGAGATTCGTGAGCCCTTCCTCTCAAAGTTTAGTGTATTCTTAAAACATATATAGCATTGTTGAACGGCTTGTGATAATTAGTTCTTTTTATTTACCTAATAAAAAGTTATGTTGAATAAATAAATGTGTTTTTTGGATTAGAAATGTATTTAGAGTATTGCCAAAACATCATAAATGAAAAAAAAAAGGCTTGGCAGTACTGAGAATTTTAGATATTTTAAATTTTATTTTAATAAATGTATTTTAAATAATGTGGTATTTAATAGGTTATTTGTCAAGTAAATTTGTAATTTTTAAATTTGTTTATTCCACTACCCTCTCTATTATTACATGATAAATATCACTTCATCATAGATGTATTGTTAAATTTTGGGATGTCGAATATTATTTTAACAAAAATAATGGATTTTGTGTTGAATTAAACTAGAATACACGGTTAACATAAAAATAAAATAAAGTGTCAAGCACAAAGACGATGGTGGGAGTGGATGTTGTTGCTGTTGCATGGGATATTTGGTTTCCTCTTTTCCGCTTTATCTTGTGAAGATTGGGCATTCGAGTTTCCGATAAAATGAAATGACTAACAAAAATTAAATTACTTTATTTAGATAAAACTGTTTTAAAGAGCTCTTAAATGTTCTTGGATTGCCACTTTATATGTTTAGTGTCACACCTTAAAACCTGAGATACGCCAAGTCTTGATTTGAGGTCTCGCACCAAATTGAGTTAAGTATGGGTACGCAAAAACATGCAAGCTCGAAGAAGCATAGGGGCACTAAGGCAGGTCTGAATTGCACACGTGGGATAAAGCATGATGCAACAGAACTGGGCTAAAGCATGATGCAGCATATCTTGCACATTTGAAAATGAACACACAAGGTAGCATGCGGATGCATAATAGTGGGGGTGCGCTAAATAGCGGACACATGAGGCAATGCGCGTGCACAGGGTTAGCAAATCCGTGCTTGGGAGCTCACAGCACCGATGTAAGCTGGTAGCATTCACGCTAAACAGAGCAAGCGTGTAGCGGCACGCATCAGCAATACAAGTGCTTAATGAGTAGCGTTCAGCGCACTAACACAAGTGCATTAAGGCCACAACATAGGCGTGCTGAGGGCAGCCCGGCAGACAACTTAATTGCACACGCAGACATAACGGTGCAGAGCGGGGAATGTGCAAAGTGGATAGTGCACAGATAAAACATACAGGCTATTGGCCTTTGGAACCCTTTAAGCAGTAGCTATGTAGTGTTCAATGCCAAGTGGAAGCGAAACCATGGGACTCATTATGACCCTAAATATATGCAATATTGGGCTAAGGTTTTTGGTGCAAGAGATGAAATAAGGTAATTCTTATTCCTAAATTAATGGAAAAGAATACTAATTTCACGGCTAAATTTTTTTTTTTTAATGCCAAAAATACTAATCACTTTTGTAATGGCAATTGGAATGATATTAAAGTCTATTTAATAATTATCTATGCCATGATAAATGTTTTATGAGTACTTAAAAATGATAAAGGCCCAGCATCCTAATTTAATTGATATATATCAATTTAATTTTTAATTTTTTTATAAATACTTAATTAGTTTTTATAGGAATGAAAATTATCATGGTTCAGAAATGAAAATAATAGTAAAAAAATAGCCAAAAACATCCCTAAAAAGTCTGACCGAGTATTTGTAAAGAAAAGTAAAGATAAAGTTTATATATATCAATTAAATAAAAAATGAAACTAATAGTTTTCCAATTAATTTATACATCTCTAAACTATTTATACATCCAATAAGATAAAGAAAATCAAGATTTAATTGACTACTAAATTATCTTATTCTAATAAAAGAATCTTTACAGCGAGCACATACAATTTCTTTTTTAAATGAAAAATGTGTTTACTCACACTCCTCAAGTTATTGAGTAGATATTGTTTATTTCCAACTTATCAATATGATTCTAGAATACTAGTTGTTCAACCCCTTAGTCAGCACATCTGCGAGTTGGTTTCTTATTGTTAAGTGCATTATTTGGTGCATGCAAGTAATTGTATTTATGTTGATTAATTTAAAATACATGTCCAACAAGTATTAGCATAGCAGAATTATACTCAATTAATCAACAAACACACTCTAAAACTGAATTAAAACAATATGAGAATCTAAAAACTCACCCTTGAAGAACTTCGATGAAGAATTCGATCCGAAGCTCACCCTGAAGCGATTTGTCTATCAATTTTAGTCTATAACAATCCAATGAGATTATAAAACTAGAATAGTAGCATTAATTCCAGCAGGATCAAACTCTTCTCTCATTTTGGCAAATATGAAAAGTGGACTACTTAGAAACATTTTCAAAGTTTTCTTTATATATAACTAAAAATGGGGACCTCTTTGTAATATTTACAAAGTTTATAAATACTTGGTCAATGAATGCTTGACACTTATCTTTCATGCATTCCATGTATGAAGACAAGTGTCCCACTTCACTTGCCATTTGTCACCCATTAATTCCATACATATGAAATGTGTCTCCCGATAGATCCTGGAAAAAATTCTACTTTTCGAAATTTGTTCAGATCGAATCATTCAACCCAGCATGTTATCCTAATGCTCAATAAGTTTACTTTATATTGTGACATTTCTTAAGTTCACACTCGTTTGTCTTACAGAACTCTTCCGCAAGTCCGTGAATAATATCTCACCCACACGTTATGAATATTATAAAATGACACATTGGACCATACAAGTTGAGGTTTACTATATCTGTCTAATTCTTCCATCACATATATCCTAGAAAAGTATAAATATAGATTATCACTATTAAATATCTATATGTTCAACCGTAAACTTATCTCCGAACTTATATTTCTGTAAATAATATCTACAAACTCCTTTATGATATTGTTTATGTTGGGATTTATGCTCATATGCCATCCTAATTTTGTATGAATATTGTAGTAAAATATTTATTTATTACATAAATATAAAATTACAATATTCATACAAAATTGGGATGGCACATGAATACAAATCTCAATAGCTCTCACTTGCTTTAGTTCCATTTGTAGTGGTATCTAATACCTAATGACTCCACATATTTTTCAAACACCTTTAGAGTTAAGGCCTTAGCGAGTGGGTTCACTACATTATTTATATAATCAACTCTATAAAATACAATATCTCTTCGATCCAAGATCTCTCTAACAATGTGGTATTTTCTCTCCACATGTTTAGATCTCTGGTATGCACTTGGCTCTTTGGCCTATGTAATGGCCCCGTTATTGTCGCAATATAATAAGATAGGATCCACTGAACTTGGGACTATACCGAGTTCTGCGACAAACTTTCTGATCTACACTGCTTTTTTTGCTGCTTCTGAAGCTGCAACATATTCTGCTTTAGTGGTAGAATCTGTTGTGGATCCCTATTTGACACCTTTCCAACTTATGGTGGCGCTATTAAGAATAAACACATATCCAGATGTAAACTTTCTATCATTTGGATCAAACTGGAAGTCTGAATTAGTGTATCCTCTTACTTGTAAGTCATTTTCTCCATAGATAAGAAACTTGTTCTTTATACCCTTAAGGTATTTAAGGATATGTTTGACTGTCATCCAATAGCTGTCACCTAGATCAGACTGATACTGGCTCGTGACATTTACAACTATATTGATGTTAGGTCTCGTACACATCATGGCATACATCAAGCTTCCAACAGTTGATGAATAAGGAATGTTAGACATTCTAACCCTCCCATCTTCTTTTTGAGGATGAATACCATGTTTAAAAGGTATATTAACTATCTTACAGTTACTAAAACTGTACCTTTCCAAGACACTATCAATGTACGAAGATTGAAAGAGTCCTATGAGCCTTCTAACTCTATCTCTATAAAGCTTTATACCCAGTATATAAGAAGGCTCTCACAAATCTTTTATGGAGAAATTCTTACTAAGGTAACTTTTTACTGACTGTAACATACCAATATCAATCCCAATGATCAGTATGTCATCCACATAAAGAATTAAGAAGACAACCATGCTCCCACTGATCTTCTTATACACACATGCCTCAACCTGAGGACGGTCGCCAAACAGCTCCTTCAGATAGAGCATAATGCTAAAAACATCACCCATATGAGCATGGTCTCTCTGTAAACCTATAGACATAGAGGCAAGGACATAAGATTTAACTTTTTAATCATCATTCACCCACTTCTGATAAGTCACCCTCTCCTCTAGAGTGGCTTCATCAGAAATTCCTATGGGCATACGCTGATCTATCATATATCCAATTTTTTTCATAATCGAGAACAAGCATGACAAGGCATTTCATATTGCCATTTCATACTTTGCAAAGTGTTTGGTGTCAACTAGCTTATTATGTGGCTGAATGTAAACAATATTGGTGGCATAAATTTATTCGATTTAATAACTATAAGGCAACTCATGCTTAATGAAGCATGACAAAGATATTGCCTTTCTTTTTTCTTGTAATAAATGGTCACCTCTTGATAAATGATAGAAAATATATATATATATAAATATATATAAAGAAAAAACTGCTAAATGGTTCTGAATGTTATGGTCGAATATCATTTGGCTACCAAATGAATGATGCCACCAAATTTTGTTTACTTATTCATCCAATTAAAATTTTATTGGCTAAGATGGTGGTGGATATTACTATATATAGCAGCCTTATTTTATTTGTAAAGTTAAGAAGTGAAATGGTGATTTCACTGTTAAGTTAAATACAGGCCAAATTCATTTGCTAAATAAACAAGTGAATTGTAAGCAAAATTTATATAGAAAGGGCCGAGAGAAATTCTGAAGCAAGAGTTGATTCAATACAAATATTTTAGCCGAGAATAAGAAGCTATCATTCTACTTCAAAGGATCCCACTTAATTCTAAACTAGAACTGTACAAAGCACGCTTTAAGGGTGAGTACTTCCATCTCATTAGTGTAATGAGATAATTTTAATGTGTATTAATTCTCCTATATTGCATATGTGATATGCTATTATTAAATTATTTAATTATGTACACATTCACCTATTGCATGATGCACACGCATACAACACTAACAGTTTAACCCTACGAAGACCTCTTTTCTAGGGTTTATGTTTGTGGTCACAAGACTTCCTGAAATATAATTTTTGGAGCATAAAAATATATAGCTCACCTATATGAGTTGACGGATCCCATATCTACACACATCAAACTCCATAAGCATCAAACCATACACAACGACACTCAGAAGTTAGACTATGAAAGATCTTTGACATACGTAGAATCAAAGTATGGTGAATCACTCATAAGCCCACCGTAGTGCTCAGATCATAGGATCACAAATACTACTGAGCTTAAGAAGGCCCTTAATTGAAGACTCTATTGTTGGGATTTATACTTTCGTGTCATCCCTTTATGTATGAATATTTGTTTAATATTTATACTAGTATTATCATTTCATTAAATCGCTAATTATATTTTATATATGGTAAGATGCTTGTAATATTTTAGACATTATATAATCTGAAAGAGTTCAGATCTGATCTAAATGAGTTTAGATTAGTGCTAAGGATTAGCAACACTAAGAGTTATAAATGCTAAGAGTTGACACTAATAAGAGTTATCAGGTTATAAGAGTTAGCGATATCTAAAGAGTTAAAGCCTTGTCTGAAATAGGACAAAGACCTGAGAATATATTAGTAATGACGTAGTTGCAAAGAGTGCTAGGAAATGTCATTATACAAATATGTTCTCAAATATTATGTTCATATTTTATCTTCATTGATGCTGGTCTATCAGTAAAAACCTTAGTAAATATATAGATCGGTGTATGTCTATATTTAGATGGTCTAAATGGTTAGTCATAGCAGACTATGAGTTTAGTGGAAGCTCATATAAAGATACAGGAATTCAATAAGGAATGAATACTAAACAGACTTATAAAGACCTCAAATAGACATCCCATAAAGCCATCAATTGAGGGTCTTCCGAGTTGAATAGTATTCGTGGTCCTTTGGCCTGAGTGTCACGGTGGGCTTGTGAGTGATTCATCATACTTTAGTTTCACACATGTCAGAAATCTTTCACGGTCTGACCGTTAGGTGTCGCTGGGTATGGTTTGATGCTCATAGAGTCTGGTGTGCATAGATATGGGATCCATTATTTAGGTAAGTAAGACATCCTAATGCTCTAAGATTGTATTTTAGAAAGTCTTATAGCCATAAGTAGTAATTCCCATGAAAAATGTTTAACCCTATGGATAAATAATTTACGAATATTATTTATTGAAATATAATTCTAGAGATAAGTTTTCGATCGGGTATATAGAGATTTGATGATTTTGAACTATATCTGTGCTCTACCTAGATATAAATGATGGAGGCATTACACAAATATATTATAACATTAACTTGTATGGTCTTGCATCACTTTGTAATATCTGTAATGTGTATCTGGGACATCGTTCACGAATGTATGGAGGAGTTCTATATGATAATTCTGGCGTGGACCTATAGAGTCTCACAATATAAAGTGTACTTATGATTGTGTACATATACAGCAATATGGTTCATTAGGACATCTCCTTGATCAACTATTATTGTTAATGTTGAAGTGCTTAACATACCTAAACATTATTTTGAATAATTAATTAACAAATGGTGAAGTAAAAATCGTGCATGGTGAGAGGGATTGGAAGAGAGTTTGGTTTTTTAGAGTTTTTCTTTGAAAAAAAGAGGTGTGAAAAAAACTAAAGAGAGAAAAATAAATTCCTCTTATTTTTCTTTCAAGAAACAAAAACCTTATTGTTGAAAATTCAATTGCTGTTATTCTAGCTTCACAATCCTACCGAATTATTGTGAACTAAAATTGAACAAAAGTGCACTTCAAGGTGAGCTCAAAGTTGGAGCTAGGAAGAATTCAGAATTGAAATCTTCACCGAAGGTTATCAAAGGTATGTTTCTATAATCTTAAATTATTAATGATTTAGGTTATATGTGTATATATTGATTATATGCTTAATTCTATTGCAAAATTCGTGTGTATAATACATGTATTTAGTTTTTTTAACATGTACACAATCAAATGAATCCACCCTAAAACATGTTAATAATGCGGTATCAGAGCATGTTTACTGTGTTTTTGGGTTGTTAGAGTGTTATATGAAGTGTTTAGAATGCCCGAAAATAGTAAAAATTACATTTTGAAATGTAGAAAAATAGTTTATGTCAAAACAAATGTCGCGGTGCTAGGAACAAAACGTTAGGGCATTCATGTATTAATATGAACGTCACAGCGTTCAGTAGTGAACACTAGGACATGTGTTATATAACGTTGGGGCATTGAGGTTCTTAATATAAGGGCTTTGAAAGGGCAGAATGCTGGGCGTTCAAGTCTTAAACTTCGAGGCGTTCTTGATGATGAATGCAGGGGCGTTCAACGGGGTGTTCATGAGTCAGAAATCTAGGTCGCTTAAGGTTGAAGACAAAAAACAATGAGTAAAGATTTGTTTTGTAGGAGCATTATATTGTATAATGCTATAACATTCAACTTTTAATGCTGATCATTCTGAACAATACACTCCAATTTGAAATTTTTACATATGAGGTTCATTTAATACAATTATAATTGTTATATCATTGTATTAAATATTATATATATTTATTTATGCTTATTAATTACAATGGGAGCCCTATTGATGGGGGGATAGTTGTGCTTGCATAAACAAATATTCTAATTATAAATTACATTCGTATAAGATGTGAAAATGTATTATAATTATTAATGGTAATAATAATTATATAAATTATTTAAATAAACTCTCTAAATCAGATTAAATAATATGGTATTAAGAGATAATATAATATAATGATCCGTCTTATTAATACGCTATTAAATGGTTCATTTCGATCTTTCCCAATATTGCTAACTATAAGGGATTGGTCGAGGTGATTCAGGCTATACCGGTTAAACATAAGATGAGACAAATATATGTAAATGTATTGCCCAATATTGCTATAGTGTGAGGGTTATAGTGATGGCATATATTTGATGATTGATAAGTTAATTTGAAATACACTTATCCAATATTGCTACTGCATGAGGATAAGATGTATTTAAGATCAGTGGTAAAAGTTGCATGAGATACAATTGACAAGAGTTGTCTATCTTTTACGTTTACAAAAGCCAATATTGCTACAGCATAAGGCTAGAGTAAAATGCCAATGAGATTCATTTCTCACTGTATAGTTTAAAGAATCTAAAACTATCATTTTTTTCATTTGAGAGATTAAAGAGATTATGTAAAATAGTGAGAGGGCTTTTTTAGATTTAAAAATATGTATAACTGTTATACCCATAATCTAAAACTTTATTTATTAGCGATTAAAATATTCCACTAACATATTTTCCTTTATCTTGTCAAGATCAAATGACTTCAAGTAACTCACTAGTTCGTATTCTCGATACGCACCAATATAAAGGTGCAGAAAATTATGCTGACTAGTTTATGAATCTCATAATAGTTTTGGATTCTGAGAAGCTTGGATATGCAATTGATCAGCGTCTATCTCGAGCCATTTTTTATAATACTTCTCTAGAAGAAAATAAGACATATCAAAAATAATTGGATGATGATTTGAAAGTTAAATCATACATCCTCGGCTCAATGTCTACGGAGCTCCAAAGAGAGCATATCCACATAGACAGTGTTAGGAGTATAATGCTCCGCCTGAAAGAGTTATTTGGTGACTAGCCTCAAGTTGAAATATACAGGTTACCAAATCTCTCTTTCAAGCTAAACTACCTGAGGGCGATCTAGTGAGTCCCTATGTCCTCAAGGTCATATCTCATATTAAGAGGTTAGAAACCATGGATATCTCACTAAACAATACATTGGAAAACAGTTTGATTCTCGAATCACTTCCAAGGTCATTTGCACAGTTTATCATAAACTTTAATATGCAAGGATTGACCCCTACTTATGCTGATCTACATAACATGCTGAAAATAGCTCAAGAGGATATAAACAAAGGGGGCATGACCCTCTATGTTCAGTGTGCTTTATCTTCTATCCCAAAGAATTCTGGAAAGTTCAACGGGAAGAATAAAACAAAGCAAAGTATGCACCCAAAATTGGTCCTCAAAAGCAACACATGTCCAAGCCTCAACATAAGAACAAAGCAAAAGGAAAATGTTTCTATTGCAGTGAGGATGGGCATTGGAAACCAATCTACCTAAAATACTTTGCCACGATTAAGAAGACCCCCTCCGGTATGCACTTGCCTATCATTGACATTTCTTTAGCATTTGATTCTAATATAGGCTGGGTATTAGATACCATTATCCTTTTCATATCTATAATATCTTGTAGGGTCTGAATGAAATTAGACTATTACAGCCTTGAGAACTACAGGTTCATGTTGAAAATAGAGATTTCCTACATTTCGAGGCTTTGGACATTTTAATTTACTTCTTCCATGTAATAAAATTGTTGTATTGAATAATTATTATTATGTACCAAACATTATCCGGCAAATTTTTTCCATTCCTATATTGGACAGTGAGGGATAGCATATGTATGTATGGAACCATTCTTTATATTTGTAAGATATAAATAATATTTTATTAGCTGAATGTCAATTGATTAATAGCCATTATATATTAGATACAACAAGAAATTTTATGAATGTACATATAAGTGTGAGACGCCTAACCCGTCTGGCTAAGGATGGTCAGAAACTTGATCTGACTATAGAACCTTATCTAGTTTATGAATCTTGTATTCAAGAAAAAATGACCAAAGCTCTATTTATTGGTGTTAGACACTATACTGCTGATTTATTGAAACTTATACATAGTGATGTATATGATCCAATGAATCACATTGCAATGGGTGGCTTTCAATACTTCGTTATCTTTATCGATGATCTATCACAATTTGGATACTTGTTTCTTATAAAACACAAGTCAGAAACTTTTAAAAAGTTCAAAGAGTGTCGAATCAAAGTAGAGAAACAAATCGGAATGTATATTAAATTCCTTCAATCAAATCGAGGCGGTGAATACATAAGTAGTGAATTTTTGGATTATTTAAAGGAGAATGGGATTCTCGCTTAGTATAGTCCTCAAGGTACTCTATAACACAATGGTGTTTTGGAGATGAAGAATCAAACTTTATTAGATATGGTTTAATCGATGATGAGCTTTACCGATCTTCCTAAATATCTATGGGGCTATGCTCTAAAAACTGCTGCTTATATATTAAACAGAGTTCTATCAAAAACTGTTCCTTATACTTCTTATGAGATATGGAATAGAAGAAAATCAAGCCTTAAATATGTTAAGATTTTGGGTTGTCCTGCTTACATAAAAGTTACGTAACAGAATAAACTTGCACCTAAAGGATACAAGTATCAATTCATTAGGTATCATAAGAATCCAATGGGATTCTAATTCTATGATCTTGAGGAACGAAATGTGTTCGTTGCTCAAAATGTCACTTTTCTAGAGAAACAGTTTCTCATGGATCATAAAGATTGTAGAAAGACTGAATTAGATGAACTCAATCAAATTTAAATGAACCAACAATGGAATATCTTTGACACACCCTCCACATAGGTCAAAAATGATATCAAGGCCACCTGAAAGATATAGTTCAATACCTGAAAGTGCTATTGGCATTTTCTTGATTGAAGAAAAGGATCGTTTGACTTATACAGAGTCGATGTTGGACATTGATTCGAGCAAATGGCAAGAGTCCATAAAATATGAGATTGACTCAATGCATCAAAATCAAGTCTAGGACTTAGTTGAGCTTCCTAAATAAATTGCTCTTATCGATTATAAATGGATTTATAAATGAAAGTGTGGGCCTGATGGAAAAGTAGAGACTTTTAAGGCCCGACTGGTGGTGAAAAGGTATACTAAGAGATCCGAAATTGATTATGAGAAAACCTTTTCACCAGTAGCAATGTTTAAGTTAATTCAAAATTTACTTGTAATTACTTATATTATGATTATAAAATTTGGCAAATGGATGTAAAAACGACATTCTTAAATAAATATCTTGAAGAAGAAATATATATGAAACAACCAGAAGGTTTTATATCTAGCCAAACATCTGGTTTAGTATGTAAATTGAAGAAGTCTGTTTATGAACTTTAACAGGCTTCCTGAAGTTGGAATCTTCATTTTGATGAAGTAATCAAAGGGTTTTGTTTCATCAAGAACGAAGAAGAATCATGTGTGTATAAAAAAGGCAGTGAAAGTATGGTAGTCATCTTGGTTCTTTATATGGATGACATACTTATTATCAGAAATGATATTGGTAAGAATTTAATAGCTATGATGAAGTAATCAGTTAAAAGCTACCTTAGTAAGAATTTCTTCATGAAGGATTTGGGAGAGGCTTTCTATATACTAGGTATAAAAGCTTTATAGAGATAGAGTTATGAGACTTATAGGACTCTCTTAATCATTGTATATAGATAATGTCTTGGAAAAGTATAAGACAATTAATATACCTTTTAAACATGACGTTCATCTTTATAGAAAAATGTGTCCTCAAAGTTGAGATGAAAAGGTTAGATTGTCTAAAATATCATATGCATCAACTGTAGGAAGCTTGATGTATACCGTGACGTGTATGAGACCTGATATTAGTATAGTTATAAGTGTTACAAGCAAATATCAGTCTGATCCAGGCGAAGAAAATTGGATGGCTGTGAAACATGTCCTCAGATATTTTAAATGTACTAAGGACAAATTTCTGATATATGGCGAAAGTGACTTACAAGTGAAAAAATACACAGATTCAGACTTCCAATCTGATCTAGATGATAAAAAGTATACATCTTGATATGTATTCATTTTCAACGGTGCTACAGTTAGTTGAAAGAGCAACAAACAATCGTCCACAACTGATTCCACAACAGAGGCAAAATATATTACAACCTTAGAAGTAGCAAAAACAGTAGTATGGATACGCAAATTTGTCACTTAGCTTGGAATAGTTCCAAGTGCAATAGATCCTGTACCATGTTTCGCAATAACAATGGAGCCATTGCACAAGCTAAAGAGCCGAGAGCACACCAAAATTCTAAGCATGTGGAAAGGAAATACTATATCATTAGAGAAATATTAACTAGATGAGATGTAATAATTTGTAGAGTAGCTTTTATAAATAATGTAGCTGACCCATTTACTAAAGCCTTAACTTTAAAAGTATTTGACAGACATGTGAAGTCAATGGGCATTCGATACCATTGTGAAGAGCACTGAAGCAAGTGAGAGTTATTGAGATTTTTGCTTACGTGTTATCCCTTTATGTATGAATATTTGTTTAATATTTATACTAGTATTATCATTTCATTATATTGCTAATTATATTTTATTTATGGTAAGATGCTTGTAACATTTTAGATATTGTATGATCTGAAAGAGTTCAAATCTGGTCTAAATGAGTTTAGATCAGTGCTAAGAATTAGTAACGCTGAGAGTTATAAATGCTAAGAGTTGGCATTGATAAGAGTTATCAGGTTATAAGAGTCACCGATATCTAAAGAGTTAGAGTCTTGTCTGAAATAGGACAAAAACTCAAGAATATATTAGTAATGACGTAGTTGCAAAGAGTTACAAATAGTACTAGGAAATGTCATTTTAAAAATATATTCTCAAATATTATGTTCATGATCTATCTTTACTGATACTGGTCTGTTAGTGAATACCTTAATAAATATATAGATCGAGGTATGTCTATATCTGGATGGTCCAGATGGTTAGTCTTATCAGACTATGAGTTTAGTGGAAGCTTGTATAAAGATACAAGTATTCAGTAAGGACCGAATCTGAATAAACTCACAAAAATCTCCAATAGACATCCCATAAAGCCGTTAATGGAGGGTCATCCGAGCTGAGTAGTATTCGTGGCCCTTTGACCTGAGTGATCCACAATACTTTAGTTTCACACATGTCAGAAACTGATAAAACTTTAAATTACACATTTAATAAGGGTTTTACATCATTGTTTTGTATTACTAGTATCTTTAACCCCCTAATTTGAGTATATTTATAATATTGTACCTAATTAGCTTTTAATTATTTTGTGATAAGTTGGGTAAAATGGACATAACTTTCTACATAGAAATCTAATTAGAGTGATTCTTGATCCTATGAAGAGCTAACCCAATAGGCTAATATATTATACTTTATAAAGCCTCAAAATTTAAGTATTTAAAGGGTGAAAATGGCCTAAAACAAAGCTGATCTGCAGTACAGGCTAGTCCGAACAGTCATCATTATTTAACCCATAACTATAGAATACGTATCTAATACGTCTGAGAAAACTAAATTTAAAAAGATAAGAGACTTATCTAAAACTTTTATTTTTTAAGTGACAGCTAATTCGAATCACATCAATTCCAAATAGGATAATCAAATGGGTGCATTAATGATAATTAATGCAAATTAGTTGCCACTCTTCTTGATTTTTATCATCCATGTGGTTCCCTCTTTATTTGTCTTTATTTATCCATATTTTTTTATAAATAGATGACTTGTTTATGCCCAAATCATGTAATTAGAGAGCTAGATTTTAGTTCAAAATACTTGTCTTTGTAATATTATTTCTCTTCTTTACTATTCTAAAGTCATGTTATCTCTTCTTCCATTTCTTTTCTTTTTCTTTAATTTTATTATGGCCAAGTAAATTTTTTTATGCTAAGGTGAAATGGTGAAACTCTTGGCAAGGTAATAAGATATACTTAACTCTTATTTATGAATTTAATGTTTCATTCTTAAATTATGAAAATTTATATATGATGTATTTATTTTGTTTGTAATATTAATACTCTTTCTTCTAAAGTGGTGTATCTTAATTTATTATAGACAATTTTTATAGTTGGCATAATAAAAGCTTGAAACCATTTACAAGATTTGGCGTAGATACTCTTTTTTGTAAAGTGGGAGTCTTGATTTATTATAGACAAATATAAATATTGGCATAATAAATACTTGAACCCATTTATAAGAGTTGGTGTATAATAAATGAAATAAATAAATACTAGTTAATGTATAAATAGTGCTGAACTTTAATTGTTATATCTTTCGATTAGAACCTCCTTCATGCGAGGATTCTAATTGCGTTATAAAAAGAGTTAAATATATTCTTACTTTATATGCCAAAAGTGGATCCCTCTAACCTTAAATATTATTTTAATTAGTTAATTGAATTAATATTTGTAGACATCTTATACTACATTAATTATCTTTAAAGTATTTATAGTTTGTAATTTTAATTTCACTTCCCTGTGGATTGACCCCATTCTTACCGAGTTATTTATTACTTCGACGATCCTACACTTAGGAATAAACCTTTATATTCTGGACGTGTCAAATTTTTTGCACCGTTGCCAAGGATGTGAAATTAACATTTTTTTTTTCCTGTTTGTTTATTTTATTTTTTATGGAAGACTAAGCCTCCTACACTTTATTTACCAACTTTTCATTATCCTAATCTAACATTAAATAATCTAACTTCTAACTATTTATCTAACTTTTATTTTATTGTTAGTCTTGCTTATTTTATTTGCCTTTATTTAATTTTTTTTTTCTCTTGTTTGTTATTGTATTTTGTTTTATTTCTTTGTATGAGTTGTTGGTTTCGAGATTCTAATTCTCATCGCTTGGTGAAAGGTAATTTCAGAACTTTCTTTGATAATTTGTTGGATTCTCCTTCATCTTCTTATTCTTTACCAATTAACACCATGACCGATAATCAAATTGAGGGACTCATAAACCCAGGGAACAATCAGTCCCAACATAATGACCATAACTGACCTAAGACACTTAGAGACTACATGAACCTACATGAACCGGTGCACCATCTTGCTTAGTTTTTCCTCCAGATGCAACACATTTTAATTTTAAGCTGGGAATTATCCAACTTTTACCAACTTTTAATGGTTTAGATGCGAAGAACCCTTATCTATATCTAAGAGAATTTGAAGAAGTGTGTAACAAGTATAATGACCAAAATTGTAGCATGAACACAATTCAACTTAAGCTTTTTCCTTTTTCTTTAAAAGATAAATTTGAAACATGGCTAAACCTTAGGTCATAATCCATTTCTTTATAGGATGCGATGCAACAACAATTCCTAAAAAAATGTTTTCCTCCCTATAGAACAAATTCTTTTAAAAGACAAATTACCATTTTTACCCAAAAACCAGGAGAGACCCTTTACCAATGTTAGAAAATGTATAAAGAATTACTTAATACCTATCCCCATCATGGCTTTGAAACTTAGAGATTAGTCTCAAATTTCTACAAGGGATTAACACCTAAAGTTAGGCAAATGGTAGAAATGATGTGCAATGGAACATTTGAGGATAAAGACCCAGAATAGCCAATGAACTATCTAGATTTACTAGCGGAAAATGCTCAAAATTAGGACACTGCTGGTACACGTGAGGCACCTAGCAAAACTCAAACCACTACATCTAGTGGGGGTATTTATCATCTTAGGGATGAGTAAGACCTTTAAGCTAAATTAGCATCTCTAGTTAGAAAAGTTGAAACCTTAGAAATGAAAAAGAGTGATCAATTAAAATTTGTTCAAGAAATTATGTGTCACATATGTGAAACCCATAATCACTCTACCAATGATTGCCCAACTTTACTTGCAATTAGAGAATGTCTCCATAAACAAGTCAATGTTCAAAACACATTCAAGCGATCAAATAATAACCCATATTCACAAAACTACAATCTTGGTTGGAGAAATTACTAAAATATTAGTTGGAGAAATGACACTCAAGCACAGGCTTCACAACCACCTTTTCAACTACACCAAAAAAATTTAAACCATCAAGGTTATGCTCCATATGTTCCACATCCTAAGAAAAATCTTGAAAACACTTTGCATGCAGTCACTGAAAAGCAAGAACCTATTAACTCTCAAAATGCTCAAATATTTACTGATTTGAAAGATACTCTTGCTAAATTTGTATCTGCACTGAACATTCATGAGCAAGAAAAATTTTCTTCTCAACTATAACCAAACCCCAAAGGATAATATAACTTAAATGTATGTAGTTCAGATAGCTAACACATAGATCAAGTTAAAGTGGTTAGCACTCCTTAGAACAGTAAGATTGTTGAAAAACACATTTCTGAACCTCGTGAAAATGATGAATCAATCTCTAAAGGTAAGGAAAGCATTGAACCTACACCTAGTGAAGAAAACACCAAACCTTTACCTCCACCTCCATTTTCTCATGCATTACATAATGCTAAGAAGTTGAAACACAATCCTGAAATTTTTGAAATCTTCAAATAGGCAAACGTTAATATTCTTTATTGGATGCTATTAAATAGATTCCCTCTTATGCAAAATTTTTGAAGGATTTATGCATAGTAAAAAAAATTGAATGTAAAAAAGACAGCATTTTTAGCTGAACAAGTAAGTGCCATTTTTTAGAACAATAATGCCTTGAAATATAAAGACCCTGGTTGTCCTATAATTTCATGTATTATTGGAAGTCATAAAATTGAACAAGCCTTACTTGATCTTAGTGCTAGTATGAATTTATTCTAATTTTCCATTTTTCAACAGCTCAATCTTGGTGAGTTAAAACTAATTTTTGTAACTCTTTTCCTTGCCAATAGATCAATAAAAGTGCCAAGAGGGATAATGGAAGATGTTTTACTTCAAGTTGATAAATTCATATATCTTGTGAATTTTATTGTCTTGGATACAGAACCCGTTAAAGGATGTAATTTAGTACCTATTATTTTAAGTCGTCCATTTTTAGCAACTTTTAACACTTTGATTAATTGTAGGAATAGAGTAATGAAGCTTTCATTTAGAAATATGACATTTGAGCTAAATGTTTTTAATATATGTAAGCAACCACATAAAGGGGAGGATGAAAGTGAAAAAGCCAACATGATTGAAATGATTATGGAGGATTATATTTAAAAAGGGAGTTCTATCAATCCTTTAGAAATGTGTTTAATAAATTCATTTAAGTCAAATATACAATTAGATCTTGAAATCTCTGACATATGTTCTTTACTTGATTGTGTACAGGTGATTGAAAATAAAGGATGGAAACCAAAGTTTGAAGAATTATGAGAAAATGAGGATAAACAGAACGAAATTTTAAAGTTGGAGTTAAAACCTCTAGCTGAAGGACTAAAATATGTATTTCTTCTACAATCACAAGCGAACAAAAAAGTATGTTAATTGAAGTATTGAAAATGCATAAAAATGCAATTGGGTGGACTTTAAAAAAAATAAAAAGCATTAATCATTTGATTTGTACACATAGAATACACCTGGAGGATAATGCCAAAACTACCCAGCAACCTCAAAGGAGATTAAATTCACATATGAAAGAGGTAATGAGAGCTAAAGTTCTCAAATTACTTAAAGTATGAATCATATATCCTATCTCATATAGTAAGTGGGTAAGTCCTTCTCAGGTAGTTCCAAAAAAATCTAGAATAACAATCATTGAAAATGAAAAAAGGTGAGTTAATACCAACTCGAGTCTTATCTAGTAGAAAGATGTGCTTAGATTATAGAGAGTTGAATTCGGCCACTAGAAAAGACCATTTTCCCTTACTATTCTTTGACCAAATTTTAGAAAGAGTAGCAGAACATCCCTACTATAACTTTCTAGACCGTTATTTTGGCTATTATCAAATTCCTGTAGTACTAAAGGACCAAGAAAATACTATATTCACATGTCCTTTTGGGAACTTTGCTTTTAGAAAAATGCTTTTTGGACTTTGTAATGCCCTAATAACATTTCAAAGATGTATGTTAAGCATTTTTAATGACATAATTGAGCATTATTTAGAAGTTTTCATAGATGATTTAACTGTGTTTGAAAATTAGTTTGATAATTGTCTTGAAAACTTAAAAAATGTCTTAAAAAGATGTGAAGAAAAGGGTCTTGTATTGAATTGGGAAAGACGTCATTACATGATTGCTTCTGAAATTATTTTGGGATATGTAGTATCTTCTAAAGGAATTGAAGTGGATAAGGCAAAATTCAAACTCATTACTCATTTGCCCTTACTAAAAATAGTCAGAGAAGTCTGATCCTTTCTAGGACATTCTTGATTCTATAGGAGATTCATAAAAAAATTTAGTGCTATGTCTAAATCTCTTTATAACCTCTTAGCAAAAGATGTATCATTTGAGTGGACTCAAGAGTGTCAAAATTCATTTAAAAAATTAATTGACCTCTTAACATCTGCTCCTATCATACAATTTCCTGACTGATCTTTACCTTTTAAGCTCATATTAGATGCCAGTGACTATGCTGTTGGTGCTGTATTGAGACCAAAAAAAGGAAGGTAAACCCTATGTAATTTATTACACAACAACTGAAAAAGAACTACTTGTTGTAATATTTGCATTAGACAAATTTCATTCTTACTTAATTGGTTGTTCAACTATTATGTTTACTGACCATGATGTTGTAAGGTACTTAATGTTAAAACAGGATGCAAAACCAAGACTAATTCAATGGATTCTATTGCTTCAAGAATTTAATATCACTATCAAGGATAAGAAAGGAGCTGAGAATGTTGTTGCAGATCACTTATCAAGACTCGCACCAAATTTATCGATAGAAATAACACCCATTAATGATTCTTTTTTCGATGCATTTTTATTTTCTACTGTTACAATGCTTTGGTATGCTAATATTGTTAATTTTCTTGTAGCACGAGAAATGCCACCTCAATGGAATGCTCCAGGCAAAAAGAAATTTTTAACTGAGGTAAGAAAGTTTTATTGGGATAATCCTTATCTTTTCAAATATTGTCCTGATCAAATATTTCGAAGATGCATACCTGACAATAAGGTAAGTAAAGTTATTAAATTTTGTTATTCTGAAACATGTAGAGGACATTTTTCATCAAAGAAAACAGCTGCAAAAATTTTACAGTGTGAATTTTATTGGTCCACTTTATTTAAAGATACATATATATTTTGTATAACAGGTGAAAATTATCAAAAATTTGGATCCATTTCAAAACGAAACATGATGCCTTTGAACCACATTCTGTTATTGAAATTATGATTGTTGGGGGATAGATTTTATGGGACCATTTCTGCTATCATTTGGATTTACATATATCTTAGTCACAATAAATTATATCTCAAAATGGATTGAGGTTATTCCATGTCAAAATAATGACCATAAAACAGTTATGAAATTTTTGAAAGAAAATATCTTGAGTCGATTTAGAATCCCTCGAGCCATTATAAGTGATAGGAGTAAACACTTAAGTGATAGGAGTAAACACTTTTGTAATAGGCCATTTGAAATATTAATGAAAAAATATGGTATTACTCATAACGTTACCACCCCTTATCATCCTCAAACAAGTGAATAAGTTGATCTAACAAGTAAGGAGATAAAACAAATTTTGAAAAAAACTGTAAACCCAAATTGCAAAGATTGGTCTTTAAGACTTAATGATGCACATTGGGCTTATAGAACTGCTTTTAAAATTTCATTAATTATATCTCCTTATAGGATAGTTTATGAGAAACCTTGTTATTTACCTATGGAACTTGAGCATAAAGCCTACTGGGTATTAAAACTTTCAACATAAATCTTGATTCTACTAGACAGATATGTATATTACAAATAAATTAACTTGAAGAATTCAGAAATGAAGCATATGAGAATTTAAAAATTCATAAAGTTAAAATCAAAGCTTTTCATGATCAAAATATTCAAAGAAAAACATTTGATACTAGTTAAAAGGTTTTGCTTTATAATTCTCGACTTCACATATTCCCTGAATAATTAAGATCTAGATGGAGTGGCCCTTTTATTGTGAAACATGTGTACACTTATGGAACAATTGACATTAAAAATCCTAGAAATGGTAATGTGTTTAAGGTAAATAGGCAAAGACTCAAGCCGTTTCTAGAAAATTAAGATTTTCATGGAGAATTTGTATCCCCATCTGACCCTTGTTACGATACCAATTAATCTTTATTTTACATATTTACATATTTATATATATTTATTCTTCTTCTAACTTTTTTTTTCTTTTACTTACAGGTTAATTTATTATTTTTGTTAAAGTTTTATTTTGCACCCAGTTAATTGGCGGATAATGGTACTCCGTGACATTTCAAGTCAGTTTTGTCAGTTTTTCATAATTACTGATACCTTCTCTTCTTCCCTTTCTAAAAATAATAGATGACATTCTAATGAATTTGAAAAAATATTTTCTCTCATTGCGTCAAAATGCCTTAAAGAAAATTTACCAAGCAAGATGTGAAAGATTAAGGTTATTAATGATTATGAATATACCTACGGATGTACGTTGAATAATTGAAGCTAAAGTTCGATTGGCAGACGAGTTTTCAGACTCATTAATTTCTTACATGCCTAGCTTAGGTAAAAGCTCTTTTGCAAAAAAGTGAAGGGCAAAAAGATTAAATGTTTGTTACAAGTGTGCACACATGACTTGCAACACACGTTGCCACACTTTAGGAATGGTGTCTATAAATTGCGAAGATAAAATTAGGTTTATTAAATATGGCCTGAGTGAGGAGTCTTTAAATGATATCATATCGACTTTTGAGACGCATCCTAGTAGATATGTGCATATTGCAATTCATGAATTATGGACATATTCCTAAAAGAACATGAGTGGTACAGTCTCGAAAATCTAACTTTAAAAGACCTTGTTTGCCACTTTATAAGAAAATTAGATGGGAAGCCTATCCCTGACCCATAGAAGGCATTTAAGTCATTTCTGGACATAAAACCAAAAAATAATGTGAGCCACAATCACAACTACTTGTACATATTTACTATAACTGTTATTTTTAAATATTTCATTTCAACCTTAAATGTCTTCTCCAACAACCAACCACCCACAATTGATTTTGAAAATTTTGCATTTAAAACTTAATCTTATCCATTAACAACTAACTACCCATGTGATTTAACTTTACAATACCTTTTGGCTCTATAAATACATTGCATTATTTCTTCATCTTCATACAAACTCAAAATCATTCAAGAGATAGGGTGAGTGTAATAATAGAAAGATCATCAACTCGTAAATTCATAAAATTTTGTACCTTTTGTGGATCCAGCCTTGAAAAAATTGGAGAGTTTGTAGAAGCAGTGGAAACCCTTAATAAAGTGTTAGCTAAGCGAAAAATTCATTTAGTATATGAGGGATGTAGTCTTTGATCAATGGGATGTATGACAACAGCTGCACAAATAAAGGCAATCGAGTTTTTGGTATCATACCAAAAGCTCTAACTGTTAGGAATATTGTAGGAAAAATAATTGGGGATGAGTTACAAGTATCATCTGCAGCACGACGGATCCTCATTTCTATTTCAACTATTGATCAATTACTCAATGAATTACAAGCTTTTATACCTCTATCTAATCTAACAATGCATCAGCTAGATTGGTATATTGATAACAGTGAAAAGAAAAGTAAAATAGATTTGACGTTTGTCTGTAGCCTATCTACTTTTATATATTTGTAAGCATTTTATGTGGCTTTTTTTTTGCAAGTTTTATTTCCAATAAAAGATGTTTCATGTGATATCTTCTATACTCTACTCTTTCTATATTTTAACATTGAAGACAATGTCTCAATTTGGTTGAGGGAGGATAGTTAATATATAATGTTAGTGTTAATTTTTTTTATTACTTTATACTCTAATAAAAAATATTTATCATGAATGGCGTAAGTAAAAAGTTCATTTATGCATTCTTGAGATGCATTTTAGTTATAAAATGGTAAAGTAAATAGTACATTACTAAACTTTTGAAACACATTGGTTTATCTTTAATGTATTTTACATTTATTTGTTTATTGCTTAAGTTTTTAGTAACTCTTGCGTAAATAAGTTTGCTTTACTATCGAGGTATGATTTCGAAATTGTTTAGTTTAAATCACTTTTTTTTTTATCTAGGTTACTAAATAATAACTTCTTAAATTATTTTTTGAGCATAATACTAAACTTTGTGGTAAGATGGATAATTCAATATATATAGCCAAGGGAATTTTTATGTTTAAGTATACATATTCTTTTCTAAACTCACATATCTTTTGTGAGTGAATAGCGATGTTTGAGATAACAGTTTACGAACTTTTATTGGTCTTTTAAAATAGTTAATTTTTGTTTGGAATGATATTATTTGGGATGAGGAATGATTTGGTTGCTTAGCTGAAGGATGATAAAAAAAATGGAAAAGAATTATGGTAAGAAATTGCTCTTATTTTGTAATGATTCCTTATGTCTTTAAAAAAATAAATAAAAATAAACACAAAAAATACAACAAAAGAAAGAGAAAATAAGTCAATTCAGTTCAATAAAGTCTTCATTAAATTTAGAAGATAAAAGTTATTAAGAAGTAAAAGTTATCACCAGACTCTCTATTCGTAAGATTCACATAAAATAATTAAAATTTTAAAGCTAGCATGTGGTAAGAATGGTTTGACTCTAAACAATTAATTTTTCTATCTTTAGATCAATGTTAGTTTGTCTGTCTGTCCTTAAATGGAAGTTTGTTTTTAGCGATTATCTATTTTCAACTCTATAGTGAAATCCTAACCTGTTAAACAGTAATTCACCTGTGAGGATATGGAGTTGAGGCTTTTACTTGGAGAAAATTTTCAAGGCTATATATATTGTGGTTTGTGATAAGAATGCTTCAGCTTAATTCACATACATACAATTTTAGAAGTTATGATTGAAATAACCTTTATAGCGATTGTGATCTTGAACTGACGTTTTGTTTGAAATACTTAAGTAGTGTTCAACTTTTATTTATGCTTGAATTGTTAGGGACTAGCAATAAGCTGGTTGAGGTGTGATAAACACTTGAAATTAAATATTTAATAAAGGTTTTACATCATTGTTTTGTGTTGTATTACTAATGTCTTTAAACCCCCCCTCTCTAACTTAAGTATGTTCACAATAATGTACCTAATTAGCTTTTAATTGTTTTATGATAGGTTTGGTAAAATGGGCATAACTTTCTACATGTGAATCTAATTGGAGTGGTTTTTGAACCTGTGAAAAGCTAGCTAAATGGGCTAATATATTTTATTTCATAAGGCATTCGAAATTAGAGCGTTTAGAGGGTAAAAATGGCCTAAAATAAAGCTGATCTATAGTACAGGCCCAGTCCGAACAGCCATCAATATTTGGCCCATAACTATAAAATACGTATCTAATACATATGAGAAAACTAAATTTAAAAAGATAAGAGACTTATCTAAAACTTTTATTTTTTGAGTGATAGCTAATTTGAACCACATCAATTTTAAATTAGATAATCAAGTGGGTACATTAATGATAATCAATGCAAATTAGTTTCCACTCTTCTTGACTTTTATCATCCATTTGGTTCCCTCTTTATTTGTCTTGACTTATCTATGTTTTTCTATAAATAGATGGCTTGTTTATGCCTAAAGTATATAACTAGAGAGTTAGATTTTAGTTCAAAATACTTGTCTTTTGTATTATCTCTTTGTAATATTATTTCTCTTCTTTACTATTCTAAAGTCATGTTATCTCTTCTTCCATTTCTTTTATTTTTCTTTAGTTTTATTATGTCCAAGTAATTTTCTTTATGCTAAGATGAAAGGGTAAAACTATTGGCAAGGTAATACGATATACTTAACTCTTATTCATGAATTTAATGTTTCATTCTTAAGTTATGAAAATTTATATATGATGTATTTATTTTGTTTGTAATATTAATATCATTTCTTTTAAAGTGGTGTATCTTAATTTATTATAGACAATTTTTATAGTTGGCACAATAAATGTTTGAAACCATTTATAAAATTTGACGTAGATACCCTTTCTTGTAAATTGGGAGTCTTGATTTATTGTAGACAAATATAAAGATTGGCATAATAAATACTTGAATTTATTTATAAGAGTTAGTGTATAATAAATGAAAGAAATAAATACTAGTTAATATATAAATAGTGATGAACTTTAATTGTTATATCTTTCAATTGGAATCTTCTTCATGTAAGGATTCCAATTGAGTTATAAAAAGAGTTGAATATATTCTTACTTCATATTCCAAGAGTGGATCCCCCTAGCCTTAGATTTTATTTTAATTAGTTAATTGAATTAATATTTGCAGACATCTTATACTGCATTAATTGTCTTTAAATTATTTATTGTTTGTAATTTTAATTCCACTTCCCTATGGATCAACCCCGTTCTTACCAGGTTATTTATTACTTCGACAATCCTATACTTGGGAATAAACTCCTATATTTGTGACGTGTCAGAAACCTTTCATAGTCTGACCACTGGGTGTCGCTGGGTATGGTTTAATGCTCATGGAGTCCGGTGTGCATAGATATGGGATCCATCGCTCATTTAGGTGAGTAATATATCCTAATGCTCTAAGATAGTATTTCAAAACATTTTATGGCAATAAGCAGTAAATTCCGAGAAAAGAGTTTAACCCTAGGGATAAATAATATCACAAAAGTGTTTGCGAATATTATTTATTGAAATACAATTCTAGAGATATGCTTTCGGTCGGGCATATAGGCATTTGACGGCGTTGATCTATATCTTTGTTCTACCTAAATATAAATGATTGGGGGATTATACGAATATGTTATAACCTCAACTTGTATAGTCTAACGCGCTGCTTTGTAATATCCATAATATGTGTATAGGATATAGTTCACGGATGTATGGAGGAGTTTCACATGACAATTTGAGTGTGGCCCTAGAGAGTCTCACAATATAAAGTGTAGTCATTGTGTACTAAGGTAGCATTATGGATTGAACAGTTCCATGCTAGAAATTTCAGCAAACTTAAAAGATATTTCAGGGTTCCTCGGGTAATAAATTTTTCTAGATTTAAATATTAAGTATATCATTTAATTAGTTGGTGTTTACGCTCAAAATGTAATACGGCTATCACAGTATAGATTAAGCTGTCGATCCCACAAGGAAGCTTTTGAAAAAAAAGGTTAGTGAAATAAAAATATTAAAAGAGTAAAAAGGAGAAAACTAATTAATTGGTTTAAGTATATGAGATAGAATTGTCTATGAATTAAGAGAAAAGTCTTATGATGATGTAAGCAAGGCTTTGAAAATCACAATTGTATTTTATAAATCCACTCTACACTTTGATTCAATATTTATAACTCAATTGAAAGTTTCACATCCCAAACAATCAATCAGAAGATATGTAAAATATAGCACATTTGATAACACATGTATTTAATATGACTAAACTCTTTGTAAACATTAACACAAACCATGTTCATTTCTACAAGTTATTTAAGATCGACAATATATCATTTTAACAATGTTGCAGTAAAAGATCAACTTGAATATCAAATAATTATTATGTTTACATATTATCCAAGATCGACAATATATCGATTGACAATATTGTAGTAAAAGACTAACATATAAAACAATGTAAACAATAACAATTATAATTCAACAAGAATCACATAAAGAAAGTATGACTAAAAATATATGAAATATGAGAATTATAACCTCTGGAATATAGAAAAATAATAGATAAGAGTTTAGGCATAAACAAACTTACAAATATTTGTAACTCTTGATAAAGAATCAAAGTATAGAAGTAAATTTATTACACATAAAAACTCATCTCTAGAGTTTGTTTAGATAAAAGATTTAATGTGAGTTTAGGTATAAGAAAAGTATTAGATAATGAAATATTATAGTAAGACACTTATTCAACGTTACTAACATTCATAAAAGATCCATTGACAGTTTGAATAGAGGATAAATATAAAGTAAGGGATTTAGAGGAGAATAATAGAATCAAAGACCATGTGATTATAATATACAAAATCAAAATACCAAAAGTTACTTAAAAGAATAGAGGAAGCAAAAATGGAAGGTTTACCAAAGTTCAATAAAAGTTGGTGAAGTAAAGTTTCAAGATCACTAACTAAATAAAAAGAAGAACTGGCACTATTCTGAGTAGTAACAACATAGAGTGATAGAGGCCTTATATAAGTAGCACCTTGAGACTGTTTATTTTTGTTGGGATAATCTTTCTTATAATGACTAGGTCCAAGCTTTTTACATTTTTTACATTTATGTGTCGGCAATTTAGAGATATATAACCAGGTAAATGGTAATAACAACATGTTATGGTTTGAGTAGAGTTGACAGATTTATGCTGAGTAGCAAGGACTGTATATGTGCGAACTAGCTTAAGAGTAGCAAATCTTGTTTCTTCATAAATAAGACCATCAATAACCTGATCCAAAGAAGGTAGGGACCTTTGATGAAGCAAGGAGGCATAAGTAAACTCAAATTTATCTTATAGAGCTATAAGAAGTTGAATCAGACGTTAATGATCTTGATAGACAATAAAAATTTGGGCATCATCATTATTCTTCTAAATTGGTTCTAAAATAGCCAACTTGATAAGGGCATAATTGTTATTTAATTTTTTATATTTTTATCTTGATATTATATTATTTTATTAGAATAAATGGCTATTTATGTGCATTATTGATTATTTATATGCATCTGTCGCTCCTGCGCTACAAGAATTTTTGCTCTAACGCTGGAACCTTGATCAAAATAAAAAAGAAATAAAACCTAATTAAGTCGCAGTTTGTCATCTCAGCATTGGCTAGCTACCGCACCAGCGACGGTCCAGCACTTTAACACCATTCTTTCATCGCCCCAACAATCCTGACTTTTAAACGCAATACCCCAGCAGCAACACGATTTCTGAATCGACAAGAATTTGGGATTTTCAAGCTCAAATCAATCCCTATAAAAGGCCACTTGTCCCCAGCTTTCAAGGAACATACAATGAGACACAAGATACTTAAGAGACTCACAACATAAGTCTAAAGAGTAATTAGAGCATAATTGAAGCAATAATAGAGATAAATTCAAGGCTTTCTTTGGCATCAAGAGTTTCTAGGCTATTCAATCAAGAGTAATTCAACATCAATATCGGTTTGCTATTGATTGTATCATATTTTCTTATTATTTTTACCATTGTTCTCTTGTAGCCATAAACTAAATTTTCTTTCTAGGGTTAATACTGAAACTCAATATGTGTGCTTAATTATCATATCTTTCTAATATTTAATAAATTTAGTTCTTTGTTATTCAAATTATTTGTTCTTAATGCTTCAATATATTTTGTCAATATATGGTGAATGAATTGGTAATATTTTGATAAACTCGAAAAAGGAATCATTATATTTAGACCTAGGTAATTTGATACATGATTGTAAAGTAACATTCAATGTTACATATGCAAGTTTTAAATTATGATGGGAATATACCCAATTGACATGTATGATCTATAAGACTTATTCTTAATAAGTCTTAGTTTATTACAAGTATCATAAGAATATAAATGTTTGGTAAATTAAGGTATACTTGCATGACCTTGGGAGAGGCTTGTGAATACATTAGTATTTTGATCAATAACAAGAACTAAGAGATTTAAATATTAGAAGATTAATCATTGAAAATCATATTGAGGGATGGTATTAACCCTAAGTTTTTTCTATATTGTTATCTTTTAAATTTCTTTACATTGTATCATTGCTTTTATATTTTTTAAATTAATTCTTAGATTTTTATTTTTTTTTAATAATTACTAGAAAGACATAATTTTAGTACTTGGTTAAAAAAAAATATATTATCCTTGTAGGTTCAACATCCAATTCTTTTGTCCCTTTATTACTTGCATATATAGTGTATACTTGCACTCAATTTTTAGATATAGAATTATGGCATCACAAATGATCCCAAATAAAATGCGTCTAAGAATAAAAATTAGCGATGGACTGTCCTGGTTCTTGTCAGAGTTGATGTAATTTTTGTAGTAGTTGACATTAATGAGATAGATCCATGGTTGTGTAACGATGTGCAAGAAAATTCTAAAGTGATTTGGCAATATCAAATTATTCATAGTAAAGACTGGTGGATAGAGTAGAGGTATTCTGAAATCATGTAATGATTTAGTAATGTTTGCTATCCAATCTTTTAGTTTGTCAATAAAGGCTTCCAGCTTCCTATTATTATGTTGTTTGGGCAAAGTAACATTATTAGTGATATAGCACCAAAGTTTCCTACTTTTGAGAAAGTTGCACATAACTTGTGCCTATAAAACATAATTATATCCATGAAGAATAATATAAATAAGTTGGGAGACATACAACTCATCCATTAGAAAATTGCAATTTTGACCCCTTACCTTTTAAAAAATTATAATTTTATCCTTAAATTATTCATATTTATAATTTAACCCATAAACTTTAAAAAATATAAAATAGCTCCTAAAGAATTTAATAATTACAGAATAACCCCACAAGTTTTAACAATTATAGAATTACCTATAAAAAAAATAATAATCTGACCTCATATTGTTTGAAAAGTTTGCAAAAAAACTTTTATTGCAAATATGAGGACCAATCGAGAAAAGAAACACCATAGATTGATAGATCCAGCAACGAGGAGTTGAATGGTGCTAGCAGTGAGAGGACATCCATCAAAAAATGATCAAGATTTAAGATGGATGATGACAAACAATAGGATAGCTTAACGGTGCGTGTGGTGCGGCGGCGAATTGAAACGATTCTGATGTGGTTAGAATCACTGGTCGATTTTGGGTAGATGGGTTGAGCAATGCATGTTCACTCATCAAAAAATGGCCGAAATCTTAGTTAGGTAGTAACAGCGGCAGAGAAGTTTGAACATGTGTGCATTATTTCGACATATGATCAATGTGATTCTAGTGGGGTTCGAATAGCCGACAATGTTTGAATGTCCTAGGCTAGGCAATTTCATTCACGAAAAACTTCGATAAATCTTCAGTGGCTTTTCGGTGAACATTCGATGAGTTTCTAAAATAATTCTGGCAAGTTTCGGCTAAACAATAAGATATTGAAAGATCCAAAACTCTGATACCATGAGAGAAATATAAAAGATGTATATATTTTACTATAAAATAATGTTTAGAGTAAGCCTTTATATAAACTTTAGACTTATAGGAAAACTAAAATTGACAAAATAAAAAATATATTTACACATTAATGACATTACAGGAAAGGTAAATTATGTAAATATATTAAGGAGGATTATTTGATTGATTTATGTTTTGAATATTTATGATTTATGTTTCTTCTTACTTTTGCTTGTTGCTTGTTTCGAGAAATATATCGATCAATTCCGACTCTTTTTTTCTATTGATTCTTTTTTTTTATCAAAATGTATTGATCCACAGATCTATGTGTCTATATAAATCCTGTTATGAATTAACAAAAATGTGCAAAAACTCTAATTGCCTCTATTGTTCTATCAGTCTCTTTTATTTTTATTTTTAAATATGGCATCACCATTCTCTTTGGCAGCATCCACTAATTCAGAGCTTAATTTAAAAGTCATATTTAAGCCTTAGACATTTTTAAGATACCCCTAATAATTAATAAATACAAATGCTTTTCTAATTCAGAGCTTAATTTGAAAGCCATATTTAAGCCCTAGACATTTTCAAGATGCCCCTAATAACTAATAAATACAAATGCTTTTCTAATTCATAGCTTAATTTGAAAACCATATTTAAGTCCTAGACATTTTCAAGATGCCCCTAATAACTAATAAATACAAATGCTTTTCCTTGTGCAGATCTTATTTTAATAAAAATTTGATGAGTCAACTCACTTACTAGTCTTGCTTTTACTATTATAAACTTCAAGCATTGCTTGATGTAAAACATATATTGATTTTTTTTGTCTTTTGTTGAATTTTTTTTAGGATTGATAGATAATTTGATATTTATGCGCAACAAGGCACACTAAATTGGCCATTTAATTACTTTTTAATTTATTGATTTTTTTTACTTTGTTACAATTTAGTAATTAAATAATAAAGAACAACTAATTAATTTTTTTAATTTATTTTCCTTTTGATGCAATTATAATTAATAAATGAGTAAATAATAAAATAATTGAAGTATAAACAAAATTAATTTTGAAGTATTTTTAAATAAAGACCAAATAATTAAATAATTTATTATAAATAATTTATTATAAATAATTAATTGATAAATTATTTTTTACAACTTATTATTTTATAAATTAATTAATTAATTCTTATAATTACTTAATTTTATTACTTCTTTTATACCTTCTTCTAATAAAATTAAATTTATTACATGTTTTTTTCATTTTATTTATATATTTATTGATGAAATTATTTAATTGAGTCAAAATTAAAAAACTTGTGCGTTGTTTCTCATGCTCGAGAAACATCGCACAAAATTAGTAGAGCGCATTGGCACGCCTCTTGCGCACGAGAGAGATGCATGCGAGATGAGCATAACGAATAGAAACTTTTTTCTTCTTCTTCTTCTTTCTTGTTCTTTCTTTTGTTTCACTATTCTTTATCATTTTTCATTATAAGGATGGGTAATTTCGGGTTCGAAAATTTTCAACCCCTACCGGAACCCGATTGGGATGCCGAAATGTGTCCCGATTAGGACACATTTTGGGTCGGGACAAATTCCGACCCGACCTCGGGTCAGGAAATCCTAATTTTTTTATAAAAAAAATTATTTTGAAACGACGTAGTCTTGATTCGGGTTCGGGACAGGTCGAGACAATTCGAGATAGTTCGGGTCGGGTTCGGGACAATTCGAGACAATTCAGGACTGTTCTAGACCGTTCAAGACGGGTTCGAAATAATTCAGGACTGTTCAGGTCAAGTTCGAGATGGGTTGAGAATTTTCATTCGGGTTCGGGAATTTCTCGAACCCGACCTGTCCCGAACCCATTCCTGTTCCCATCCCATCTTAAAATTTTGGGACAGATCGAGTCGGGTTCGGGAATAATGTTCATCCCTACTTCATTGTTTTCTAAATTGTTTTCAATACAATTAGAAATAAAATTTTGTATCTTAAAAGAAAGATGGGGAGGACAAAGATTAATCTAGTAAAAATGGCAATATTTTTCAAAGGAAAAAAAATTTAATACACCGATTTTGGAATCGATGAGAGAAAAAAATAGAACGAGGAAGAAGAAAAAGAAGAAAATAGTGAAAAGGGTAGTTTAGTCAATGTACCCTATTTTGGCTAATAAAAATTAACACTTTGACTTATGACCAAAAAAAAATATTGTCTAAAAATATGAATCATTTATAAAAAAAAATTCCTTTTTATTATAGTATATACTCTAGTTTTTAAGAGTTAACTTTACGTATTTTTTTAATTGTTTTTAGTCCTTATATGTGTACTTTAAATCCCTTTTTTTTTATTAAATTGATAGCCTTTTACTCAATCAATAGGAAGTGTTTTTGGCATGTAATGTAGTGCCTATCTTTATGTTTTTATTTATAAAGGCTAGTTGATTAATAAAGTATTGCAAAAAAGAGTGATTTTCCTTCTTCCTCATTTTGTGTTTCTTTGGTCTCTTTCAAAAGTCTTTCTATTTCTAGGAGTGGTATCAGTGCCTGTTTGTGAGAAAAGAGAGCTAAAAGAAAATTAAAATATAAGTGAGGTTGAGAGAGTCAGCAAATAAAAAGGAGTTTATGAGATAAAGTGATATATTGCAGTAGTTTAATCTTTTCTATTTCATATTTTTGTTTTGTAATAGCAACATTTCTCATGGCCACTGTAAATTTTGTTCAACCTTCTATTCCCAACTGATGGTCACTACGACTATAGAAGTATGTTGATGAAAAACTTCTTAACATCCTAAGAGTATTGGCATGTTATTTCTAATGAAATAACAGAACCAACAACTGGCACAACAACTAAAGATGCACTGAGACTGGAGTTAGAAGAGCAGTTATTAAATGATCTCGAGGTGAAAAATTATCTTTTCCAAATAATTGATCATTCAATCTTATAGACTATTCTCAACAAAGACACTTCCAAGGAAATGTGGGATTCTATAAAGAAGTATCAAGGAGTAAAGGAAAAAAATACAGTAGCTACAACCTCTTTGTTCAGAGTTCGAAACACTACAAATGAAATTGAGAGAGTCGATTACAGATTATTTTTGAATAATGATGGAAATTTTCAATAAAATGCGAATCCATAGTGACAAGATATGAGACTTCATCATTGTTGTGAAGATTCTTCGATTCATGACATAAAAATTTTATTTTGTTATCTATTCTATAGAAGAATCTAAGGATATTGATAAGTTTTTGATTGATGAATTGTATAAAATTAATCAATAAGAGAAAGATGAGCAAGCAATGAAGTCTTCAATTGACAATCATTCTTTGACACCAAGAGGAGATAGAGGACGAGGCAAAGGTAGAGGTAGAGGTAGAGGAAGAGGAAACAATGATCGTGGAAACCAACAACACCATCAGCACCAAAAGAATCAATTTCAAGGAAGAGGAAGAGGGCGAGGAGGCCGCCACTAAACAACTTATAAACTAAAGTCAGTAGACAAGTCCAATGTGGAATGCTACAAATGTTATAGATATGGACATTATTAGTCATAATGTAGAACTATTTTGAATAGACAAAGTTTAAAAAAAGAATTAACTTTACCAAAAAAAAGTTGAAGAAGAGGTATCTCTTCTGATGATGTGTCACGTGAAGGAAGAAACTAAAAGAACATGTGGTATTTAGACACTAACTGCAACAATCACATGTGTAAAAATAAGAAGGCATTCTCTGAATTGGATGAATCTTTCTACAACACTGTCAAGTTTGGTGACAACTCTATTGTTTCCATCTTGGGAAAAGGAAGGGTAACTATACAAACTAAGAGAAATTCCACCCATACAATCTTTAATGTTCTTTTTATCCCAAATTTAAAAACTAACTTGCTTAATGTGGGTCAGCTGCAAAAAAAGGGGTACAAGATTTCTTTTAAAGATGGAGTATGTCGAATTCAAGATGCAAAGTTAGGCTTAATTGCTCAAGTTAAAGAATCATATATTCCCACTTTATCTCTACAATAACACTCATTCATGCTTCTCAGCAAGATTGAAGGATGCAACATAGTTATGGCATTTTTGCTATGGTCATTTAAACGTTAGTGGATTAAATACTTTAACAACAAAAAACTATGGTGACTGGTCTTCCACAAAGTGTAGCTCCCTCTGAAGTTTGTGAAGAATATATTGTTAACAAACATCGTAATTAATTTCTGCAAGGAAAATCATGGAAAGCAAAAAAATTATTGGAGGTGGTTCATTTCAACATTTGCATACCAATAAATCCATCATTAACTAGAGGTGAAAAATTACCTTCATCAATGATTATAGCTGAAAATTTGGTCTATTTTTTGTAGAAAAAATCTGAAATTTTTGCAACCTTTAAAAGACAAAAAGTTTGAAAAAGAAGTTGGCAACCCAATAAAAGTTCTTCACACTGATCGTGGTAGAGATTACAACTCATATGAATTTGTAAATTTTTGTGAGACTCGTGGAATCAAGAGGCAACAATAGCTTACACGCCTAGACAAAACAGGGTGTATGAGAGGAAAAATCACAAAATTATAAACATGGTGTGAAGTCTTTTGTCAAAGAGTAGAGTTCCAAAACCTTTTTAGTCAAAAGTAATCAATTGCAGTATTCATATATTGAACAGAAGTGTCACATTTGTTGTTCAAAATATAACTCTTGAGGAAGTTTGAAGCAGATGCAGACCATCTATAGATCACTTTAGAGTTTTTGGATGTAATGCATTTATGCATATCCCTGACGAGAAAATGAGAAAGCTAGATGACAAAGGAGAAAAATGCACTTTTCTTGATGTTAGTGAACAATCAAAAGCTTATAAGCTCTACAATCCTAGCACCAAGAAATTTTTCATAAGTCTCAACATTATCTTTGATGAGGAAACATTCTGGCCATGGAATTACAATGTAAAATAGTCCTTAACGGTGGGGTAATAGTGTATCTCATGGTCTGAGACTATTATTCCCTTTCGTTGGAGAAGAAGGACTGTCCATAGGTGTCTTGGTTGGACTGCACTGTTGAGGTGTTTATACAGCAGGTGTTGTAGTTTGTTTATCCACCAGGATTTTGGGTAGAACCACTGGAAAAAAATACAAACTGGGTCGTCGTCTTCATGTTGCTGTATCCATTCAAGGGTTATCTGTAATGGAAAATCCATAGCGATGGTGTACAGATCTAGTAAATACCAAAGCAAGTACATGACATTTTTGGACCATTTGTGGAAGGGAGTGGCTCAGTGAAGATGGAAAAATGGATAATCGATATTGAAAATAGGACTTCCAATAACAGAGTATCCATGTTCTTGGACAGCTTGTATGGCATAGTTAGATATCAGTTCTTTGGCTACAGAGTGGAGGGTTCTAGTTCGAATAAGTTCTGGTAGTTCAGGTGGAACGAAGGGTACATGAGGTTTGACTGTAAATTTGCTCATCATGAAGATGGTGAGCTATTTTTTCTTTGTGGTTGGTGGAGTGGTTGTGGGGCTCAGGCTTTTTATAGGATTTCATGAAAGAAAGTCTACGATAGTGTTGTCTTTTCCTTTCACGTGGATGACGTCAAAGGAGTAGTTGGAGAACCATCTCTGTCATCTCAATAATTATGCTGGAGGAATCTTTTTCTGCTTAAAATTGAGCATGTTGGGAAAAGCTGACATGTCAATTTCAATTTGGAAATGATGACCAATCAAGTGAAACTCGAATCTCTTAATGCCACGCTTTACAGCTAATATTTCTTTGTACGTGCTATGATAGTGGATTTCTGAGTCAGTGAAGCTGCCACTTTTGTATCTACATATCCTTCTTTTTTCATCGAGTTCTTCAAGGAGAATTGCACTCCAGTATAGATCACTTGCATCTGTTTTCAGAATTCTTTTTCCCGAGGAGGGGATTTGGAGTGGTAGCAAAGTGTTGGCTATCTCTTTCAACTTTTTGACTGAAGTGGTTTGCTCAGGGGACCAAGGAGGGTGGTTTTTTCTGAGCATTTGGTAGAGCGGTTTTGTCAACTGGGCCAGGTTCTGAATAAAGTCAGACATGTAGTTGACAATTCCTAAGAATTGTTGGAGTTGTGTGCTGGATAAGTTTTCTTCTGGAAACTTGGTGAGTTGGCTGGCAATATGAGGCTGAAGTGTGAATTGTCCGTTGTTGATTGTCATTCCAAGAAAGTCAATCTGGCTGTGGCCCACCTGACATTTTGTTGGAGAAATCATAATTCCATATTTCTGCAAGAGGGTCCCGAAATGCAAAAGCAACTGGTGATGGTTATCTGCATTATCCGAGAATAGCAAGATGTCATCAATATAGATGAGTCTTGTTTTCGGGATTGGCTCGAATATCTGCATTATTGCTTTTTGGAATAGTGAAGGGGCTGTCTTAAGTCCAAAAGGAAGAACCGTCCACTGAAAGTGATGCTGCAGTGTACAGAATGCTGTCTTATGGCGATCTTCCGGATCTATTCCAAGTTGCCAGAATCCTGATTTGAGATCAAACTTTGAAAACAATTTTGCTGTGGATATTCTGGAAAAGAGTTGCTGTCTGTTGGGTAGTGAAAACTTGTCATCTTGTAAAAAATCATTAAGAGGTTGATAATTAATTACAAGACGCAGTTTGCCCCTGACTTGTTCACTTCTTTTGTTGACATAAAAGGCTTGACATGCCCATTGAGAGCTTGTTGGCTCGATCAATCCTTCGTTTAAGAGTTGAGTCAGTTCGTCTTTGGCAAGTTGGAGATGTTCTGGTGACATGCCTGGATGACTTGCTTTTGTTGGGTTGATGGCTTCGTTTTTATTGAACGGAAGTTTGATGAAAAAGGTTTGGTTTTTCCACAAAGGATTCGGACATTTGAGAATAAACTCTGAATGGCTATTGGCGGCTGATTGGGCTTTGATTTGGTCAAAGGTAACTGTTATGTTGTCAAGGGTGAAATAATTTGGAATGGTGGTCCAATGAAGGAAATGGGCTTTGAATTGTAATCCGTTGGGCTTGGGTTGGACTCTTTTTTTAATAACTTTTGGATAAGATCAAACCCAATAACGATATCTTTACTGGGTAAATCAGATCCTAAAAGCTTATGTTTTATCATTAGTCCAGGAAAGAACTTGAGATAAATTGTCTTACTGATAAGATTAACAGTAAACAATTCATCATTAGTAGCTCTGAAGGTCTGTTGGTACGGTTTCCAATACTGGTTTGGTAAAATGGCTGAATTCAGGATGGAGGCAGCAGCTCCTGTATCAAGAAGTCCTGAGACTTTAATTGGGTTTTTATATTTGGTGGGAAGTATTTGGATTTCTATCATGAGGACTAAGATTGAGGACAATGATGGATTGGTTAGGTGGTGTGGTTTGGGTTGGATTTTTAGGGAATCTGTTATGAAGTTTGTTTCTGAGTCTGAGGATGAAATGACCAAGATTGTATTACTATCTGGTTCTGACTGTTCTGAATAGATTGATTCAAGATCAACCTGTTCTGGATTACATTGGGAAACAGTAGTGATGGCAGCAAAGACTTTTTTTCTTTTGGCTTTTTGTGGGCACTGTTTGGCAAAGTGACCTTTTTGTTTGCAGATGAAACATCTGTTGGACTTTTTGGACAAAGCTGATCGTCGTTTGAAAAAACATTTCTTCCTTAGCTTGTATGGAGACTGGAACTTGTATTTCCTGTAGTGTTGTTTCTTTTTCACACTGCAGCTACAGCTTCCTGGTTTTGGACATTTGATCAGCAAGTCTGGCCTTTCACATGCTCTTTGAATCTTTTTTCCTGTATGATCAAAATCTTTGAAAAATTTGTGACGTGCACATAATTTGTCAAGTGCGAGCATGATGGATTGTTGAATGATGCCGATTGAGGCGTTTGCAAGAGTTTGTCTTTTAGCTTCAATGATTCTAAGTACTTCTTGTCCCAAGGGTTCTGGAACAGAATTCAGATATGCTTGTTTTAAATTGGGATCGTCTATTCCAAGCATATAGTATCTAGATACCGCCTTTTTGAAATAAAGCTCAAGATCTTTTCGCTTGAATGAGCAACACTTTAGTTTAAAAAATTCTTCTCTAGCTTTATCCACTAAGTGTGCTTCTTCACCTACAAATTCTGCAAAGATAAAGCTGATGAACTGTTCAATTGTGGGTACCTGTTGTAGCATTATTTGGCGATAATCTCCAAGATGTAGATACCAATACTTGAGAATTCCCTGGAATCTTTCAATTGCTTTGTGTATGACATTAGCAATGGTTTCATTTGGCTTTTGGGTCTCAATTATACATCATGCTTGAAATTCAAAAATTCGTTCAACCCATTTGATAGGGGGAACGTCATCAAGGGTGAACCAGTGTTTCTTTTCAGATAAGTGTTCTGCAGGTCTTATTGGTTGGGTCTGGGGAATAGAGTATGTTTCATCCATAGAAGATGAACCATATTCTTCTGTTTGAGGATGTGATGGCTGTGGGTCCACAGGGGTGTTCATGAATTGAGGCTGGGTAACTGACTCTGAGTCAGAAAGAGAGTTTGGTGAGGACATAGTTGTGGTTGGATGACTGAGAATAGAGAAAGTTGGTGACTTTTGGTTTAGGGCCATGAATTGGGCTTTGGAGGCTGGTAGAAATATTTGTGGCATCGGTGGGGCCATAGATGGCATAGAGACTTTTGGAAGTCTTGTCTGTGGAATTATTGGTTCTGTTGTGAAGGAAGTGATTGAGTTTGTTGACTCTGTACTGGATTTTGGAACTGGTTCTTCACGACTTGTGCTGGCATGTCTTCAGGTATGTTCTTTTGTCTTTTTCTTTGGGATAAGCTTGGAGTTATCACCAAAGATGGAGAAAGAACTGGTGCCGAAAGATTGTGACATCTTTGGAAGAGTGTCTGTAGGCTTCCATGGTTGAACAAATTCATTCTCAAGACTTTGTAACTGGATCTTGAGATGATTTATCCTTTTTTCTTGTTCTGCAAAAGGAAGACCTTGTCTGATAAGCTCACAAATATGTTCATGGAGGGTTTTGATTTCAAGCCGGAGTTTTTCAAGAATGGTTATGTGAGTGCTAAAGCCTGTGTCAACTTTGGCTTCAATCCGTTGTTGGGATTCTTCAAGTCTTTTTAGAACTTGGTTTTGTGCAACAGTATTTTCTGATTGCCAATTCAATACTGCTTCAGTTGGGCTGATCTGTTCATAAGAGCCATCTGGTTTTCAGATATTTGGCTGCTTTACCTTCCATTGTTGGAAAGTATTTTCTTCTGGTTTGGTTTGGGGGATTAATGGAGGAAAGTCTATTGGGGTAAACATGTAAGCTGGAATTGGTACTGAGGGTGGTATTAGTTTATTTTTGGAAATGGTTTTAGCTTGTGATAGGGTTGAAAAGACTTTGGCAGTGGCTTTGGTTTTGGTGTTGAGTAAGTGACGTAGTAGTCAAACTTACCAGAGGGTTCGCCAAGAAGACCAACATCAGAGTCACCATCATCATATCTTTCTTTTAAGATTTGTTGAGAGTTTTTCTTCTTTTGACATTTTCTTTTCCTTTTTTCAAAGTTTTCATCATTAGAAAAGGGGTCTGATTGACATGAAGGACACTGACAGTCAATGTCCCAATAACAATGACCATCGGGATCTTTGAAAGGAAAAATAGGGCTTCCTTCAGAGTTGAAAGCGACTGCTGGCAAGTTTCCTGGTTTGTTTTTTAATTTACTTGGCTGGACCATAAACTGTGTGGGAAAAAGATTTAGTGGTGCAGATGGACCGGGTTTTTCAAAGCTTATTTCAGTCTGGCTATCTCTTCTTTGAAAGAAGTTGTGTTTGATTAATTGTAGGGATTTTGGTGTTTGGTTTTGTTTGTGGTTTTGTTCATACTTGGTGATCCAGGTGTTTGGCAAAAGGTTGACAAGTTCTTCATTTGACAACTGTCTGGGAACATATGTACAGGATGGGACTTTAGTAGAGTCAACAGAGATGAGTAAAGCATCTTGGTTTGAATGAGGGATTCCAAAGTCAAGAGTATGGTTTTGGACTCGGTACACCATTTGATAGTGTAGAGTAGCCATGTATGTTTCTATTTCTGGAACTGCTCCTGTGATCTGGATTTGGGCTTTTAGGGCTGAGGTAAGACTTGGGTCAGATATTGGCATGCAAACGTTTGGGTATATTGTGATTAACACTGTTCCTGCATTAAGAGTGGTCTGGATTGTGCCAATACATGCTTCTTTGTAGGTTGAAAACCTCGTATCAAGTAAGGCTATCCTTCCTACAGTCTCAAGGCCTTTTTTCTGCCATGAAAGGTTAAAGTAAATCTTACTGCTCCAAAGTGGAGATGAGTGTATCCTTGCCTTAGCCATTGAGGGATAAGATCTGTTGGAAGCTGAAGAGGAACCAACTGTTCTTCTGTTGTGGCTGGAAGGAAACAATGATCAAACCGGGTGGCTTGAACATATTCTTTGGATTTGGGTTTGGATGGAGTAACAAGATGTTTTATGGTGGAAGACACGGATTTTTGGAGTTTGAGAAAAGCATTGTATAGGTTGATTATAGAGAGATCTGTGACAGGGATTTTGGATTCTTCAGGTAAATAAGTTATTTCGTACAAATGATCTATTTTAGATGCATCAGTGGATTTGAGAGATGTAGAAGAAGTAAGAGTAGAGGATGAAGTAGATAGAGTAGGTAGAGGAATAGGAGAAGAGGATAAGGATGAGGATTCCATTTCTTATATTCTAGAATTCTTTATACACCCTGACAAAAAAAGAGAAAAAAAGACTGGGCTCTGATACCACAAAATAGAAATGAGAACTCTAGAAAGAGTCCTGACAGAAGAAAACCAAATAATTCCTCCATCAATATGGATTTCTCTTTAAGACCATGCACCTTGGGAGAATGTGTCGCCAGACTTCTCTGAAAGAATGAACAATGCAGACTCCATTTTTCGAAGAAACCAACTCCAGACCTCTCACAGACAGACTGATTATGCCAGACATCATCACTACACTCCAAACCCAAACGAACCTCCAAAACTAGACAGTTTCCCATAACCAAGCGTGCCATGTGACCACATGCAAGTGGATGACACCTCATAATAACCCAACTTGACTTTATCACTGTTCCAGGATGCCCAACCTTATCCAACCGACAGTGAAATCCAACAGGAAGCAGTCATGATAGCAAGCACAAGTTCAATGGAACCCACATCACTAGACACAATAAGCTTTTGGGCCCAGTTCAATGAATTTACCCAGGGCTATGACAGCGATAACTCAAGCTACTCGTCCTTCCATAATGAATAAAACAAATACAAAAGTGCTCTCTACTGTAACACTGCTTTAAGTAAACATTATTAGTGTGCTTTATGTCAAGTGTGTCAGATAAGCTTTATTGACAAGTGTGTCAAACAAGCTTTATCTTTATGTCATTTTCATCTTTATGTCATCAGTCGGCCATAAAAGTCTTTGTAATAATTTGGCCTTTTGTCTAGAAAGTCCTCAAGTCATAAATGTATGTCGGCCATTAGTGCCAAAGTGTCAAGGTCCGAAAGTCTATATAAGGGCCTCTAAGACCAGTTTGTACGAAGAACTCAAGGGAGAACTTAAGATTGGAAATAAAGAGTGTGTTTAAAAATATGTCTTTCTAAAAGTTCCCTTTAGAATTCTCTTAACAACCCTAACCCTAAAAAGAAAAATGGCATAGCAAATATCCGATAAGGGAAGGGGTCTCTAATCCATGTAAGAGGCCAGAATCACTTCTATTTTTGTAAGAAAAGGCTAGATTAGGCCAGAACCGCCGTAAGTCCCGCCGAGGCAAGGAGGCCGTTAGGGCAACAGGTTTACGCCTAACCTTTGATCTTGTTCTCAGAGAACCTTCTTTCTTTAGAAGAGGCCTACCCAGGCTTGTGATCAGTGCATACCTCAAGGGTTAGCCCGTTCTCCTCTCAAAATATACCAATTTGAGAGGAGAACGGGCTAACCTTTGAGGTATGCACTGATCACAAGCCTGGGTAGGCCTCTTCTAAAGAAAGAAGGTTCTCTGAGAACAAGATCAAAGGTTAGGCGTAAACCTGTTGCCCTAACGGCCTCCTTGCCTCGGCGGGACTTACGGTAGTTCTGGCCTAATCTAGCCTTTTCATACAAAAATAAAAGTGATTATGGTCTCTTACAAGGATTAGAGACCCACTCCCTTATCAGATCTTTGCTATGCCATTTTTCTTTTTAGGGTTAAGGTTGTTAAGAGAATTCTAAACGGAACTTTTAGAAAGACATATTTTTAAACACACTCTTTATTTTCATATTGTGATCCCATAGTTATTGAATAGGTTGTCAAAGAATCAAAATGGCAGAAGGCAATAAATAAAGAAATTGCAGCCATTGAAAAGAACAACACTTGGGAGTTGACTGATCCTTCAAAAAGACACAAGATAATTTGTGTCAAGTGGGTGTAAAGACAAAGTAGAAAAAAATGGTAAAATCAACAAATACAAGCACGCATAGTATCTAAAGACTATAAGCAAGAGTTCGGTGTCGACTATATAGAAGTATTTACTCATGTGGCAAGACATGATACAATCAAACTTGTGATTGTATTAGCAGAAATAAATTCATGGCCTATCTTCAAATTGGACATGAAATCAACCTTCTTACATGGAGACTCAGAAGAATAGGTATATATTGATTAGCCTCCTAGTTATGTTAAGATTGGAAATGAGCATAAGGTTTATAAGTTGAAAAAAGCTTTATATGGATTAAAATAAATTCCACGAGATTCGTATAGTTGTATTAATGCTTATTATTTGAATGAAGGTTTTTAGAAGTGTCCTTATGATCGTACTCTTTTTGTGAAAATTAAAAATGGTAAAAAAAATAATTATTGTATGCTTATATGTTGATAATCTTATTTTTACTAAAATCGATATTGTTATGTTTAAAAAATTTAAGAAGTGTATGGTGATTGAATTTTATATGTTTAATATTAGATTGATGCATTATTTTTTGGGTATTAAGATGATGCACAATCTACTGATGAGATATTTAGTTTTCAAAATAAATATATACAAGAAATCTTAGACATATTTTAGATAAAGAATTGCAATTTTGTGAGTACGCCAACTGAGTATTGCTTGAAGTTGGTTAAAGATCCCAAAGAAAAGAGGGTTGCCAACACTCTTTAAAAGAAAATTATGGGTAGCTTGATTTATTTAACTACAACAAGGCCATATATAATGCATATTGTTAGTCTTATTAGCAGGTACATGGAGTGTACGAAAGAGATGCAGTTTTTAACTGCCAATAGAATTATTCGGTACTTGCAAGGTACCACTAGAAATGGGTTATTTTATAAGAAATGATAAAAGTCGAATTTAATTGACTTTACAGATACTGATTATGCTGAAGATATGAATTATCAGAAGAGCACATCTAGATATATATTTAAGCTGAGTTTTGGAGTGTTTAATATGTTGGGATTTGTGCTTACATGCCATCCCTTTTGTGTTTAAATATTTGCTTTATGTTTATACAATTATGATTTCAATATATCACTAATTATTTTATATACAAATATGGTAAGATGCTTGTAACATTTTAAACATTATATGATCTGAAAGAGTTCAGATCTGATCTAAAGGAGTTTAGATCAGAACTAAGAGTCAGTAAAATCTAAAGAGTTAGAGCCTTGTCTGAAATGGGACAAAGACCTAAGAATATATTAATAATGACATAGTTGCAATGGGTTGCAAATGGTGCTAGAAAATATTGTTATGCAAATATGTTCTTAAATTTAATGTTCCTGATCTATCTTCACTAATGCGGGTCTGTTTGTGAAGACCTTAATATATATAAATCAGTGTATGTCTATATCTGGATAGTCCAGATGGTTAGTCTTAGTAGACCATAAGTTTAGTGGAAACTCGTATAGAGATACAAGTATTCAGTTAGGACTGAATATTGAACAGACTCACAAAGATCTCCAATAGACATCCCATAAAGCCGTCAATAGAGGATCTTTCGAGTTGAGTAGTATTTGTGGTCCTTAGACCTGAGTGCCACAGTGGACTTGTGAGTGATCCACCATACTTTGGTTCCACACATATTAGATACCTTTCATGGTCTGACCGCTGGGTGTCGCTGGGTATGGTCCGATGCTCATGGAGTCCGGTGTGTACAGATATGGGATCCATCAACTCAATTGGGTGAGTAAAATATCCTGTAACTCTAAGATTGTATTTCAGAAAGTCTTATGGTCATAAGCAGACATCCAAGAATTTCTTGGGAAAATAATATCGTGAAAGTGTTTACGGATATTATTTATTGAAATATAAATCTAGAGATAAGTTTATGGTTGAGTACATGGAGACTTAACGGTGTTGATCTATATCTCCGTTCTTCTAGGATATTTATGATGGAAGGATTATACGAATATGTTATAACCTCAACTTGTATGGTCTAATGCGCCGTTTTGTAATATCTGTAACATGTGTGTGGGACATTGTTTACAGACGTGTGAAATAGTTTCATATGACAAATCGGGCATGGACCTAGAGAGTCTCACAATATGAAGTGTACTCGTTGTGCACTGGGGCAGCAAATTGGATTGAACAATTGATCCAACAATTTCCAGCAAAATGAAAAATATTTCAAGGTTCCTTTTATTATTCACTTGTCAATAATTGAAGGTAAAACACATTATTGGTTTACAAGAGTTATTAACCAATAAGAAATTGACAAGTGACATAATCTTGCTCCATAAATAATTTACCATGTATTTACCTATTTACCTTACTTGGTAAATACATATATGGTAAATGTAAATATTCAAAATAGTTTTGAATTATTAATATTTTATATATTAATCAAATTATTATTATTAATTGGAATAAGTGGCAAACACCATTTACTAATGGAGAATGCACTTGTTATTAATAATAAAGAAAGTTTACCACTTTGTAATTCTTAAATGATGCACTAAGGAAGTGGTAAAACCACTTAACATTAATTAAATGCCATTTACTCTCTAAAAATTGATTCAATTGGTTGAATCAAATTAGTGAGTGAAAAATATAATAGATTAATATTTATAATGGCAAACATGGTTAAGTGGTGGTGGAGCACTAAGAGAAATCATTCTTTGCACTTAAGAAAGAATTGAAAGAGTTCAATTTGTGCAAGAAAGAGTGAAATTTGTTCAAGGTGAAAGAAGAGAGAATTGAGAGCTTTTCCTAAGTGTTTTTCTCAAAGTGTTGAGAGAAAATGCAAAGGCTTACCAAGGTACAACATATAGAGTTGTAAAGAACTATAGAAAACACCTAATTCTTCTCATCTCTTGGTAGTAATTATTCATAAGAACAAATTATTTTAAGTGTTAAAACAATCATTTGCTGGAAATTCAAGGCTGCCATTCTAGCTTCACAATCCCACCGGATTTAGTTGTGAACTAGAATTGTGCAAGGGAACACTTCAAGGTGAGCTCAACAAATTGAAGCTTGAAGTTCTTGAAGAATTGTAAAGCTACCTTCATATCCGGGTAGGTTATTTATTTGTTATTCATTTTATATCATGCATGAAATATATATATGAGATATATATGTACTTGAATGATCATACATGCTTGAATATGTTACATATTATTTAATATGTATGAATACTTCCGTTGTGTATTTAATTTTTTGAAATTATATATATCTATACACATCACACACCATATCACAACATAATGATCATCAAAGAAAAAAATAATTGTCACTTTATCAACCACTGAAGCTGAGTTCGTTTGTAACTTTATATGCATGTCAAGCTATTTAGTAAGGAGGATCTTAAAGAACTTCAGTTTAAGCAAAAAAGAGCTACTTTAATTTATTGTGATAGTAGTTCGATAATTAAAGTCTCCAAAAATCTTATTCTCCATAGACAAAGCAAGTATATTAATGTGAAGTATTACTTCTTAATCAACCTCACAAAAAATGAAATTATTAATCTTTCCTACTTCAAGAGTGAAAACTAAAATTTTGATATAATGATCAAGCCTCTTAAAATAACATCATTCATAAAACTCAAAAATTTGCTCGATGTTGCACTTTAGAAATAAGACAATTGACAGTTAATATTTTAAATTAAATTTAAAAGAAGGTTTTTTCTTTTTAAGAGTTGAGCATTTAATAGATTGGAAAAGGAAAATTCTCCAGCCAAAAAGATAGAGATAAGAGACTCAAGGCACGTTTTGCTAGCATACGAGCCAAAATATTTTGAGCTCTAGGAATATATGTTATCTCCATTTAAAGAATTTCCTTCATGAGATTTTGAACATCATGGACTAGCCATTTGATTTCTTTAAATGAAACAATATGCTAACTAACTATATTAATAGTATAAGATTCAAGTTTAGCTTGCTAGATCTTTAAGTCTTTAGCAACTTGGATGCCAAACTTTAGAGCCTCTACTTCTGCCGCTTCAACATCACCATGGAAAAGGCCTGGACTTGCAGTCATCATTCTCATTCTACCATTCCCACTTCTCAATGTAACACCAATCCACGTGGTTATACTATTCACATCATAGCTACATCAATAGATATTCTAAACCAATCGTTTAGACATTGGCCTAGTTTTAGGAGATAGTTCTAAGCCTTTGTGGAAAAGTGGGAGAATAAGCTAAATTGCTTGGTCTGTAAGTTTTAGAAAAAGCATTATCTCTTGCTAGTAATTGATTTAGGGTTTCCTCTTATTTCTTCATTAAGAAATTATTCCTGTAATTCCAGATGAACCACAAGACTATAGCAAAAGTTGTAGCTTCATCTCTAGTTGAGGTTGCCAGGAAATCGAAAATAATTGATCCCAAATCCCCATATTTCCTTCCGAGACTATCAAAATTGGTTAGGCTTTAACTTTTTCTGAATTCTTTGCACCATAGAAGAGCATGATTGACATCTTCAACAACATTGTGACATCTAAAAAAGATTGGACTGGTAGCAATTTTCTTCAATGTTACTGATAAACTCGATAGTAATAAGTTCTTCACTATTCTCTATAGAAAAATCTTAACTTTTGGAGGAACAACCATATACCAAAGTTTCTTCCAGAAGCTTTTTGAATTGGTAGAGGGTTTTGAATCATGTAAACTTCATCTTCCGAGTTATGTGATATCCACTCTTGACAAAATACTTACCTCTTTTATCATAATTCCAATATAAAGTATACTCTTCCTCACTCTTATGCAGCTGAATCTTTGATATCACCTCAACATCTTCTTTAAAAAAAAAAATTCTAGTGTAGGATGCCTAATTTCTAATTTTTATCATCATCTATTAATATCTTCACTATGCTATCCAATTCCATAGTAGGCTTTAATATTGGCTTGAGGGTGGAAAGTCTAGAGATCCAAATACTCCTATAAATTTTCATCCTCTTGCTATTACCTATAAGCCATCTAATGTCTTTATCCAGCAAATTCCTTTCCCACAAAAGGTTTCTCCAGATATAAGAAGGAGAATGACCTAATTTCGCTTTCATAAATTTTCCATTTTTGAAGTATCTTACTTTTTAAGACCTTGGCTATGAGGAAGTCTAGATTTTAGATGATTCTCCAGCTTTGTTTTGCCAAGAGAGCTTGATTGAAGCACGACAGATCCCTAAACCCCAAACCTTTGTACTCTTACTTTTACATAGATTTTTTCAGCTAGCCCACTAAACTTTTTGTTAGAATTTGTGCTTACGTGCCATCCATTAATGTATGAATATTTGTTTAATATTTATACTAGTATTATTATTTTATTAAATCGCTAATTATATTTTATATATGATAAGACGCTTGTAATATTTCAGACGTTATATGATCAGAAAGAGTTTAGATCAGGTCTAAATAAGTTTAGATCAGTGCTAATAATTAGCAATGCTAAGAGTTATAAATACTAAGAGTTGGCACTGATAAAAGTTATCAGGTTATAAGAGTCAATGATATCTAAAGAGTTAGAGCCTTGTCTAAAATGGGATAAAGACCTGAGAATATATTAGTAAGGACATAATTACAAATAGTGCTAGGAAATGTCATTATTCAAATATGTTCTCAAATATTATATTTTTTATCTATCTTCACTGATGTTGGTCTGTCAGTGAATACCTTAATAAATATATAGATCGACGTATGTCTATATCTAGATAGTCCATATGGTTAGTCTTAGCAGACTATGAGTTTAGTGGAAGCTCGTATAGAGATACAGGTATTCAGTAAAGACTGAATATTGAACAAACTCATAAAGACCTCCAATAGACATCCCATAAAGCAGTCAATAGAAGGCCTTTTAAGTTGAGTAATATTCGTGGTCCTTTGACCTGAGTGTCACGGTGGGCTTGTGAGTGATTCACCATACTTTGGTTCCACACATGTAAGAAACCTTTTATAGTCTGACCGCTGAGTGTCGTTGGGTATGGTCCGATGCTCATGGAGTTCGGTGTGTATAGATATGAGATCCATCAGCTCATTTGGGTGAATAATATATCTTACTACTCTAAGATTGTATTTTAGAAAGTCTTATGGCTATAAGCAGTAATTCTCGAGAAAAGATTTTAACCCTAAGGATAAATAATATCACAAATATGTTTGGGAATATTATTTATTGAAATACAATTCTAAAGATAAGCTTTTGATCGAGCATATGGAGATTTGACGGTATTGATCTATATCTCTGCACTTGTGAGTTTTTTATTTTTATTTTTGTAGAGGGCATTGAAGAGAGTTTTTTTTTTTTTTTTTGAGAGTTTTCTTTAAACAAAAAGTTGTGAAAAAAATTAGAGAGAAAGAAAAATAAATTCCTTTTATTTTTCTTGCAAGAAACAAAATTTTGTTGCTGAAAATTTTGTTGCTGCTATTCTAACTTCACAATCCCACCAGATTGTTATGAACTATAATTGAACAATAATGCTCTTCAAGGTGAGCTCAAAGTTAGAGCTAAGAAAAATTTGAAATTGAAATCTTCACCGAAGGTCATCAAAGGTATGTTTCTATAATCTTAAATTGTTAATAATTTAAGGAACATGTGTATATATTGATTGCATGCTTAATTCCATTGCGAAATTCGTGTATATGATACATGTGTTTAGGTTTTTAAATATGTACACAATCACATGTATACATCCTAAAATACGTTAACATTTTTTTGCGTTTAGTTTCTGATAACCCTCACCAAAACTTAGCCAAAACCTTCTCAATATCTTCACACAAGCTACCTGGAAGTTTAAATATTGACATTGTATATGTAGGCACTATAAGAGCCTCTACTTTAATTAGAGTTTTTTTACCTCCACTTGAAGCTTCTCCTGCCAACCTTACACCTTACTAGAGATCCTCAACTTCAAGTCATTGAAGAAATTCTTCTTATTTCTGCCTACCATGGATGGCAGCCCAATGTATCTCTCATGCATTGATACCCTTTACAGTTAAAAAATTCTTTGAAATTCTTATACTGTAATTAGTGGTATGTTTAAACTGATAAAGATTATTGACTTGTCATAATTGATCACCTGGCCAGATGCTTAAGAATAACAATCTAGTAAAGACTTCAGCACTGTACAACTTTTATTTGTGGCTTTCAAAAAGATTAAACTATCATCAGCAAGCAAAAGATGATAAACTGATAAATCATTATTGAATTTTATGCCCTTAATTTTCCCTTTGGATTCAGCTAGAAGTAGCTTTGAAGATAAGACTTCAGCACACAAAATTAAGAGGTAAAGGGAAAGTGGGTACTCTTGCCTCAAACCTCTATGTGCTTGGAATAAGCCTTTTGTTTTCCCATTAATTAGAACTGAAAATGAAACAGAAGTTATGCATCCTATGATTTGCTTGACTCAAGAATCCTGGAATCCCACCATTCTCCTTTCTTTTTCTTTTACTTCTAGTTTTGTGAAGGCATTCATAGCCTACTATAATGTTATCACTGAAGGAAAACACTTTGATTTGGAGAGATTATGGTTTCCAAGATCAGTTTTAGTCTATTGACAATTATTTTTGCAATGATCCTATAGACTACATTACACAGACTTATTGATCTGAAATCAATGGCCTTTTAAGGGTTTTTCTTTTTATGAATTAAGGTAATGTGATTGAGAGGAGAAAGGTTACCTCGATTATTTAGCACGTGAAGGCAAGTGTAGATAATCTCAGCTCTCACTGTTTGCCAATGCTTCTAGTAGAAGCCAGCTGATAAACCATTTGGGCCTAGGACTTTTATTGGATTGAACTGCCATACTGCTCTTTTAACTTATACTTCTGTAAAGGGCTTTATCAGCTCATTATTCATCTTATTTGTTACTCTATAGTGCAATCCTTCCAATGCTTCATTTGTAATGTCCTCTAAAGGCTTTGAGTAGAAGAAAAATTTTGTAAAGTAACTGCATAAGATATTATGCACACTCTGCTCATTTCCAATCCATTTGCCATATTTATTTATGAGACCCCTGATTTTATTTCTACTTTTCCTTCTAGATACTACAACATGAAAATATTTGGTGTTTCTATCACCATCCCTCATCCAAGTTACCACTGCTCTTTGTCTCCAATAAAGTTCTTCATCATACAACATCTAGTTGATATTGTCCTCAAGCTTCATAACTAACTTGGCATTCTCATAATGTTGGCAATTTAATTTATACTTTTTTAGATCATTATATAGTTGATTCATCTTTCTTTTTTGTACCCAAACACATTCTTACTCCAATTTGCTAAACCCTTTGAGCTGTGTTTTCTAATAATCTATCAATTGGTTTAATTCTACTAGATTTATTTCTCTTCCAATATTCATCAATTATTTTGGCTGAATCACTATAGGAATTCCACATTTCTTCAAAATGGAATTTGGTTTTCTTCCTATAGCTTCTAGATGACCCCTTACTTGCTTCCTGAGCTTTAGAAAGATTGGCCTATGGTTTGAGATAGATGATATTAAGTGGAAAACTTTGTAACCACTATACAGGTTATGCCAAGAGTCACTGCAAACAAATCTATCTAGCCTCTCCTCAATCAGTGCATGCCACTCTCTTTTAATCGACCAAGTAAATGGTGGACCAATCCATCCCATATTATCTAGGTTTCTAAGTTTTAAGGCATTTTTGAACTCTTCAATGGCCTCACTACTTCTAAGAATCTCTCTACATCTCTAACTATTAATCAATACTTCATTAAATCCCTACAACAAACCTATAGCAGCTGGATTAAACCTAATAGTTTTTCTATTAACTTCCAAGTATGAATTCCAACTTACTTAACTATTTGGATAAGTTGTTCTATATCCATTAAAGTAAGGATCGTTGAAAGCTAAAACTAAAAAAAAAAGTCAAATAACCAAGTAAAAATTTTTTCCCCAACAAAACACTCTTAACAAAAAAAACCCCAAAGAAAGTAAAAGGGTTGTCCAACCACCACCCCTCCAGTCTCTCTCTTTTTTCTTATTTTTTGCACCAGCTTATCCTTTTTTACTTTTCCGTTCATTTTCCCTTTCTATTTTACTTTTGTTTTTTTGGCATCTCTGCCGGTAATTTCTTTTTATCAGTCTGCCGTTTTGTCAATTTCGGAATCGTCTCTCTACTGAGCTCAGCAGAGCCAACGACTTACTGGTGGGAGACCTGCTCGTCGACGCTCTATTGGTTTTTGTTGCGCCTTCGTCGGTAGTATAGTTCTTCCGGTTTCAACCATGGTAGTTCGACTCCATGACCCCACTCGTCGAACGCCGTTGCACCCTTGTTTTTTACAAGCTAATTTTGGTAATTTCTCTCTGGAATTCGCCAACCTATCTTGCCTCCCATGCTTTGTGCAATCGTTCTCCATTTTGATAGCAAGATCCAAGTTCAACACTGCTCCCCCCTTGAGGGACTTGCAGCTACTGTCGACTTAGGGTTTTCTTACTGGTGGTGCTAAATTTTTTGCAATTCTTCGAAACTTTAAGTGTTGGTGCTTTGATATTATTGTTTGTTGATTATTTTGTGTACTACTTTAAAATGTATTGTTATATTTTTTTGAGTAGTGAATATATCTCTCTCTCTTATACGAGGATTATTCTTTTTTTTATTCTCTATTATTAGTGTTTCCTCCCAACATCAATATTTTAATATTATCTATAAGTTTTATAATTTTTTTATTAAAAATTTTATAAATAAATTCAATTATTTAAAAAAAAAATATGAAAGTAAGGATAGTTGAAAGTGGTCTGTTGTCCTGTCTATTGTCCAGTCTTTGGGATTGTTTAAAGACTTGGTCACGTGGCATTAGTGGGTTATTTATCTTGTCTTAATCTTTAGGCTTTTTATTGTAGTACATGATCTTTATTTTAGGAGTTAATTTTATGTATTTTTTAGTTGTTTTTAGTAGTCCTTTAACTCTTAATTTTTTGACTGAGTTGACAGTCTTTTACCCGATCAATAAGAAGTAGTGTAGGGCCAAACTTGATGCTTTTATCCGTTGAAACTTTTACGTATAGGATAGTTGATTATTTTCCTTCTTCCTCGTTCCGTATTTCTTTTGTCTCTTTCAAAACCTTTTACCCGATAAGACCTCAGTGAGTGTCAGTGAACAATTTCGTTCCGCATTCTCTTTCGCAAGATTAACACAACGCAACAAAGAGTCAGAAAGAAGAACTTTGTAAAGTAATTAAAAAAACATTATACTTGCGTAAAATTACAAATTAACCAAAGTGGAAGAGAAAACTAATACCAGACTTTTAACAAGAACCAAAAATAAGCTTCAGGAACTGAAAAAACTCAAAAGAATGGAAGAACTCTCTTCTAAAAACTACTCTCAGTCTTACACTGAGACTCCTCCATTAGAACATTCTTCTTCACGAACTCCTCTGTCATCAACTCCAGCACACGTTCCTCTTTTACAACATTTCCCATCTCATCATCGTATTCAAAAGAAGAAATACAAAATTTTTGGAATATAACAGCATCTACTGGAACCTTCAGATCATTGCATGAATTTCGCATTGATTGAAGTTGAAGCAACCCCATTTTGATCTCCATAGGCATGGGTACTGTTTGTAAGTTGATGCAAACAGCCAACTCAAATCTTTCTTAATTATGCAACAAAAAGACAAAACACATAGAAATAGAACTAAAAACACCCTTTTTTTTAAAAAATATTTAACAGCAACCCGTAAGTTACTAGGAATACATTCGGTTTTCGGAGACATCTTCAAAATCAGACTTTAATTGTTGCTCCAGGTCATCTCATCAGGTATACTTAACATAAGGATTACAGTATTTGCCCCAGCTTGACCATGATTCGGACACATTAACTACTCGATTCTTTTATTTGGGCTATAACATTGTAAATTTTATGTTGGGTAATTAAATTGACCTTGTACATTAGATTTTTTTTTTTAGAAAATAAAGGTTAGATAATGGGGTACTTAAATTAGAGTCCCTTTGAAGACTACTTAAGCATTGATAAGCAAGAACATTCTCCATTTTTCATGAGGAATACAAGATATAAATAAACAACAACCCTTTTTTTTTGGGGGGGTGTGGTGGGGGCGTGGGGTGCGGTTGTGACACTTACAAGAAAGGGTTAGTCTTTAAACTTGAGGAAGAGAGGAGACTTCTTAGTAACAGGACGGACCTATGTTTTGAACAGAAGAAAACAGAACTTATCAATGGAAAAATATATAAATCCACCGCTCGCATGTGTCACAAATGACCCGAAACTCTTCCCCACAATGCAGTGCCATGCTGGACCGTGCAGTAGATCAAATTCCTGTAATATTAACCCAAATTTGAAATCATAATTCAAATAAAAAGCGAAAAAAAAAATTAATTTGAGTTAGTAATGTTAGAATTTTCCATCTAAAGTGACGCGTCATTTATCAAATATGATAATAAACGGCGTAGTTTTGACTTATTCATTGAAACTGAAAACTTTCTTACCTTCTTAAGACACATGGCCAAGTGAGTGAGATTGAGTCTCTTGTTGTCGGCGTTTGAGTCGAGAAGAGTTCTGGCGTGTGTGACAACGCGTTCTTGCATAGCGGCGGGCATGTCCGCTGATGTCAGCCGTACGTTTAAATCAACGGCTACTGCTGCCAGCTGAACCTGATTCTGATTGGCTGCGGGAGAAGGAGGTGGAGGTTTCACTTTCACCCCTGGTGGCAACGTTATCATGCGCCTAGGTGCGCACTGCGCCACCTTCTCTTTGTTCTTCGCCGCCAGTCTTCTCCGTCTTTCAGTTTCTAACTCCGGTGTCTCCATGCTAGGAGAGAAACGGGTGTTTTAGAGAGAGGAATAGCGCTTTTTTAATAGAGAAGCTAAAATGTTTGAATCTGTGCCATGCTTTGACGGGACAGGCAACGCTTTCGTGTTTGTTTTTTTGAGTTTAAAAATGAGACAAACGAGACTGGTTTTTGTTTTTTGTTTTTCTAAAATTTGTTTTTTTAAAGAAAATAAGTGAGGGAGATTTTAGGGTAAAAAGAAACGATCAGGTATAGGCGCAGTACTGAAGATTTATAACTCCGTTATTTTGTCGGGCATATGTTGTGTAATTATCACTTGATTGGATTTCCAGTTAAAAAAAAAAATTGAGAGCGACGATACGGTAATTGGGGCTGATCACCATTAATAAGATTGTTGCGAATTGCAACCAACTCCTTGCGGGAAAAGTCTTGTCGTGCAAGAAAATTATCAATCTGAAGTTACACCGTGTCAGATCAAAAGAAATATCATCCCTCTAAAACAAATTGGATTAGAAATGCATTCGAGCCAAATTTTAGTGAGATGACAAATGTGAAAGTGTCTTTAGATTTTCAAATACATTCTAGGATGGTAAAATAATATTTCTCTGTGTTGCTTGTGATATCCAATCAAAATAAACAAAATTATTCTTCAAGGTCTGAAAAAATTATTCTTTTATGCATTTTAAAGTATCTCATAAGTGCTTCGTTTGTATTTACTTGAATCTTACTCCAAAAACTGACAGTTTCCAAAGAGCTACAAAAGGGAAACTAAACACCACAAATATAATTTTTCACTTCAACAACCATAATGTGAGGCCAAAAACTCTTCAAATGGTTCAACATGAGAAGGCCAAACATGTGCATCTTTTATCTGCCCACAAAACAATCTCAAGTCCAAATCAATTCATGCGATTAATCATGGGGATCAAAATGAGTCATAGAATATAAAATGCTACCACCTGTACAATAAAACAATTATGAGTCGGATTTGTATATCTAACACTGTAGTCTCATACACCCTTCTTTAGAAAAGGCTGTCTGGATAGAAACAAACTTTTCTTTTCTCTGTGTCAAGTATAGGTTGGGATGAAATTTGCCTATCTGATGCATGCAGGCATTAAAGGAAACTGTATAAAGGGTAATTTGATTTGTTCCCAACACTGGAATCACATCAAAAGAAAAATCACTCTAAAAAAGTAATGTGTATGTGGATGCTGGATCTTACAAAGCTTGCATCTCCAGGGTGGTGCCATTTCCAGATGATGGAGCAGGATCCTGGTTTTCATGGGCAGAGTTCATCTCTTGAACAGGGGGAGGGTTGACAACTGTCATTGGCATCACAACATTATCTGTGAGGCGGTTCTTCATCTCCCTATGCTCCTGGCACAATGCACACCAGTGCAGGCAACAGTGCACCATGCAGGGATCACAGGGTGAGTTCTGCAGTCAACAAACATATGAGTCAGCAGACAGTAAACCCCAGCAAAAGTAGTAGCCTTCTAAAGTCTACAGTCTGAAGTCTCTAAAGACCATGAGTCTATCAACAATTCTTGTTTCCATATCATGGCCCTCCAGACAACAAGATTATCAACAAATCTCCTTCCACATTAAAATGTGTTCATTCTTTAAGAACTCAAGTGTTCACAATTACATAAGTGTATCTTGTATTGTTCAGAATATGCAAACATATCAACTAAAATTACCTTTGACTGAATTTGTTTATATAAGAATTGATTTCAGAAGAACCTATGTAATGAAACAGACCGCAGACAAACAAATTTAGAAATACAAAAACATTAAACATCATCTTTCTTCATGTCAAAATGGAGCACCAGCAGGAACCTACTTTATGTCATAATTCTTGAATTTACATGATTAAGCACTTCTAAAAATACGCAAGTCTCCATACAACATGCATCATATGTTCATCTGTGACACTTAAATGTGCATATCCAAGAATCTAAGCAATCAGAGAAATTTACTCTAATCAGTTATTGCATATCAGCATAAAGAGAAATTGATTTACCTTGAGATGATATTTCTTCTGTAAGTTCTGCCTTATGATGCCGGTGTATATCCCACACATCCACCAAGCAAAAAACAAACCCTCACAAATAAGAAACGATGTCCTTGGGTCAATACCATGGAAAACAGCTGTCGCTGCTGCCAGTGCTATTCCACCTTCAATACAAATGGCATGACAAGCACAAGGTTGCGTCCATGGAGTATCTTCTCTCAAGTTTTCTATATTACGCCCAAACAGAACACATGGGCAGAATAATCCAGTCCAGCCTGCAGATGTGTCAAGTAAGAGAATTGTAAATTCATCAACGCTTGGATAAGCATCAAACTCTTACATTTACTACCAAAGAGTAGAGAATCAGAAACAGAGAAGAGCTAGTTGAACAACAAAAAACACCAGCTCATTAGTTCTTCAAGCATTCTGAATCAGCAGCACTGATGTGTGCAATGCAAGCATTCCAGTCTTTCAAAGTCAATAACTAGCTCCATCAGTAAAGCAAGCTACCAAGCTTCAATATTGTATCACCTTCTTTATCACAAAAGTTTCTGAAATAATAAATGTCCATATTTGTAACCCAAAGTATCTATACTGTTTCTGAAATAACAAACGTCCATATTCTTAACCCAAAGTATCTATACTGCTGATTCTCAATCTCATCTGGATAAATAGTGAGATTGTTTTTCTTATTCTTCTAGTGATTCATTTCTTTGCTTCCAAGGTGGAAAAACATCATCATCATTATATAAATGAACATGCAAAATTATTATTCTTATTTTGGTCTTTTAGTTATGTTGCTCCCTCATCTACTCATCACAAAGCTTTTCTTATTCTCTACTATTTGAATAAAGCAGAAAAGTTGAAAAATAGCACTATCTAACTCAAGATTTTCTAACTTCCAAGCACGTCAATGCAGTAGGGGAATACCATCTACAACAGCCTGTAATACCTGAGGGATTGGCAGGACAAAGACTAGTGCTGGATTTATAAATGAAGGCATTACCATGAAGTTATCAGAAACAAGGACAAAGAATCATAAAAGAAATGTAATGCAAAACTGGTTTGAATGATACATAGCCTAGAAATAAAAGTAAAAGCAAAGAGCACAGCAGGTCAGTCGCTGCTAAATATACATACAAAATCTCATAATGCCCTTTAATTTTTTGGTCCAATTTGTTGTGTAGAAGAATCGGGTTGAGTGGTGTCGAAATTACAGTGACATCAATAGTAGAGAAATAATAATGTGACAAAAATAAATACAAAGAGAGGATCCAATAATTTTAAGAGGTTTGGCTTTTAGCATACATCCACAGGTAAAGACAAAAATATTTCACTACCCAAAATTGGAGTATACAAATGTTGGAGAACAACACTTACAACCTAAAACCCCGATACAATCAAATATCATTCACACTCAAAAGAACATTTGACCACTCAAAATTGCATATAAGATGCAATTTTTCTCAAATCACAAATGCCTCTCCCTTGGATGCGTTTTACTTACATTTGCATCCACTTTGCTCCACAAAATAGCCTCCAATTTATAGAAAATCACAGCATGTTGTTCTTAATTTGAGTGCATGAAAAAAAGCCTAAAATCATTAGTTAACAGTTAGCTCAAATTTTTCAAATTTGGTGCCCACCATTTGATTATCAAAGATACTTTTCAACAAATCACATCCTAGAGCAAAGATGAGATTGAAAAGTTGAAGCCTCAACTGAATCAAGAATTTGGGATGAAGGATTTAACTAAAGCCAAAAGATTCTTGGTATGGAAATTTATAGACATAGGTAGAAGCAAGGTTAGTTTATCTCAAAGGAAATATTTAAAGAAGGTGCTACAATAGTTTGGCATGATTGTGCAGTCAAAACTTGTAAGTACCCTACTTGCTTCTCATTTTAAGTTTTTTGCATCACTATCACCAACTATTGATGAAGAAAGAGAATACATGTTGCAAGTTCCATACTCCAATGTAGTAGGTAGCTTGATGTATGCAATAATACAAGGCATGATATTTCACAAGCTATCAGTATAGTGAGCAAGCAAGTATGTGCATAATCCTAGTAAAAACATTGAGAAGTTAGGAAATGGATTCTGTGTTACATTTTAGATATTGTAAATGTTGGTTTAGTATTTGAGGAGGAGGATGTCCATGGTCAAAATGCTATTAGGCATGTTGATTCTGATTACACTGGTAATGAGAATAAACAGCATCAATTATTGGTTATGTGTTTACACTTGCAAAAAGACTAGTAAGTTGAAAGCCCATTTTACAATCTACCCTCATTTTGTCGACTGTAGATGCCGAGTACATGACAATTATAAAGCTATTACGGAGGCTATTTGGTTATAATTGTTAAATGAAAACTTAGGTCTTAGTCAAAAGCACATTAATGTGTATTGTCATAGTGAGAGTGCTATTTTCTTAACAAAGAACCAAGTTTTTCAAGCACATAGAAAGCATATAGACATATGATATCACTTTATATGGGAGATTATTGAAGATAGAAAGATACTTCTTCAAAAGATTGACACTAATGATAATCTTACAGATATGATGACCAAGATAGTAACAAAGATCAAATTTAGGCACTGTCTTAACTTGATCAATATCTTGCTAACTAGCAAATAGATGGTGAAGATATTGAAGAATATGTTTACATGGAGTTCTGACCATTCAAGTTAAGGTAGAGATTTAATGAAAAATGTCTTAAATAATCAAACGATAAGCAACAAATAATCATTTGGTTGATACCAAATTTAACAAGTTGAAGCAAACCTTTAACCTTTAATGCATAATTTTAGGCTTTTTTTCAGACTCAAGTCAATAGCATGCTATGATTTCCTATAAATTAGAGGTTATTCCGTGGAACATCGTATGGGATGCAAGTGTGAGTAAAAAGAATCAAGTTGGATGCAAGTGTGAGTAAAAAAACATAAGGCCATTTGAGAGTTGAGAGAAAGTGCATCTTGTATGCAATTTTGAGAGGTCAAATGTGAGTGATATGGAATGTATTAAGGTTTTACATGTGAGTATTATTCTCCAATATTTAAATATGTTAATATTGAATAAAAATATATTTTCTCTTTTGTCTTTGTCTGTGGAAGTAAGCTAAAGCCAAACCACTTAAAATTATTGTGTCCTCTCTTAGGGTATTTTTTTTTGCCATATTATTATTTCTCGACTATTAACTTCGTCACTGTAATTTGACACCACTCAAACCAACACCTTCTGCACAACACAATCAAAAACCGTGACAGAGCTGCTAAGTTATATGGTAAACTTACAACTTTCTGTATCTTCAGTACAGCCAAAGATTCCGGTAGTCCAAGGTTCATCAGCAGGAAGCTCAAAATTTTCAGGCAAAGGCTGTCCACACTCATTGCACTTACGAACATTCAACTGATCCAATAACCCACATGATTAGTACTAAATCTATCAAAATCTTTACATTATTAGTTAAAGATCGTCCACCCCAAAATATTTAACCTCAAGTGTACATACACAGACAGAAATCAAAATTATATCAACCATTATCGTCTTACTCACCTGAGGAACCTCAATTGGCTGATTCAATTCACCAGGCTTGATGTCCTCAACAGGAGCCTGTTCCTTAGTCAACTTCACATACCGAGAATGCCCACCTCCCTCCGCCATCTGCTTACAAAATTGACGGCATTTGATTAGCAATTCGCAAGCAATTTACCAATAAATTGGATTAAATATCACAAGAAACAGCTAAGGATAATCAATCGCCTTCTCTTGGATTATCTTTTAAATTTTCAAAAATAAAGAATAGCTTTCCATATTTAAATCAAATAGATCGAAGGAAATTAAAGCCTTGAAAGATAACATTCAAACAAAAAGTGAAAAGATGAAAAAAAGAAAAAGAAAGAACTGAGAGTGGAGTAAGAATAAGAAGGCTCTTGCCTGAAATAGGAAATTGTGCCTTGCAAAATGTAAAGAATAAGCGAGATGTGCGCTTTAATAAATTTGGGAAGATCTGAATCTCGGGTAATCCGAAGGAGTATTGCCGCCCTAATGGAGTCAACCAATTAAACCAGTTTTCAACTGCACGGATCGAAGCAGACAATGTTATGGGTTACGGCACGCGTCGCACGTTTGCTTCACCAATATATGACTGCCACGTCAATACCAAGGAGTGAAATTTCAAATCTGTTACCATGTATCTAGAATCGAGGTATTAACACTGTTACCCCTGAGGTTAATACAATTTGCACTGTAATGGCGGCTATTGCGTTAATTGCACTGTAACCCTCCACAAACCCTCCGTCAATTGCTGCTGTTTGTTGACTGTTAAGACGAAATAAAAAGACAAAAACACCCTTAGTTGCTTTAACCCTTCACTTTTTTTTTTTTTTGAGAAATAGCTTCTTCACTTTTAGTTAAAGTATTTTTTTTTTAAATCTTTTAGTTAAAGTATTCAAACCCATTTAATAAAAAACATATAATATTAATAAAATTACGAACCAAACCAAAAAAAAAAAAGATAAAATAAAATATATTTTGTTAGCTTTGTTTGCAAATTAATACTATATATATATAACTGTATCTAACCAAAAAAAAATGTCTATTTATTAAAATTTATCATAAGTTTCTCTCTATTTGATAGGTATTGTTTATATTTGCACATTAAATTTAAAATTAGAAAAATATTACAGCTTTCTCTAAATTTTTCAAGCCATCAAATAATTAAACATTTTATTTTATTGTATGCTATTAACAACTATAAACTGACATTGTTCAAGATAGTTATTTACCAAAAGAACATAAACTAAGTTTCATCTATTTAATCATTTACGTTTATAATCACAACTTAAACTTTGAATAACCTACTTCTAAGGTTACTTGAAATTGCACAAGAGTACAACAATTAGATTAATATAAGGAAAATGAAAATGAAAGTATGAAAAAAAAATAAGCATTTCAACACTATTTAATTAGGCAATGCAGTCAATGCAATACAGCTAAATTATTGATAAATAGCATCTCTATAATACTAAATTTATGAGAATGTCAAAATTACAAGTTGATTTATAAAGTTTCATATGATAATTTGTAAAAATAAACAAACAAACAAAAAAGACATAAAATTCAGTGTGTTGAGCTACTGAAACTTAGAGATCATGAACTAAAAAATATTTTGAATAACTTTCTAATAATGCAAATAAAATCTTAAAAGGGTGACAATGTAAGGATTTCAAACTAAGAAATAATTGGCTTTTCGATCATAAGACATGACCATTCACTATTTATTACATCACCAAATCAGCCTTTGGAAAATGGGCACAAAAAGTTTATTTCAATAAAAATTATTCATTTACTTAAATACCCAAACGATGTCAACAATAATTAACGGAGGGTTGGTAGAAAGGGTTACAGTGCAATTAACACAATAGTCACCATCATAGTAAAAATTATGAAAATCTTAGGGGGTGATAGTGTTAATACCCCATCTAGAATCATGTTTCTTCCTTGCTAGATAGTAGATTAGGTTGGTTAAACAAGCCGGATCCCCCGACCCGAATATGACATGAGAACAGGTTTGGTGCTGACCTAAATCCAAACCAATATACTTAAAATTCACAAAATATTATCACTAAAATCCAAACTCAAAAGTTTATTTCAATAAAATTTATTCATTTACTTAAATACCCAAACAGTGTCAACAATAGTTAACGAAAGGTTAGTATAAGGGGTTACAGTGCAATTAATACAATAGTCACCATCATAGTAAAAATTATGCAAATCTTAGGGGGTGATAGTGTTAATACCCCATCTAGAATCATGTTTCTTCCTTGCTAGATAGTAGATTAGGTTGGTTAAACAAGCCGGATCCCCCGGCTCTAATATGACATGAGAATGGGTTTAGTGCCAACTATATAATATATGTACTAGGTTTTAGTTTAAGTCACATAAACACTCTCTTTCTTTTTTCTTTTTACTCTTCAACTATATAATAAATTACAAATAGTGCTACATTTATATAAGCAAAATACAAATTTTATATATCACTAATCGATAACTATTACTTATTATGTAGTTATTAATTTTTTATTTCTTACTATTATAATAGTTATATAATATTAATCGGTAATTGATACATTAGTTCATTTTTAAATTATATCATAGTTTTTGCAAGGGAATGACTCAGATTTGAAGTCTTAATCCATTAGATTTGCAACTTGAATTGTTAGCTTCATAATTAAAAGCATTAAATTTAAAATATAGTAGAACATCAATAAATGAATACTTGATAAATTGATAATTTTGATTAAATAATATTTTTTGTTGATCCCTATTAGGGTCAACATACTAAATTAATAATTTAATAAATTTATAAGATAATAAACTATAAAAAAAGTCTTATAGTTTTATATAAAATCTACTTATTATATAAATTAATATAGTATGATATGTTTAAAAGGCCTTCATAAAATATATATCTAGTGTTACTTTCTTTTTTGAAATTGATGTCAACTTAGATCTTATCTTTTATATTTAGTTAAATATTCATAAAATAAAATAATATAATATATTAAATATTATAATGTTATATTGTTGAAAAAATAAATACTTCTTAAAAAAAAAGTCATGAGTTTTATTTGTTTAATTAAAATAGGTAGAATATAGTTAGTTTGTAAAATATAAATCTAATTCGCTTATTAATAGTAAAACAGTATTAGATATAATATTTTTTTTAAATAAGAGATATCTTCATAAATTGATAATTTATTGATTAATCAATTAATTAATATTTCTTACTTAATATATTTTTATTGATCACAAGAGTATTAATTAATCAACATTTTATTGTGTTAATTACGTTTCTATTTATGTTTATGTCATAAGTAGAATTGTTTGGCTAATAACTCATATGGTAATATCAATGCTTATTCATGGTAATGAAATCTTGTTTTAAAGGGCTACAGATAAGATCACTCTAGACAATACTAAAATAATAAATGAAAAATGACGCTTTGACTTTTAAGATACAGTAAAAATGATATTTTTATCCGCTCAATTTTAAAAAATTACATCCATAGCTCTTTTCATTATTTTTATGTTAAAAAAAATTAAGATAAAGGACATTCATACTTTAAAAGTATTATTTAATAAATAACTATATTCTTATAATTTTAATAATATTTATCTATACTCCTCATATAAGATTATTATAATAAATTAATATATTATTAATATAAATAAATTTTTATTGTTGTTTGTCGATCGGAACCGATCACCTGTAAATACTATTCTACTAACAAATAGTCACTATTTATATAAACAGTACTACACGTAAATAGTGCAAGCATTTGTTTGCGATGACTGTTTACTGTAAATAATATCCACTGTGACAAATATTATTCACGTGTGATACTATTCATATAAACAGTGTCATGCATGCACTATTTAGTAAAATCCTGTAGAAATTATCATCACTTTTCTCACAATAGCGAGTTTGGCTTGTAAGACTTTTTTACAATAGGTCACGATTGCGTTGCAGTAGAGAGCTTACGTAAATGTAGCCCACAAAAGCCGTTTGAAGCTTGTTTTTCGCTCCCACCCATAGTATTCTCTATGCCAGTTGTGGATTGATTCAGGTGCTTCAAGTTATGAAAATTACAAATTCGAGCATCGAAACAGTGAAATTTGACCAAAAATTTAATACTCGAATAAGTGATTTTACTAAATAGTACATGGGGCACTGTTTATGTGAACAGTATTTATCGCGGTAGATACTATTTATGGTGAACAGTTATTGCAAAAAATGCTCACAATATGTTCACGTATGGTACTATTTATGTGAACAATAACTATCCCCCGGCAAAACAGTATCACCGATGATAGGTTCCGATCGACAAGCGGCAACATAAACTATTTATAGCGGACACTATATCAATTTACTATAATACCCTTATGTTAAGGATGTAAATGAGTATTATTAAAATTATAAGGGTGTAGTTAGGTATTAAATAACACATTTAGAGTGTCGATGTCCTTTACCCTTTGATATTTGTAATTATCATTGACTACCTTTGATATTTGTAATTATCATTTTACTCATTACTACACAATTTTTATTATATTAATCAGTCTTAATTGCCATTGATCGATATTAACCAGTGTTGATTAGCTTTAATTGATGATGTATCGACTCATAGTAGACATTATCAAACTTTGCATTTTTAGGTTTACCATATGGTAATATTATTCTTTTATAGTGAAGTATTGAAGGAGTCGAAAAATTAGCAAGTAAAAGTCTCATAATGCCACCATCAAATAATCTTCTCGTTAAAGTTTTCAACTTCTCCAATTTCATTGACAAAAATAACATTTCTATTACATCATCAAGGATTTTAGAATTTAATGATTTCCACGGTGAATTTAATACATTATCAGTAAACGATCGTCTAACAACAGTCAAAGTGTGCTATAGTAGCTATTAGTGATTTTTATTTTTCTTTTATTTTAATTAAAAATATATATAAAAAAATAAAATTTCCCTTTACCTTAATCTACTTAACATAAAAATTAAATGTAAAGGGATACATATATCATTTTTTTAAATTAAGGGATTGAAAATATCATTTTTACTATATCTTAAAGGTCAAACGTTCATTTTTCAATAACAAATTATTTATACAAACTCATTAATATAAATTAATGTATTTAAAAATAATTAAACAAATATATAAACAAGTTAGGATAACAAATAAAAATAAAAAATATGATAAAAGTATTATTTTACTTATCTAATTATACTTTATTATGTTAAATTGTATAAATAAATTTATATAAATAATTTTCATCTACAATATTTTAATTTTAGGTATTCTATTTGTTAGTGGTAGACATTGTAAAATGTAATTGATGAATAAAATTTGGCATTTTTGTTTGAAAGATAAATATTTCATTAACAACCAAAAAATGGGAAGTTTTTTCGCCAAATACTTACATCTATGAGGGAAAAAGCTTCCTTTGCTAGCCTATGAGCCATCATATTATACAAACAAGGAATGTGTTTGAAACTAATAAGATAAAATAGATGCCTTATGCTATGAATCTCCTTATCACCTGATGTGCATCATGAGGGTTCTAAATCAACTCAAGAAGGTGAGCTGAGCATAAAAGAGGCTTTAGATAGGCTTCAGATAGGCTAATAACAAGAGTTAAAGCCAAACAGCTTCAAAGGGTCATAAGTAATCAAATTGGAGCTATTGAAGCTTCTACGGGCTTGAAAACTTGTGATTTGAATGAGAATGAACCAAAGGTGTTTATTTGTCTTTAATTAGAGCTTAAGACTTGACCTAGAGGCTATTGGCAACTTTAAGTTTAAAGAATCAAATGAGAGCCTTATTTGCATGCTATTAGGTTTAAGTTGCTTCTTTTAGACCTATTTTTATTATTTTGCTTATCTCTCTCCATTTTTATGTATTTAGGTATTTTAAAAATATGTTTAGTTTTATTTTAAATTGTTAAGTCAGTTTAAGCTTATTTGAGTTGTTTTGGACTTTTTAAGTAAATTATGTGAAATTAGGGTTTTTTTCTCATTATGTAAACCTATATAAAGCATCTTAAATTTTTTGTAGAGGCAGTTGCCTCTTTTTTCAATTTTATGCATGAAAATAGAACTTTTATCTCTTAAAATTGTCTTCTTAAGTTTTTCAACTCTTGAAGATAGTTATTAATTTATCACTTTTTAATCACCAAGGGTGTGGCGTTAAAATTTTAAATCGATCCTTGTGGCGTCCATATAACTTATCAAGATTTCTTTTTAGTTCTATCCTCCATCTTATTTACCATTTATTTGTTATAATTAAGCTTAAACACTTAAAGAAAGACTAACAAAAATCAGACACCACCGTCATCTTGAAATTAGATTTTGTTAATATTTTGAAGATCAAAGCATATCATCACCTAATCAAAAAACAATTTCAAGAGTGAATTTTCCCATTTATCAAGTCTATCATATTTTCAATATCTGATTTTAGGATCACATGAGTGTTTTCGAATTCTGCAGCCATCTTTAATCTAAACAGACCAGCTTCGATTTCTGCAAATTCTGCAGCCATCCTCTAAGTGATATTTAAATCATAACTCAATATTGTTTTGGTTAAATTATAGGTAACCTTATTGACTTTTCGTGTAGCATACAAAATTTTAAAAAGACTGAAAAGAAGATGTTTTGAATGATCATGTCAAGTTCAGAGGCTATCTGTGATTCGGTTAAAATCTCATTGTTAACTATTGCAGTATCAGATTCAATCTCATTCTCAGCCTAATTGCTAAACAGTCAAAAATTCCTTTAAGAATAACCATAGTTTTGGCAATAGGCACCTAATACAAAGCACGATTTTCTCTGCTTTAACTAACCTTATTTTTTACTTAGGAGAGGAAAAAATTTGAATTTGGGACCTCACTTTAGTGGAGATATAATGCAAGCCCTTTGCCACTAGACTATTTAAGCAAATGCAGCTTTGGCTAACTTTTAATTACCCGTATATTTAAATATTAAATCCTTACTTAGTTGAGGTGTTTGAGAAGAAAAAAAACAGTAAAGATTTCTAATTATTTTAACCAAAAGACTAAACACGTAAAAAAACTCGAATGATTAAAGTTAATCTTAAATAAAATTTGAGAAATTAAAATCGAATTATGCCTTTTGTTAAAGGATTAAAATTAATTGACACATTCCAAACAGTTGAATTTGAATTTGAACACTAAGATGTTGGACTAGTAAAAAATATAATTTAAAATTTAAAATAAAGTTATATTTGGAACTAGTATGCTTCCAATTAATTTTAAAAAGTCCAATATTAAAGTATTTAAAAATTAAAAAGTAATTATCTAAGCACTTGATTTTTAAATAAACTAGTTTTGTTTTAAAAAATAAAATTAATTTTTTTTATCATACATATTTGAGGTAGTAAATTCTCAAAAGATATATATATTTCCTAAAAAAATTAACCATAACCCCAAATATGCACTTAGTAGTCACTAATTTTTATTTGGTAGCTAATAAATATTACTCATTTTTACTGTATAATTTTAACAATTAGAGTTTTTATCTCATAGTAATTATAGATTAACATAAATGCAAATAATTCATAGGTTGAGTAACTGTAATTTCCATAATTTCACAATTTAAAGTACCCAAAAAATAAAAGAATATATCTCAGTTTCTAAAACAAAACACTCATCTTATTACTATGTTCAATATTACATTAAAGTAATTAAACTTCTTTTCCCCCTCTTTTTCACCTCGAAAACACTAATTGCCTTTTTTTTTTCCCACCATGAATTGGGTCAAGATTTTCTTTATGATGGCCAATTCCTGTACCAACCAGCCCATGCAGAAACCAAGCCGCTGATGCCTAAAGTAACAGCATGATTGCAGAATGGATTGGGTTGAATTTCCGCCAATGCAATTATCAAGTCAGCAATATTAGCTGCTACTGCCATCAACCTCATAACTCTGTCAACTCTTACCTTCTTTAAACTCTCTTCCACTTCCTTTGATTTTTCTTCTGAAGCAACAAGTAATTTTCTCTCTTTCTCTAGTCCCTCTTTCATCAGAATACAATCAGCGATAATAAAGAAAACATATCCAAAAGATTCACCAAAAGCTGATATGAAGCTCATCCTTTTTGCCAACTTCGCATCCAGAGTTCCAATTCTGGCTAACCAAAGGAAGTGATCAAAGAACCAATACACCATCTCTCCTGAATTAGCAAGAACAGCTAGGAATTTGAGTGTTGTTGTGGCGCCAGGATTTCTTCTTAAGATATTGAACCCAGTAAGAAACCTGCCGCTTCTGAAAGCTTTTCGACTGAGGCCTGAAGCAACTTCCCATTGCTTGAATCTTTGAGCAATTCCAGGCTGCGTGGCTTCAACGTTCCAGTGAACAAGCTTTGATACATATTGAAAAGTTTTGACAAGCTTGTCAATGCCATCTCTCTTTGCCAAGAAGATGACCAGCTTGTCCACTGTGTCATTCATGGTTCAAGCAAGCTGTGAGGCTAAGTGTTTTGGTTGATGAAGGGATGATCAATAATAGTCAACGGAGAGCCACAAAGAAAATTTGGTATTTGGATAATACTCCACGGTTTATGTGATTGGTGGTTGGTTCTTGGTTAAGCTGCTTACAGCAGCCAGTGGTTTGTGTGTTACATATGTTGCGATAGCAGGGCTTTGTCTTATATGCAGAGAGGTCTTCGCTACCACTAATTATATCATTATCACTACGTGTGTACTGTGTACATTCCTAAATAATGCCAAACCATCTCCGTAAATTTGCTGCGTGCGCCATTATAATCCGAAGTATTAAGTTTCTGAATCTGCAATGTAGATATTCTTAACTAATTTTAATAAGATTTAAAATAAATCAAGTTGCTATGTTTGAATCGGGTCAACCTTCCTTTATTAAAGAGTTAATTTGTAACGAGTATTAAAATAAATTTTAAAAGGATTATCGATAAGATTTAAAATAAACCAAGGTATTGAGTTTGAGTCAGACCAACCTTTCTTCGTTAAAGGATTGATTTGTAATGAGTACTAATATTATTAATATAAATATTATGAGTATGAGCATGGTAATTTAAGAACCTTTATTATAGGGTTGATTTGTAATGAGAACTAATATTGTTAATATAAATATTGAATATGAGCTTGATAATTTAAGAAATATTGTAATGAGTACTAAAATTGTTAGTATAAATATTATGAGTATGAGCTTAATAATTTAAGAAATATTGCAATGAATGTGTTGGGGGGCTAGGGCCTATAAGAGATCATAAAATTCAGGTGTTCAACTTAAAATATTAGTCTATTAGGTGAAGTGTCTCTCTTACTTATAAATCAAGGCATCAACTTTTTTTTAGCCGATACTAGCTTACGTAACAATCTCCTTAAGCATTAACTATTTCTCTAGCCAATGTAAAATACTAACTTACTTAACAATCTTCACTTAAATGAAATTGGGTGGCAACACCAGCCCTTTTATTTGACAGGGAGTCCATCTATATTTTGTCTATCAGGGTTTGACTGTGATACAACTTGTTAGAGGGCTTATAAGAGATTATCATAAGATCTAAGTGTCTAACATAAAGACTAGCCTATTAGGTGGAATGATCCTCCTACTTATAAACTCAAACATCAACCATTTTTTAACCGATGTGTGATATCAACTAACTCAATAAGTATAAGTATTATTTTTCATAAAAAAATATAAGTATTGAAATAAATAATTGTACATTAAAAAAAAGACTTAAAACAAAATAGTCAATTTGATTATCATCTTAGATTAACATATGACTTATAATTTTAGGTATATGTTAATTTATGGAGTTCTAAATTAATATTTTTTTAAAGTTCAAACTAATAGAAAAAGTCTTAGATAACATTTGTTTCTTATAAGAAATTTAAATACATGAATTTAATATTCTCTTTAGATTTGATCCTATACCTCAATTTCAGAGGATATTTTAATGTAAGGGCTAAATTTTGGCACTTTTGATGTTTTGCAACTTTTTATTTAAATTATCATTACGTGTAATTTTCAATCAATAATAAAAATAAAATAAATATAAACATAACAACAATTTAATAAAAAATAAATAGTATTCTTAAAATAATAAAATAACAAATAAAAAAAGAGCAATAGTACTCCAAAAACACCTAATAATTTCTTATCGTCAAAAAAAAAAAAGAGATTGAAAGTTAATTAATTAATCAAATAATCACTTTTTTTTTATTGGTACATGGTTTATTTTTTAAATAATGTTATACTTTTTAAATAATATTTTATATTTTTTTATTTAAAATGGCATATTAAATAATTATTAAATAATAAAATGATATAATTATAATTTTAAAATTTATACTATTTTATTATTTAATAATTATTTGATATTTTAATTTAATATATAAAATATTATTTTAAAATGTAACATTATTTTTTTTTCTATAGTATAATAAATAGACATTTTGATTCGATACATCAAAATTGTAATGCCAAAGAGCTCGTTGCAAACCTATTGAGTCCCAAGGCCCGAAAATAAATTAATGAGATGGAAGAAAAAGGAAAAATTGTCATCGGTGTCGTTTACGAGTACGGAAATTCTTTACGCTGCACGTCGTTTTTCTCACAATGCGTTGCGTTTTGTCTTTTCCTTTCTCTTTTGAGGTCTTTTAAGTCTAACCCGTTACCACTCGCTTAAGTATAAAACCTGAAGTCACTTCCAAAAAAAATCCACTTAAAATTCTCCGAAGCCTCAAAAACCCTAAAACGTTCCTTATTAATTTATCTCAATTTTTCACTTCAAATCCTCGTTTTTGTTTTTAAATTAACATTATCTCATGGACGCTCAACGAGCTTTGCTAGACGAACTCATGGGTGCAGGTAATTTGCAGAAACCCTAATTTTATTTAAAATCAATGGTCTGATCGATGTTGTTTGTATGATTTGAATATTTTTAATGCAAATAGTGACATGAATTTTTGGTTTATTTTAGCTCGGAATTTGACCGACGAAGAGAAAAGAGGGTACCGAGAAATAAAATGGGACGATAAGGAAGTTTGTGCGTTTTATATGGTTCGATTTTGTCCTCATGACCTCTTTGTCAATACTCGAAGCGATCTCGGTGCGTCATTAGCTTCACTTTGTCTAAATTGAAGATTTATATTTGTTTATCTTTCAACATCTATAGCTTTAAGTGCAAATTATGGCATTGGTAAAAAAAATGTTTGGGGTGAATGGAAGGTTTCATTGACAATGGACGAACTTTTTGTCTCAGGACCGTGTCCGAGAATTCATGATCAGAAGTTGAAGGAAAGGTGTGCATGAGCATGATTTTTTAATGTTTATGATAGGAAACTATTTTCTGTGATTTTTTTTCATGTGTCAATTGAGATTTCCAATATACACATGCTTTTATTGTAGTAAGCTTGTGAATTGTGCCTATTTATTTGGTTAATCATCTCTTTTCTGTGAGTGTTAATTGCCAAGCCTTTTTTTTTAGTTTATTCTATCAACTGCTTGATATAATAGATTTTTGGTATGCTTGAATTTGAAGATATGCATAGGGTGTTTTATGCTAGCTCTATGTATATCTGACGTTTTTGGTTTCTTAACTTCATTATCTTTTTCTGATATATGAATGAGAATTGAACTTAAAAGTAATTGATGGCATGATATGTCCTTGATGTTAGTTCCTGTCTTTGAGGCCCCTTGTGCTTCTATGGGCACTGAAGATCTTGACTAAAATTTATTGACCGGATATAGGCTTTCTGTATCCATTTTCTTTAGCATGAGGTATTGCCAATTTCTTTGTTCCAAATACATATAAGATGGTTCATTTGTACTGAAGAGTCTGATGTAAATTAATATATCTCATCTTGACCATTCAGCAGAATCTCTGATTTGGTCTGTTCATGTAACTTTTGTGTGAATATGGAAACATGGTGAAACAGAAAGAGAAATAGATTATTTGTTAGGACACACTTTCTCTCCTAATATTATGGCTAATTAGAGAAGTTGGTACAAATGCTTGTCACTATACAGGAGTAAATTTTTAAGTTTGTGAGAATGATTAAACGTTGTTGTCCAATTGTGCTCTGGCAGCTTTATATTGGAAAGATAAATTGGCGAAGTTCTTTCTTAGTTTCTTCATTTAAGAATTCCTAAAAATGTGCATTGCATTTGGTTCTAATACTTTTTCTGTGTCTTATCTGTATGAGTTTTGATCTAATTTTAGATGTGTGTTTTTTGTTAATTTGTGATTAGTTTTGAGCAGTCCCCAAGACATGATGCTTATGTGCCCAAGTTTGAAGCTGAACTTGCTCAGTTTTGTGAGAAATTGGTGGGTCTTGTATATTTTTTTGATCTTATCCGGTTCGGTCTAAAATGTGCTCTATTTTCTCTGTCTCATTTTCCCTTCAAAAGTTAAAAGCAGTGCTGGTTAGCCATTGAAAAATGCTAATTTGAAAGTTGAACACAAAGATTTTGCTGTCAAAAAGCAACTTTTACCATTTAATGCTTAATATTCATGTGTTTCAAGATATCTTTTTTATTTTTTATCTTTTCTTTGAAGGGGTTAGGCTTGCTTCTCCTTAGTTGTTCAGTGATTTATGACAATATTAATTTTGTCAAAAGCCAAAAAAAGAAAAAGAAAAGATGATATTGAGGGAAGTACCAAATATATCTAAAATCATATTTTGAAAAAAAAAATGTAAAAAATTGAACATAACTATGGCTCTTTATTTCCCTGCTTATGAGTGTTGGAAAACTTGCATGTTAAGCAATAGTGCATCTTGTACTGTAGGTCATGGACCTGGATAGAAGGGTTCGGCGAGGTCGAGAGCGCCTTTCCCAAGAACTAGAACCTCCACCACCTCCTCCAGTGTCAGCAGAAAAGTCTGAACAGTTATCTGTGTTGGAGGAGAAAATAAAGAATCTGCTGGAACAAGTGGAAACCCTTGGTGAAGCTGGCAAGGTGGATGAAGCTGAAGCCCTCATGAGAAAGGTGCTGTTATAATGTTAAAGATTCTTATGAATTGCAGAAATTCTGCCACTGTCCTAAATATAATAATTAGATAAAATAATTTCTTTTTATTTTCATTTTTTGTTTTCTCCTGACTGATTAGTAGTTCAGTATTATCTTCCCTTCATTCATTATCTTTCTCAAGCCATAATTTGCCTATGGCACTGTGAACCATGATTTTCTCACCTTAGATTTATAGAGAGGTGTTAAATTTTGACTTTCAGAGACTTCTTGTTGCAGGTGGAGATGCTTAATGTTGAGAAGACAGCCTTGACTCAACAGTCCCAGAGTGATAAAGTTTTGATGATGACTCAGGAGAAAAAGATGGCTCTATGTGAGATATGTGGTTCTTTTCTAGTAGCAAATGATGCTGCTGAGAGGACTCAATCTCACATTACAGGAAAACAGCATGTTGGTTATGGCATGGTTCGAGATTTCATCAGTGAGTACAAGGTCTGTTTATTTTTATTATTGATTCACTGTTTGAAATTTATTTGTTCATTTATAGTGAATGAATAATGTCATGTACAATTTACAGGCAGCTAAGGAGAAAGCGAAGGAAGAGGAAAGATTAGCAAGGGAAAAAGAGGTCGAGGAGCGCAGGAAGCGAAGGGAGAAAGAATATGATAGTAGGAGGAGTGATTCAAGTCATGATCGAGACCGTGACAGAGAGAGAGATCGATACAGAGAACGCGGTCGTGATCGTGAAAGGTCTAGGGAGTGGGATGGTAGAAGTAGTCGAGATGGAGGGAGGGGTACTGATTGGAGAAGCAGGGAGAAGTACCGTGAGCATAGCAGATCACGTTCCCCTGTTAGGCGTGGTCACAGGAGGTCCCCTAGAAGTCCAGTTCACCAGTATTAGTGGATTTTGTAGGTAGATCTCTGAGCTTTGAAATTAAATGAGGTAGACTTTTAACATAATAGAGTTTTAATGCGTGTATTTGGAGTCTTGTGTTACATTATCATCAATCATCATGGGTGAAACGTTTTTTTGCTATCTCACAGCTTTGTTGAGACTGTACAATCTCCCTTTCATCACTATTATTAGAGGAGAAAAGGGTTGAGGTAGGTACAACTATATTGTTGTAATTCTTATTTCTTTTTTCGTTTATTTTAGAATTTGATTAAACCGAATCTCTTTTGATGGTCTCTCAAACATTTTCTTGAGTCCTTTTTTCGTTTTATCATTGGCTACCTATTCTTGACTATATAATAGGACAGGCTCGAAATCATATTCTTGAATGACACTGCTGCTGAGGGAGGTGTTCTTTTTTCAATTGTTTTGAGGTAACACATTAATCTCATCTTTGTCATCAACTTCGCCATAGGTTGACTTCCCTTGTCATATATTTGATTCCCTTTTCTTTTCCAGCTTCTTTTTCTGGTTGTAGAATTAGAAAAAATTATATTTGCAAATGCTGGAAGAAACAAATAGTCACCAATTAGGAAAATTAGTACCTCTAGCCATACAGCTTTTGAAGTTTATTTTGTATGACCCATACATACATGAACTGTGCTTCAAATTAGGAGATAGAAAGCTCAATGCCCTCTTCTTCTGTACCCACTCTTGCCCATTCATTTGTAAAATTGGAATCCTTAACCTCGTAAGCAGTAGAAAATATGTTGTGGGATCCTTAGGTCTGAAGAGTCTCTGGTGATTAATGTACAATCTTTACAATCTTTATCTTCATGTGAACATATATTTCCATTTTTACAGATTCGGGTATTTTTGGAGTAAAGTTTCAAAAGTGGGTGTCAGATGGTTATAGGTAACTACTTTGTCTTTGCAAAGTGAAATTTCTAGCTTCTTAGTTGTCTCTTTAAGAAAATTTCTGTAGCAGAACCTCTTCCTGCATGAAAATCTACTTCAGTGCACTGGGTTGCAAGGTCTTTTGCAAAATATTAGGCTTGGAAATGTTTGGTGTTGGAGGTAACAAAATTCTTTATCTGCCAAATAGCATATTTTTATTCAGGTTTGCAGGAATGGCAGTTATCTTGGTGAACCTTGATGATATATAATTTATGCTGGTGAAGTCTGTATCTTACGTCTGGGTAAGGTTTCTGCAGGGATTTAAATTTTACAAAATATTTGCTGCTTGCTGAACTATTTTGACTGAAGAAGATTAAAAATTTGGGGGCCCATATCGGATTGAAATTGGCTGGATTACTAATTCCTTTTATGCAATTTGCAATTCGAATTCTTTGTCTTATCTCAGTTCCCGTTTGGATCTAATATATGAGTTGTGTTTGACACTGAATTTTTTCAAAGTGAATATGGTAACTCCACGAGTGGTTTTGCAACGCAATGACTTGTAAGGGAAGCTGGACTTACTAAAATCCGGGGTTTATTCGAGAAAAAGCAACAAATTCCCGAAGCCATCTGCAGTTGTCTTTAATAACTCCATGAATACACAAATAATCCTAAATGCTGGTTTGGAAAGAGAAGTTTCTGTGAGTAAATTGGATCTTTGCCCAAGTTAAAAATATGAGAGAGAACGGTTAGCTATAAGAGGATTTGACAGTTGTTTTTTAGTTATTCAGTTAATATTGGATAGGAGAGAAAAGGATGAGAAATGTATCCGTCTGTTCTGTCGAGCAGTGATAGTACTCAATATAACCAATTTAATAAGCTGAAGCCAAAGAATTAGTTAGGCCAGTGGTTAATGATTTACGTTCTATTTCAAGTTTAAAGTCTGGAGGTCATGATAATACGGTCTTAACTTTGCAGATTACTAAATAAAGAATGTAATATAGGGTTTCTCCGGAAATTGTAAAATATCTTTGCAGTATCAATTTTGGGGGCTTATAAGGATTTGTAGAGATATCTCCGTTAATATTACTGAGAAATGAATGTATGGAAGGTAATATGGTGCAGGCTCCATGGAAGCTTTGCAACTTCGGATCCATGTCAATGGGTTTTCTTTTGATGGGTCATGGATGAGGTTAAGGATGTGTCCGTGGGGTTTTTTAGTATTTATGTCCTTCCCTTGCATATTTTAACTCTGAGAACTCACATTCCTACCAAGTGGTGGAGGAAAATTTGCACGGTAAACTTTTTATCATTTACTACTGCCACGAGTGCAATTGAAATTTTAAAATGTTAAAAATAAAAGAATAAATTTAAATTTACAAGTTAATAAATATGATTATTAGGTCATTAGTGCAGTGCAATTGAATTTTTAGAAAAATGTAAAAATTGAAATTTGTAATTTAATAACTAACAGTAAGATGGTGCGAGTTTTTTTTCTCTTTTTTGAAAAAAATATTAATAGAAGAGGTTTAAGTACAAACTCTACTTGCAACGTTAGATTTTGTTTCTATAATCGATATAATTGGTACAACAAACATGAATCGATTTGTCCTCGGGGGTGGGTTTGACGGTGAAATTTGACATTGATCCCTTGCCTAACAAACTCAATCTTTAAGATTAATTCATCAATATTATCTTTATATAATATAATATAATAAAAAACGATAAAATATTTAAAAATAATAAATTGATTATATAAATAGTAATTCATGTAAATACAATGCTACAAATGTGCCCTCAAGTTCAAAACATTTGTCTTTGGACCACTCTTACAAAGACGTCAAATTATATAGATAATATTGTATAATGTTCTATGCTAAGACAATCTGGTATGAAATGCAACAGACCAATCTCATTGGAGTATAAAATATCCTGTACTCAAATGTGGTCTAATATATTACAATAAATTTCACGTTAGACATTTTAAATTTTTTATTTTAAATTAAATTTTATAAATAATATATTAAACAAATATTACGTTATAAAATAATATATTTAATATTTATTTGACACGATATTTTTAAATTTTAATTTATGATAAAAATTTCAAATGCCTAACATTACTCAAATTTCACATGTAAAGCCCCCTTTTTCCAATATTGTGTGTGCAAATAAAGGTATATGCTCAACTTCAAAAACATTACTTTCTTTGGTAATTATAAATTGTAATACATACATTGCATACGGTGAAATGCTGATAAGGAGGGCAACATGGATTAATGAACAAAAGCTACACTTTTGACAAATAATGGTATATCTGGGAGACTATTCTCTGTAACAAAATAAAAGATTTTCTTCAAGGGGAGTTCCTAATCTAAATTCACACGCCGGATCTTACATACAAGGTTTGCCGTTGGAAGATCAATCTGGTTACCAGAATCAGATTTCAACAAATCTTTAAGCTGATCTCTTGGAGTTGAAAGGCATGTGTGAAATGTAGCAAGAACTAGAGGAATTGGCACTGAGAGAGCAGAGAGCACATTACTCAAGTACTCGATATCTACTGAGAGTTGCTGTGCTCCATGGTCTGTTATATACTGAATGCCCCGCAGCTGATCCACGTAAAGAGCAGTGGCACCCTCAGCAACCTTCATAAGAAACAAAAACGAACAAATTTTTTGTAACAATTAATTTCAGGCATGATAATAGTATCTTGGCTGAAGCCCTTCAAGAATACATGTTGTGGATATAACATGAGCTTATGGTTAAATGCTTAAATATTAACCGTGTGAAAAGAATTTGACAGACACAACAATCAGCACCAATCAGATTAGGGCAATAGAGGCCTAGAAGGAAGAGAGAGCAAAGGAGAGAGGAGAGATGAGAGACAGGCTGTTCTGTGAGAAAGGCAAGGCAAGAGATGGGAGAAAGAGTAGTGTGACTGGCGAACTTTGGATAATGATTTGATGTCAGCTGATAATCAGTCGCTTCATCCTAAATGTCAAGTCATAAGCAATTCAACATACTGGTAATTTAGCATAGTGTTTAATCGAATGAATGAGAAGTAGAACATGTAAGGAAATCACAGAATTAAGGGACTAAACTAACCTACTTTGAAGGATTTAAGTAAAAACTTGCATTTATAGAATGACTGAATGCTAGACACGTTTTTATTAGAGCAGCTGCCTAAATTATCACATAATTGAAGCTTGCGGAGGGTGTTAGGGAAGCTCTTGAAGAGGAACTGGCTTGGCCAAGATGCCTTTTTCTATTTGATCCAAATGAGAAGTAAAATTTATTTTGGGCAAAAGAACGTGGGTACAGCTTTTAGTTTGTTCGATCTACTTCTCAAAAATTAATAAAAAGATACTTTGGTCAGACCATTCTCAGGCATCAGCTACCTAAGCTTCTGGACTTTGCAATTGCACCTATATACTCTTAGATGGACCAAAATGGTTCATTTGTATACAAAGCATTCAAAAAATTTGAATACTTAATTCTCTAAGAAGGTTCGAAAATATTCATGATTGATTTCCTCATAGTATAGGTTGGTTACCTTGAACATCCATTCTGTTGCAAAAAACTGTGCTTCATCATTGTTAGCATCAGTGGTAGAGATGCCCTCAGCTAGTGGCTCCAACTGTTGGGGTAAAGTAAGCAAATATTCACCAACACTAGTCACATAGGACTGTGGGTATGCACTAAAAGTTGGAAGATGGAAAGCACTTTGTTCCTCTACTGAGGACCAGATGGGCAAGCGAGAAACATCACTGAGGCGCTGTCGTACTTTAGATATGAGGACATTATAGACAAGCTCATTCACTGAATCAGCAAAAGCCGCCACTCTCTTAGATGCAAGTGGCAGTGCATGAAATCGGGGATCTTGTGACTGCACAACAGAGAAAAAAATGATGTCATTAGCATCATTTTAACATCATTTTATGATGGCAAAGAAAGGAAGTCTCAAGCTAAAGAAAGCGTTAACTACTTGGAAATGTGGTAAGAAAACATAAAACAAGCAAACAGAAATCCAGAAAGAACACCTGAGAACCCAGATCGAGCGAAGTTACAAATAGCAAGCCTATAATCCACAAGTCAATTTCAAGTAATATTACAAAGAGAATTCAATAAGGTGAATGAACACGCCTTTCAGACAAGGAAATTGGAAAATCCTTTTCTGCGATCAGCTATTCATCCCAATTTTCTGTCCCTAAATTTATTTTTAGGATAAAACAATCATTTCACACATGATTAGCACCAGCATCTAATGCTATTTTTTAATTATTATTTTGAATATTCACTAATTACTTTTTATGCGCTGTCTGGGACTGTTTTGACAATTCTCAGGCTTTGCCCCCTCCATCTTCAATGCTCAATTTTTGTTAACAAAATTTAGCAGGCATCCATTACTATTCAGATATCATAATTTTTAGGCCGGAACCATTCTCCCTATGTAAACATTAGAAAAAAAATTGAAAAATGTAAGGAATGTCTGAGAGGCAAGATTGCATGGTCAGAAATTCCATATACCTGATCTAAAAGGTTGAAGAGTTTCCGAGCCTTCTCAGGAATAGCAAAGAGTCGCACTGCTGCCACATCCAAGGCAGCTCTTCCCCCAGCAGACAGTTCCCCATCTCCATCAGCATTGGCAATCCGTGACTGCTTTTGGTCCAAACTTGAACCAAATACTGAAAAAGACAAACTAGTGCTCAGTCTAGCAAGTGTTGCTCTCAAAGAAGCTTCAAAGACCGAGGACCTGCTTGTTAGACAATCTGCAACAGTGAGTATCTGCAGGGCCCCTTGGACAATGGACCACTCCTCCTCATTTGAAATGTCGACTTTGCGAGCGTTTTGTGTTCCGTCCTTTTTATCTAAACCTGTCTCCTTCTTCAAACCAACACCGTCACCAACATAATCCACTCCACAGATAGCTCTTAATGACTTGAGGATTTCTTGCAGAGTAGAAATGTACTGCAACATTATGTCATCAAGTGCCAGAATTAGCTCATCTGCTTCAGAACCACCAGTAAAGCTAATGCATCTCTCTACAGCTGCTTCAAGAAGTACAATAACATGAGGAATAGACTCTTCCATTCTTCGTACTGTCTCACTGAGTTCTATTCCCTGGGCTCCAATACCACGAGTAACAGCTCCTCTTAGATCCACTCCAGCAATCTCAGAGGATAGGATAGCCCGCTCCATCTGTCCATACCTAGGCATATCAACTTATTTGTTAAGCAAGGGAAAGGACCGTGATATACTCTCCAATTAATAACAAGCACTTGATGAGATACAGGGAGATCAGAAAAGAACTGCATTCAGGTTATTTACATAAAAATTATGCATCACCGAGACTAAATTTTCACAACATGCTTCACTTTATCCTCTAAGAAATAATAGAATTGAAAACAAGCATTTAATTTATAATAGCTTACCTCTGTTTAAAGGCTTCATAAGGAACATAAACAGCCTTAAGTGTATCCACTAAAATCTGTATATCAGAATCTGAAAACAAGTGCTGAATATTCCTTGCAAAGGACCCAGTCATATTGTGTAATTCAATTAAGGCCTCCAGATGCTTAGTCTGAAGCTTGATACCCCTTGGCATATCACCAGATAAAATATCCAATATACCTGAAGTTATATAGCTTTACTCAGGTGAAATCAAAGAGAAGAAATTTATGAAGAATAAATTTAAAAGCATGTTGAAATAAACTTTGAATCAAAACTTGTAACCTTTAGACAGAGCTTTCGTTTCAGGAACAACATCTCCAGTAGCATGGTTGATACGTGAAACAAAACTTGCTCCCACAGATGCCATTGTCTCGACTAGTAGCTTTGGAACAAGAGTTTTATAATCATCTGGAAAAGCAACCATACACCTGCAGACAACAATTTTAGTTAGATGCTTCAATTCCAAGTAAAGAAAAATGCAAAAATTTGTGGCATTATTTAGTGGTGCTGGTTGTGTTTCCATGTAGTACAAAATCATTACAGGAAAATTGAACTAGTTTGTATGAAACATTGACTTGGCATTAGAAAAATAAAGTAAAAGCAACTATGAAATGAATAGAGGCTTATAACACTAAAGCTCTAACTTCATCAATGTCATTTTAGTCCTTTTTAAGCAATTCCTTTCTTAAGAAATATGGGTATAATCAATCCTGTTTGCCACTGCTTCTTCATGACATAAATGAGTACACCATACAGTTTTAAAACTGAATGAAGAGATGCAAGTAACATGAACACATTTTCTCCCAGTAATTTCTAATAGTTCAGAGAACCTAACTAATATACTCAACTCTTTCTTGAAGGAAACCAAATGAGGAGATGCACAAAAATTGTACATGCTAAATTGAAGAATCACAAAAGAAATTGCCTCCTTACAAGGAACATATTGTGTAGATGAGAAAAATGCAGAGTAAATATTCTATGACAATGAGAATTTGTAAGTACTCCCACGAAAAAATGGGCAATAACAGTGAATGGAATAGCACCTTCAGACACCAGATTTTTTTTTAATAGAAAAAAGACAAATTTTGCAAGAACAAGTCTGTCTAGTTCCTACTCATCTAATCTTTGAAATTGAATGTTTTTATTAACTTTTAAGAACATTTAGATGTTACAGAAAGTATGGAAACCTAAACAAACAATATGGTAGTACTGATAATCATCAAGTTGAGAAATGAATGGAGCTTGTTTCTATCCTTTTGAATAAACAACTCAGTGAATGCGAACATTTAAACAGTGAACAATATGAAAAATACCACTTCCATTCTTGTTCAAGGTAGAGTAACAACTCATCATAGAAATTTGGCAACCAACTGGAGAATGAAACTGAAGGTGAACTTGATTGAAATTCATTGTGACTAGATAGCCTTTCAACCTCATTCTTCTCATTTGCAAGCTTATTAGAACGTTGTCTAGAGTCAAAATCTTCCCAGAGCTGCTTTATGTGCTTTAGGTGAACTTTTGTATAATGCATCTCTAAAGACTTGAATCTCCCAATACGAATGAGAATTCCTCGCAAATCTCTGGCAATATCAATCTGCTTAATCATAACATGTGGAAATATATAAAGAAATTAATGAAAGGTGTTGAAAGAATTACAAGCAATAGAACATATCAACAGCAAAACAAGAAAGCTTTGGAAAAAAAGAATATAACCTTGCGATTGGATAATGCATCTGTGAAACGAGGCTGCACCATTGCATCTAGTCTATCCTCTAAGACCTCAAGTTGCTTTCTAATGTTTGCAAATTCAGCAACCTAAAATTACAGTTGCGAAAAGAACCAAAAAAAAAAAGTAAACTGAATGAACTTTATAAATGACAAATGACCATGAAAATCATTTGAGGAAAATGGAAGGACATTACCTCACCAACAGCAGACAGGCAATGCCTCATATTGGCCAAGGTCTCTGCAGCCCGAGGAAGATCTCCACTAGCAAACACGTCCTCCACAGTCGAACTTAATTGAGTTAACCCAGCAGCATCCTGTTGTTATACACAAGATAAGCATTATATACATAATCGAACACACAAAACAAAAAAATCACCGACAATCTTTACCTGCAACGTCTCGTATGCAGCTTCCATTCTTTGCTTGACAGTATCAACTTTAGCTAAGGCTGCTATAGACTCCGCAGATGACCCCTCTGCCTGCAAGAATGAGACAGTTCCTTGTCAAACAAGTTATAGCTTCAATTCAAACAGCCAATATAAACAGCTAACACATTAAAATTATTTCAATATTATCCAGATTTCATATTGATTAACATAGAAACGTAACTTATATTTCAATTGGATCCAATCATGCAAACCTAATTTGTAAAACATATCTGGAATCTTTAAATTTGAATAATTAGCCTTCTCCAATAACCCCGCAATGCAAGTTTAAGGTCAGATTTAAAATGTAGAGCATAAAAGCTGCAACATTGAACATAAAATTTCATAAAATTTATAACGCGAATTATTTATTGCACAGAACCAAATTTGTAATATGAACGGACTTGTAAATTTTACAATTCCAATACAAAGAAATCGAGATTGCATATTACATAAACTTAGATGTCTAATATAATCCAGCAATAAATTCAATAACAGAGAGCTACCTTCTTGAGCTTCTGTAGGATTCCGGATACGGAACCGCGGAGGGAGACAGCGTCGTCGCGGATGCGAATTACGTCCCTGGTGCCGCGCGGGACGCGGAGGAGGGAGGAGGCGCTCTGCTCCTCGAGAGACGCGGCGATTTCTTCGGAGACCATTTGGAGCTTCATTTCGAGATCCAACAAGTGCTTGTCGAGCGAGTCCTGCGAGTGCCGAGTCTGACACGCCGAGTTGATCCATTTCTTCGGGTCGAATTTCTCGTCCGAGTCCGAGAACGGACCTAGATCCAGCATCATTGCTGCTGAGTTGAGTTTAGATCCAGCGAGGTGAGTCGAGCACGTTGGTTACAGACTTTAACAGTTATTCTTTCGTTTCAGTTCGCAATGGGAGTAAGATGGGAGTCGGGGGGCCATTTTGTAATATTATGAATCATTAGGGGTTGGAAAGGGAATAGTGAATAATAATCGGGTTCTGTTGAAAATGTTTGGGTGCATGGGAAAGCTAGTTCTGGTCGATGCGTAGGATTTGCATGGACGCACTGCAGGATAACCTGGTAACTGCTGTGAGATTGCGGAGGAATAAAGAGTTTGTACCAATCCAGTGCTGATTCGTAATTTTAGTTAAAGGTAGACAAAAATAAAAAATAAAAAATCGAAAAATTGAATCGAATTGATATAATTTAGTCTAATTTTTTTAAAAAAAATCAACTGCTTCAGTTTTCTAGAAAAAAAGTTGAAAAAATTTAATCGAATCAAAAAAATTAATTTAGACTTTTTTTATTATAAAAATTAATTTAAATTTTATTTATTAAAAAAATTAAATTAAATCGTGATCACCCTTAATTTTAGTTAGAATGAGTTAATAAATATAAATTAAAATTTGAAAATATAGATAATTTTAAATAATATAAAAAACAATACATTTTAATGAAACTGCCCCTACATCTGTTAAAAGTTAGTTATATAATAACATTTTATTTTTTGTGTTCATTTTTCTCCTTTTTCACATGTTATTTGTAATTTTCCCCTCATTATCCTTCTAACATCATATTATTGAAAAGCATGTATTTAAGAAAACAAATACAAGATAAGAACCGAAGCATTTTGAGTATAATTTGATTTGTTACCGTATATTGTTTACGATTTGTCTGGCACCCGTAAGTTAGCCAACTTATATTCTTTAATTATCAATTATCTTAAAAGGCATAAATGACAATTTTAATGGGTAATTTAATTGTTTCAATAATATGGTTGTACCACATGTTATTGTTGACCGTAACGATGGAAAAAATACATTTACATATATTATTATAAAAATAATTTTATTGACGTTAATTTAGCGTTAATGAATAATTTCATTGATACTGTTTTATAGTATTAATATTGTTCGAGTTAAAAATTTATTAATATTATATTTAGTGTTAGTGAATCATTGATACTATGGTATTAACGAATTTTTGATATTATAGTATCAATGAATCGCTGATAAAATAGTATTAGTAAATTATTAATACTATAGTATTAATAAATCTGTAATACAATAGTATTAGAGAATCATTGACACTATAATATCAAAAATTAAATTATATAATGTAAATTTTAATCTAATTTAATTTTTTAGTGATTTAAAAATTAAATTATTGAACCAAAATTTGAATTTATTTATAATCTTAAATTCCATAAGTAAATACAATATTTAAATAAATATCAAATTATTAAGTATCATAAAATTACATTTAGTAATCATGATAGTTAAAATATCACAAAGTAACATAAAGGTACAATTGTCAAATCATCTAAACTAAATTTTATAATCAGTTCAAAATATTTTAAACTAAATTTTTAAAAAAACTACAATAATTCCTAACACCACTATTAGAATAGCTAACAAATTAAATGGTCAAAATTTCTCTAATTAAATTTTTAAAAATTACAATAGTTTCATACAACAATGTAACTCTTTACATGTTTAATTACTTTAATCGACCTAACAAAAGATACTGCAATTTCAAAGTCCATATCTAGCCAATCCTGTAAAAAATTTAAGTTTTAGTACAACATGAAATAAGGGTATTGAGATCAATGATCGAGATGTACAACTATTATTAACATTTACTGTTGAATTGGTTCACAAGTCAACATTTTTAATGAGGATAAAAATATCTCAATCAAATAATGTAAGTCACGTACCAAAGCCACAGGGTTCTAAATTCCCATTATGATCACCTTTGAAATCAGGATCACTTCAATTCCTAAGAGGTATTGCAAAAACCAGTGATAATTGGTAAAATGATCTTAAAAAATATGCTTTTAAAAAAAAAACTATAACCCATACTGTGTTAGCTCAATTGTCATTGGCCTCATAAATGTCCAAGTTGTTTTATCACTAGGTCACTATGAGCTGATTTAGTATCCACGACCTAAAAACAAGAGAGAGGGGGAGGGGAATGGGGAAAGAGTAATAAATATATTTATAATCATCAAAACATAAATTCAACCAAAAGAATATAAAATTATAAACTCTTAACATTTATGCAAGAAATGTTAACAGTGTGTATCAGCTTTATATGCTACAATTAGTAAGAAACAAAATCATTTATAAAAAGATACAGTCTAGATAAATTACTTATTAATGCATAGATAATCATAATCTAATTACTCAACAAGTAGATATTGCTTGCAAAATCAGCTTTTGTAGATGGTGATGTTAGATGCTTACCCCATAGCCTATAAAGTATAGGCTAAAGTTTATTTATGAAAAATCCAATCTCTTAAGCAAACTAAAATATCCTAGAAAAAATCATTTATCTCATACTGCCCACTTAATTCTGCATCATTTTTGCTACATTAGCATCAATTGTAGAAACATTGACAAAATAATCTTCAATTTGCATTTCATTTTACAATATCTAAATTATCATTCATAACAATATATGAAGTGGAAAATCCTCATCACAAAAAATAATGATAACAATAATAAGGAACTTGCAACATGCCCAATGCGCAAGAATACAAGTCAAGACTAACTTTTGGGTCCTTAAATCGAAACATCCGTAATAACCCAACTAAGAAAAAAAGAAAAAAAATCATAGTAAGGTAAATTTTGAAATTAAAAATAAGTAATAATAAAAATTTGATATGTACACATAGATATAATATATGAACATATCTTCCAAAGCAATTCAAAGCAATTTTGTTTACATTTGTTCTTTTCTTAAATTCACTCCATTGTCTCCAAGCCCTTTTCCCCTAACTTAGATTTTGAAATTAAAAATAAGTAATAAAAAAAACACACACACACACACATACACACATCAAAACATAATCATTATGATCAACATCCTATACCAATTTATACCATATTGTATGATACCATAAGATGAGTAGAATTAGTAAAATATATTATTTATCAGGCAACTTAAGATTCCATCGTAACACTCAAATTTTTTCCAGCAGCTTATATGTATTTGACTGCACAAAAGGAAAAAGATATCTCAAGCTAGGGAACTTATAGAAAAATATGAATTATCATCGAAAAGAAGTTCTGTGAATTGAACTCTTGACAGTAAAATGGTGGGGAAGTATAATTAAACAATTTAAGTGTGAAGTAAAAAGAAGGATGAGTTCCATTTTTATTGATTAATCAAATAAATTTGGTCTGGAAATTACCCAAAGTCCACTTTTTTTAAAAATTAACCTCAACTCAAATTGACATCTATTCACTCATTTGATCCACTAGCTAGGATAGAGATAACAAACACAAGATTTGCTTATATATGTTTTAAGAATAGGAGGAAAATAATCATGAAAAAATTACTTTTATTTAATTTAAAACAATACAAAGACCAATAAAAAAAATGATTACAAGAAAAATAATCATTGAAAATGATTATTCAATCTAAATAGTAAAAAGATAAATAGAGAAAAAAAAAAAGAAGTTAAAATCTAACAAAATTACTTAATGCTATCGAATAATGAGGAATCGCGTAAATATTGTTGAAATTTGTATTCATGTGCCATCTAAATTTTGAATATTATATTTTCATACTTATGTAATAAATAAATATTTTATTAAATTGCTAATTAATTGAGTAATATACTTGTAACATTTCAGACATTATATTGATCTGAATGAGTTCATATTAAGTTTAAAGAGTTAGAACCATATCTAAAATAGGACAAAAATCGGAGAATATACTAACAATGATATAGTTGTAAATAGTTACAACAGTTGCTAGAAAATGTCATTGTGCAAATATGTTCTTAAATTAAATGTTTCTAGTCTATTTCCACCGATGCAGAGTTTATCAAATGGAATTGATTAATATATATCAGTGTATGTCTATATCTAAATAGTCCAGATGGTTAATCTTAGCAAATTATGAGTTTAGTGAAATCTTGTATAGATATATATGTATTTAGTAAGGATTGGATATTGAACTAGACTCAATAAAGACCTCCAATAGATTTCTCATAAATCTTTCAGTGGAGGGTCTTCTCAAGTTGAGTAGTATTTGTGGTCCCTAGGCCTGAGCACCACGGTGGGCTTATGAGTTATCCACCATACTTAGATTCCACATATGTCAGAGACCTTTTATGGTCTGACCGCTGGGTGTCGTTGGGTATGGTCTAATGTTATGGAGTCCGGTGTATGTAGATATGGGATCCGTCAGCCCATATGGGTGAGTTAAATATCCAGATGCTTTAAGATTGTATTCTAGGAAGTCTTGTGGTCATAAGGATTTAACTCAAGAAAGAGTTTCCTGTGGAGTAAATAATATTGCAAAGGATTTTGCATATATTATTTATTGGAATAGAAATCAAAAGAAATAAGTTTATGATTGAGTAATAAGAGACTTGACGCTATTGATCTATGTCTCCACTGTTCCAGGATATTAATGATAGAGGGATTATACAAATATGGATTAACTTCAACTTGTATGGTTTAACTTGCCATTTTGTATTATTCATAACGTGTGTGTGTGTGGCATCAGTTATGGACTTACGAAAATATTTCATGAGACAAAAATAGTGTGAACCTAAGGAGTCTCACTATATAAAGTGTACGCGTTGAGCACGTAGGTAGTGCACCGGAGCAAATTGTTTGATTTGGAAAGTTTTCGGAATATTTGAATTTATTTCAAGGTCTCGGGGAATAGTTAAGGTTTAAGTGTTAAACATAAAATTGTACCAAGTGAGACTTGACACATTTATCTACTTAGTATATATCTCAAATTGTGCGAATAATTTGTATGTGTACTAAATTAGGCATTGGTAGATATAGCTACCATTTAAATAAAATAATTATTGTTTTATTTAAATTAAACTAATTATTCACTTATTTATTTTAGGGTCTCTCGAAAAATAGTTAAAGTTTAAGTGTTAAACTTAAAATTTTACTAAATGAAACTTGACTTTTTTATCTACATAGTATATATCTTAAAATGTGTCAATAATTTATATGAATACTAAATTGATATTAATAAATAAAATTTAATTAAATAAAAAGAAAATTTTTGCCATTCGACTAAATTGATTCATTCAATTCATGTGTGTTGCATTTCTATTTGTTAAATTAAAAATAAATACAATATGATAGCTTTCAATTAGCTAACGTAAAACAATAAGCTATTTGTTAAATTATTATTGGTCATAAAATGTAATTGAACATGCAAATTGAACTTGATTCGATTTGTGAAGATGGACGTGGTAGCAAAGTATATATTCGTTGCCACTCATCAAATAGCCATCAAAATGACTAGCCATCTTCGTTACCTTGTTATGCTTAGACAAGTGCCAACAAAGTATTTTTTTATTGCCTCAACAAAAGGCAATGTTGCCTATAAATATCATAAGCTAGTCAAGAGTTCAATATTGAAAAATTGTAATAAATTGAATTGCTTCTCTTTTTTAAAAGATTAAGTGTTAACCTTTAGGAAAAGTATCCGAGAGAAAGAAAGAAATAAATAATAAGAAGTAAGAGTTGTTTCTAATAGTTTTGAAAAGAAAGGTTACTAGTCTAGCTTGAGGAAGCTTACCATGTGTCAACTAGATTTGTTCAAAGCATGTTTTAAGGGTGAGTTCCCTAATCTCATTAGTGTAATGAGATTATTTTAATGTGTATTATATTTTTGCTGCATTACATGTGAGACATGCAATATTTAAATTTTATTTAAAAATGCACATAATCACCCGTAGAATAGTACAAATGCACACAACACCAACAAAATTGGTATCAGAGCATCATGCTGTGTGCTTATATTTAGAGTGTACGTGGTATAATTTAATTACGCCGGTTACTTTAAATATTTATTTTTTAGAGTTTAAAAATAAATGATTTTTTTTGCAATTTATAATCATTATAAATGTGATAAATATTGTAGACTATTTGTTTGTGTTGGTAATTATAATGGGAGCCCTACTGGTGGGAGTTAGTTGTGTTTGCACAAAACAAATGTGTGATTAAGAATTACGACCCTATAATATGAGGATAGAATTAAGTAATCTCTCTTAATCAGATTTAATTGTGTACAATTATGAGATAATGTTATACGTTGATCCGTCTTGTCAATACGGTATTAGTCAGGTCATATCGGTGTTTCTCAATATTGCTAAAGCGTGAGGGTTTTGGTTGGTGTAATTTTGACTAGACCGGTTAAACATAAGATAAGGTAAATATATGCGAACGTATTGCCCAATATTGCTAAAGCGTGAGAGTAGTATTAATAATATATATTTGATTATTGACAAGTTAATTTGAAATACACTTATCCAATATTGCTAAAGTATGAGGATAAGGTGTATTTAGGATCAATGATAAGAGTTACATAAAATGCAATTGACAAGAGTTGTCTACCTTTTAAATTTTACAATGGCCAATATTGCTAAAGCGTGAGGCCTAAGTAAAATGTCAAATGGATCTACTTTCTGCTGTACAATTTAAAGAGTTTAAATTTGTTGTGTTTCCTTTTGAGAGATTTAAGAGATCATGTAATGCAGTGGAAGGGTATTTTAGATTTAAAAATGTATTATTTGATTATATTGTTAATCTAAAATAAAAATTCGCGATTGAAATATTTATTTTCTGCTAACATCTCATATTTTCTCTTGTGAAGATAAAATGACTTCATTTAATCCGTTGGCACGCATATTGGATGCGAACCAACTTAAAGGAACTTAAAACTATAAAGACTAATTGATGAATCTGAGAATTGTTCTCAATTCTGAAAAGCTTGGATATGTAATAGATCGGTGTATGACCACATGGATTTCTGATGAAGCCACCCCAGATGAGAAGGTGACTTATAAAAAATGGTTGGATAATGATTTAAAAGTTAAATTTTACATCCTTACCTCTATGTCTACAGTTTTACAGAGAGAACATGTTTATATAGGTGATGCTTTTAGCATTATGCTCTATCTAAAGGAGCTGTTTGGTGACCGTCCTCAGATTGAGGCATATAGGGTTGCTAAATCACTTTTTAAGTATTCGTAATTCTTTGACCTGAGTGCCACGGTGAGGATGTGAGTGGTCCACCATGCTTTGATTCCACGTATGTTAAAGACTTTTCATGGTTTAACTTCTAGATGTCATTGGATATGATCCGATGTTGATAGAGTTCAGTATATGTAGATTTGTGATCCGTTAACTCATATGAATGAATTGTATATCCCGATACTCCAAAATTGTATTTCAGAAAGTCTATAGGAATATTGATTGAAAATCATCGGGATATGATTTGGAGAACAAGCAAAGTGCATAGGGTGCGCAAAGATCGAAGACGGACTCGAAAGTAGGCAAAAGATTAAATGGGTGGTGCCCAGGCGTAGCGCCCAAAATAGCGTAGCACCCAAAATAGCACTTGATCGCCGCAGCCCTAGATGGTCAGCGCTGAGCGCCGCAACGCTGGGTGCAGAAAGTGTTTCCTGAATTGAAGACTTCTTTATTTGTCTCCCACTTACTTCAAAACTCCCTGATAAGACTCTCACATGTTTAAGGTAAACCTAGGATATCCTAAAGTCTATATAAAGGCTGTTAATTGGCTTGTAAACACATCTTTGTGATAACCCAAAAGATCTAAGTGATCAAGCAGGAAATCTTTGTGGTTATTTGTGAGAGAATATCCCTAGAGTGCAAGAAAGAGTTTTTCTTTGTGATCTTTCTTGTAAACGGCATGCTTTGTGAATGCCTTGTAATTCAATAAGAAAATAGTGTGATCTTGATCCGCCGTGAATGTAGACAAGTTGCCAAACCACATAAATTTTGTGTGTTCTCCTTCTACCATTTCTCTCTTTATTTTCTTAATAATCTGTTTGCATATATTACTTGGGTGATTTTGCTTGTTTGTGTGCTTCCGCTTCAATAAAGTCTTATGGCCATAAGCAAAAACCCTGAAAAAGAGTTTTTCACAAGGTTAAACAATATCGTAAAGGAGTTTGCGAATATTATTTACAGAAATATAAAATCACAGTTGAGCATATAAAAATTTGACGGTAATGATCTTTATATCTACTCTTCCAGGATAGAGGTGATAAGAAGGATTATACGAATATGGGTGACCCTAGCTTGTATGGTTCAACGTGTTATTCTGTAATATCTGTAACGTGTGTGTGAAGCATTGTTTATGAACCTCGAACTCTTTCATAAAACAAACAAGTATGAACCTAAAGAGTCTTATAATATGAAGTGTAGTCTTGAGCACTAGGGTAGCGGATCGGGTTGAATAGTTTGATTCAGAAAAAATTTTAAAAAGCATGATTTATTTTAGAATCTCTTAGAAAAATGAAAAACAAAGTTGTAAATATTGTAAATAAGTCAATTTTACATTAAAAAAAAATATGTGACAAGTGTCACCCATACAAATGGTTTACATGATTTGAATGTGACACTTGTTAATCAAAAAAGAAAAAAAAATTTATATATGAATATATGATTCGTCCTTAGAATGTATTTTAAAAACTTCACATTCTAGCCCCTGAGATATACTTTAGCCCTTTTAAAGAGACTGAAAGCAAGTTCAAATATTAAACTAAAATAAAAGTTACTAAAAATTATTTTATGCTACATTCTAGCTCTTTAATACCACCAGATTGTTGAAGTCTAAAATTGTCAACAAATCATTTTTGTATGAGACTCAAAATCGAACTCTTCATCAAAATTTTTTAAAGGTATGATTTTGAAATTGTTAATGTAATTATTTTATTTTTTATATGCGTTTGTTGATTAATGATATAATATTCCGTTGTGTAAATGTGTGTTGAACATACATTAAAGAATTAGTTAATAAACACACTATTATATGCATACACTCATTAATCACATTAACAGAGGACTAGAGAGTCTTGCTCCAGAAGAAATGGTCGTCGCGTCGAAGGACAAGAGAGTCTTGGTCAAGAAGAAACAGTCATCGCAGGCAATGGATATGAAAGTAAAAATACAGCACTTTTTTAAACCAAGTATATGATTTTTATTGCAATGGCCTCAGCCTTCAGGTGATCGTCCGATCCAGCCAGTTGCAGAGCTGTCGACTTAAGCAACTCCAAAGAAAAGTGATCCGCAAGTGACATCTTCGGCGGCCAGCATCTTAAAGAGGCTATAGTGGAATGAAAATACGCGGTGAGGGTTACATTAATCACTAATAATTAGTTTTGATGCTCTGATTTTGGCTTATCTGTACATCTTTGGAAAGATAGTCATAATCTGTCGTTTCATAAGTAAGGGAAGAGTTTTTACAAAGAAAATGAATGGATAATATCTGTAATCAAGCTGATTTTGGTCTTTGGACTAAGTTCATATCTTTGTTTCTTGTAAAGAAGGGAGTCATTCCTGAGAAGAAGAAGAAGAAATAAGTTTGTGGTATGTCAAAAAGAACTAACAAAAAGCCAAGAGCAAGGACTAGGAGAAATAGCAACTGAAACTTCTCATCAAAAATAGAGAGGATGATGAGTTTAAAGGATATAAGCAATACAAGCAAGTAATAGTTAGGAGTTAATGAACTTCAATTTCATCTTTTTTAGTATTTCCTTTAACCTGCTATTAGTCAATAGTTATTATTGATCAATATAGTGCCAGCAAATAGAATAAAATCTGTATACTCATATTTAAGCTGCGATTAGTCAATAGTTAAGATTGACCGATATGGTGCTAGTAAATAGAATATAGTAGTGCCAATAAATAGAATATATTTTGTATTATCAAAGGATCATATCAGTATTTTAAGCTGCTACTAGTTAATAATTAAGATTGATCAATACGGTGCCAGTAAATAAAATGTAATAGTGCCAATAAATAGAATATAGTCTGTATACTCACAGGATCATATTAGTGTTTTAAGCTACTAGTAGTCAATAATTAAGATTGATCGATATGGTGCCAGTTAAAAAAATATAATTTGTACTCACATGATCATATCAGTGTTTTCATTAATATAGAAAAGTGCATTTTCTTGCATATACGCAAATTTTGAGTGGTGATATGTTAATGGAAATTGTGTTGGTTAATGTATTTTTTTTTAGGGATTACATATATATATATATATATATATATTACTACACACATTATTTAAAGGAGAAAAAATTTGAACTCAAATAGAGATATAAGACCTTGAGTTGGCTTTAACATCTTATCAAAGGGGTAGCTTAAGATTTATGAATCGCAGGCTGTTGTTTGGTAGAAGTTAAACCTGACCCAAAGATTTAGTTAGATTTGGTTGAATGTTTAGCCTGCAACATTTATATTTGAATTTTAAACTCAAATATTGTTTTTTCATCATTTTTTAAATTTAATTCTCGTAATTTTATTGTCAAATTTCGATTATATATTCAAAGCTTATTTGTTAGAACTATATTGTGTAAACTTTATTTTCTCTTCATCTTCTAAAATCCAAACATCATTTTTCTTACTAAAAGATGTATCAGAATTATATTTCTTCCTAAATATGGATTCCTTCTTTCATCTTTGACTTCTAAGCTCTTGAAATTAAATATATTTGGCAAATCAAAATTATCTCATTTTTTTTTTTAATAACATATAACTACTTATGCTTTTATAAAAAAATAATATTACGCATATTAAATTATATTTTAAATTCGTATTCAAGTAATAGTTAAATAATCATTGGATGATAAAATGAATAATTTTAAAATTTATATAATTTTATCATTCAATAATTATTTGACTCGTTATTTTTAAGATATAATTTTAAATGTATAATATTACTCTTTACAAAATAATTACAAAATGCTTTAAAGAAAAGAGGCACAAAAGATTGGCGACTGATTTGTACCAACAACTAGGTTTCATTACTTCAGAACCAGCAAACGATTACTCTCAAAGTAAAAGATCATCATTTGATGCATTAGTGCCGTAGAAAAAGACCACGACTGGTTTGCCATATCCTTCATTAATTTGGATAACATGAGTTAAACTAGTAGAACTATCATGCTGCATTTCTTTTTCTCCTTTAAATACATGGCCATTAATAAAATGGAAAGAAGAGCACAGGAGCAAAACCAAGCATCCAGTAACATGTAAATTTATTTTTCGATGAGAAAATAAATGTCTTGTACATATATTTATAAAAAGGTAGTAATAGATTTATAAAGTTAATATATAAAATTTGTATTCAAATTGATATGTTATTAATCAATGATTACCATGTCATGTCTAAATAATTATTGATATTCCAACTTTCATTAATATAATTGTAGATCAAAAAATTTGATCTTTTGCATCAACAAATTTTGAATTTATTTTTTGAGGGAATGAATGTGGGCTTACTAAACTGAGTTGAGTTGAATATAGGTTTCGAACTTGATTGCTTTTACTTTTCTACAAAAAATCATAGTCACGTTATAATTTCATCAGTAGTTGTTTCAGTGAAAATCATTCAATGCTTAAATCAGTAATTCTGTAAAAAGAATATTACTTCAAAATACTTTGTGAGAGAAATTTTCATTGTCGTGGGTAGTAGTCGAATCCTTCTTTTATACCAACATTTGAAAAAAAAAAAAAGGGGGCCTAAGCCCATGACTTAGGCTCATTTTCCCAACTCATCACTTGGGCTAATTTTTGAATATAATTATTTATAAACTTAAATAGACTCCTCGCACTTAGTTTAAATGTCTTATTAATGCTCTCTTTAAATTTGGATTTTCAAATAGTAGAACATATAGTTCTTTACTCATTCTATGCATTGCCTTTATAATTATTTTAATTATTACTTATGTTGGTGATATGATAATCACAAGAAATCACGAGGAAACTATTAAGTCCATCATCACCACTCTTTAGGTCTCAATTTGCGTTAAAAGACCTTTTGGCTCATTCAGCTATTTCTTAGTAACTAAAGCCAAGAGATTTAACTATGGTCTTTTTTTCGCATGCCAGATACACAAAGGATTTGCTCACTAAAACCAAGATGTTGGATGCTCGCCAATTGCCAGGCCTTCTGCTGTCAAAGTCACACCACATCCCGATGACAATGAGCTTATCAATGCCATTTGAGTATCGTCAAATTATTAGCAACTTACAGTACCTCACCTTCACAAGGCCATATCTCACATATGTTGTTAACAATGTTTGCCAGAATTTCCAAGCATCAACCAAAGCAGACGTCCTAGTAGTACAATACAAATTGTGGTATCATCTTAAGGGAACCCTTGACTTTGGCCTTTGATTTATATCTCAAAGCTCTCTTACTCTCCACGGCTTCACAGACTCAGATCAGGTTGGATGATTTATATCCCGAAGAAAAAGAAGCCCCACGGGCACTGTGCCTATCTTGGGGCCAATTGCGTCTCATAGAGTTCAAGGAAAAAAACCCACTTCTCTGGATCCAATGCTAAAGCCTCTATTGCCACTGAACTTAGATTATATATATACTCAAATCTCACTTGACCACCAACCCTTATTTATGACAACAAAAGCATGTAAACATACGCAAAAATCTAGCCTTTCTTGCTCAAACTAAACATATCAAAATTAACTACCACTTCGTCATCAAGCATATCTCTCAAGGTTTGTTGCACACACAATATACTCCTTCAACTCAACAAAAAAAAACAGATATATTTACAAAGCCACTATCCAAGACTTTATTTCTACATTTTTAGAATAAGCTTGACCTCTATTCTGTAGCATTGAGGGAGACTAATAAGATACAAGATCAGAAAAAGATGGAAATAATTTAAAAAAAAAAATAGAAACAAGTTAACTATTATAAACCTAAAAGAAAACGGATCAATTTTTGAAAAGAACTTATCCTTTTGCATTGCCTTCGCTAAGGGAATTACAGCCACAAGAATTGACTCTTAACGACTAATTAATATTGGATGTCCTAAAGTCACACCTGTATAGGAAAGGTAATTAAAAGTCATTACCAGCTTCCTATTTATGGCTAAATCTTAGTGTGTATGTATTAATGTATAAACGTGTAAAATCAAGAAGACAGATTAATATTCAAATAGTATCTCTGCTGTCCTAATCCCTCTTTAGTGGGAGATTGTTGATGTTTATGTCAAAGTATGGGGTTCAGACGACTCTCTCTCTACAAAAAATTAAAATAAAATATTAATCACATATTCTTTTAATGTCAACTAATGCTTAAAAATTAAGGATGCACAAAAAGGGAAAAAAAAAAACCTAAGAGAGGATAAAAATCCCTTTTAATTGTAGTTTATTAATTTTCATAAAAACTAAAATATAAATAAAAATGATAAAACAAGTCATGAAAATACCTTTACAATGACCAGTGCCCTTGAGTTCAACGAGACTTGTCTCCCGTTAAAAAACATTAATAGTAATAACTAAGTAGGTTTAAAAAATTAAAATAAAATGTTAAGCACACTTTTTTTCTTATCAATGTAACATGTCCATTTTTTTTTAAAAAAGTTATGGATATACAAAGAGAGGAAAACTTATATTTGAATTAGTATTGACAATAATCAGGAATTATTAGCTTACTAATTAATTACTTAATTATTCTTTTAAGAAATTATTTTTGCCCCATAATTTTTCTATGCATATGCTCAATGTTGCAATAGATCTAAACAAATAAGAATATTGAAGAAAATCAATAGATTATAAATTTGAGGATGATATGTTTTAATGAGCTCGTTGTTCTTTTAGTCTTCTGATTTGTTCATATATTTGGATATTCAGGTTTGTATGTTTATGATCTAACTCTCTCGAGCACCTTGTAATAGCCTTAATCAGGATCGTGGACTTCTTCGACCAGGTTTTTGGTATTTAATGATACTCTAAAACTCTTTCTACAATTTTTTGTTGGTTCATTACTTTTGATCCTCTAGGCTCGGAATCCATTGATATTATCATATTTAATACACATCAACTGTTTTCAAACTTTTATGTTATAGCACCAAGAGACCTTTTGAGTGGTAGGGCCAACTTGTCGGTCAATGACTTTACAGCTCTAGTATTCTCTTGTCACACTATTTTTAGTTCAAATTCAGTTTACCAAGAGATCGTGATCTTCAACTTGGTGCTACATTGTCGTCCCATAACTGTTGTGGTCTTCATTAGTTTGTCTAGTTGAAATTTTTTTGGCAATTACTAGTGTCACTCATTGTCTCGAGTGTTTATTGATTGAGTAATCATTTTATCAACCTACGAGTGATGGTCTTTTACGACTTTTTATTCTATTTTCATAGATGGTAACAAACCATTGACTCTAAATTTTGGGATATTCTAAGTTCGCGAGTTGAATTTATTTATTTTTTTAAACATCAAAAGGTTATTTTAAAGGATTGGGATAAACTAAAATGTTCTCTCTTTAATGTGTATTAGGTTTTTAGAACTTCAAGCTTATCTAAAATTAATCTAAATAAGACAAATATATGAAGAAAAAATTTTATAATAATTTTATTCAATGTAAATTTACATCTATTTTATTGAACTTGATAAACTTACTTAATGCACTATCGAATAATTTCATTACAATAAGATTATAAGGAGACAAGCCTTTACAAAATTAAAAATAAAGAGAGATTTAGAGCTAAGCTCATTAGTAGAGCTCTATGGTTCCAATGTGTGAAACCTAGTTCCAGTAGAGAAAGTTATGGGAAAAAGTCTCCACGAGGGTGGAAAGATTATGAAAAAGTTTATTGAATTCTCTTTTTTTTTTTATTACTAAGCCCCTTTCTCATTGGCTTTGGTTTTCAAGTCTTTATTAAACAGTATCCTATAAAAGTCTTTTTAGAACCAATTCTAAGACATGTGAATTCTTTTGGAATTAAGATTGTATTTGGCAATCTGGGGATAAGTTTGGAGTGAATCATCAATTGGTGGATAGATACTTTTTCATCAATCTTTAAAGACTAGAGTAATCGATCTTTTAAAAGGTTTTTAAGATTAAAAATATTCTTTTAAAGGTCAAAATCTTTAAGTGTCCGTATGATAAATCTTATTTGTGGGTAGAATGGACCTTTTGAGAAATTGAATTTAGACCGAAATCTCAAGAGATTAGGTTTAATTGAAAAATTATAGTTCGATTTAGCTTGATAAAACATAAGAAAAAAAATTAAAAGGAATTTGAAATAGATGAAAGTTATCACAAGTTTTCTGCGTCATTGTAAATTTATCAAAAATATTTTCTAACGTACCAAAATTATTTACCAATTTCTTAACCGCAATGTTAAACACTACATATTTACTAAATAAAATTTAAATTTAAAAATCAAATTCTACATTATATAAGACGGTGATTGGAGGAAGAGAAATATCTGGCTTGCTGAGGTGTCCTTCGAGAATTATCCATAACAGAAATAGAATACCGCCCCATTTCCAGAACGTTCTACAATTCTCGGACCTTCCATCCACTCCCCCCTACAAAAGGACCCTTCACAGTTCGCACCCATCGCGTGGTCATCAAGTAAATCAATTCATAAAAACTCCCCGCTATTTTCTTTTCAAGCATTCTCAGTCTCTGCTTCATTTGCTCTCCAAGAACCAAATCAAACTCAAAACAATCCATACAATGGCATCCTCTCTCGCTCTCAAGAGGCTCGTCTCTTCAAACATCCTCCCCAGGTCTCTACGTCCCACCGTCGCACCCTCAGTCACCTCGGCCTCTCGCTTCTTCAACACCAACGCTGTCCGCGAGTTTGACCAGGAAAATGGCGACAGTGACCTTGACTTTGACCGCCGTTCAGCTCGCTCTGTCCCCACCCGCCGTGGTGACTTCTTCTCAGGTAGTCGTCTTCTATTTCCTTTTCAGAGCCCTCTTCAGTTTCCGATTTAATTTTTTTGTTCAAAATCATCTCGTTAATAGCATTTTGCTTCATCTTTAGTTACTATTGTTGTATCCTTATTGCTTAAATTTTTTATACAAGTAGTGTTTATTACTTAATATTCTCACCGTGCTACAATTTCTGAGAACTTGTCAAATCTATTAATAGATTTAATTGAATTACGAATTAAGTACAATGACTCTTGTGTTTGAAGTTAGTGCATAACAAGTTTGTTGATCAGAACATTTCACGCTCCAGATTTGTGTTTGATAACCAGCTTAAGCTCCTGGGTATTATTATTACTCTGTCATTATTTTATTTTTTTTAAATGAATTTTTCCTCATATTTTTTTTCTTTCCTTCAAAATCATCGTGTTAGTAGCATTTTGTTTAATTTTACTAAAAAAATAATGTTCATTGAAAATGGACTCTTATTGCTTAAAATCTTTCAAGAATAATGATCATTACTGGCGCCTTATCTCTTGTGCTAAGTCTGAAAGCTTCTCAAATCTATTGATTAATTCAATTAAATTACAAATAGAGTAGGATGAGTCTGCATTTGGAGTCACTTCCATAGCAAGCTTGTTGATTAGGAGCTTATTACTAGAAGAGTTTGTTTTTAGAATCATCTTAAGCTTTTGATTTTTTGTTTCAATGTTTTAAATGGAATATTTTCTTGCAATGAGAAATTGACATTTATAATTTATTGTGGATAGATGTGTTTGATCCATTTTGGCCAACAACGAGCCTGAGCCAGATGCTGAACCAAATGACCGAGAGTCCATTCTTTGGCGGGACACGTGGTAGTCTCAGGCGGGGCTGGGACGCCAAGGAAAGCGAGGACGCACTGAACCTCCGCATCGACATGCCAGGGCTGGGGAAGGAGGACGTGCGGGTGTCAGTGGAGCAGAACACTCTAATAATCAAAGGCGAGGGAGCCAAGGAAGGAGGAGAGGATGAAGAGATCAGTCGCAAGTACTCGGGTAGGATCGATTTACCTGACAAGATTTTCAAGACTGACCAGATCAAGGCTGAGATGAAGAACGGGGTTCTGAAGGTCACTGTTCCTAAGGCTAAAGAGGAAGAGAGAGCCGATGTGTTCAATGTTAAGATTGACTGATGAAGGCTTTTCAGTTGCTGCTCTGTTTATTAGTGAATCATTTTCTAGTTTTTGTTTTTTCTGTTTCAATAGTGAAATCGCGCTGAAACGGTTTTAAAAGTTTTAAGTTAATCTGTTAAAGCATATTTTTTTCTTTTAGTTATCTTTTGTTAGTTCAATTATAAATGGGAGAAAAGATAAGATATTTATATAAATAAATTTATATACTTATAATAAATTATAAGTATAAAAATATTTAAAGGGTGTAGAAAAGAAAATTTAATATATATTATTTATGTTCAACCTTTAATTTGGCTTTATATTATAATTTAGAAATAAGTTGTGTTTAATAAAGTATTTTTTACTGACATTAATTTTTCTTGAAATTTGATGTTATGTGGTGTTAGTATAATTTTAAAATTATTGAAATGTCTTTTTGTCAATAATCTTATTTTTCATTATTTAAACTTTTATTAAAATTATCTTTTATTGAAACCTTGAAAATTTTTTTAGGCCAATACATATATTTGTTTTGAATATAAAATATTTTAATATTACTGCATATCATATAGGCTTTTGCTTTATTTTCTGCCAACATGAAAGATCGGACGGATCACCTTCGACGATTGTGATAGCATCCCTTTCTATTAAATAAGTCCAATCAGACCAACATTACTTGTCCTGAGAAGAATCTGTGTAAGACAATCACATTGACTCTCTACCTTTCTAGAAGTTTTAATAAATTTTCTACAATACGAAAGAGGATACGCTCATCTAATTGTTGAGAAAATTTCTATTTTTTTTTCTTTAAAATCTCCTCTCTCTCACTTTAATGGTTTATCACTCCTCTTCAAGATGACTATTGCTGATATCTTGAAGACCTGACTTTAAGAAAATCTAAATATAAATAAAATAGAGCACTTAAAGAGTCCATAAATAAATGTCATCAAAGAAGTTTAAAGAGAGAGAATATTAGAAGATTGACTCTACCGATTGAAATTGCTCTAATTTTATATAAAAGAGATATTTTCTCACAGAGGGACAGAATAATTTTTTCTTTAAAAAATATTTTTTATAATTTTTTTTACATATTAAATTTGTCAATATTTTTTTCAATAATTTCATTCTGACTTGAGCGTTGAAAGATTTTCAATTAATACGTAGAATCAATTTAAGAATTGATTGATGTTTAAAAAAAATTTCCTTATATATTTTTTTAATTTTATTATTATTTTTAAAAAAAAATTAATGTTTAAAATATGAAAATACTTAATTACTTTTAAATTTATTAATTTTGATAACGAATTACTAACAATTGGACATTCATTTATATTTTACAAAAAAAATAAATATTAATATCAATTTTTTAAATTTGTAAGTATTATTGTGATTAGATCATACTTTAAAAGTATTAATGATAATATTTTTTTTAAAATATTAATTCTTTCATAATCAAATAATTTATTAATTTATTTTTTAAAAAATTTAATAATGATACAACAAATTGAATTACCTTACTTTTTTTATCAATTTTTTTTCTCTCTTTACTAATTTTTTTTAATAATTCTCAAATTTTAGGGTTATTATTTATAAGGAAAAAAATCGTTCACTTGTAATTTGTTAATATGAAAAAATAATTAATAACTTGACAAGTAAAAGAAAAGAAGCCTCATTTGAGAAACTAACTTCTCCTAAAGGTGAATCAATAACCCATATTTTAATCATAACAATTATCATTTTTATTCCATCATTCACCCTCATATAAAAGGAAAGAAAAAGAAATACAGTGCTGAGTAATGAATGAGATAAGGTCAACCTTGAATTAAAGCCCCTCTTTAAAAAAAAGTAGAACATGCTTAAAGCAGCAGACGTAATCATAGAAATAAAATTATGATTAAAATATTTATTTAGTGAATTTATGGATAAATTATAATCATAGTGTAATGTAAGTTTCTCGTGTACTGTAGAGTGGGAATTGGAATCTTATTATATTATATGGAGATAAACGTTATCGTTTCACATCGTTGCGTTAATCCATAAAGCCAAAACAAGCTGATGCCTGGGCCTGCTCCGGTTTTTTTAAGAAACTGGTTTCAGGGTAAAAGGGCGGTGTGTCTGATTTTAATTAATTAAAATTGAGACTAGCTAAAGTAAGTTTTGTGGAAGCTGATGAATCGCCCTCCATCTACTCATCAAACACTAACCTTATTAAACTAGACTAAGTAATACCCACCCAAGTATCAACAATTCATCTTTCAATCATGCACCTTCCTCCTATTTTTCTTTTTATATTAATTAAAATTTGATCTTTTCTTTTATATTTATATTCTCTCGTATTTTTAGAACACAAAAAATTCCTTGATTTTATTCAATTTTATCCACTCATAATATATATAATCTTGATTTAATAGATAACGAAACTTATTACTTGGTGAATTATGTATCACTGTTTAATATTATTTTTTACTGTTAAAATAATATTAAATATTTTAAAATATTAACGTGTATTTAAAAATTCACTAGGTGATGAATTTCGTCGTCCACTACCTCAATTATATATATATATATATATATATTAATATACGAGTGCTTGCTCTAATAACAATCAATCTATAAGTGCAACTCTCTAATTTTGTGATTAGGGTTCAAGCCCTAAAATTATTATATAATAATTTTTTGTTTTTGTGAGAGTACATTTTTCTTTTTGTAGGAATTTTTTTGGATACTTTTTTTTAAGAAATTTTTTCTCGACTTCAATGTGAAAATTATGTAGTGTTATATTCCAATCTCCTCTAACATAATGTTAGATATCAATATATTTTGTGTTTTTTCTGATGGAATCTAATTTTATCATAAATATATATATATATATATATGTGTGTGTGTGTATGCATATGGACGTACAGATGACAGATTGGAATTGCCCTTAGAAAAGTGACCTATGCCAAACAATCAATGCAAAAGTACAAGACCCTTGAATTCAAAGTAATGGGCATGAGCCATTAAACTTGTCATTCGAAGGAACTTTCTCCGTGGCTTGCTTCTCATTGTTCCTTTCAATTAATACAAACTCCCTTCCCTGAAACGGACAAGCCTTTTCAACAGAGCCAAGTAATATTTATTTAATATGTGCCACGTGCCACTCGATGCTTGCTTCGTCATCCATTCGATTAATTCTGCCACCTCGGAAGTGGGGCTCGGCGCATATACGCCTGCCGTTTAAGAACAATTCTTCTTGGATATTCGAATATGCTTCGCCTCCGCCCTCTTCAAATCGGGGACGTGGGGGTGTGAAGTTACCTTAATAGCCCTACTTGTTTACGTGGGGTGTCAAGTTGACAATTCGATGTAACGAAATTGCCCTTTTGGTAATGGGGCTATTAATTAATTAATTAATTAACAAAGGAGAGTGTTACGGTTGAATAATTGTGATCGTAGGATCCTGTAAGGGATGATTGGGCGGTGATTATTTAAAGGTAAATAGATTTATAAGAGTATCTTCGCTAAATCACATAATTAGCATTAATTAGGAAAATTATTACATAATTAGGATTTTCTGGATGAAGTATTTGATGGCTCCACATACAACTCCACACAAGGTTAAAAGAAAAAAAAAAGGGACATCTCGTAAAAATAAAATAAAATATAATATAAAATTATGGCTGATATTGGTTCTGTTTTCACTATCAATCATTAAAAAAATTAAAACCTAATTCTTATTATGGTATCTTATTAGATTAAATATTATTTAATATTTATATTGTATAACTTATCATCGAATTTGTGACTTGTGAGTAACCAATACCAAATTACTAAATAAAATATTTAATTTGAGTGTTAAAACTTGTTGTATTACATTATACAATATCAAAATTCATTAAATATTTTAATAAAAACAATAAACTATAATTTTAAGTCTATCATGAAAATATGGTCTCATTTTATATATTTATTTGTTTAGAAAATCCAATATTTAAGGAATTTAAATAAATAAATAAATTATTTAACCTTCTTATTTACTTTTCTTTTTCCCCACAAATATTATTAGCAATATATTGACATAAAACTCATTCCTAGGTTTGACATCATTATTCTTCTTTTAAGTTCTTTAAGTTAATATACTTATTTTTTGAAGCACTATGTGACATTTCATTTTAACCACCAACCCATCTTTTTGAAACACCATCATTACTTGTTTTTAACCATGACCCTTCTTTTTTTCGAAAGAAATATGAACACAAAGTTATTCAAATTAAAATAAAGAACTAATACTTGGTTGATGGCTTTGTGGTCCTGGGTTTCAATGACATTAGATGACAATGAGTTCCACTTTAATTAGAAATAAATTAAGCAATGCATATGAATTATGAAGATCGTACATCTAAGTGAAAATGGAGGCCTCGAAACTCAACTCAATTCAACTATCGAGTGCTTGGGGCATTTTTTTTTTTTTTTTTGTGTGGAAAAAAATGTAATATATTATTTAATTAGAACTATATGGTTGAATGATTAATCAAATTATGTCGTAATTTATTACTTAATTCACATTGTTGATTATATGTTAATTGGAATGATAAAAACGAGGTCTTATTTTATTTTAGTTCCAACATAATCACAAATCTCTCTTCATTGGGGATCCACATCTCAAGCACATGTAGCATCTACAAATTCAAAAGCTAAGGGGTTTGACTTTTAAGTACAAATTCTTATTTACGGAGAAAACTTATCCTTTGTTTTTATTGAACTCTGCTTTTTGTCAAAGTTCATAAAAAATGGAATGTGAAATTTGTAAGAAAAAAGGAGTTCTTTTGAAAGAAATTGAATATCATTTCAATACATTTTGTCTACGCGGTTGGTAATTCTATTCCACACTCCAAACTGATATTTAATTTGGAAATTTCACTAGAAAAATAATACGAAGCGTATGAGAGCCATCCAAAACTCACTTTTTTTTAATTAAAAAAAATAAAAGGAATGCCAATAAGGGCTTGATAACGGTAAGTGTTAGTAAAATCCGATTTCATATAAATAAAATTAATTTATTTTAAGTGTGAGAATATTGATTAAAAATTATTAGAATATGATTTGGGATTCAAGCCAAGTGCGTAGGGTGTGCACGGATCAAAGACGGACACGAAAGGAGGTAAAAAATGAAGAAGGGTGCACCAGGCACGGGCGCCGCAATGACCAGGCATGGGTGCCGCGGTGCCCAGAACAGAACCTGAGCGCTGCAACGCTAGGATGCCAGCACCGCCGCACTGAGCTGAAAGAGTGCCAGCGTCGCGGCGACGAGAGCCCAGCGCCGCAGCGCTGGAGATGGGAACAGTGTCCCAAAATTAGAAAACTTCTTAATTTCGTCTCTCACTTGCTCCAGGACTCTCTAATACAACTCCCACACGTATAAGGTAAACCTAAGACGTCATAAAACCTATATAAAGACTATCAATTGGCTTGTAAATATAATCTTGACAATCTTTGTGATAAACGAGTGATCTTAATGGTTCTTTGTAAGAGAAAATTCCTAAAGTGAAAGAGAGAGTTTTTTTTGTGATCTTTCTTGTAAAAGGCATATTTTGTGAGTGCCTTGAGATTCATAATAAAGAGAAGAGTGTGATCTTGATTTGCCGTGAACGTAGGCAAGTTGCTGAACCATGTAATTGTTTGTGCGTTTTTATTCTACCCCTTTCTCTATTTATTTCTTAGTAACTTGTTCTGCATTATTATATTGATTGGGTGAATTATTCTGCTTGTTTGTGTGCTTCCGCTTCAACACTAAGTATAAGAAATTGTATCGAGTTGAATTTAATTTTTAATTTTTTTTAAAATTATTAATTTATTTTAAGTGTATTTTTTGTAATTTAAATTAAATTAAAACTAAATTGATCAATCATAAATAAATAAATTTACTAAAAATCAAACTAAATTAATTTTTTTTTATTCAAATCATTTCGATTTTAAATTTAACCAACTTAAATGACGGCATTTGCCATTTGGGTTTTAATGCATTGAGAATTTGGTTGCGTAATCACCATGAATTATATATTTTATATATAGTTTGACGTAGATGGCAAAAGAAATTAGTGTTTTGATTATGTACTGTGAACAGCACGAATAGCCCCGTCGGCACACTGTTTTGATTGGTAATAAGAAAAAGACGGTGTTGAGTTGCGTCATGTTGGCGACGCATCGCACAAAAATTTCTAGACACGGCGAAGAAAAAGAGTTTGACAAATGACTGACAGCAACGCGTATTAAATTTCCGATTTAATCAATTTTCATGAGGGTGAAACTGGACCCCCGCGAGAAGACTCTATCTCTCACTCACCCTCTCCCGCCACGCCGCGTATATGTTGTATCCTTTTTACAACAAATTTCAACTTCTTGTGTTGTTTCGTCTCTCTCACCAATTTAGAACCAATAAAAAGTAAACGATTCTAATACTTTTTTTTAATTAAAAATAAAATGTAATATAAACTTCCACCCTAACATACTTTAATTGGTATTATAAATTATAATTAATAAATAATTTCACCAATTAGTATATTTATAAATATATATATATATATATGTTAATAATTTATCCAACGGATGTGTACATGCTTCCATCCTTGTGCAACATGCCATAAGATAAGACGAGGCACTCGATTGTATTGTTTTAGTGGTATTATCCGTACATTCTTTAATTTTAAGTTAAGGATTCAAATTTTAAAAAGAGTTAGAAAGTTTAATTAATTTTTTTTAATTTACAGTTGTATGTGAGTTCAATTATAAATAATAACAGTTTTTGTGTATGTTATTTTATTTAATTTACAGTTATATATGAATAATAATTTTTATGTATGTTAATTTTTTTTTTAATTTATAGTTGTATGTTCTTTTCTTTAATTTACAGTTGATGTGAGAAGCAGTTTTAATGTATGTTATATTCTTTAATTTACAGTTGTATGTAAATTTAATTAGCAGTTTTTATATATATGAATTCAGTTGTAAACAATTTTTATTAACAAGTATTTATAATGAACTGAGATGTAGTATATATATATATATATATATAAAAGAATAAGAGAGACAAGAAGAAAACTAAGTTTTTCAAACATGTGTTTACATCATAATACTAAATTTCAATCATCTGACTTTTCTTTTTTCGTAAAATCTTTTAATATGAATTTTAATCTAATAAATATATTTAATTCCTTGATTAAAATGATCTAACTCCATTTTTAATATCTTAATATAATATTACTTAAAATTAATTTAAGTTAAAGGGTAAACTTCTGAACATCTTTACATTACGTGCTATACGTGCATAATTTTGCTTTTTTTTTTATATAAAAAAAATAAAAAGTCGGAAATTATCTTGTTTCATAAATGATAATTTTTTACTTTTGGAAAAAAAAAATCAACTTGTTTATGACCATACATAAACACACGTAAAAACTTGTATTTACATATTTATTATTTTGAGTAACATTATTTTTTAAAAATAATATATTAATTTTTTATTTTAAATAATGTATCACATAATTATTAAATAATAAAATAATATAATTTTTAAAGAGTAATACTGAGCATTTTAAATTATATCTCAAATTGTATTATAAAAAATTATGTGCTAAGTAAACATTAAGTGTAATAAATAATTTTAAAATTTATATTATTTTACCACAAATTTTTATTTGTATATCATTTTTATGATATAATTTGAAATGTTTAACATTATTTATTTTAAAATTATCATTACATATTTTATTGTTTAATAATTATTTAATACATTATTTAAGATAACAAAATTTAAAATATTAGTTAAAAAGTATAATTTATTAATTTATTTTACTATCTACTGTATTGGATTGATGTTTGTTGAGGAAAAGAACTCTCTTCTCCTTATTGAGATTATATTGAAGTGAAAAAATCAATATTTAACTTAAGATCCTAATTTTTTTGCGCGGCGAAATAATCTGTTAATCAAACAAAATAGCAAGAATTCAAAACAGAATATAAAAGAGTAAAACATAATTTTACGTGATTTGTCCAATTACCTACGTCTATGGTAGATCCAAGGATCATAACCTCTCTTATTAACTCCTTAGAGATTTTACAAGAAAAACTCAATTTGAAGAACCCTCAAAACGACCTAATATTTAGTGAACATTTCCTCTACCACGAGTAATAAACACCCAAACAACAGTTCCACTATAATGCACACAAACACTTAGTGTCTACCTAGTTTTTTTCCTTTCTTATAGTCTATCTTAATGCTTAATCTCGATTAAAAGGTTTTACAAATGTTTATATAGGGTTTTATTTCATGCTTATTAATTCTATTCATTGTTGGAGTAAGTATCCACTTGTTTTAAAAATTCAAAACTTCTCAAAATTCAAAATTCGGATAAAAAATGAACTCCCTGTCGCATTTAGCGTTGCGGCGCTCACTATGTCGCGCTCATCGTCGTGGCGCTAGGGACCTAGCACGTCCCTAGCGTCACAATCTTGGGCTTCTGTGATGGGCGCAACGCTCAGCCTTGGTAGCTTCGACGCGTGTTTTTTTTTACTTTCTTCGTTTTTTTGAGTCTCGTTTTATTTTTTTTTTCATGTTCTACATGTTCTAAATTTCTCCATACGTATCTCACATATTCTAAATTTTTTGTGATTTTATATTTTGATATTTATTTTAATTTTTATTCAATTAAAATTATTAAATTATTAATTTTTTAATTTAATAATAAAAATGTGATAATAGTACAATTATGATTTTGATAGTTACGACTGGAAACAGAAACCATGCATGCGCGCCCGAGGACTTTTTTAATTCTTATATTAATTGACAAATGACAAGGTCAGTTTCGTCAAATCAAATAATTTCCTTTGGAGTTCGTATCAGATCCAAAGAATGTTCACTGTCCAATAATCATGGGCAAGACAGTAATTACAGAGCATTAGATTATTATTAACGCCAAGCATAAATAAGAATCCTCACGCTTGCTCTTCGACACATTGAATTGAAGCATTCTTTGTTCGTTAAGCAACTGGAAGAAACACAGAGGTCACAGGTTTTAGAGAGAGAGAGAGAAACGGGGAAGAAGAATTTGGAGTGAGAGGGAGAGAGAGCGAGAAGCTTCGAAGATCGAGTGAGCTCCTCGGATAAGCGAATCACTGGTATATTCTTCGTATACTTTTTTGTGTTTCTTGTGAATCACTTCACTTCACACGTCGTCTATGTTGTTTTGACTTTTCTGTTTCTTCCTTGATTCAATCTTCAGTTTCTTGTGATGTTAACTCTGTCATTTCTGTTTTTTTCTTTTTTAATGAATGATGATGAATAAGAAGTAAATTTGACAAAATTGATGTTAGTCCAAAGCACAATTCGTTTGCTTACATAATCTCGAGTTTGTCCTTTGAAGTTGTTTTTAGTCAAGAATGTTCATTTGTGCAGAGTTTGTATAGTTAAATATTTTGTGTTTATGTCAGAATTGATTGAAGTTGTTTCTTGATGTTATAGATTGCAGACATTTCTCGGGTCATATGCAAAAATTCGATTTATTTAATTCAAGAATCATACTGTTCTCTCTTTAATTTAGTTTAGAAAAGTAAAGTTGTTTTTTTTTTCTTTTTTCTTGGTTCCAGTGAGGAATGGAATATCTTTGGTTCTAGAGCACTTTCTTTGCTTTCTTTCTACCTTTGAAAGTAAATTGACCAAACCAATTTGACTGGATTATGATGGAAGAAATGTTAGGCTCTGTATTTAAACTATTGATTCGAGATGTAAGAACTACTAGAGGAAGTGATATTCTTTAAAGAAAGAATCAGAATTGTTTATATGATGGCAACTTGAATGAATGTGATATTTGTCAATCTTGAAAGCTAATTATTTATTTATTTTTAATCTAACCAATCTACAGAATTCTCAATCTGATTTCACTTGTGTGATTTAGAGTAAATCAACTTGACATTTCTTGTTAAAATTCAGTGGTAAGTTTCCTCAGTTGATTTTCTCACATTTGAATTAGCATATAATTAATTTAACTTACTGGTGAAAATGATTCTAACAAAAAATGTGTCTCTATTTCTCAGCTTGCTGCTGTTGATCTATCAGAGGAAGTTGAAAAGTAACTTCTTCCATATTCCTTTTAAGAGTCAATATCATACATGGGTTCATCGCCAGAACCGGCACCTGAGAGGAATAACAGGAAGCCTCTCGGAATTCGATCCTTAGAGTGCATAACAGGAAGAAAATTTTCCTTAAAAACCCATCAAGCCATTGTCCTAATTGTGACATTTTTGGCATACGCTAGCTATCATGCCACTCGAAAAACCACTAGCATTGTCAAGAGTACCCTTGATCCCCAATCTTCGGATGTGAGCTTGAAGTTCATCCCCTGGAAGATAACTTACCTTCGTGAACCAGCTGAAAATAGAATGTTGTCATGGAAGCTTGGAGATGGATGGGCCCCATTTAATGGATCAGATGGAACGGCCTTGTTGGGTGATATCGATGTGGCTTTCCTTTCTGTATATGCTATTGGAATGTATTTCGCCGGACACCTGGGTGATAGAATGAATTTAAGGATCTTTCTAACAGTGGGCATGTTGGGAACTGGTTTGTTTACTTCACTCTTTGGCCTAGGATACTGGGGAAAAGTCCATAATTTTTACTACTTCTTAATAATACAAGTGCTGGCTGGTTTGTTTCAATCAACTGGGTGGCCTTCAGTTGTTGCAGTGGTGGGCAACTGGTTTGGGAAGAGTAAGAGAGGGCTGATCATGGGTATATGGAATGCACACACATCTGTTGGAAATATTACGGGTTCTTTAGTTGCATCTGCTTTATTGACTTATGGATGGGGTTGGTCCTTTGTCGTGCCTGGTCTTATGATCGTTTTTGTTGGCTTGGTGGTTTTTCTCTTACTGCCTGTTAGCCCTGAGTCTGTTGGAGTTGATAGAGATGAGGAAGATGAAGCGCTTTCTCCCAAGAAGATTGGGGAGGGAGTAACAGAGCCCTTATTGAGTTCAGAGACAAAGAATGAGGAGAAACCAGTGGGATTCATAGAAGCGTGGAAAATTCCTGGGGTTGCTCCATTTGCACTTTGCCTCTTCTTTGCCAAACTGGTTGCTTATACATTTCTCTATTGGCTTCCTTTCTATATTAGCCATACAGGTAATTTTTACCACTTCTTTTTCTCACACTTTGTTAGCTTAAATTTTCTTTGATCTATACTTATTGTTGTTCACGAATCTTGCAGCTATAGATGGGAAGTATTTGTCCAGTGAAGCAGCTGGAAATCTTTCAACAATGTTTGATGTCGGAGGTGTGCTAGGTGGGGTTCTAGCTGGCCACATTTCTGATCGCCTAGATGCTAGAGCAATAACAGCTGCGAGTTTTATGTATTGTGCTATCCCTGCTCTGTTCTTCTACCGTAGTTATGGACACATTTCCCTGGCTTTGAACATAGTTCTTATGTTCATCACTGGCATGTTTGTAAATGCCCCCTATGCTCTGATAACAACTGCTGTTTCAGCTGACTTGGGAACCCACAGTTCATTGAAAGGGAACTCAAGGGCATTGGCAACTGTTACAGCAATTATAGATGGAACTGGTTCTGTTGGGGCTGCTATTGGACCCATGTTAACGGGTTATATTTCGGCTAAGAGCTGGACCGCCGTCTTCACAATGCTGATGGTGGCAGCTTTAATTGCAGGGCTGCTTTTGACTAGGCTTGTTGTGGCTGAGGTGGCTTCAAAGTTTGCGGAATCAAGGTCTCAAGGAGGGCATCAATCAAGGTCTCACGCAGGGGCTCTCAATGTATAATAAATTACAAAGGGTTGATCTGAGGGCTACTTATAATGTATATTGTGTGATGCTAAGTTTCTGTTGAGCACAGATCATAAGATGAAGAGTGGAAAGTCCTCTGATTATGTTAGTAGGTCGAGAGGATAGTTTTTAATTCTCTCCCTGATTTTAGTTTCCATATATGGAGGGGGAAAGTTGGGTGAAAGCAAAGAAGGGGAATTGGTTTGCGAAGGTTGTCTGTACTGTATATACATATTTTTTATACGTTGTTTTCAAAGGATTCATTGTCTAAAGGTTCACTGATCACTCAATTTCGCTACCATTTGTTACAACTGCAGTCTGAGGATATCCATGCTTGATTTTCTGAATAAATTAGAAGGATTCAATGATTAAGCCTTAGAGGTTGTTTGTACAGAGAGCATGGACTCAAAAACTTTTGGGGGGTTATATATAACTTCAGTTTACATTAAACAAAACAATAGAAATCATCAAATCGAGCTGGGGATCTGCCGGTTGCAATCTCAGTTGCTGAATGGTCAAACTCTCGGAACTTGATCATCAGTTGGTTCTATCTTTGTCCTTTATGAAAGGTAAAGCAGCCCAGTTGCTTAAGGTTCAATCTTTTGGCGCAGAATAGGCCAACAATGGCTAAAAAGATGTGTGATCACTCCAAGATTATTGGATCGAGTCGTATAACATGTGCATAAACTTCTGAACGTTTCTGCCATCTAGAAAAGATAAGCTAGGGGACCAAGATAAAGATTTTGCTTTGTGCATTATTTATGGGGACGTATTTTCCAACAAATTCTGGACCAATCCTTTGACTGTGAGAAGCATAAGCACCAAATAAGCCACCAACAAACTTGCAAAAGTGGTCGGTTCATTTATGTTTGCGCAGTCGCTGCTTGCAAAGTTGGCTACAAAATCTTGTATCTTCACTTGCAGAATCTCAAAAAGTCTTTTATTTATATGGTCAGAGTGGTCTCCATGAAGCTTTACATAAAATCTGAAGTTTTAAAGGAATATCTGAAGTAAATATGGGTGCTAGTTGCTCTTAAAAATTGGCTATTATGAATATTTAGCTAACATGCCATGCCAGTCTTCACTTAATAATAATATGAAACTCAATTAGGATCATTCTAATACACCCTTATTTTGGATTCAACATTTATGGCGTCCCACTCCCATATCTCCAGGTAGCCACCAAGAGCCATCTCTAAGAGTTGCTTGCTTTGATCCCAATTAATATTTTTGGTCTACGTTGAATCTAGGATCGTAATCATGTACGGTTGTTGATCATAATTTAGTTACACACGAAGGTATTAATTTTTTTTTTTTGGGTATAAATTAATTTAATTTTTATTTGCTTTTCTTTAGTGCCAAGTGAGGTTTCCTTTCTTTTTTTTTTTTAGTGTTATATATATATATAACAATACAAGTATTACAATGTAAGTTTTAAAATTTTAAAAATTATAATAATTATTAATAAATACTTTCTAAATATTGGAAGAATAATTTTTTTTTTACTTTTATTAAAATTTAATTTCTAATTTAGATTAAGAGATGCACAAACTTTTTTGGCAAGATAAACATTTGATTTTTTTTAATTTTTTTTTTCATTTTTATTATGAAAAGTTTTTATTTATTATTATTTTTTAAAATCTTTAAATTGCAATCTTCAAGGGAAAATACTAGTTTTATTTTTTAATAAATAAAAAAATAAAAAAAAAAGCAGTTCATGCCACAGCTTTTGAAGTGACAGGCAATACGTTGGAAATTAGGTAATTACGTAACGCGAATGCCAATGACGTCTTATGCCCTGGTTTCGGGCATGAACCACAAGGACACACATTAATTAATTAAATGGAAAATTCGTGACCTAACCAATTTTACCCTTTCCTATTAATTAATTCATTTCCCAATTGCGTATGAACCCCAACCTTGATCTTCCAGAATTGTTTATGAAACACCGATTCTTCGTTCTTTGGTGCACACACCACCACCACCACCACCTTATGTTAATAAAGTTATAGTTCCTTTAAAGTCTCTGACCATTAGAATAATAATTAATAATTTGTAAATTAATAAAACCTTCACAACTTTCACATGACCCTTGATCACATGTTTTGTTCTCAGCATATTATAATCAAACAACCAAAAGCGTATTATCATGCTGGACAAACATATTTACAATTATATGGGAAATTAACTATTTTGTTCCCCGAGAACGTCAAAAACAATTGCAGGCCCAAGTACGGCTCGGAGTACCTTAAACTAGTCCAGGTAGTCAAAATACCATCAAGGCGGCCTCGAGTTGCCTCGGGTCTTTCTTTATCATTAAACCCCGAGTAGCATCAAACCCAAGCTCAAACGAACCCGAAAATTAAGAAAGAAAGTTAGCACATCTCTATGAGACAAGTAGTAATTACAATCTCTAGCACACACTACTAAAGTGAGTGGCCTAAATTTCGGGATACAATCAACCGGAAATCAAGGAAGTCTAATGTAGTCTAAATGAGCACATCTCTATGAGACAAGTAATCACAATCTTTAGCGCACACTGCTAAAGTGAGTGGCCTAAATTTCGGGATACAATCACCAGAGAAACCACCGTTGATAAGATTATAACGATTCTTTCTTTTATTTTGCAAAAAAGTACCCCTGACAAGACCAGTTTTATCACAGCCCAACTTAACAAAACTCAATTAAGTTCTTATAAACAAATAAATTTAAAATTCGTTAAACCAAAAAATTAATTTTTCGATTGACAAGTTTAATTTACACAATTTATTAAATTACTTATTTGATTCATGATATTTAACAAATTACCAATTATGTTCTTTAAGCGGTTTTAGCCATTTTTACCATTTTCATTTTTAAAATATGACTATTTTTGTTTCTAAAAGATGTAATTAATAATTTTTAAAATGTTAAAGACCTAATAAATTATTCAACAAAAGTATAAAGACTAAAATAAAAATTTCTCAACTTTTATTTAACATAATTTCATTATTATTATTTTTATAAGGTTGGGATCGTATACAATTTAAATTTGGGCTTAAATCACATTTCTTCATTATTTATCTATCTTAATCCTGTCATCGAGATTTGAAGACAACACAGGAAGATCGTAACGCTGGTGTCTTTAACCTCATCTTGAACGTCCTTTATAAAATTTTAATATTAGATCCTCTTTTATATCGCCATAATGATCTTTTCAGGAACATTTGATACAAAAAAAATAAGCAAAAATAAAATCTGGGAAATTATCAGATTCATATCAATAAGAATTAACATTGATAAACCATATAACAATTTGTTCAGAAGCCACTAATTCTTAGAGCATAAACAACAAAAATAAACAATCGGTTTACCTGGATAAGTGTTCAACTCCCTTGAACACAAGAATAAGAATTTTCTCCTCAACAGGGAAGCCAACATCAATGCGTTCTCTTCGCCTCCCCGGTTCATAAGATAAACACCATATCTTTGTAACATCTAACTAATTTATGTATAACTGCTTAAAGTTTAGTTTGAAGGCCTCGAGAGAAACCAGAATCTTCTGATCTTAAACAGGGGAATAACCCATGAAGTGCTTTTCTCTCCCTCTTTTTTTGCAGTAGACACTATGATTACATGGAAGCACAACTTCTTAGTATCTTGAGCCTCTTCTATGTGGATTAATAAAAAATCTTACTACAATTACCAAGGATAATAATATCACATACAGAAGTGCTAACTTCCTATCTAGAGTCAAGGCCAAAAAAAACACTCATCTAGATGCAGCAATTCATGAAAGGAAACCTCTTGTAACTGAGCAGCTCTAAATAAAGATGTTATGACTATGACCATTACAACATGGAGCTAATGTCCTACCATATCTATGTAAGAATCTTTTAGAGTAGATGTAAAATGGTAGATTCTATAGGAAATAAAAGATTCCAAGGAAGAGAGCAAGGCATTAGTTACAAATGGTTCCAAGCTTGCACCTTTCATTTTAGGTTAATGTTGGACAATGATCGTTAGCCTGACGAACCTTTCTTTCCATTCAAGTGATGACTTGCAATGTGGCTTTTATAAGTTGTACATGTCAACTTTAAACCACTTTCACTTATCCTGACAAACATATTGATGAAGATAGTTCATGCACATCAGAGATCCTAGGTACATGGTATAAATATGAGAATAGGTATATAGGGGTTAACAGCCTGTGGTGGTGTAGTCTAGCAAAGAATGTGATTGAATTAAACAGTAACAGAATGATCAACAAAAACACAGCCATTGACAATTCCATCGAGAGAAAAGTTCAGAAAACGAAAAAATTAAAAAAAAAATCATTGCTAGAGATGGATCATGCCAATTACGTGCTCATTGTTTAAGAATAAATGTTTTGACACCAGTGACTTTCAGTAATCCTAATCATCCATTTCCTACTAAAGAACATATTCTTGAAATTGCATTTTCCATTTACTGTAGAGGCCAAAACTCATCTGCTAAACTAGCAATGTGGCCAACTAACAAAAAACTAACAAATGAATCCATGAAAACAGTAATAAAGAGCTATAGGCTACAGTAGGATAGGGCATAAATGCTACTGCTACCATTATACCTAAAACAAATTGCCATTTAAAAACTAACAAATGAATCCATGAAAACAATAATAACAAGCTATAGGCCACAGTAGGATTGTGCATAAATGCTACTGCTACCATTCTACCTAAAATAAATTGCCATTTAAACTACAGCATCACCAACAATTGGAGGAAATTAATGCAATATTCAATTCATGAAAGTTGAGTGGGCTGAGAAAAATGTTTTCTCATCAATTTTGTCATTACCGTCAGAATTACACAACCAGAAACTTCAAGCAATATGCCTTTCTACCAACTCCTAGCATTATCCTTAATTTTTTTTTCCCTAAAATTATCTGTATCAGCACACATTAACATCCAAATTTAAATGTCTTAATTACCACAATAACACCAACATAATTTTCTTTTCATTTTGCTACTTGTTTAAGTCTCTACTTCTCCAACTGGAGTGCGACCTTCAGTTGCCAGATGGAACTATAACTGACATAAGCATTTAGAAGCTCCTCTGGTGAAGAAAATCTCAAAACTACAATATGTAGCTTCAAAACAAGAATATGAAATGGATGCCTACGGGTGCACGCATTAGGCAGGTGAACCGTACTCTTACAAAGATTCAACCAGTGCTAGAGCTTCAGACAGTTTCAATTATTCAATAAGACACATTGACAATCTGACTCATTTGGATTCCTATCAGCACAAATTAATACTCGAAAATTAGTAAAGGGGCTCACAAATCATTAGTCTAGCTAAGAATCTGGCTACAGACACCAGAGGCTTCTCCATCAACGTTTAAAGCATTGTCAATGAACTTAAGAAAACATATTCTTCCCTTGTAGATTCAGCATGCTGAGTAGCAATATTTACTTCTCTACAGACTCAATAACCCCAGAAATTTCTACCCTAATAAACATGCAATTCGTTCTAATCAGTAATACATTTTATTTTTTTGCAATAGTAAATTACAAACTCTAATGAATCGAATTACAGCATAGCGAATAAATGGAGAACCAAATAAATTGTAATCATTATATTGATGCCGAAACAAAATGGAGCATAATTGCTATACAAAAATTTATCTTCTCATAAAAATCTCTCAATCGCATCTGATCCAACAATGTAATGAACTCCCGGAAAAAGTGGGAAAAAAGGTTGACCTGTTTTGGAGTGAACGGCGTCGTATTCCAGTAGCTAATCATCGTCTCCTCTCTTGGGCTTTCGGTACTTCTCTTCAACGTGCTTGGCCGTAAAACGAACGGTGTTGGCGAGCTTCTTGATGTTCGGAACGTCGTAGTTTTGAGCAACGTAAATCCCGCACACCGTCCCCACTATGAAAGAGAAACTGCTTCTTATGATTCCCATAGCCAACAATTAATAACTAACGCCACTTACAACACGGTTATGTTTTACAATCAGTGATTAGGGTTTTAGGATTAAGGTTTTGTGGGGTTCTCTTTGCAGAGACGATCGAGTTTCTCGAAGATTCAGAAGGTGGGCTGGATCGAAGCGAAATTTTGTGACTATGAATTTAGTTTTTTAAATGTATATTTTTCTTTTTTTCTACAATTTTATTGGTTGTATTTTTTTTTTTACAAACCAATGAAAAATATAACTTGAATTTTTTCAAATGATTTCATCGTAAATTTATTAATATTTATGATTAAATTATTAGATAACTGCAGGACTTTCTAAGATTATAATTATTGTGGGGGGAGATAGAAAATTAAGGTTAAAAGTTTACAATCACAGTCCTGACAAATCAATTCCTGATACTAATTTTTATATAAGCTAAAGTTATCGGGTTAATTAGTTAGATGGGGATGAAATTTAACGAATTGGATGTATACTAAAGCCCATGCATCACAATAATGGGTCGGGCGCTGACAGATTTTGTTGTCGAATGCAATATGGAAATAGGAAGTCAATATTGTAGAGATTTTATCTTAGGACTTTGAGACATATCAACAATTGGATAACTCATTCTCTCCAACATGGACATTTTATATAGATGGGGCTTTTAATTTATAAGACTGTGGAGTAAGAGTGGTCTTTACTAACCCCGAGTAAGAAGTAGATGGAGTCGAATTATGCTTTAAAGCATTCAATAATGAAATTGAGTACGAAACACTCTTAGTTGGGCTCAAGGTGGCAAAAGCTTTAGGGATAGAATTCAAGTCACGAGTAATTCTCTATTGTGGTGAACCAAGTTCAAGAAGACTTTTGAGGCACGAGGTGAGAACATGTCGGCATATCTACATATTTATCAAAAGTTAGAAGTTGATGGCCTTGTTGGAAGAAGTAAACATTCAACAGATCCCTTGGAATAAGAATCACAAGGCTGAACTTGTTAATATCTGGCCACCTAGTGAACTACACGTGAAGCTATAGTTGGTTTTTTTCTCTCAAAGCAAGTTAATTAAGCTGACATACGCCGTATCTCATGGGGTGGAAAAAACCCAACAAAACATTGCTACCTACTGCTTCTCGCCGCCGCTCGGAGAGTTCTTCTCTTGCTGGATTGGTTCCTGATCATTGCACGGAAGTTATAGGAGAGCTGATCGAAGTTAGTTGCCGAACCATCTTCGTCTGAGCAGATACTGGCAAACTATGCTGTAAAATTATCGGATGTTGTCACTGTCTCTTCATGTGATAGACAGAAAATCGCCTATGCTGATACGGCGATGATGCCAGAGATTGATGGCGTAAAATTTTCTTCTACTGGATCTATCTCTACGAATGCTAGTCTGGAGAATGCAGGAACTTATGCAGGCTCTTTTCCGCTTCTTACCGATGACGGTGTTGCCAAGATGAGAAACCTAGCCTCTGTGAGTGATTTTGGGAAAGCTTTATCAGATGCTGTTACTTAAACTTAATCGCTATAATCTAAATTATATTGATCAAATTTTTTACATTGTAGCGATTTAAAAAAAAATTAATATAATATAATTAATATCGTATTGATAAAATAAATCAATAATAAAATATTATCTTATAATATATTATTGTTCAATCTGATTAAGAGAGAATTATTTTTTTATTTTTTTAGTAACATAAAAACTTAATCATTATCTCACGAGGAGTTAATTCTCAATCATATATTAATTTTTGTATAAGCACAACTAACCCCACTAGTAGAGTTTTCATTGTGTTTACCAACACAAAAAATGATTATGATTTATAATATAACCTAATAACTCTTATTATTGTATCTCATAAACCCTCACATGATTAAAATAATATTTTAAATAATTTAAAATATAATTAAAGTGAGTATCGTTGGTGCCGCGATGCTGGGTTCACTATACGACAGCACCGAAGGGTATGGCCCTCGGCGCCCAACTTCTGGCATTGCGACACTCAACAGCCAGCACTGCGACGTTGGAGGTCATACCTCAAGCGCTGCAGCACCCTGTGCCTGGCGCTGTGGCGTGAATGCCATAATCGGTGCTGAAGTGCCCAATGCCTGGTGCTGGGGCGCTCAGCACTTGGTTCTGCAGCTCCAGTGCTTTAAGGCCCTAGCGCCGCGGCGCTTGCTACCCAGCGCCTCAGTGTTGAGCACTTATGGTCGCGGCGCTCCGGTGCTCCCCACTTTCGGTATACCCATTTTAATTACTTGAAATGCACCTTTTGAGCACTAAAACATCACCAACAATAATTTTACACTCAAAACACCCAGTATCAACTCAAAATTGCTCTAATACTATTTTGTGAGTGATTTTAATCCTAAGATGTATACATGTGAGTTTGTGTTTATCATTCAAATTTGCATACGTATCACATACATATATGCGCAGCGGATGAGGGGAATACTAATTTCCTAATGATAAACACAAATAAGTTTTTATACGTATCTCATAAATGTAAGCTACATAAAGATTGAGAATTTATTACCTTGACAAGTTTTTAGTTTTTAATTGAACCGGAGTACCCGCCTTGAAGTAACTCGTTCACAATACTAATTCCTCAACACGGTGGGCTTAAGGAAGTTAGAATAGTAGCTTTTTCAACAAAGAATTCAACCATTGAATCCTTATTTCTACCTTATAGTATAGGTGGCTAAAAATAGAAAGAATAGTGGAAGAAGTGTATTTTGTGCTTTCAACACTTAACTAAATTATCACAATTCTCTCTCCAAATACCTTAACAGCATCTTTTCAAAATAAAGCAACATATTGCTCATTTATTTGTTTTCCCTCTCAATGGACAATACTTGTCCCATTTTAATTGGATAATGGCATTTATTATTTTGGTCAATATTTGTCATTAGTATTTTGTTTATTATTGTTTACAATAAACCAAATGAAAATAAAATAAAATGAAAAATTATTTAAATGAACTTGGCATAAATCTAGGCCAAATAAGAAATACTTTCTCATTAGTAAGAAATATGTTAAGGCCTACCATTTACAAGTGCCACCCATTTATTCTTATTATATTATTTAATTAATATTAAATAAATAATTTAATCATATTAAATCATGATAGAAACACATGCCAATTTAAATAAAAAATAAATTGTTTGATTTCAATTTAAATAATAATATCATATTATTATTATTATTATTATTTTATTCAATAAACATTTTAATGAATAAAATAATGATATTATTTGTTCAACAAATAAGGTTGTTTTGGTAATTTTTAAGTCAAATAATAATTGGCCCACAATGTACCATGTGCCAACACCCCATTGGTCAACAACTATATGTTAACTAATTGATGTACTTAACTCTGAAGTCTTGACATGTGCACGACAGGAGGAAGACTAAAGTAAATGTTTGGTCTGCTGAAATTTTTTAGATTGAACTATTTAATCCAGTACGCTGCCCATTGTACAACAAGTACACTTCATATTGCGGGACTTTCTAGGTCCACTCTTGATTTGTCAAACAGAACTATTATGTGAGTCCGAATCGATGCCCTAGGCACAAGTCACGAATATTACAAATCAGTATAGTAGATCATATAAGTTGAGGTCATAGCGCATACGTATAAACCTTCAGCCAATTATATCCTAGAAAAGTGAGGATATAGATCACTACCATCAAATTCCTATGTGCTCATCCACGAACTTATCTCCAGAGACGTATCTTGATAAACAATATATGCAAACATATTTGCACTTTTGTTTAACTCTGTGGAAAATTCTTTTCTTAGGTTTATTGCTTATGGCCATAAGACTTTCTAAGATACAGTCTTGAAGCATTTGGATATATAACTCATCCATGTGAGCTGACGGATCCCATATTTGTATACACCGGACTCCATAAGCATCGGACCATACCTATCAGTCACATCGTGAAAGGTCTATGACATGCGTAGAACTAAAGTATGATGGATCACTTACAAGCTCATCGTGGTACTCAGGTCAAATGACCACGTATACTACTCAATTCGAAAGGACATTCCATTAGCAGTTTCATGGGACGTCTATTAGGATCCTCGTTGAGTCTGTTCAATATTTAGTTCTTACTGAACACCTGTATGCTATACGTGTTGGGAATAGAGTGTGTGATATACGAGTGTATATGTAATTTCAAAAATTAACTATACGCAGCAGAAGCATGTTACATATACACCCAATTTAACAATTTCAACATATATAACATACATACATAAGTATAACAATTATAAACATGATGAACAATTGTATCAATAACATAATGTAAAATACTCACATAATGAAGGTAGCTTTACAAAATTCTTCAAGTCCTCCAACAATCTATGTGAAGAGCTCACATTGAAATGTATTGTTAAACAATTCTAATCCATAACGGTTCGGTGGGATTATGGAGCTAGAATGGTAACTTTAGAATTTTCCAGCAACTTGTATTCAACCTCTTTGAATACATATTCTTGTTTCATAAACATGAATATGGATTAGCCATCCATGAAAGGAGAAGAAGATGAAATTTTCTTTTGCTCTTGTTAGTAACACTTTACTAACGCAACAACCATTATTTTTCTTTGTCATTGATGAATTATCCAAGTGTGTAAGATAAGTAAAACCCAGAAAATTTTCACACACAAGTCTTTCAATCCTTTGAAAGGAAAAACAAGACAAAGCTATTTTTCTCCCTCTTTCTCTCTCCCTTGCACTTGGCCGAATCCTCTATTCTCTTTCTAATCAATTCCCTTCAATTGTTTTATTTCATTTTTGTTATCATAAAAAATTCAATTTCTTTTAAGAAGTGTTCCACTCAACAATAATAATGACTACCCATTATTACTATAGTGGTTGAAACACTTGATTACACTTCAAGTGCTCCACTTACTTCTTGAAAAACATGGCCGGATGTCACCTTGCAAAAATGAACATGCCTTCATTTTTGTTTCAATTCTTGTTACAATAAAATAATTAATTGCTATTATTATTTTATTAATGCATGATACATTATCATTACAACAAGAAGTGTTCCCTCCATTATTAAAGAAAATGGCCGGCCATCATATGAAACCAAATGAATAAAAATTTATTTAATGACCTACAATATTACATTAATACATAAAGGCCTCCACCATTCATAATGGCAATATATTTAATTCCTTTTAAACAAAAATAATGCACTAAATTATATTATAATCTTTAGTGCATTAAAAGTATATAATAAATAAATCAAGAACTATTTTTGATTATTTAATTAATATAATAAAATAAATCAAAAACTATTTTTGTATTATTTTATTAATATATCATGAAACAAAATGAAGGGCTTAGATCTTACCATTTGTCACCATCCTATTGGTTAACAACTTTTGTTAACTAATTAAATGTTGTACTTAATAATTAAGTCTTGACAAATGCACATCCCGAGAGATCCCGAAATAATCATTCTCTTTTGCTGAATTTATTGGATCAAATTATTCAATCCAATCTGCTACCCTAGTGCGCAACGAGTACACTTCATATTGTGAGACTCTCTAGGTCCACACCTAATTTGTCATATGGAGCTCCTCTATACGTTCGTGAACGATGCCCCACACACAAGTTACGAATATTACAAATTAGTGTGTTAGACCATGCAAGTTGAGGTTATTGCATATTCGTATAATCCTTCCATCATTTATATCCTTGAAGAGCAGAGATATAGATCATCACCGTCAAATCTCTTATTTGCTCAACCATGAACTTATCTCCAGATTTATATTTCATTAAACAATACCCACAAACACTTTCGTGATATTGTTTCAGCCTTTGAGCAAGTGAAGATTCAAGAAAAAAGGATGCCGCCGCGGAAGAGTTATTCCTTCAGAATATCTTTTCCGAGGTTTATGCTTGGGGCCACAAGACTTTCTAAAATACAATCTCGGAGTATCAGGATATACAACCTACTCATATGAGCTGATGGATCCCATATCTACACACACTGGACTCCATGAGCATTAGACCATACCCAGCGACACCTAGCGGTCAGACCATAAAAGGTTTCTGACATGTGTGGAACCAAAGCATGGTGGATCACTCACAAGCCCACCGTGGCGCTCAGGTTAAAAGACCACAAATACTACTCAACTCGAAAGATCTTTCATTAACGGCTTTATGAGATGTCTATTGGATGTCTTCGTGAGTCTGTTCAATATCCAGTCCTTACTGAATACCTGCATCTTTATACGAGCTTTCTACTAAGCTCATGGTTTGCTAAGACTAACCATCTGGACCATCCAGATATAGACATACACTAATCTATATTAATGAGTTCCACCGATAGACTCGCATCGATGAAATTAGATCAGGAACATTATGTTTGAGAACATACTTGCATAATGACATTTCCTAGCACCATCTACAACTCCTTGCAGCTATGTCATTACTAATATATTCTCAGGTTATTGTCCCATTTCAGATAAGGCTCTAACTCTTTAGATTTCGCTAACTCTTATAAACTTACTAACTCTTAGTACCACTAACTCTTAGTGTTTATAACTATTAGCGTTGCTAACTCTTAGCCCTGACCTAAACTCTTATAGACCAGATCTGAAATCCTTCAGATCATACAATGTCTGAAACGTTACAAGCATCGTACCATTTAATAATAAATAATATTAACGATTTTATTAGAAATAATAATTGTATAAATACTATCACTATATATTTATACATTATAAGATGGCGTAAGCATAAATCCCAATAATACAAACTTCCAGTAAGTCCATGGTCAGCTAAGAATAACCATCTAGACCATCTAAGTATAATATACACTGGTCTATATAAAATTTTTTATCAATAGACCTGCATCGTTGAATTAAGACCAGTAACACATAATTTGAGAATAGACTTATATAATAACATTTCTTAGCACCTATTGCAACTCTTGCAATCATATTATTATTAGTTACTCTCAGGTCTTTGTACCATAATAGACAAGGTTCTAACTTTTAGACTTCACTGATTATTATAACATGCTAACTCTTTAGCATTTATGGTTTTTCAATGATACTAACTCTTAGCATTGATCTAAACTTCTTTAGACCAAATCTGAACTCATTGAGATCATATAATGTCTGTAGTGTCACAAGCATTGAACCATTTAATAATCATAATTAGCGATTTAACAAGTAATGTACTGTATAAATATTGTAAAATAAAATATTCATACAACAATGAGATGACACGTGAGCACTAATCTCAATAGCTTCTTTAGCACAGGCTACTGCTGTGTCTGGGTAAGATGACTGTGCGTCGATTATGGTTCCGGTTATTGCTATGTCTGGGTGGTTTGGCAGAGCGCCAATCAATGGGCAGACTGGCTGTGACAAGAAAACCACATCCAACCGCCCGTGGGTGTCTTTATTTGTTGGTAATCAAAATTGGAACTCCGGGAGTGAATTACAATTTGTCCCTCCTACTATTTCTAATGGTAAGAAAATTATTAAATTCCATTCTAATGAACTTAAAGAAGAAGAAAAAAAGACAACAACATGTGTTAATTGGTTGTGTGTATGGATTATTTCTGAAATTTCAACAAGTACAAGCCTTTGTAATGAATCGTTGGAAGCAATTTGGCTTAATTTTGGTTCACGCCATTAAAGATGGGTTGTTTATATTTAACTTTTAGAATGAATTTGGACAACGGAAGGGGCTTAAGGATGGACCTCTGATCTTTAATAAGCGCCCATTAATTGTTAAAATTTGAAAATCGAGAATGGTTATGGATGTAGCCAATATTAGATCTCTGCCTGTTTGGGTGTAATTTTTAGAGCTAACTTGGGAATTTTAGAGCCCCTATCTTTTGAGTCGTATTGCTAGTTCTTTAAGTTTCCCCAAATTCTGTGATCAATGTACTTTGAATAGAACTAGGTTGGCATATGCAAGAGTCTTGGTAGAGATGGATGTGAGGGCAATTTTTTTTTTATGATCACCTTAGATGATGAAAAGGGTAATATTGTTATACAAGAGGTGACTTATGAATGGAAGCCTACTATTTATCCCAAATGCAAAAGGTTTAGTCATGATGAAAAAGTTTATAGGGTAGAGATAAAACAAGTATAAAAAGTAAAAAGATTAGATTAGAACAATCAAGGAGAAAATGAAGCACTTATTGTCCATCCTAAAAATCATGAACGAATGAGCCAAAATGAAGGCCAAATAGGGATGGATAAACAGATTCCAAAGGAAAATAAGGCAATGGAATAAACGCCAAAGATTGGGGGATCAAATGTAACTTAAGTAATGGATGAATTTAACTTAAAAGAAGACTATTACTCTTACGTATGAGGTGAGAATTATAGGAGAGGGCCAGTGTGCCATAAGGAGTTCTAAATCCCCTACTAGGGGGCAATGATATCAGGCTAGAATATTCGAGGTCTCTATGACCCTTGCAAATAATTAGAGGTACGAGCTCTAATTAAATTTAGAAGATTAAGTATTTTGGGATTATTAGAAACAAGAGTTAAATTAGCTAATATAGAAACTATTTGGAAGAAATTAACATTATGGGATTGGAAGCTAGAAAATAATTCGAATTGTCTAAATATGGAAAGAATCTGAATTGCTTTTAATCCTGCTAGATGCAACGTGGTGATCTTGAAAAAGCATTGGCAATTTATCCATTGTAAAGTACTTATTGATGGCATTGAGTTCTACTAAACTCTTGTTTATGAGGCTTCTGCTGTTAATGATAGGGAGAGTCTTTGAAGGGACCTTTGTAATGGTTTAACTCTCAACACTACACATTGACTAAGCTAAGGGGATTTCAACAATGTCCTTGCAACAATGACATAATTGGTGGCCAGTGGATAAATGATAACATTGTGGATCCATTTAAAGATTAGATCTTGAGACTTAAGTTGTTCAAGCTAAAGAACCATGGTTTTCGTTACACGTGGTGCAATAATTAGATAGGAGATCAGTGAATTTGGAGGAAAATTGATTGAGCCTTCGTAAATAGAAAATGGTTGGATTCGTGGGAGTCTTCTAAGTATGAAGTTTTACTAGCTACCATTTCATATCACTTTCCTCTTGTGGTTTTTATCTATAGAGCTTCCTCTATTGGTGGAGTTCCTTTAAAATTCTTTAATGCTTGGTGCTCACACTCTGAGTTTCTCAACACAGTGGAATAAGTTTGGCGGTGTGACTTTTATGGCTCTCTAATGGTTCGAGTTTGGTTTAAACTCAAAATTTTAAAACTTAAGTTAAAAGAGCTTAACAAAGGATTTGTTTTTACGTACAACAAAAGATTAAAGATTATAAGTTGATGTTGCCTTCCCTATAGGGTAGACTGATTCATGATCCATTCAACCAAATACTTCAACATGAGAAAATGTGCATTTATCAACATTTAAGAAAGCTTATTTTTGTAGAAGAAAACATTATCAGACAAAATATATAGAATTAGATGGGTTTAATTGGATGATTCAAAATTTACCTACTTTTATAATTCAGTAAAGTAGAGAAGATCCATGAATAAAATCACTTCGATAGAGTGCCAAAATTGGAAAAACTCTCATGATCCCGAGGTTGTAAAAAATGTCATAGTCGGTTACTACAAAGAATTATTGGGAACCAACATATCCTCCAGGGTGTCTATTCAAAAGAGAATCATAGATGCTATCCCTAAATTGAGGATAAAAGATAGAGGCATGCTGAAAGCTTCTATCACTGCCCAAGAAGTCAAAAATTCTATATTTAGCATCAATAGAGATAAAGCTCCAGGATCTGATAGATATAACTGTTTCTTTTTCCAAAAATGTTGGCACATTATTGGCACAGAGTTAACTGAAGCTGTACAATATTTCTTCTCTTTAAGTCAGTTCTATAAACCTATTAATCCCATTGCTATCACTCTTATGCTTAAGATTCATAATCTTTATGGCTTGGGTGACTATAGACCAATTGCAGGTTGTACAGTCCTTTATAAGTGTATTATCAAAATAATAACTTTTAGATTAAAAAAGGTGGTGGACTATATAGTCAATCTTAGTCAATCAGCTTTTATCCCTCATAAGAAGATAACAGATAATGTATTGCTAGCACATGAGTTGGTAAGGGGTTATGATCGTAATAGTAAAATTCTAAAATGTGCCCTTAAGATAGACCTCCATAAAGCTTACAATTCTATCTCTTGGGATTTCCTTGAAGAGGTGTTGACGGGGATTAACCTTTTCTACTATTTTATCAATCTCATCATGCTGTGTGTTAGAACTAGCATGTTTTTAGTTGTGGTCAATGGCAATTTGAAAGGTTTTTTCCCAAAAAAGAAAAGATTGAAGCAAGGGGATCCCATGTCCCCCCTGCTTTTTATCTTAGCAATAAGATACCTTAGTAAGAGTTTAAGCTGTATTCCACTGAATCAGTTTATTTTTCATAAGGAGTGTAAGAGACTAGAGTTAAATCATTTAATGTTTGCAAATGATTTATTCTTGTTTTCTCATGGTGATGAAAGGTCTGTTGGCCAATTTAAGAAAGCGCTAGATGAATTCTCTATAGTCTCAGGTTTACAGTTTAATGATACAAAGAGTTTCATTTTCTTTGAAAATGTTGCTGACCCTACTAATGAGGTTATTTTGCAGCTAACTCCATTCTAACATAGTATTCTGCCTATCAAATACTTAGGTAAATATCAGGGAGACTTAAGAAAGACTATTTCCAGGAGCTAATTAACAGGATAACCATTAGAATTTCAAGCTTGACTGTGAAATATTTAAGTTATGCTAGGCGGTTACAATTAATAAATTTTATCATAATGAGAATGCATGTCTTTGGTGTTCTATGTTCATTCTTCCTAAGTCAGTCATTAAAGAAATTAAAAATAATGTCGTAAATTCTTATGGTATGAAAGTAACTGTTGGGGATCAAATATACATGGGTGTATGTATGTACAATTACGTCTATTGCCTAAAATACGTATCATATACATATTTAACGCGGTGGAAGTATTAAAATATGCAATAAACACAATAAATAAAATATATTAATCACATTAATATATTAATAGTGTTGAGAACTCACCTGAATGTGTAATGTTATACATGTATATTTTCAGAGTCTGCATGGAGACCAACTCATGAGCAGTTCTAGTCATCAACATGGTGGGCTTGGTGAGTTAGAACAATAGTCCTATATCTAGCACTGGGTTTAACTCTTAAACTCCAAAATGATCGGGCGTGTGTATTTATCCTTTTCTCTAAAAGGATAAGAAAATGGAGATTGGAAGCCATTCTCAATTACTTCTCATGGCACCATAGGAAAATAAAACAATTTCATTTTTTCTATTTTTTTTCTTTTTCTTCTTCTTCTTCTTCGACCATTTCTCAATTTCTTTCTCTCTTTCTTGGCGCATACACACACTTTCCAATTTCACACATTTCGCTCTTTATATATCTAATATACTAAAATAATAATATAATATTAATAATGGGTGCCAACTATTTGGCACCCAAATAAAATAATAATATATAATATTATATTATATAATATAATAAAGTAGTGAGAGATTAATTATTATTTAACAATTAAATAATTATTGTGTAAAATGACTATTTTACCCCTCATAAATAGTTACCAAGTCTACCGCCTAGTGGATCCTACCAAATTTCACACTTGGGTAAACTCAACTGATGGTCTACAATGCGCCATGTGTCCTTATACAATTAGTAAATAATAATTATTAACTAATTATTGTATTTAACACTTAAATACAGACACATGCATTTCCGTGGCAGTGCTAAATATTGCTGGATTAAACAATTTAATTTGGCACGCCGTCCCAGTGCACAACGAGTACACTCCATATCGCGGGACTTCCTAAGAACATGCCCGATTCGTCAAATGGAACTATTTCATGAGTCCATGAACATTGCTCCACACACACGTCACGGATATACAAATCAACGCATTGAACCATGCAAGTTAAGGTTACAACACATACGTATAATTTTTTCGTCATGATATCCTAGATGTGCGGAGATATAGATTGTCACTGTCAAATCCTCTAGTGCAAACTCCCTTGCCATATTATTCTACCTTGGTGGAACTCTTTCCTGAAATTAATACTTATGGTCACAAGATTTTTCAAGATACAATTTCGAAGCATCTAGATATCAAACTCCCTATGTGAGCTGACGGATCTTATATCTGTAACATTGGACTCCATAAGCATCGAATCATACCCAGCGACACCCAGCGGTTACACCATGAAAGGTCTATGACATGTGTGGAACTAACGTATAGTGGATCACTTATACGCCCACTGTAGCATTTGTATACTACTCAACTCGAGAGGACCTTCTGTTGACAACTTACATAGGGTGTCTATCGGAGGCCTTCGTGAGTCTGTCCCATATCCAGTCCTAACTGGATACCTATATATCAATATGAGCCCCAAGCTCACGATCGGCTATGAACGACCATCTATACCCTATAGGTACTGTTAGGGTCAGTGCTTATGTGTCATCCCTGAATGTACATATACTTATGTATTTATACAAGTGTACATTTTAGTTAAATCGCTAATACTCATTCACATGGTATTATACAAGTAACGTTACAAACATTGTAGATCTGAAGGAGTTCAGGTCAGATCTAAAGAAGTTTAGATAAGGGCCTACAGTTAGCCACGCTGAGAAATATAAATACTAAATGTTAGCACAGCTAAGTGTTAGCTAGTTATAATACTCAGCGAAGATCCAAGAGTTTGAACCTTGTCTGTAATGGGACATAGACCTGAGAATATACCAGTAACTATATAGTTGCAAGAGTTGCAATCAGGTGCCAGGAAATGCTAGTTACGCAAGTATATTCTCGAATTAATGTCCCTGATCTATTTCTGTTGATGCGGGTCTGTCGGTAGATATCTTTTTATATAGATCAGCATATGTCGTACCTATAAGGTATAGATGGTCGTTCCTAGTCGACCGTGAGCTTGGAGCTCGTATTGACATATGTGTATCCAATTAGGACTGGATATGGGACATACTCACGAGGGCCTCCGATAGACACCCTATGTAAGCTGTCAACGGATGGTTCTCTCGAGTTGAGTAGTATACGTGGTCCTTTGACCTGAGTGCCACGGTTGGCTTTTAAGTGATTCACCATACTTTAGTTCCACGTATGTCATAGACTTTTCATGGTGTGACCGCTGGGTATGGTCCAATGTTTATGGAGTTTGGTGCGTATAGATATGAGACCCATCAGCTCACATAGGGAGTTCGATATCCAGATGCTTCAAGACTGTATCTCAGAAAGTCTTGTGGCTACAAGCATTAATCCCGGGAAAGAGTTCCGCCAAGGTAGAATAATATGACAAAAGAGTTTGCACATATTATTCAGTGAGATACGAGTCTGGAGATAAGACATGGATGAACACTAGGGAATTTGACGGTGATAATCTATATCCCTGCACATTCAGGATATCATGACAAAAGGACTATACGTATGCGTTATAACCTCAGCTTGTATGGTTCAACACACTGATTTGTAATATTTGTGACGTGTACATGAGACATTGCTCACGGACTTATGGAATAGTTTCATTTGACGAATTGGGCGTGAGACCTAGGGAGTCCCACGATATGGAGTGTACTCGTTGTGCACTGGGGGAACGTGCCGGATTAAAGTGTTTAATATAGCAATATTCAGCAATACCATAAGAATGCGTATGTATCTGCATTTTTAATGTTAAATACAACAATTAGTTAATAATTATTATTTACTAATTATATAATGACACGTGGTGCATTATGGACCCTCGGTTGAGTTTACCCAAGTGCGGGTTTAGTGAGACCCACTAGGGGTAGACTTGGTAACTATTCATGAGGGGTAAAATGGTTATTTCATACTTTGATTATTTAATTATTAAATAATCAAAATATCTCTCTTATTATATTATATAATTTATTTTTATATTATATTATATATTATTATATTATATTATATATATAATAATATTTTATTTGGCCAAATAATTGGCACCCATTATGTATATTTTATTATTATTATTATTATATATATATATATATATATAAAGAGAGAGAGAGATGAGAAATGTGCTGTGTGTGTTTTGCATTGATGCCGAGAGAAAGCAAATGAACAAAATGGAGAAAGAAGGAAAAATGGAACGGAGGAAGAAGAAAAAAAAAAGAAAAAATGAAATTATTTTATTTTATCTATTCTTCCAATTGAAGCAATGGTGGATTGCTTCAAATTCTCCATTTCTTATCATTTTGAAAAAAATGATAAAAGTACACAGCGGCCATTTTGGGGTTTAAGAGTTAAACTCAGTGCTATGTATAAGGTTACTATTCTAGCTCACCAAGCCCACCGTGTTGGTGACTAGAACTGTCTACGAGTTGGTCTCCATGCGAACTCCGAAAAAAATATGTGTATAACGTTACACATTAAGGTGAGTTCTCTATACTACTAATATATTAATGTGATTAATATATTTTATTTATTGTGTTTATTATAATTTACAGGCTTCTGTCGTGTAGAATATGTATAAGATACGTATTTTAGGCAATAGACACAATTGCATATGCATACACCCACATGTATTATATCCCCAACAATAGGTACGGCATATGCTAATCTATATATAAAGGTATCCATCGACAGACCCTCATCGGTAAAAATAGATCAGAGATAATTATTCGAGAACATACTTGTGTAATTAGCATTTCTTGGCACTCGATTGCAACTCTTGCAACTATGCAGTTACTATTATATTCTTAAGTTTATGTCCCACTATAGACAAGGCTCAAACTCTTAGATCTTTGCTGAGTATTATAACCAGCTAACACTTAAATGTGCTAATATTTAACATTTATATCTCTCAACGTGGCTAACTATGAGCCCTTATCTAAACTCTTTTAGATCAGATATGAACTTCTTTAGATCGTACAATATTTGTAATGTTACATTGTATAGTACCATATTAATGGGTATTAGCGATTTAATGGGAATGTACACTTATATAAATACACAAATATATGTACATTTAAGGATGACACGTAAGCACCAACCCCAACAATTATATCTAACCCTAAAGTTTTTTTTAAGTATTCTTTGATCATGCAAAATGGAAGAATGTCTAATTGATAAAGAGCTTTAGGATCTCAAAGAACAAGTTTTGTATTCTTTTTCCCTTTGATATTTCTTTCCCTCCTTTATGGATAAAGGCACTAGTGAAAACTTTGTCCTCAAACCTCTCACTCACCATTCTCTTAGAATTGGCCTTAACCTTGACTATCTTAACCTCGTCGTTTTTGGTTAGGTTGGGTTCTATCTTAAACCTAACTATGTCCAGATCTTCTTTAGTGGATGGTCTCTCAAAGTCTCAATGTCTCAAGCAAGGCTATTCCTAGCATTGGAGTTATGTATGGCAAAACTCTGAGTTCTACCTTGAAATATCCTAATGTCACGCCCCAGACCCAAAAGATCCGACACACGACATCACTTACATTCATTCACTGCATGTGCACTCATAAATAATATTACATAAAATTTTCAACTTTCATTCAACACAGAAATCCTTAGCAAGTTGCTAGTAAGTTCAACACTAAAATCAACCATAACCTAACATATAAATATAAACTTCTCTTGACAATATTTAAACATTCATTTCAATTTCTTTCAGAATTATAGCAATTGAATTATGACTGGGACAATTATTAAACCGGAGATACGCAGAGTTTTCTCAGAGATTAACACTCTACTACGTCACCAGTAGCAACTTTGTTACCGGGAGCCCAGAATATATCCATTGCAAATTCTTACTTAAAATCATCCAATAACCACACTTTATAAAACTTAAACCAAATTCAATCCACACACAATGAAATAATACATAAGTATTTATTCAATAGGGACAAATCAAATATCATATCCCACGTGTCCCCAAATGAAACACTCGGTAACCTAGCAACTTAGGGAACCCAAGGAACAGCAGAAGCCTTGCCAAATCCGCTAAGCACACATGCACCTTATTTACCTGAAATCACCATAAACTATAATGAGTATAAAACTCAGTAAGCATACTAATTTTTCATATATCAAATACAAATACATATATGTACACAATGCATATGTATGATATGCTGTGATCAATCAAAATCATAATATTATCAAATCACATATCATGTAAGCGCTTACACATTCTTTCAAAACACATAATAGGAATACCATCACTCAACTACTACTTAGTAGGACTTACATATCACATATCTCATAATGAGCCAAATGTCACTCGTAGGTGACATACCGTATGAGAGGAATAGTACAAGTGAGGTCTTGAATAACACATATATAATGCTTATGCCCGAAGGTAATAGCCAAACCCTCACCCTGATCATCGGTGAGTCCTCTCACATGCACCAATACGCCACCACACGAATGTGATGACTCACTCTTCCTTTAGGTACCAATAGGATCCTCCCTACATACGGAACACATAACATATACCAATCCCAAAGGAAAGGCCACACATAAAGGCTCCACAATCACATAAAATGCCTACTAAGTTAACAGTGAGTTCAAGTACCCTCAAAATACAAAATATTTCTCATGGACATATTACACTTCAAAAGCTTTCTTTATTAAACACATCTTATTTTGAAAGCTCACTTACAAAAACACATGTATGTCCATGCTCAATGTCAATGCTCACATTCAGAAACATATATTCACATTTCATATCAAAATATACTTTGACATAACATAAACATATTCTTAACCCCATTTGCAAAATCATACAAAACAATTACTATGTTTATTGTGATTTCAGTAAAAAGTCTAGTATACTTACCTCTTAACACTTTCAGATACAAGGCTTAAATCTCCTTAACCTATCAATGGAGATTAATCCTTTCATAAGCCTCACAATTCACACAAAATACTTTAAATAGCTTACAAAATTATACACAATGCATTTATCACATCAAATTGGTCTAAATATTTGGTTTCTCAAAACCTGTCATTCTGACCACTTACACTTAACAAAAATTTCTAATACATCAAATGATGTCCAATTACTCCAAAATCAGAATATACCATTCTTGACTCATATATCCTTCTTATATATGAATATTATATCAAATTTCCTACACAATCCATTCCATACACACCATCGAATCCAAACTACAAACCTGACAGGATCAAGATACTTACTGAACAGTATTCAATCTCCCAATTTTATAAAATCATATACTAACTCAAAAATTATAACACTACCACATAATTACTCTTAACACATATCTCAGTCCATGATAAATATTTCACTTCCAAATCACTGCCAAAAGTATTTTAAAACTATTTTATTCTATAACTTTAAAAATCTGTTAATCAAATATTGCAATGAGCTGATACACTTTAGAAATTCATAACACTTCAACCACATTGATCTAAATTCTCAATTCCGAGTATATCATATTAGACATATAAACTTATCATATTACACAAATTCATAATTTTTGAAGATCATTCAGTAGGACAAAAATTATTTTTCACTGTACTATACTGTTTACACAGGAAATTTCTAGAATTTCAGGGTCATTTTGGTAAATTCACTATAAATTCAATTTCCAGAATTTTCAATCGATTCAAAGTCTCAGATGATCCTTAACATGTCTAATTTCATATACTCAAAATTCAAAATCAGAATCGAATCACAACAATTTATAAAATTCCTAGATCAAGAGTTTATCCAGCAGAAATTCCATAATTCATCATGATTTATCAAACTATCTTATAGATCATCATCAATTCTCATATGATCTTACGAAATACACAACAAATCCTCAATTATACATATTTTCAGAAATCAAAACTTTAAGGAATTAACTTAATTAATACCAATAAATTGAGAAATACGTATGATATACCTCTTGAAATTCAAAATTCCAATTTCTTCTTCTTTTTCTTCTTCTTCTCCTCTTTCTCTCTCCTCTATTTCTCTCTTCTCTCTCTTAAAATGGGTAGCTCGACCTAAAAATGGTAAATTAGGGTTTAAAAGTGTATTTTTATACTAAGAGGCTAATTTTTAGTATTTACGAATTTGCCCCCAAAACTTTCAAAGTATAATAATTTGGTCCCTAAAATAAATCTAAAGTCATACAAATAAACCCAATACTAATCGTATATCCTTAACTTATAAAAATATTACTAATAACAATATATAATTCAAGTATCACCAACATACAAATAAAATACATATATTTATACATATATAAATACTTATTCTTACCAGTCGTGGATACTGGTTACTACACCTAAGACTTATTTTCAATGCTTTATTGGGAATCTAACATCTCACACCAAAAAAATCTAAATACTTAGAGGATGAAATTTAAACAACATATAAATTCTGACACAAAAATTTAATATAATAAGAATAGAGAAATGCAGAAATCAAGAAGTAAATGAAGAATATACATATCAAATTCTAGAAACAAGGAGAAAAAAATACCTAAAACACAACCTAAAATTATATTTGTGAGATTAAAGTGGAAAAAATAGAGAGAATAGAAAATAAATTACTTAAAGGTAAAGATGAACTCAAAGCTCTTACACTTAGGAATTGATTTAACACCATTAAAGTTTAAAATCTTTTAAGCATCAGTATTTCTCTTGCTAAAAAACTCTCATACTTTCTCTTTTTATAAAGTCTTAGCAGTATTAATAAAATGAGCAATGTCGTCTCCTAAGAAGATCTCTCATGTTTAAAAGATTTAAGGGATAGGGATGATCGAGAAGATCTCTCATATTTAAAAGATCTAAAGGCTAAGGATAACTTATAGGAAACACGTTACTTCATCTACCAAACATCTTGACTCTTACATTGATATCGACCTTTAAATGAATCATACAATTTGAGTGGTGGCACATGGTTGACATCTGTTAATAGTTAACAGTGGAGTAACAAAAGAGAGATGATTGAAATGATGCATGTTTTTTTAAGAACCTTTTGCATTAAATGTTAGCGTATTTCAAAATTTAATATTATTACCGATGATTATCTTCAACTAAAGACATAACCTAAAAGCTTGCTAGAGAATTATTATATTAAGAACTCAAATATAAGTGTTTAAAATCAATTAATCGATATTGAAACCTAAAGATCTGTTACTGCCTTTGTATTTTATCAAGGCCTAGAAACCTTGACCATATATATCGATCCCTAGGGCCTAATAGGCCCAATGACCCAAACCAGTTTAAAAGTATATTTCTTTGCCCAATTTAACTCTAACAATTATGGTTCTCAATATCATCTATTGTTCTAAATTAACCTTGGACTTTCATACTTAGCATGGACTGACAAGAAGCTATGTTGAAAGGGAATGAGAGTCCTTAGCAATCTAAACCAATCATTATTAGGTAAAAATAGTGATAAAGAAGCAAATTATCAAACCTAAGGATTCTCTATATTGATGATGGATCTATGATACTCAAAGAACTTTAGAAGAGATAACACAATAACTACGTCTCCTAAAAACATGGACATATAAGGTACCTAATATCACCATACCCCAATTTTTTTGATCCCTATATTGTAAGGCATAAGGTGTAATCAACCTACCAAAGAACCTATAAAAAGGGTTCAATGGATTATGCGTGAAGTTAGGAGACAAAAATTCACACACATACGAAAAAAAGCGAGAAATAATTTTAAAAATTTTCTCTTCAAAAATACTTTTCTTAAATGCAATGAAAAATATTAACTTAAGTATTTTACTTGATCTACCACAAACACAATCTTAATCTAACTTTGTGAATGAGAGCAAAATATTTCAGTGAATGTAGATAGTATCTTAAAAGATTGAAGCCTAAAGTGTGAGAATTGTCGTATCCAATTACATTTATCTATAGGCCGAGGTCCAATATTCAACGTTAATCTTAAAGCACTTTTTTTTAAAATTATTTTATATCGAATTCACAACATTAATCTTAAATTTTATAATTACATAATATTTTAAGAGTAATGTTTGGCATTTTACATTGTATCTAAAAAATGATGTATTAAGTAATTATTGTATATAAAATGATAAAAATTTTAAAATCACTTATTAAATTATTTTATTATTCAATAATTATTTGATACATCATTTTTTTAGATATAATTTAAGATACAATTTAAAATGCCTAACATTACTTATATTTTAAATTATTATCAAAGTTATTATATCACAATACTAGTGTGGCATAGTTTATTGTTGTAAATTTTTTTTTACTTAATTGATAAAATTTGAAAAAAGAAAATTACGTATTCTGAAATATATATGTATATTTCGATGAAAATATTTTCGAGAGTAAATTTAAATGTATGATTATTTGTTATTGTTATATTCAATCTATCAATCCCAAACAATATGAAGCATCTGAAAATTATATAAATCTTGTTATTAATATTTCAAATAAATGTATTCCACGAGATTGAGGGTGAAGATTCTTTGGTTAAGATGTTTACATCGATGATTAAAATAATGTTAGTTGTTGTTTTTATTTAAAAAATATACTAACTGACATAGTATGACTCAAAAAATTCAGTTTTTGTAAGCTAAAGTAACAACAAATTAATTTAAAGAAAAACAATAAATTAATAATAAGAAAAACAAATAAATTAGAAACGTGAACCAATTGACCATCATTAAGAAACAATATGAGTAAAATTCCAACTTCCAATAGATACGGATGAGGATGGCGTAAAATGATAAAAGTGCGTGTATACAAAAATAAATAAATAAATAAATAAACTTTCGCATGAATTTATTTAATTTCTTCATTTGAAATATGGTATACCAACCGATGAATAGTCTTACTTTCTTAGTTACATAATAATTCTTCTTTCAAAGAATTTATTTTAAATATAATTATAAATTCTTTTAGATAAAAATATAATTTTAAAGATACTTTAGAAAATGGTGACAAATATATATAAATAAAAATCTTAAATAATTTTAAAATTTAAAAAAAAAAGCACTTGACTTTTAAAATTTTAGAAAAGAGGCATGTAAATTTTTAAAATTTAGTTTATATTTTTAAATAATAAAATTTGTTAAAGTTAATAAAAAATTTGTTAAACAGTATTAATTAATTGTTGACCACATTTTTTACCGTTGACTATTATATTAATTATTTTTGATTGATTGATCATTATTAATTGACTATTAATTAGTATTGATTATTATTAATCACTTGTTAACTTGTATTAACTATCTATTAACCACCTGATCGACCCTTGATTAGCATTAACCGCCCCTTAATCTGCAGTTGACAGGAGGTTGTTATAGTAGGTGAACTTTCAATTTTATCCTTTTTCATTGTTAAAGTTAATGGAATACTATTATAAACGAAAATTTTTAAGTTATAAAAATTTATATATTCTTTCTTAAAATTTTAAAGGTTTAAATATGTTTTTTTAAATTAAATATAAGATAATTATATCGTCTAATTAGTTATAAATATAGAAAGATCAAAGAAATATTTTAATAACAGATCCTTGCTTTCGCTTTCGTTCCCGCACAAGCTGACTCAATCTTCCTCTCTAAAACAGTGATTGTCGTTTGTATCTCTCTCTTAAATTAAAAATCTTTACCAAAAAAGAAAAGCAGGTTGTTCGGGTGAATTTTGTGCAATCCTCCATCGACGCCATTACAGCTTCTTCTTAGATCGAATCAGGTTCGTTAATTGCGTCATCATTCATCCTCAAAATCCATTTTAAAAAAAAAATTATTCTCTCACTTTATCACAGTATATTTCGGAATCACTTCCTGAATTGTAATTCAAGGGTTTCAATTTTTAAAATTTGTTGTATGGATAGTTTTAATCTCATGAAGGCGTTGTAATTTGTCGATCAATTGTTAAAATTGTTTCGATTATGTAATTGATTACAACTATTTCTGTTTCGTTTGTTTTTCCTGCCCTGAAATTTCTCTGCAACCAAACATAGCATTTAGGTATTTCCTTTTTTTTTTCCTCTTAAAACTGTTAATTAGGTTTTATTTTTTGTTTTCATGAGGGGATTTATTATTTTTTATCCCAATTAATGGCTCTCATTTTTATTCATGCAGGATAATTGGTTTTGATCTGGTAGAGTTAGTACGACGGTAAATTAATGTGTTAATTTTGGAGGTTCAAGCTAAGTTAAAGTTTCTATCTTTCTGATTGACCTGGAATTTGGATCATTCTGGGCAAAGAGTCATGGTATTATAGTTGTAATGAAAATCTGGGACTCGGGTTTGGGTGAAGACGCAGTATTTATTATTAGCAATGGGTGCAAGCTACTTGGCCATTTCGGCTGTATCGACTGTTTTAAGTTTTGTGGGTCTCCAGTTATGGACAGAGTTTTCATTGGATAAGCTAAGAACAGATGGGTTTATTGGTCAGAATATTCTTCATTTGGATAATGCCAACCATGCCCTTGAGCTGCTTTTGGGATCTTATGCCACCATTGCGTTGTTGACAAATTTTGTTCTCAATGTTTTTATTCTACTTATTATTTCTCTCAAGGTAAGATTGATCTTCTGGAATGTGAAAATTTCCTTTTCTGAGTATATTAATGTGCATGAAAGGAATTAATCGTGCACTCATATGTGGTTTCTATTCTTTGTCTATGAACTTTTTACTAGTTACTTTATTTTGGTTGTGGTTTCTATTCTTCTCTTGCAGACTATATTCTTTGTAGAGTTGTATCCGCCTGAAACTCGAAAATTTCTGGAACGTCTTATCAATTATATTATTTACAAGGTAAATACTCCTTAGAGTTGGTCAGTTGCAAATTTTTTGAATATGTGCTTAGTAGTTAGTTTAAGAAGTTTATGAAATAGTTATTTGCTTCCTTTATCTTGTTAGACTCAATTAAATATATTATCAAGTAGAATTTAGAACTCAATAGGAGAAGATTTTGCAATCTAAAAAATTCGGCTTTAGAGATACTCTATGCCTGGTAAAATAATGAGATAATACAAATGAGCATTGGAACAGAGATAGCAAAAATGTTTTTTTCAAGGTAGATCTTGATAAGGGGCTTATCAAGAAAGAAAAAGGAAATAACAGGTAATGATATAAAGTAATGATTAAGTAAAGTTCCTTATGGAAAAAAGGTTGGACTTGACAAGGGCTTCCTGGATCATATGTGTTCTATTAAAGGATCTTGTTAAGGGGCTTGTCATGTGCGTCTGTGTTGGCATACGCACAGGCATGCCTGAAACGAACTTGGTAGAAGGAAAGAAGATATTTGAGATGGAGGAAATGATACATGCTAGTGATTTTATGAAGTTTGTTGAAAATAAGTTGCCTTTTTTATGCTATTTATGATATAAGCCTTGAAGAAATGTTAGAAGCGAATACCTGGAAAATCTATATTACAACGCATAATCAAAATCTAGGAGTATTTGATAGAAAGGTTTGGCATTTTCATTGCAGGATGAATAAGGGTATAAGCATATTTTCAAGATGATAACCGGGTCTAGAAAAAAAAAAGAGAAAGCGCATTTAAGCAGGAGGAGTTGGCTGTAATCCTATTTGCTTTGTTGCTAGATTGTTTAGCTGTTTAATGAGCCTCATGGTTTGATGCCATGTTAAATGGGTGTTATACTCCTTGAATGTTCTGTTGCAAACTGCTCCCATGAGTAATGGCACTTATAACAGTGTTGCAGCTGATTTGGTCTTAAAAACTTAAAATCTTTTTTGATTTTATGATTTTGTATAATGATGGTTGAATTATTGATGATTGAATGCAATGCAATGTATTGAGCACTAAGTAATGTTTGAAGTTTATATATATATATATATGTTCTCTGGGAACATATGATCACAGTCATCTTGATAAATTTACTATGCTAATTTGTCTTTACCAAGATCTATAGTTCAGTGGTTTTTCTATGTGTGGTAAATATTCAACAGGGGACATTTTTGCCGCTGGTTGTTCCACCAACAGTATTTCAAGCAGGCCTGTGGTCAGTGTGGTTAACTGTTCTATGTTCTTTAAAGGTACATGACACAAGGTGTTATTACAGAATTGTCTGGAAATTTAATTTACACCCTAACATCCCGTGCATATTGAGCAGATGTTTCAAGCCTTGGCAAGAGACCGACTTGAACGACTGAATGCATCTCCTACTGCAACACCATGGACATATTTCCGTGTATTTTCTGCATTACTGTTGGTTCTCACTGTTGACATTTTCTGGTATTGCCTCCTTTCATAGATAACTTGTGAATTATGAATCGGGACTTTTTTTATTTAAAATTTCAAGACTTTTGTTTTTCCCTCTTTTAGTTTTCTTCTATTTAAATCACGGTATGCTTTAATCTATGTACCGCCACTGCCATTAGTCAAAGGCTTATACAAAGTGACGGTGAATGATATTATCTATTTGATCTTATGAAATCCTGTTCCCCGTCCCCCTATGTTTACCTCCTGCGGAAAGGGTAAAAGGGGAAGGATAAATTACCATCATAAATAAGTTTGTATCACAAATTATGAAAGTTGCCACAATTTTTGTAATGGTAAGCGGAAGAAATAGCTGCTGCCAACATCTGAGAATGCCCAAATCAACCAAGTCCTAAAGAAGACAGAAATTACTTTTTTTCCTTGGAAGGGTCTATCGAGTTATTTTCTCCAAGAGTATGATTCATATTTCTGAGGGTTAAGTCTGCTGCATTGGAGTAGTATGTCTTATATGATGCTACTGCTTTACACTTGAGGAAGATGTCCCTATATCTTTTCTGTCTCTGTGCACACTGGTTGCAGATTTAGGATACAATTTTTTTTTTCATGCATCCCCTTTTAAAGGTTTTATATTACTTATGTAGAAAATACTGCTAGTTTGAATGGCTTAATATAGCTTAGAAATGTCTCTCATGTTTATTCTATGTATATTACAGGATAAGGACGTGTCTGGTAATATACAGAACACTGGGTTCATCTATGTTCCTGTTGTTATTTTTTGAGCCGCTTAGTGTTGCTTTTGAGACCATGCAGGTAATTTATGAGAATTTTTGCAAATACTATATTGATTTGTTAAGTTTTCTGTATATTTGCACAATGTTGTACCTGGGTTGACAAAATCATTTGGTTAACATGTTTCTGTAGGCCATTTTGGTTCATGGCTTCCAGTTGCTTGATATATGGCTGCACCATTCAGCAGGGAATAGTGCTAACTGTGAAAGATCAAAATTTTTTGATAAATTAGCTGCAGGTGCTTCTTCCAACTTTCAGGCTCATATGATGCATGAATGTAATATCTTTTGGTTTTACAAGGAGTGTTTGGGTGTTCCTGAAGTTTGTTTGTTGCATTTTGCATTTTGCCTTTTCATTTGTTATTCTGATAGGGGTTACACGTAGATTTTTATTTTTTTTGTCATAATCTTGTGAAGTTTTGACTTAGGGAATTAAAATAGCATCCCAGAAGCACTAGAGAATTCTGTTTTTATTTACTCAAAGGTTTGTTTCTATGGATAAATGGTAAAAGAACTGTTATTTCTTGCATACAGATTCTAGGTATGGCCGTACTTTTTTTTAAGCTGGAGACATATCAGTCATATTTTCAGTTATTTTGCTCATTACTTGGTGCTTTGGGATTTATTAATGAATTCTTCTCCTTGGTAATTTATAAGTCCTTGACTGATTTTGTTCAAACTTAATATACCTTTTTGTGTTTTTCCCCAACTTCTTTACCTGCTTCTTTCTTTCTCCCATGTTTGAGTACAGCCTTTTTTATTTTCTTGTAGCTGTCAGTTTATGCAGCTGCAGCATGTTTATAGTTGTTTGCAGCATCCTTTTCTGATTAGAGAATGTGCCTGCAGGTTCATTGTTGGAATGGAAAGGCACTCTTCTACGGAATTTTGGTTTTTTCTTAGACATGGCTACATTGTTATTGGCACTTGGTCATTACATGCATATTTGGTGGCTTCGTGGCATGGCATTCCACCTCGTTGATGCAGTCCTCTTCCTAAATATACGTGTAAATATTTGTGTAATATTTCATTTCCATTGAAACATGGACATCAAATTAATGTCGTTATTTTGATGTATCTTTACGTCATGTACCCTCTTTAATGTAGTAGCTATTTTGACAGGCCTTGCTAAGTGCAATTGTAAAGCGTATGAAAGGATTCATCAAACTAAGAATAGCTTTAGGGCACCTTCATGCTGCACTTCCTGATGCAACATCTGAAGAGATACGTGCATATGATGATGAATGTGCTATCTGTCGGGTATGCTTTCTTCTTCTGTTGTTTACCTTTTAGCTTTGACTTGATTCCCTGAATTGTGATGAACTGTGCAAATGACAGGAGCCTATGGCAAAGGCTAAAAAGCTACACTGTAATCACCTTTTTCATCTTGCCTGCTTGAGATCTTGGTATGGTTATATTTGTTTCTTACACCCTTAGCTTATTTATTTGCTAGTTTATGAGGCTTAACAGTTTTTCTAAAAATGCCAGGTTGGATCAAGGTTTAAGTGAGATGTATTCATGTCCCACATGTCGAAAGCCACTTTTTGTGGGCAGACCTGAAAATGAAGTAAACCCTCGTGCTGGGGACGTTTCGAGTGATGAGCAGTTAGCTCGTCAATTAAGTTTGGGCCTTGATAGGCAAAATAATTCTGGACAACCCCTCCCTACTGGCATATTCCCAAGTCACACACAGATCCCTGTGGAAGGCAATCCTTGGAGGTTGAGTTCCTCACTTTATATCAATGTAGTTTCCCTTGCTTGATTGCAACAGTGCTTCTCTTTGTTTAAATTTGAAAAAAGCACTTCTTTCAGAGTGGTATTGAAATCCACTAGGTCTCCGTTGTAGATCATCGGAACTCTGTTCTGGCTTGCTGCAGAATAGTTAGTTCTAGCTGTAATTGAGTCAAAGAGGATGTCGTAGCCTTCTAGCTCCATGGATGACTTAAACATAGGTTTATATTATGGTGTCAGACTAGCCGAGATCTTCTTGTGATATGATGGTAACAAATGTAAATTGGCTTGAGAGAAGCCTTATTCTGGTTCTTACTTCCATAAGAAAAACCAACTTTCATTTGGTGCATGATTTCCATTTGAATATTGATTGAAATACATACTTTTACTGTGCGAGTGGCTATACTTTCTATCATATAACCCATACTATTAAATGAAACTCTTCAAGGAGCTATTATATTGCAGCCTTCCCTAATGATTGTTTTGCTGCTGTCTGATGTGAAAAATTCACGCGTAATGCTTGCAATTTTTTTACAATGCTGTATTTGTAGGCTTGTTTATTTTATTTATTTTTTCTCCTTTTGCTCTGTAGGAGTGCAGGACTGGATTCAAGTTGGTTGCATAATTGGCCAAGCCAAGGTGTTGATGGAGCTGGTCCCTCTACTCCTATGAGATCTGTTGGTTTGGGCAGAGTTGAGATGATGATGAGGCATCTTGCATCTGTGGGAGAAACCTATGCACAGACTGCCATTGAAGATGCTGCTTGGGGTCTATGGCCAATGAATTCCTCTCAGGCTGGCTCATCTGGTTCACCAGTTTCACCTGCTGTTGGTGGAAGATACCCTGGAAACACTGGTGGTGTACATACTAGGTCTGCCTCACGCTCTGCAGATGACAATTTAGCAAACATACTTACCATGGCTGAGACTGTACGGGAGGTTCTGCCGCACATCCCAGATGAGTTAATTTTTCAGGTGTCTTTACATTTTGTGTTTGGTTATATGCTTTGGCCTTTTACTGATAGCATTTTAATATTTTCATGCCACTTTTCTCTTCTGGTGAAACGACTTTTAGTTTCCAGTTGTTACTGCCATTAAATGAGCCATTACTCATGCTAGATTTTCAGTTTTTATGGTATACCACATAAATCTCATATATTTTCATATTTATGTAAGTGGTATGGCTCATGCTAGAAAAGTCCTGTTCTCTTTTCTTCTGTACTCTGGCTTCTGTGTTCTGTGGACCTCATTAGTGCCAGGAGATTTAGAAACTGTTGCAAGTAGTGGCAAATAGTTTCTCTAAAAAAATTCAGGAGTGATGTCATGCCTAATATTCTAAAAAGTGTTGGAGATCCTTTTATTAAAATTTATTTTGAAAATCTATCTTCCTCCAGGTTAATGTTTTATTAAACTGCATGCTGCATAATTAGATTATTTTTATACAAGATAACGATATTCAGGTACCAATTTGATAGAATCCCAAACAAGTTGCTTGGTGCGGACAAATTCAGGGATTTCACTTACTATATTAGTATAGATGTAGATGATTAGATTTGGTATGGGTGCATTTGGCCAATGATTATTACTTTTTTGGTGCTAAATGGTCATTTTGGATTTCCTGTGGACAAGATCAATTAACAATGAGAATACATACTTTAGAGTCCTGTATAGTACTAAGATTGAATTGGTATGCTTAAAGAAATTGTCGAATCCAAATTTGCAGGACTTGCAGAGAACAAATTCAGCTACCATTACTGTGAATAATCTTCTCCAAATGTGATTTGCTTACTTCTTTTGTCATCACATGCTTCAGAGATGCAAGTGAAATTCGCCGCCCCCAATGTGTAGCTAATATTTGAAGCTTTCAGGATATGCCCTGCTCAATGGTAGTCAAATTACTACACAGATCTGCATTCTTCACCTTTTTCTTTTTGGGTTGTTGCTTTTGCTTTTCCTTTCTAAATTTTAAGTATAGAGAAGCTCCATTCTCTGTATATAAAGGCAGCTCATTAAATCAGTTTGTTCTTATGGAAGAACAAAAAAGACATATATAGCTACTTTATCATGTATCCTATGAAAATAAAGTTTTTATAAAATACAAGAACAGGTTGGTATATGCAGCCTCGTTTTGTTGCTGCATTTTGTCACTTCCATTTACCAAATCAACCTAGTTTGCCCAGTCAAAAATGTAAATTGTTACACGTTATTTTTGCTTTTTATTTCCGAAACCGAGCTTTAAAATGAACACTTCTACCCTTATTGCATTACCAGATGATCATTATAAATCCTCACCTTTTTCTTCCTTTGGTGGATAAATGAAAATGTTGAATTTAGTTTCGGGTTATGCAATCATAATTTGTTAAACGAGTGTACAACTAATCTTTGCAAGATAGGAAGGGTTTGTTTGGAGTAGAGATGCACAGTGAAAGCAGATGGATGTTAATGGTATGGTAAGCATCTTGTTGTGGAGTGTGGAGTGGGAAGTGTTTGTGTTTTTAAAATCATAGTTTACCAATTAAATTTGAAAAAACTCATGATTTCAAACAACTCCTAAATCTCTTTGTAATTATAAATTTGGAGTGGAAAATGTCTGGCTCAAAAGCACGGTCGAAATGCAGTATCTGGAAATCGGTGTGCAGGTGACGGCAGGGAGCCGTTCAGGAAGACAAATGTTGGGGTCACTTCTCACTCGTCGTCGAACACCGAGACTGACTGCTGATTTTAAATTCTCAATTCTCAATCAACAAGAACAAGGCATATTTTCAATTTGTCCCGCATTCCTTTGTTAACCCACTATTTTGGCCCCTAGATTGATTAATTTCTAAATAAACATATGTATTACGATGTTTCGCTAACTCTATTTAAAAAGCAAAGACTTACTACTGCAACACCTATATTTTTATTTATAATAATTATTACTTTATTGGGTAATTTTTAATATAATTATATATATGCATAATTTTATTGAATTATTATGAAAATGACATGGTACCTCTTATGTATTAAAGTATTTTTTTTTCTAAAACTTGAAATGAGATTTTTTTTAAGAGATTAAGGGAAAAAGTTAAAATTTCTTCAAAGATGGATTTTCAAATCAAATTCAATTAGATGAAAAATCTCATATAACATATCCGAATTTGGATTGATATGAAAATCTTTGCTGGCTCAAAATTAACTGCAATTTCTTGACGATAATGATGGATAATTTTTCTAATAGATTGTGTTATTAACATTAAAAAAAAAAATTGAACCTCCATATAAAAGTTGTTATATCATAAGGTAATTATAGACGCACTTATTGACCATAAAAGCAATATGAAGGTGTGTGTATAAAATATTGACGGGGGATAAGTTTTTGTCAAGGTAATGAGGTGAAAGAGAGCCACAAACACGGAGCCACAACCATAAAATTAGACGACAAGATTTGGAGTTATTCAATTGACAAACAGAAGAAAATAAACAAAAGGGCAAGGGCCTTAGCTTGTTATTTGGACTTTCTGTTTTTGCTTTATCTTTGACTCTTGAGGTTTTTGACAATCTAAAAGTTAATGGAGTTTTCTGTATGTTAAAATGCCCACAAATCTGTCAAGTGTGTGTATATCGAGATAAATGTTTGAAATGGGTGCTTTCTGCTATGTGAATGCAATTCTTTTTATAGGACACAAGCAATGCTTTTGAATCTGTCCCCTAGTCCAATCTTTGTAAAGCATAATACTCGATAGCTCCAACTTCTCTTCCTTAATCACTCACCTCACCTGCATGTTCTTATAAGGAGAGTCTTGACTCTTGTCTCTTGCAAAGATATTCAACTTCCATATATGCTACGTTTCCATTTAATCATTCTCCATGTAATACATACTATCACCAACGTTGCACATTTGCACTGTTTATACATCTCCCAGAAAACAAAATCTACTTTGCTTTTTCATCTTTGTATGTAATTAGCCCTACAAGGGCTATATATTTACGTACTCATCATGTCTATGAATATCTTCGCTCTTTTCATCTTTTTTATGTGTGTTCCCATGCTTGCATGTAAAGCTCGCCATTTTGGAGTCATCGATAATGAGGTTTCTGGCACACAACTCAACTCTTCTGGCCAGGTAATTGGGGCTATATATATTCACCTAATTCATCAAATCAATTTGGATATCATTTCAGCGAACTTTCTTTTTCCGTTAATTTTTAATAATGTTTAGTTGGGTTTTTTTTTGTGCAGGGTAAATCACTCGACTTAAACTCAAAGGAAGGAGGAACGAATGAAGATGCAATTGTGGATAAGAGTAGTAGTCATGGTAGCGAAATAACTGGAGAACCAAAGGACTCCATGCCATTATTAGCAGGTCGTGTTTCAATAAAGCCTCTTGTTTCAGTTTCTTGGCATGTGCCCGTCAAGAACCAAGCAGGGGCTAGCAAACCTCCTGGATTTTTCTCAGACTATTCTCAACCGAGAACGCGTACTCCTTCACATAACTGAAGAATTGTCATCAGTTTTGCTCTTTTAACACCAAATTCATCCCTTATACATCATGCAATTCCTATTTAACAAATTCTCCTTTTTGAGCTCTTACCCACGTCACCTTTCTGATCTCTAACGTACCTCAATCTTTTGTTTAACTAGCTAATTCATAATATGTAGGAGGAACTTAAAGAGCTTATGCTTTGAAATTTGGACTTGTATATTTCTTTCTCCTAGCTAGCATGTAGAAACATAATATATAATTTATTGTTCTCCTAATTGAAAACTAAATTATTGTACTATCGTTATTTTTTAATTTCCTCAATTAGTTTTTAATTTGTTGTTATTATAACTGTTCATTGATAAAGATGAAACATGAAGGAAGTAAGATTTTTGAGTCGTCTAGTCATGTGGGTTTGAAAATTAAGGCAACAAGCTACTTAGAGGTAAATAAATTTTATATCTTTTCTATTAGTATGAAAGCAAAGTTGAGGCTTTTTGGGTTTAAATGAGAACGGAAGATCTGGAGAGTTCATGATTCATGACTGATTAAGCCATGTCTAAAATATGCATGTGAATGGGTCTGTCCCATATGATACATAAATATGCAATGTGATTAATAATCGGAGAAAATGGGAGGAAAATATCTACTATTCCAAAATTCAGCACAATGGATGAAATTGATTTGAGCATTGGGAGATTTAGAAAGGCATTGTGATTCATTATCAAGTTTAACATTCAAGGGTCAATGTTTAGGCAACTCCTAGCACTTTGCAATAATTGGTAACTGCAAATAGATCAGATACTTGCTCATATATATAACAAAGAGGGAAGGGAAAAGAAATAGATGAATATGAAAAAGTCAAAAGAAGAAGAAGAAGGATCAGAATAAATTAACAAATGAAATAAACCCAATTGTAACACATTATAATAATATAGTTGCTTAATTATGTAGGAATCGAGAAGGCGAGCGCTACTTTTAGGACCTGGAACTGATGAGGTTAAAGAAACTGTAGATACCAACAACAACGAAGCTCAAGAAGATGTAGGTGAAGTGATGGATTATGAGCCACCACATCAGACGCCACCCGTTCACAATAGGCAAACCTAACTGATCACAGCTACCAACTTGGCTGATATTTTCTTACATCGTATCAATTGCCATGATTTGGATTTCCTTTAGAACAAATATGATTAGCTAAGGTCTTTCTACTTGGAAGCCAATTAAAAACACTTGTTTTTTCTTTTTTCGAAATTTTGTTTCATGAGTGAAGCTTGCATTGCCTTTATAGTTTCTTTCCTCTCTTCTGATGAGCAGAACAAAGTAATTAGCTTGAAACTTTTTAAAGGTATGAATTCTCATCCAGTTATGAGTTGTAGTCCATGAAGGTTCATGGGAGGCTAATTAAGTAGGTTAAAAGTGGTTTAGTTAGTAGACCAAGAAAAACGAATGCTATAGGCCATAGGCTATAGCTAGCAACCATTTCAAGAATGTCATGTCTCCCACAAGTTCAAAGTATTACAAGCACATAACTCCATAACAACAATCAAGGTAAAATGTAAACTGACATGCGGTTAAATATATGAACCAACATTAATTTTATTATAGCACGCCCAAATCCCACGATCACTTTCCATTAAAATAAACAAAAAGCACATTAAGAACATGGCAAACTAGTTTATAGAAGATCTAATGCAACTGGACCTACGAAATTGAATGTCATAACATGCAGTTGTCGGAAGTTTGATTATCGACAACTGCCTTATTTCCATGCACTTGCCGCATGCAGATACATCAGATTATCGCACGAGAGTCTTTCCTCAACTTATTATACATCTGAGACTTTATTCTGTGCCTATAGCGAGCTAATACTTTCGGTTGGTCAAGTATCAGATTAGATAGTCCCAAAGTATTTGAAAAATATGGACATTCAGCCTTCGATAGCACGTCGTCAGTCAGGTAGACGTCGGATGAATCAGATTCTATCTCAAGGAGAGGAACCATCAAAGAATATATATAGTCGTTGTAGACAATATGGACATAACCGACAAACATTTCGAAACCCTGTACCTTTATAGAGCAAGTGATGTATATTCGTTTATAAACATTTACCTTATTGATATTTAATTATGTATAATATAAGGCTAATATTTATTTATTTATTTTTGTTTCAGACGGATCTGAAAAAAATAAGGAAAAGAGCTATACCATAAGGCTTAATTATGTATGAGAGTCGAGCTTCGTCACTTCTGTAATTCACTTATTTTGTAATTTACTTGTACTTTGCATTACATACTTAGTTATTTTATTTTAATGCACTTGTTTTTAGTATTAATGTTGATAATTTTTACAAAATTTTGACAGAATCTCCTCTATAATATAGACGATCCCAAATTTGCCATATTGAATAAACACACTTCTATCAAACTGCAAAATCACTTATGCATACATACATCCAAATCAACGTATATAAACAATTATAGTATATCAATTATACACGATCCCAAACCTGCCATCGAAGTTATATATATTTTTTGTTGAACATTAAAGCATACCCTAACACCATCGAAGAGGACATCTATGATGTTTTCATATAATGGGGTGCTCGTGCCAGACCAATTTAGAATACGAAAAAAATAGTCTTCATTCCTGTCGACAAATAGCTCCCCACACTTCAGGATCGCCTCATAGATCCACACTTGAGATGATAATAAATTTAAAAATTACAATGTCAACAAAATAAATTTTTCTCTATCCTAATATGATAATGAATCAAAAAGATATAATTACTTACCAAGAATGCATGACAAAATGAATATAAGTTGTATAATTCTTTATTCCAGTGCCTGCTTTTTTGATATTCACTAACTTTTAATTGGAGCCGTGCATAAACTATTGTGGAGTACAGTCTATGCAATCGTGCCTTAAGGATAAACATTAAACTCATCTAAATTATCTACGAGACGAAGTACAAAATATTGTATGATTCTATTCCGATCACATGGCATTATCAATTTATGAAATACATAAAATAGACACATTTTTACTGCATCTACATCATCGTCAAATGTAACGCTCACGAACTACAGATCTAAATCCTTGTAAGTCAACTGATTTCTACCCGAAAAATATTTATGGCATAGTTTATCACCTAATGCACTTACTACAGGATAATCTCACATTCTCAAATCAATAATCAAATAAAAATTTTGACGAGAGAATATAATATGTCTTTTACCTATATAGAACCATAATTCTTCATATAAATTTTTGGTATGCACACGTTTTAATAAAATTTCATGTACTAAAGTACTTGAGAATGAAATATCTGATACATCCAATAAACTATCAAAACATGTGATTCTAAATATTTTTACTTGCCTCGAAGTCAATTTGTTTTTTATATTTTGTATAACTCATAACTTCGAGTAAGTATGTATGTTCGCTCGATAGAAATATTTTTCGACAATTACGTATTCTTTTGAAACATTTTCCTTCCTGAAAAAATTAAAAAATTATTAATATTGACAAAACAATAATTAACATAACATATAACAATTAAATCAAAATTTAATTTAATTACAACTAACAACCTAGACAAAAAATTTATTTACATAATAATTAAATAATTTAAATTATTAAATTAAATAATTATAAATAAATATAAACAACATAAATTAATTAAATTATTTTTAATTTTTTTTGGAGATTTTTTGGTCAGACATGCCGGCGCGTGCGTTTACGCGCTGTTGGTGGCGGGCGAATAGATGCACGCGCCACCGCATTAGGCACACGCCGCTTGGTGCCCGCCCAACGGCATGCGCCTAACGCGGTGGTGCGTGCGTTTACTCTCCAACCACTAGCAGCGCGTAGACACACGCGTTGGCGCGTCTGACAAAAAAAAAAAGTCGGATTCCACTATTTTCAGCCACGTTCTCAATTTACACACATTTTCAACTTATACTACATCTACATCTATACATTTCTACACATTTCTAACTAATATAAATTATAATACTAAAAAATCACAAAAAATTAAATTTAAAAAATACACTTACCAATTTTCTCCCATATGTGTAAAATGAGAGAATTGTTAAGTGTTAACTGTGAAAGATGAAAGTTAACCGTGAGAGTGAGAGAGTTAACCGTGAATGATACGAGTAACCATGAGAGTGAGAGAGAGAGAGTATAGTGATGTATTGAAAAATAAGAATTTTTTTTATTTTTTTATTTTATTTAATATAAAGGTAAAATAAATAAAAAAATACAATTAATTATCACAGCAAATTTTCCTATTTCAAATAGAAGTTGTTAACGGGCCCTAACCCTGCCCATCTAATGGCCTATAAAACAGATGACATCACCAGAAACATTATTGTTAGAATTTGTATCACTTATATCTACGTAATATTGAATCCAAAGACATTGTCAAAGAAAAAAGATATTGAATTCAAAGACTCAAAAATTAATAAAATAGATTCAGAATCTCTGTTAATTTTTTTATTTTTAAAATCCTCTAACATATGTATTATAATAAATATGTGTAGTTAAACTGAAGGACTTTTTAATTTTTATAACCCTATTCTTTCTTGTCTTTCAAGGCGTGGTCTCTCTCTCATTTGGTTATCTTTTTAGTTGCCTTGTCTATGTGCTCTTGCAAGTGGCTAAGTGGAAAGGAAAGGCTGGCTCTGCACACACGACTTCGAGAGTCGTGATGATATTACTTAAGTATATTTTTATTATAATATTTTTATTTTTCACTTCAATCAATTAGCAATTATTTATTTTTGTGAACTTTCGGTAAGGAGTTGGTGCTTATCGTGAATTCCTATTTATAAAAAATGAAATGGAAGCAGATTTTGCTCAGTAGGTTATTATTTTTTTATCACATACTTATATCATGAAAGTTTAGATGAAGAGAGAATTCTAATTTAATAAAATTATGAAAGACGTGTACTAAAATCGATATATATATATATGTGTGTGTGTGTAAATTATACGAAGAAACTCTTAACTTATTTGATTTTTTATACAAAAAAAATTAAACTCAAAATTAAAGTGAAAATAGATATACTGTTTACCCTAGATGTATACCGTTAAGTGTTAGTATTGTTTACATTGATAATAATTCACCAACATTTCACCACATAGAGCCGTGAGGCCTCAACCGTCGGATGGTAACCCCCAATTCCAAGACAGAGTAACCGTCGCCTCCCATCATCACTATCACAAAACAACACGCCAACTTTTAATTAACCTAATACCCTTCATCATTCACAACTCCACGCCATCAATTAAATTCCATAACCATGACAAAGAGATACTCAGTCTTGCAGAAGAAACTGCGAGAACTCGAGTCCGTACTCAATGGATTGTTCTCTCTCCCACCCGAAACCCCATATGATCACCAACATTACGCCCAAGATATTGAGCAAAGATTCGAGTTCTTAAGCAAACTGTTATTGGCCGAGATCGCATCGCACCCAAAAAAGCCCTACCACTTGCAGCACATCGCTCACAGGCTTACAGAACTTGAGACCCTATTCAAAGAATGGGACAGTTTCAAAGCATTCACAGCACTCGAACATTTCGAACCTGTTGCAACTTGCTCCTGCACCGAGTCCTGTCTCTATGATGATGGCGAAGACGATGGGGACGGTAACGGCGACGGCGACGGGGACGTTTCTCCGGAGGTGGGTTCGTTTGGTTTCAAGGAGGCGGAGAAGTTTTACGAAGGATTGAGCGAAGAAGAAAATGTGCATGATAATGCTATTGGGAAGATTGGCACTGATGATGAGGCTGAGAGAGATGTGAAGAAAGAAGAGAAAAGAGTTAGGGTTCTTGGGAAATATTTCGGGTTTATGGGTGCTGGGATTGTGATTGGTATGGCTTTGATGGGTCTGGTCATTGTTAGATTTTCTGGGTGTTTTAATAACGTCGTCCAGCATAGGAGTTCTCTTCTTACTCCAACTTAGGCTATTTATTTGTAAGTGAATTTTGGGTTCATCATTTGTAATCTTTGATAGCTTAATTATCTTTGCTAATTGTTAGACATGATTTTGTTTTAATTCTTCTATATCTTCCTTTTTTCTCCTTCTAAACATCAAATGCCATGCTTCGGAGAAAGATGCACTCTTCTAATAGAATATTATTACAACATGTATTCATATTGAAATGATATAATTATATTAAAATCACTAAAATACGTATCAAAATCTTACTAAATGGACCTTTCTATATAAAATTTTCTCCGGTGTCCTCTTTTATGAACTATTGTATAGCCAATCTATTTGAATCTATCCAAATTAAATTGTAATTTCAACCATTTAATTATCAACATTACTACCATGAAAAGATTTCCAAATTGGATTGTAATTTCTACCATTTAATTATTAATATTGCTACAATAAGAAGAAATTGAAGGGAAGTGATTTTTTTTTTCAAATTAAATTATAATTAAGAGAGGATAGACATACTTGCTTAAACTTACTATTGAATATTATCTCAACTTTGCTCTTGTAGAAATAGTTTAAGAGAATGCATCAAGTTCATCTTTTTGTGCTGGATCTGATAAAGGAGAATCATAATTCCGACATCCTATATTTGTAAGGTAGTTGATATTTTAGTGGTACGTAGTTCCACTCGTTAATATAAATATATATATCTTCACAAAAGAAAAAATTTATATAAAAATTGATATATTTCAAACTACAATTATTTTTTTTTATTATAAAGGATATAATTTAATTTTATTGATGCACAATAAAAATTTTCGTGCATGACAATCTACACAAAGAATACCACTTATATACAAGTACATTCTTCGAGTACTTTATCTTTGGCTCTTTTTAATCATTTGTTTTAAAAGTTAATTTTTTTTATCAAGATTACACCAAATAAATTGTGAAAAATTATAGTACAAATAATTAACTACCACAATAGAGCGAACTCTAGATGAACTTATTTTATCTTATTATAAAGCAAACATATATTTTAAAATAAAATCAACAATTATAAGAATGACTAAAACAAGTAAAGCACCAACTTTAGATCTGGATTTGAGTGGCACAACATAAAAAATACATAATTTACAATAAATATTAAATTAAAACAACCAAAAAAACGTAAAAACATATTTATTGAAATAAAATATGAATAAGTAAATAGAAAAACCACTGTAGAAACTGAATATTGTTGTTACTAGATTTGATAAAAGAATCCATGTTTCAGCTATCACACATCATCATAAGAGGTCAAGTATGAAGTTAAAGAAATGAGAGGGGCATAAATCCATAGATATGTATTGTAATTTGGTAAACTCATGGAATTGTAATCTTGTACCATATTCTAATGCTTCTATCATGTCACTAATAAAGACTCATTATTGAAGCCTAGTCAATATATGTGTACACGTGGGTAAGACTTTAACTTATATTAATTTTTATTAAAAAAAAATGATGCTCACTCATTTACCTTTGGTAGATATGAGTTATCATAAATGAAGTAATTATTCTCTTCAATGTAGTTTTACGAATTTTCTTTTTTTTTTTTGTTTATTTTATATACATTCTTGAAATAAAATCAAAACTTTTGTATTGACAGGATAACAATAAACTCACATAAAATTCATTTTAAAAGGGAAAAAATAGTTTTAAATATTTTTTTATTCAACTAAATATAATTTTAGCATTCTTTTAAAAATATATGATATGTGCAAAACTTGGTCAGGTTGATAGCATGAGTGGCAATTGCTTAAAGGTGATGCAAGATTTGGTCAAATTAAGTTAAATTATTTAATCAAGTTGAGTTGAATCTATTTTGGTTCATTAGTTGAATAGAGTTAAGTTAAATTATTTAATCAAGTTGAGTTGAATCTATTTTGGTTTATTAGTTGAATAGGTTGCTGATCTTCAACATAAGCGGTAGTTCTATTTCCTATTTCTCAGTTTAATTTTCATATTTGTCTTGTTATTATGATGTTTTGTAAGGCTATAAATAGCCTAAGAATGTTGAATAAATGAGACATCAAAAACTTAATCAAAGACTTTATTCACTCTTCTTCTTCTTCACCTTCCCCTTTTAAATTTATTTTTATTAGTTGTATCAGAGTTAGGTTCCGACTATGGATACTCAGAGCAAAACGAATGAAAATTCTACTACGACGTTATTAAAACCTTAGCACGACACAAGATGAGCTTTGATCAAGTTAATGTTGCCTTACAAGTTATGTTAACCGAGCTTCAAGCTCTTTGACACTCCAATAACCCAGACATTAGCCAACTTGATACCAACCCATTTACACCTAAAGAAACTTCTCATTCAAACACCACCAACGAATGTCTTAATCACCACATCAGTTAGACTTTTCAAGGTTAAACAATGAAGACCCAATGGGCTAGGTCTACAAAGAAGAACAATTTTTTAACTTCAAAGATATTCCTCTAAACAAAAAAATTCAGCTAGCATTTCACCTAGAAGGTATCGCTCTATAGTGGCACAGGTGGTTGACGAAATTTTATGGACAACTTATATAGGAAGAATTCACTAAAGCTATTCATTTTTGTTTTGTCCTAACGAATTATAAGGATCCATCAAAGGCTTTGATTCGCCTTAAACAAACCTCAAGAGTGGTAGTATATCAAGAAGCTTATGAAAGACTTTCTCTCTAAGTTGACGACTTGCTTGAAAAAATTTTAATTGGTTGTTTTGTTGTAAGACTCCATGATGACATCCGTATAAACATTAAAATTAAACAACCTCATCCTCTAGCTGACACAATAGTAGTGGCACGACTAATCGAGGAGCAAAACTAACTACAAAGGAAACCAAACCATCCAATTTGCTCCTAATTTTCCTTAGTCACACAAAAGCCATTACTCAGCCCGATGGTTGGTGTGCTAGGGTTTTCTCTAAACCAACGCTTAAACCAAAATCCAATAAATCCTCCAACCACATTTCACCAACTCATTAATCAAAAGGTATAAGAACGTCACGAAAAATGGTTGTGCTACTATTATGATGAGAAGTTCACTCTAGGCCATGGTTGCAGACAACTACAACTATTTTTTATAAAATATTTGCCCATTTAGGCAGTGAGAAAGTCTACAACATTTAATAGGAACAAGAAACTCAATAAGCTATACTTGAGATCACCTTTCATGCAATTACAGGAACAAAACATCCTCGGACCATATGCATCTTAGGCAAGTTAAAAAACAATGATGTAATGGTGTTAATAGATGGTAGCACACTCACAACATTATCAATCAATCCATAGTCTCCAAGTTTATGTTACCCGTGGCCAGGGATAAGAAGTTTTAAGTTATTGTAGTGATGTGTGCTATAATAGCCTAGTGTAAGTGCACGCTATCGTATCAAGTAGTATAGGAGTTAAGTCCATATTATCAATCCTTTAGAGACTATTGTATCTATTTCTTAAATCAATTACTAAAATTACTCTATTTAACCTTTATCTAGAAAATTGTAAGGATGGATTTTAATTAACTATACTACTACTATCAAATTAAATCTAATTAAATATCAAAAGCACTCAAAGATTGAATTCACTAATTGAGAAGTTATCTAGGATTTCAATGCATCCCCTAGTATTTCATTGAATTCTTTAACCCCTTAGTTACTTCATTACTACCAATTGATTGGCTAGATATTGATTTCATCATAAGCATCTGTCGATGGTTGAATGATAATATCACACCATAACAATTACTTATATGTCTAAGGTAATCCGAATAAGATGTAACTCATTAAGAACAAGTCTAAATCAAACCATACATGCCACCTAGGTATATGTCTATCCTAGATGAAACTCATAAATGTTACTCTATGATTATGTATCAATCTACCTTAGGCTAAATACATTAATCCCTTTTGTCAAAGTCATCATGATTCCTTAAACATTTAAAATAGTGATAAAGTATAATGAAAGCATTAAGAACAGATGGAATGAATCAATTATGCTATATTAAGTTCATAACTAAGAGTTTATAAGATTCAACTATATACTAAGTTCAAGAACGTCTAACCCTAGATTAAAAGAGTTTAACTCATGATTAGAATAAGAGGATCAAAGCAAGAATAAAAAAATATCATGAATAAAATCATCTCTTAAAGTGAAGAAAGAAAATAACACAAGTGACGCCCTAGTTGTTCTCTTTCCCCTTGACTTGAATGCTCAAGAACTTGTTCTTCAATTGCGTTAAATGTTTAATTCCAATTCTAATTATAATTACGTTAAATGTTATAATTCTAAATTCAATTTTAATTACGTTAAATGCTATAATTTTATTTTTAATTACAATTTACAATCATTAGTTCATTTGGACTAATTTTATTTATTTTTATGAATGATATGAGCAACGTCAAACTAGATCTAGACTTTTTTATGTGAGCTAAAAATAAATGTGAAAAAAATCAACTCATATTTTAATTTATCTTTAATTTTTTTTCAAAAAAATGTAGTATGTGTAGATACCCGTTGCGGGTATCTGGAGATTTTTTACCAAACCCATACCCGTACCAAATTCGTTGCGGATTTTAATTTTGTATACCAAACTCGCTTCAAACCTTACCAAATCCTTTCTAATACAGGTGTGTTTTTGTTGGAGCTGGTGCTCACGTGCCATTCCAATATTGTATGAATATTAATTGTTAATATTTATACAATAAACATTTCGCATAAAGATTGTTAATATCATATTAATATGGTATAATGCTTGTAACATTACAGACATTGTTTGATCTGAAAGAGTTCAGATCTGATCTAAAGGAGTTTAGATCAAAACTAATAGTTAGCAAAGCTGAGAGTTATAAATGCTACGAGTTAGCACTGTTAAGAGTTAGCAGGTTATAAGAGTCAGCGAGGTCTAAAGAGTTAGAACCTTGTTTATAATGGGACAAAGACCTGAGAGTATACTTGTAATGATATAGTTACAAAGAGTTGCAATAGGAGTTAAGAAATATCATTATGTAAGTATGTCTCAAAGATAATGTTCCTGATCTATAATCACCAATGCGGGTTTATCGGTGATTCACTTTATATAGATTAGTGTATGTCTATATCTGACTGGTTCAGATAGTTGTTCTTAGCTGACCATGAGCTTAGAGCTTGTATAGGCATGCGGGTATCCAGTCAGGACTGGATACTGAACAGACTTATGAGGACCCCAATAGATATCCTATGACACCGTCAAAGGAAGGTCCTCTCGAGTTGAGTAGTATTCGTGGTCCTTTGACCTGAGCGCCACGGTGGTCTTGTGAGTGATCCATCATGCTTTGGTTCCACATATGTCAGAGACCTTTCATGGTCTGACCGCTATGTGTCGCTGGGTATGGTCCGATGCTCATGGAGTCCGGTGTGCGTAGATACGGGATCCGTCAGCTTACGTAGGTAAGTTGTATATCCGATGCTCCAAGATTGTATTTCATAAAGTCTTGTGGCCACAAGCATAAACCCGGGAAAAGAGTTTCCCATAGGGTTAAACAATATAGCAAACGTGTTTGCGTATATTATTTATCGAGATACGAATCTGGAGATAAGATTATGGATGAGCAAATGGGGATTTGACGGTGCTGATCTATATCCCTGCACATCCAGGATATAAATGATGGAAGGATTATACGTATACGTTATGACCTCAACTTGTATGGTCTGACACGCTGATTTGTAATATTCGTAATGTGTGCGTGGGGCATCGATTACGGATTAATGGAACAGTTCCATTTGACAAATCGGGTGTGGACCTAGAGAGTCCCAATATGAAATGTACTCTTTGAGCACTTGGGCAGTGTACCGTATTGAATTGTTCAATACAGTATAATTCAGCAATTACTAAGGTTACGTTAACTAAAGTATGTGGTTAAATTAGTGGGACCCACTTTAGGTTAACTTGGTAACCGAGTAAGGATATAATAGTAATTTCACTTTATGATTATTTAATTGTTAAATAATTAAAATAAATATTTATTTATTTAATTGTTAAATAAATTATTTAACCTAACTAAGGTTAAGAGTTAACCATATGGTTAAGTTAAGTTAACCTTACTTAAAGGTTAAGTAAAGGTTAACCTAACTATGGTTAAGTTAGTTAACTATGGTTAAATTAATAAAATATTTATTAACTTAAAGGTTAAGTTAAAATAATCTAACTATGGTTAAATGTTAACTAAGGTTAGGTTAAGCCAAATGAAATGCAAATGAAATTCAAATTAGTTTAGAATTAATGCATTAGTATATAAAGTGAAATGAAATTCAAAATTAATAAATGATTTAGTTTTTTAGGTTTTGCATTTTGGGAGCCAATTCAATTTGAGAAATTGAAATTGTTTGTTTTGTGTTTTAAGTGTTAGAACAACAAAACAAATTGAATTAATGGTTACTAAATGTAATAACTAAAAACAAGATTTGTTTTATTTATTCAAGAGTTGAATAAAAGGAAAAACAAATTTAATTAAGTTAAATGGTTTAACTTTGAAAAATGTTTAAGAGTTAAACACATATGCTGGATTAAGATGCTGCCATTCTAGACAATCAAACCCACCCTTGTTGATTGCTAGAATTGATCAAAGATTCATTTCATGGTGGACTTCAAAGAAAATTAATCCAAAGGCTTCATAGGTGATATTTCTCAATCTCGAATTTCAGTTTAATCAAATGTTATTTTCTGTGTTCATTGTATTCAATCTTCCGCTGTGCACATGTATGTATGAGATATGTATATTGTTTGTATGATGAACACAAACCCACATGCAAGAACCCTAAGTAAATTCGCCCAATCAAACCCAACAATTTTAGCTGGTTTGTGGGTTTATGAATTATTTTTGCCATCCATACTTTCAAAGATTAGGTCAGATTGGCATCAAAGCCTTATCTGACAAAGCACTCAACGAAATACAAGGTATTGGCTTTTTCTTCCAAATAATTCTATGAAATAACAATAACCAACCAAAGTCGTATCCACTAGAGATGACGCATCTCCTTGCTGACTTTTTTCATATTTTTTAACCACCCACAAGCTTATCTTTCAGACACTTTCATGACCATCAAAATTTGTAACATCTAAACATGATACTTGTGAGTGTACGACCATATCATTATCCTTATTACCAAAAGAGTGAGATAAAGAATATGGTGCAAGAGCTTGTGCAATCAGGGATGATAAAGCCCAATAACAGCTCATTCTCGTCATCAGTTATAGTGAGGAAAATAAACAGTGGTTGGCGATTTATGTGAACTATCACGCCCTGAACAAAATAACTGTCAAAGATAAGTACCAAATTGTTATGATTAATGCTTACATTCTATCCCATTTTGTATGAATATTTATTTTTTAATATTTATACAATTAGTATTTCATTAAATCACTAATTATGTTTATTAAATGGTAATATGCTTGTAACATTTCAAACATTGTATGGTCTAAAAGAATTTAGATTAGTGCTAAGAGTTAACAGTCTATGATTTATAAGTGCTAAGAGCTAGTGATACTAAGAGTTATCACGTTATAAGATTTAGTAAAATCTAAGAAGTTAGAGCCTTATCTGAGATGGGACAAAAACCTGAGAATATATTAGTAATGATATAGTTGCAAATAGTGCTAGAAAATGTCATTATGCAAATATATTCTCAAATACTATGTTCTTGATCTATCTTTATTGATGAGGGTCTATTGATGAAACTTTTTTATATAGATAAATATATGTCTATATCTGGATGGTTCAGATAGTTAGTCTTTTCAAACCATCAGCTTAGTGAAAACTCGTATAGGAACACAGGTATTCAGTGAGGATAGATCACGAGAGCCTCTAATAGACTTTCAATGAAGGCATTAATGATAAATTTTCTCGAGTTGAGTAGAATTCATGGTCTTTTGATCTGAGCGTTGTGATGGGTTTATGAGTGATCCACTATACTTTTGATCAATTTAGTTCCACGGATGTCAAAAACATTTTATAGTATGACCGTTGCGTGTCACTGGGTATGGTCTTATGCTCATGGAGTCTGGTGTGCATAGATATAGAATCTGTCAGCTCACATGGATGAGTTATATATCCTGATACTCCAAAATTGTATTTTAAAAAGTCTATATGACAAACCGAGCTTGGATCTAGAGAGTCACGCAATATGAAGTATACTTGTTGTACACTGGGACAGTGTACTAGATTTAATAGTTTGATTCAATAAATTCTAACAAACTATATATTTGTTTCAAGATCCATCGGGTTGTGTACTTGTCAAGATTTAAGTGTAAATTATATTAATTAGTTAACAAGAGTTGTTGACCAATGGGATGATGATAAGTGACATAATTTGAGTCATTGATTGTTTGACTTAGAATTGACTAAATTGACCTTGCTTGTACAACAAGCAAGATCAATTATTTATTCAAAATTATTTTTAACATAAATATAACTAATATTATATATATAAATCAAAACAATAGAAGATAAAGACTAATACACACATGAACATGCTAATGTTGCATTATTAAATACTTTCAAAAAATTTATTTAATAAAATATAATTTCTCAATCATCATTAATTAGTATAGATTCTTTCATTTTATCATTATAATAATATATTATATAATCACTAAAATCTACATAAGATTTTATCGTTATAATAATATGTTATATAATCACTAAAATCTGCACAAGATTTTATCATTATATATGTAACATTCTAATGAGTTTTCACATCAAGTTTAAACTTTCTACTATCCATTCTACAATTATTCAACATAGCTTAAATTCTCATTATCTTGAAGAATATGAAGTAATGTATTTTATTACTTCTCTAATTTTTTCAATATGAGAATTAATTATATTCGAACTATTTTGAATAATTAAATTAAGAATATAACAAAAATACCTCTAATGAAAAAAAAAACTTGAATCACATGCAGGTGTTAATTGAATTAAAAACAAATCTATAGCAGCAGTATTTGCACTTGCATTATCAAAAGTACTATTAATAAGTTTTTCAACAATTTGAAATTTTGTAAAAATATTTATTAAAGAATTAAAAATAACATTAGTTATGTATGGATGTTTCAATTCATGAAAAACTACAATTATTTTTTGTAAAAACTATTCATTATCAATATAATACAGCGTAACACAAATATACCCAAAATCTTTAAATTATAAAATTTCATCAATTAGTTTTGTTTAGTTTGATGATATGCAATAAAAATATTATTTTTTTAACAATATTTCTTAAAACAAAAGAAAAATTAGGTTGAACGTACATTTTCATAAATTTCTCATACCTTCATCTTCGGCGAATAACAAAGGTTGTTCACTAGCTGCAACGTATTTAGCCAATTCAGTATTTATGCCCAACTAATTTTAGTGATATCAAAAACGATTTTCTACATGAGCACTTTGGCCAAGTTCAGTTTGAGTTACCTCTTTTAAACCATATCTCTACAAATATGCCTTGGCATATCAATTCAAATACCGTGTCACCTTCGTTTTTGCCTTGTAAAAATTTACTACAAAACTTATAAATAACTTTTTTGTCATTTTTTAAAAAAATTATACAAGTTTTCAACGTGAAATAATTTCAAATATCTGATGTTTAATCTCGTTTTAATTTTTTAAATACTTTCAACATTTTTAGTTGTAGAAGTAAATTGATTGTTAAAAATTTGTGATGATATTAGAATTTTTTCAAATTTATTTGAAGTATTGGAACTTGCCATTGTATGGATAATAAATATGTATGTTGAGAATTTGTAAGTGAATGAATGAAAATTATAAAATAAAGAAATAATTTGGGAGATTTTAATTTTTAAAGAGAGTTTAAATAATTTGGAAGAGATATGGAAGAAATTTGAGTTAAGAGTTGAAAGAAAATTAGGATTTGGAGGGACCGTTAGTGCCATAGGCACCCATAGTCACAAATTTTTGTGACCATTAATCAATAGTCAAAATGATCGTTGATCAACAGTCTTTTAAAAATGTAAAAGCTACAGGCCTGCAGCTTGTTAAAAGCAGCTTTTAAATTTTTAAATTTTTAATTTTTTAAAAAAAATTTAAAAAAAAAGTAACAACCCATGTCATGGCCTATGTGCACGGTCCACTAGGCCTGCCGTGTCGGCATAACACTACATGACAAAGGGATTGTGTTAGGTTATGGCCTAGACTGTTATACTTGGGCCAAAATTTGATGGGTTGTGCCAGTACAACACGACCTATCTACCACCTCCAATGGTAGGTCTTACGAATACGCCCGCAACTTTTTAAAGTCTCATAAACAACCTTTTTTGTCCATATCTCTAAAAATTTATTTTGGTTTTCTTTGATGACGTCCTAGTTTATTCAAAATCATAGGAAGACCATCTAACTCACTTGTAAATTGTTTTACAATTTTTATCCACTAATAGTTTGTTTGCAAAAAGGTTGAAATACTGATTCAGTGTTTCACAATTATTGAGGACATATACTTTCGAAAAAAGGAGTGGCGGTCAATCCAACTAAAATTTAGGTTGTCATTGAAGGCCTTGAGTAGATATCAACAAAAGGTGCCTCGCAGATTCTTGGAGTTAGCAGGTTACTACCAAAAGTTTTTTCGTAATTTTAGGTGTATAACGGCTCCTAACCAAGGATGGATTTCAATGGAATAAGGCAACAAAGTTGGTCTTTACAAAATTAAAAGAGGCATTGACTTCACTATCAAATTTATGCTTGCCTGATTTCTCCCAATGATTTGTTTCGAGTGTAATACTAGGGATATCAGAATTAGCACGATCCTTTCTCAACAAAATTGCCTAGTGGCATATTTTAGCGAAACAATGAAGGAATTAGCCTTAACTTTGTCTACCTATAAGAAAGATATTTGGCGATCGTTAAATTAATTAAGAAATGGTGTATATATTAGATCGGGAAACCATTTATAATACTCACCTACAAAAGAGTCTCAAGTGCTTGCTGGAGCAACAGATTACCACACTAGCCCAAACCTAATAGTTACCAAAGATACTTGGATATGATTATGAAACTAAGTACAAAATGAGGCCTAAAAATTAGGGTGCAGGTTCTTTGTCACGTGCAATTAAGTTCCAGTTCTTATTAATTTCTATGCCAAGTGTAGAGTGGGGGCCATTCTCCAAGAGGAAGTTCGGCATGACTCATTCTACAAAGATTTGCTTCAAAAGAGCCCATTCTAACATGCCACCAACTACTTTAACATGATAGAGTTTAGTTTTTGGTTCAAATGCAAAAAAATTATTTGTGTCCCACTTTAACATTAATTCCAAAGACAATTCTTGATTGTCACACTAATCGAAGGGCATTTTGAATTTCATAAAACCCTTTCATGCCCTAAGCACAATTTCTTGTAGTCTTAAATGCATCAAACAGTGAAGGAATTTTTTCAATAATGCGATATTTGTTAGTGATTCAAAGCTGATTGTATGCAACCAATGGGGTTACTTTAATCATTGTGTGTTCATACTCAAATATGAACTGACATCTTAATAGACTTTATTGAAGGGTTGCCATCTTCTAAGGCTATACTGTCACCATGGTTATCGTTAATTGATTGATGAAGTATGCTTACTTTATGGCCTTGAAACACTTGTTTACTATGGTGGCTATTACCAAGGCATTTGTTCCATCATCTATTGTCAGTGATTGAGACAATGTGTTTATTAGTTCTTTTTGGCGAGCATTGAACTAGTTATAAAGAACTAAGTTGTGCATGAGTTTGCGTTATCATCCACAGATTGATGGTCAAACCGAAATTGTGAATCGCTTTCTGGAATAATATTTGCAATTTTTTTGGTAGGTGACTAGCCATGAAAATAGCTAGAATGACTTCTTGGGTCGAGTTAAGCTACAATACATCCATTCACTCCTCCACTAAAATGATACCCTTTGAGGAAGTTTATGAAATTTTGCCTCCACGCATATTGGATTATGTCTCAAACACTTCTTATATGTAAGCAGTGGATGAGTACTTGTATGATCGAGATACCATCTTGCATGAGTTACATCATAATCTTCTACTTGCTTATGATAAAATGAAGTGTTACGCATACCAACACCAACACGAAGTCACTTTTGCTATGAGAGATTATGTGTACCTAAAACTTTAGGCATACCACCAGACTTTTATGGCATTTCGCAACTCCATGAAGCTCACTCCAAAGTTCTTTAGTCTATACCAAGTCGTGGAGAAAGTAGGTTTAATGGCTTATCATTTGGCTTTCCCATTGGCTCTTAAATCACAATGTATTCCATGTCAATTTATTACAAAAGTATTTGGGCCAGTTACATCTAAGGATGTCAAAAAAAATCAGATTCAAATATAAAAAAAATTTTAAAAAAAATCAAACTTGAAAATTTTAGACTTTTTTTGGGATCCAAATTTAATTTTTTTTTAATTTTGTTCAGATTCATACTAGGTCTAAATTTTTTTGAATAAAAAAAACTCAATTTAGAACCTTGACTTTTTCTTAATCTTTATAGTTATGGAATTGTGAATCGTGTTTTTAATTTTTGTCTATCCTATTTTTGTCTCTCGATCTATCTCTCAACTGCCTCAACAATCAACAAGTGACAAGTCCTTTATCTCATGTTTCATCATCATTATAATCGTCATCATATTCACACTCTTTATCTCTCGGTCACTCTCTACAACTATCTCAACAATCAACACAAGTGGCAAACCCTTTGTCTCATGTCTCAAATATCATCATCGTCATTCTAAGTATATGGCAAGTGAAAATCATAATTATCTAACAACACGATTATTTCCAATGTATCAATCCTAAAAGTCATTGGAGAAAAAGAAAAAGATTACAATTTACCCAATAAAAGAAAATTAGAAAAAAAAGTTTAAGTTTAAATTTTGGTTTCGGGTCACTCAGACTCGATCTGGATTGATCCAAACTCAGCTAGCATCTAAAAAAAATCGCGTATAACAAAAATTTGGGCAGCTTCAAAAATTTGGTTCCAAATTTGTGTTGAGAAAAATGTGGACCGAGATTTAGATTTTACCAATCCTAGTCACGTCTACATTTACCCACTTTCCATCAATTTCGGGCGGTTCAAGTTCAACCATCTTTACACATCTCGAAACTATCCTTGATTGTCGTGTAATTTGCATGGGAAACTATCAACCCAAATCTCAAATCTTGGTTAAATAGGTAGGCACGCCAGTGGAAGACGCAACATAAGAAAATGAGTGGCGATTTTCCAAGACCTATCCTGATTTCATCCATGGAGGCGAGGATCCTTAAAAGGGGAAAAGGGTGAATGATATGTGCAAGACTTAGTTAAGTTAATAGTATGTGCAAGACTTAGTCAAGTTAATAGCATGAGTGGTAGTTGTTGAAAGGTGGTACAAGACTTTGTTAAGTTGAACTACTTGGACGTTCCCTTTATTCAACATTCGTGGACTATCTATGACCTTACAATACTTCTAACAGCAAAACAATTATAACAACTAAACTCAACCAAAGATTTTACTCGCTCTTCTTCATCCTCTTCCCCGCTAAATTCATTCTCATCCTTCCTTTTTTTTTAAAAAAAAAAAAATCATTCTTATCAATATATTTTTATAAAAATAATCTTGTAAATTAAATTGGGCTATGAACCCTAGATTCAACTAGGCCCAATTGTAGACGCTATGTACTTAGATTCCCTCCAATGCAATCACGTGGGGGCCAGTCAGATCACAGTTCCCACATGCTCATTTTCACCGAATTTGCTACATGCAATCGCACTAACAGATTCGCATGTCTACGTAAATTCACAAGACCATCAGACCCATTTCCGTCCATTCAGCCTCCCTCAATACGCGGCGAATCTCGTTTCACATTGTACTACAGTAGCTTTCACAAAACGAAATCCCAAATTTACCCCTAACCGATACCTTTTTTACTGTCTTAGCCTTTATCTATCCTCGTTCATTAAAACCTTTTGTCCTCTTGTAGTCTGGGTTCTTTTTGAAACTCCTTTTATACACGTCGTGAGGCGGAAGCCAATCAGATCACACATCACTTGCCAGCTAAAACCCTAACACGTTCACTCCGACTCATTGAGTTACTTCACCGATTCAGCTCACTGACTGAAAATGAGACGATTCAGGCGGATCGAGCTCGTTGAGCCCCACTATTCTCCACTCTTCGTCAGAGAAGCCTCCATTTTGGCGCCATCAACTCTAGCTTTCCCCTCGTTTTTTAAAGAAGAAGTGAACGATCTCAGCTTCGCTCTCGATTTCTTCAACCCTAACCCTAGCCCCTTTGAGTTTTTCGATTCTGTCACTGATCTGGTCCAAATCGACCGAACGCCGTCGCTTTACTCCTACAAGAGGATTCATAGGAGATCCTCACCTGAATTGTCGTTGCAGACTTTGTGCGACAGAGTGAGCTTGCTCGAGTCGAGGTTTGACCGGCTGCTCAAAGTCGACGGAGGGGATCGGAAGTACACGTGGACCGCGAAGATCGAGGACGGTTCGGTTGATCGGAAGTACAAATGGACGGCTGAGATTAAAGAAGGGAAAAAGAAGAAGGAGAAGGAAGAGAAGAAGATTGAGAAGAACTACAGATGGACGGCTAAGATTAAGGGGAAAGGAGAAGAGTCACGGACGTACACGTTCGAAGCATCGACTGGCGATGCAGGTGAGGGTAGCAAATCAGATAAGAAAGATAAGAAGAAAACTAAGAAGAAAGATGAGAGTAAGACACGTGTCGTGGAGATCGTAGAGCCTGCTGATGATCATGGGGCTGTTGTCCTAAGACAGGTATTTGAATTTATTTATTATTTGTGATTCTATGCGATCGTAAATATTAACTTAAAGTACATTTCGTGTATCTTAGGTCGTTGATTTTGCTTTGTTGTGCGGAGTCAGTTTTGGCTGAAACTTTTGATGTCTCGCGTGTATGATTAATCTGAATGCGAGTGAAAACGACCATGTTGAAGAACTGTGGGAATATTGTGACATTGATTGTCTCGTCCCTATCTATTTATTCGTAAAATATTATTATGATTGCGTGATGGGTTTATGTATTCATACTTTGTTGTTATTCAATGCTCCTGTGACGATACTGCCACGAAATTGCTTTGGGTAACTGTACATTTTGTAGGATATTAAGTAGATGGTATTTGTGATTAATTTCTGAGTGCGGTTATTATAGTGCTCTTACATATTTGGAATACAAACCTGGTGTGCTCCAATTAGTGACTTCACATGTTAGGGAGTTGTTTTTTGTACCTTCATTAATGTGTCAGTTATGTAGCACATATTCAATCTGTCATATATCGTCAAGTGCCATGTATGTCCGTTGAGTTACAAACTTTATATGTCAACTTTGTAAGCCTACTAGCATTACTCACGTGGTTAAGGCTTTGTTCTCGGCATGCTACTCTCAGCTGTATGTCTCCAGTGCAGTTCTAGGCCATTTGCTGATTCTGCATAATCCATGCTTTAATTGGTACTGCCAAATTATTTACGCAATTGTGTATTTTCTTAGGAGATCATGGCTACCTACTTCCAAGTAAATTTCTCTAAATGTCCTCTGGAAAATTTTCAGCTTCATGTTTCCAGCATTAATCTTGTAATTGTCAGGATAAATTTTATAATTGTTGGAGGATAGGATGCTAAGCATCTCTATGGTTGCTCAGTAGGTAGAGCTGTTATTTACAATTGCAATAAGTCTTTCATATAACCAAGGGATAGGGCTATGAGAAGTTTCTTGCTATTGTTTAAAAGTCAATGATTCATATGCAACTTATTTGCTTGTTTAAAACACACTACAACGAAAGTTGTATGAATCTTATTTTCATGGACAAGACTTGTGGTCTTATATGCATAAAAGTGTTTATGTTCATTTGCTTATAGAATTTTTGGGAGTACTTATCTTTTATGAGGAAAGTACTTTTCATACCTATGTTCATGCATGAGAAAGTACTTTTTTCTTTAAAATAAACACTCTCAAATACATTTAATTCTCTTCTTGTGGAGTAAGGCTTTCTTCAAAAGAGCTGGATCTGTTAGAAACAACAAGGGCAAGCAGAAGGAACTGTCTCCTCAAGATGCTGCAATAATGATTCAGATGACTTTCAGAGCTTATCTTATTCGTAGATCTCAGGCTCTTCGTGCCCTTAGGGATCTGGCTGTTGCCAAGACCAAGTTGAAGGAGATTAGAGCATTGTTCAACAACTTCTCCTACCGCCGTCGGGTTGCCCATGATGCAGAAGAGCGACAAAAGTTCTCAGAGAAGATTATTGTCTTACTGCTTACTGTTGATGCTATTGAGGTAAGATGGTCTTTCTCTTTATCAAATATCAATATTTCAGAAGATGATAATCCTTGGCTCTTTATAAGAGACCATTGAATTCTTTATGGGATCAGTTTTGATGTCTTGTTTTTCTATATTTGTTGTTATTATTTTCCAAGTTCGTAGTTGTTCAATATAACATCTGATCGATTGATTCTCCTTATGCATTGCAATTTTAGGGCATTGATCTAATGGTGCGATCTGCTAAGAAGTCAATGATCGATGAGCTGGAAGCAATGCTTGATGTGGTAGACCCTCAGCCTGCTGGGAGATCTCTTTCCATGAGGAGGAGGACCTTTGATATGCCAGATGGTGTCATTAGGAAGGAGATTGCGGCAGGTGTTGTACAAGTTGTTCAAATGCTTGATAATGATGCGAAGAGTACTGAAACCTTTGAGGCATGCCTGTAAGAACACGGTTATGTATTTAATAAACCACCGCACTCTGGGTTCTTCTTGTTGTGGTGATGTTGTTATGCAGTTTCCTTATGTCAAATTCGGCTACTCCCGCTCTGTTTGTGTGATGATTGTACTTGATGATACGGTGCCTTTTGACTTGTATCCGTGCTTCTGCTGTTTTGAATAGAGCTTTGGTTATTTCAAGTTGGAGCCAAATATAGCCCACTTTCATTTCAGTCATTTTCGTAGTTCTCAAAGTCAAATCTCAAGTGAGCTAAGCCTGTTAAAGCCATGGGTGCAAGTTAGTTTTAATTGGTAAAGATTGGGCCACACAAGCGGAAATTTGGATTGGCTGTGTCACGTTCGTGTTATGTAAAATTAAGAACAATTTTTTAAATTAATCTAATTTTAAATTGTTTATAAATCTTGTTAAGAGTCTCTACCCTAATCTAGCACGGATGTTAAACAAGATAACCATATAGTTATTGTGTTACTTAATTTATTTTTTAAATTTTCTTTACTTTAATTAATTTAAATTAAAATATTATTAAAACATTCTTTACAATATGGTAAATATACTCTAATTATAATTAAACAATTTTTTTTTAAGTTATGGTCAATATAAAATAATTATATTATATTAAAAATATTATCTTGAGATATTATTTAATTTTAATAATATTTACTAATTTAAAAAATAAATAATAATATTTAACCCTCAGAGAATCTTTTAAAAAATCTTTTGTTAGATTTAATATGAAGAATGGCATTTATGTTTTTTTTTAAATGTATCTGAACTAACATCAAATATGTTATGTCCAAAGCATTCTCAAAAAATATATATATATATATATATATGTTATGTCCAAACAAACTTATTCAAAATTCAAACGCATATCTTACCATATCCAAACACACCCATTATCCAACTAACCCAGTTTTTTTTCTTTTATCTTTTTCCCTTTTTATTTAAATTAAAAAATATTAAATTTTTTCCTTCCATATATTGAACCAAAAGTTTCGATTTTTTTGTCTTATATTAAAATTGTGGTGTTTTCATTTTGTTGTGTAGTTGGGAAAGAGAGTGTGGATCTGTGGCTCGGGACTTTGTTTCTTGATAGGTGGCGGTGTGGTCTCGTCAATGACGGCAACGACTTGGCCTGGTCTCGGTAGCGGTGTGGGGTACGGCTTGGGCTGGTCTTGGTGGTGGCTCGGATATTTGCTTCTTGATAGGTATCGGCGTGGTCTCGACGGCGACGGTGGCGATGACTTGGCGTGGTCTCGGTGGCGGCATAGGGTACGGCCTTATTTCTGTGACAGTGACAGCGGCTTGGCCTAGTATCGGTAGCGACGGATGGACTTGTTTATCTTGGTGGGTATATTGACAGTGATGGTGGCTTGGCCTGGTTCATCGGACGGCTGTATTGGAGTCTCAGCTGGCGATTATAGGTGGTACTGGCAAGTATGTTAATGCAAAAGGGTTCGCCATGTCTTATGAGGATGGTGAAGATGTGGTGGTGGGTTTTGGACGAAATTTTCTATTGCTGGGTGTTTTAAAAAAAATTTCTGATGGTTGGGTTTTCGATTGAGGGGTTTTTTGTGCTGAGTGTTTGAAAGAATTTTTCTGATTTGTTTTGTAATTTTTTTACCGTAACTTTTTTAGAATTTAGGGCTTGGTGGTGTGTTGTGTGTATAGCTAGGGAAAAAGTTGTAATATGGGATACTGAGGAAGAACAATGTACAGATGATGTTGATGAAGACGATGTGCATAAATTTTTTTGCTCTTTTTTTATTTAAGTTTTCAAATTTATACGGAATTTTCATATTATTGATATATTTATATTTTTTCTAATTGTTGAAAATTTTTCATTTTCTAATTTTTGTTTGTTGTATAAATTATTTTGAGATTAAAATTGGCCACTGGTTACCAGTAGCCAAATGGCCACTAACCAGCGGCCAGGTTCCTTAATTTTTAAAAATATTAATTATTATTAATTCAAAAAATTAAAAAATATATTATTAATTTATTATCAAAATTTTAATTTTTTTAAAACATTATTCTCTTAATTATATTTTAAAAGATAATTTAATTATTTTACATAATTTTATTAATTTTAATAAAATATTTTTTAATAATTAAGTATTATTATTTCTTTTTTAAATTAATAAATTTTATTAATATTAAACGATATCTTAAAAATATTCTTAATAATATTTTATTATATTATAAATAAGTTAACAAACAATAATACTATAATTACATAATTGAGTTACAAATTTTATATTTTAATTAATATGATATTTGATATATTAATTAATATTTTATAATAACTACATAAATTAAAATTAAAATATCAATAATTACTTATATAGTAGTTAATTAATTGATGACATATAGTTGAAATATAAAATTTTATATTTCAATTTTGTAAAGTATAGTACTATTTTTTAATAAAACATCGATAAATTGGTGGGTAAAATTATTAATGATATAATATTTATATTATTTATTTAATAATCGTGTCAATTTAAATCTCATATTATATTTATATTTATATTTATTATTTAATAATCATGTTGATTTATATCAATCTAAACTCATGAATTTTATATCATATTTTTGATTAGTTGTATTTTTTAGATGTTCTGATGCACATATCAGCTTAATAAAGGTTTTTACATTATATTATAAAGATAATGGTTTACTTTTTAAATATTATAATAAATTTTTTATCTTAAATTAAAGTGTTAAGTAATTATTAGATAGTAAAATAATGTAATTTTTAAAATAATTTATTATATCATTTTATCATTCAATAATTACTCACACATTATTTGACATAAAAATTTTAGAATAACATTTAAAAAATGTAGTATAATTATATATTATATAAAAAAATTTGTATCTTAAAAAGGTAACATTTTTTTTTAGATTTTTTCCTAAATGATCCATATTTTTAGACACTATTTTTTTTAATCATAAATAAATAAATTATATCTTTATTAGGCAAGAAATAAATAATTGAATAATTATATTTTTAAGTTATATTTTGTATCTCCGTCAAATATTTAAATCCGTTTTTTTTTTAAAAATTAAAAATTTTAATTTTTTTTTTGTGTGTTTATTTTGTAAATATAAGAGTATTAAAATATAATGTAATAAAGTTGAAGAAAATAAGATGAATCAACGGGAAATGTAATGAATAAAAAAAATAAGATGAATGAACAAATTTAAAAACAGTTTCACGGAAATAATTCGTGGGCAGCAAAATATTTCTCCGAAGTTATTCACAAATGCAAAATGATTCGCAAAAGATAATTCGCGGATTGTCTTCTTCTTTTTATTAATTTTTTTTATCCTTTCTTCTTTTTCTTTTTTAATTATTTTGTTTTGTTCTTAACTTTTGTTTTTATGTTTTATTTGTTTTCTTTTTAATTTTGTTTTTTTTAATTTCAAATAAAAATAATTTTTAATTTATTTAATAATTTAAATAAATAACGACTAATTAAAGAATGTATTAATTATTTTAATAAAATATTATTAAATAATAATAAATTATAAATTATTGTAATTAATTAGTAATTATTATAATTAATTAGTAATTAATTAACATAAACAGTACCACTTCGCAGTTTGCAGGTTGCAGAGGCGCTCCATGCGGCACCCATGCAAGAGCTTTAATTCATTTAATTATTTTTTAATAAATAAATAATATATTAATATTAATATAATGTAATGTAATTTTTTTAAAATAAATAATATAATAAATTTATAAATGATAAATTATTTATTTAATCATTAAATAAATAAAAGTATTTTTTATTATTTAATAATATTCATTAAAATAATTGATAAATTATTTAATAATAAATGAATTTATTTATAATTAAAAAAGAAAACAAAAAGAAATAATAAGGAAAAAAATGAAAAGAAAAAAAAAAGAAAAGTAAAAAACAAAACAAAATAATTAAAAAAGAAAAAGAAGAAAGGATTAGTATCCGTGAATTGTCTTTTGCGAATCATTCACGGAAATGATTTCGGTTCGCGAATGAAATCCACGAATCAATTCACGTAAGTGTTTTTCGACTCACAAATCACGTCCACGAAAATGTTTTCAAATTTTTTTATTTTTATCTAATTTCTTTTCGATTCATTTTATTTTACTTTTATTTTATCACATTACACTTTAATATTCATAATAACTCATTTATAAAAAAATAAAAATGGGGGGTAAGTAAGTGGGGTGAAGCAGCTATTCTATTGTTGTGAAATCAAGAAGCCCAATCAGTGTTTTGGTGCAACCGAAGCCCAACCTTGTCCAGCTTGTTTAGTGAGAGGAATGAATCTGATCGCTCAAATGAAAGCATGGTTGTGGAAGACTCATAATGAGAAAGGTAGCTTTGCGTTGCTTTGTTTATTTCTATTTCAATTTCAGTTTTCAGTTTTCAGTTTTAAACACCCTATCTACTATCTGCTATCTACTTTTTATCTCAGCTGTTCTCTTCTCACACGCTTTTACATTTTTTAGCACTTTGCTATTTTTGCCAGACCCAAAGAAGAAAATAACTGCACCAGACAAAAGTTATTGATGTTAAAAAGTAATTTTAAGTATTAAAAAATAAAAATAAAAATAAAACTAAAAAAGCTCACTCCTTTTTGACCAAGTTATAAAATAAGTCAAACATGTCAGCAACTTGCATTCGGGCACGTGGATAAAAGGTAGCATAAGTCAACAATGTCGATAGAGTTTACTTGCAGTGCCTAGTGAGTAGTCCTTTCAATCTTTTATCTTCACTCCCAAACAAATATTTTTTAATTTGTAAGGCAAACAAGCGTTGCTTAAACGTGTTCTTCGTTTGTTAGAGATATATACTTTATATAAAAAAGTCCTTCTAGAAGTAAATTATTTATTAATTAATTTATAAAATAGTATGATAATTTAACTTTAGTCAATTCATCATTTAGCGAATGCACAAGTTATTTGTAATAAAAAAATTTGATATTTTATTTTTTTTATATGTATCCGTTTAGTTTGATTGATTCTTACTCAAGCCGAATAATGAAAAATTATCATGTCTCATGGATACCGCTCCACCACATTCAAATAGATCATGGGCACGTCAATCTCTACATCATCCCCTCCCCTTTATTTTATTGGGTTACCGCTCTCAAATCTAACTCCTTATTTACGTAAGAGTTATAAATATTTTAATCATTAAATTATTCGGTCATGCAATATTTATTGAATTCGGATCAAAAAGTAAAAAAGTTGGATAAATCAAAAACCCAAAAGAAGTTCGTGACCAAGGAGAAAGATGTTCAGATCCTCCGAAATCACAAGAATTTTTAGTTAAAATGAGATTTCAACTCAACATCTTTTAGAGATTTTGAAATTGCTAAATGTTTTTATTACAAATAACTTGTGCATTCACTAAATGATGAATTGGCTGAAGTTAAATTAATTTAATTTTATAATTTAATTAATAAATATTATACTATTTTACAAATTAATTAATAAATAATTTACTTTTAAAAGGACATTTTTTTTATAAAGTATATATATCTTACAACCGAAGAACACGTTTAAGCAACAATGCCAATTTTTTTTTTATTAGTAATATTCAAATTTTAATATCAAAGCATAACAATAAATTCTACGTGCATTTTAATTGACAATTACTCTTTTATTTTAATCAATTTTGAAAGGGGATGTATAATTATTATTTGTAGGTATCAATTTGTACCAGTCAATCATAGCACATTATTTGTTCAATAGCGTCCAAGTAAAATTAATTTTTAAATTATATTAGTGCTCTTTTTAATTAGAGTTTAAATTAAATACATTCATACATACTTTGAATACGATTTAAATTTATATCCTGGGTGATTATTTATTAATTATTCATTCAATGTGTATCATTGACTCATAATTAATTGTTATACACGTTGATAATTCTCATACAATTTAATGATTTGATATTAAATATTCAACTCATAACATCTTATTTATTTTTGCAACACTCCCTATATATAAACATCATCTTTTTTGGATAAACACTGACTTTGAGTATTAGAGTTTTTTTTTCTTACAAGAGAATTATGCATTCTCCTAATTTTAATAAACAAGTAAGGAAAAAATGGTCATTTGACGCGTAAGTTTCAAACTTGAAAATTTTAGTGGTGTCATTTATGAGAAGTTTGAACCAAAAGTCAAACTTCATAGCAATCAATTACTTAAAAAAAAAGAAAACACAAAACCATCTTTCTCAAATAATCACCAACTTGAGAATTAGAGTGTTATTTTTTGCATGAAAACGGTGCAATAAGTAAAGCAAGACGATTATTTGACACGAAGATTCTAAACCCAAGAACTTCAATAGTACTGTCTATAAAAATTTTGAATGAAAAGCCAAACTTCTTGATAATTAGTTGCAAAAAAAGAGGGAAAAAAAAATCTAAAATCAAAAAAAGAAAAATTAGGTAGCAAACATTGTTGCCCAAAATCAAACCTAAGTTGCATGCGTGGTGGGTGGGAAGACTCATTACCATACTGCAATGAATTTGTTGAAGCTATACCAGAAAGAAAAAAAAATGAAAAGCAAACACAAAAATCTAAAAAAGAAATAAGAAAGTAGGTAGAGTAAGTCAAAGACGTAAAAATCCAAAAAGCGTGAAATGACATGTTACGAAGCTATTGGCCTGTAGTGGCGGGTGGTTACAGTCATTGGCAGCATGAAGAATTGCTGACTCTTGGTATTTATCTCGGGCGGGCTCACATTATTGTAGTAACAATCGATGATCAGTGATAGCTCAAATGGCAGCAAGGCGTACAACAACAAAATAGGATTTGGTGGCCAACAATCGATGTTGACTGACTGAGGTTGTGCAGTATAAGAGAGAAAAAAGAGGAACTAGGGTTTCATCTGACATTTCTTGCTCAACCCACTCCAAGTTTTGGGTAATTTAGTTTAAGCTAAAATATTTATAATACTTTACAAAGAGGTCCTAAATAAAATTTATATTTTGAGTAATAGTAGTTTTGCCTAAAAACTTTATAGAATTTCTCCACATATTAAATTCATTTGAACTTATACAAAATGAGCATATAAATCTAATAATTTTATTTGAGCCTGCTTTCTAAAAAAAAAAATTCAATACAATTATAGATTTAACCAATTGCCTAGATATGCTTCTTCGGAGATAGCTGATACTTACTTAAATATGATGATGATCTAGACTCGTTTCCTCAAACATAATTGATACTAGTTAAGTCTATTAAGGTCAGTGCTTACGTGTCATCCCTAAATGTACATATACTTGTGTATTTATACAAGTGTATATTCTCATTAAATTGCTAATACCAATTTATATAGTACAATGCAATGTAACATTATAGACATTGTACGATCTGAAGGTGTTCAGATCAGATCTAAAGAAGTTTAGATAATGGCTCATAGTTAGCCACGCTCATACTTGTGTATTTATACAAGTATATATTCTCATTAAATCGCTAATTTTAATTTATATAGTACCATGCAATGTAACGTTATAGACATTGTACGATCTGAAGGTGTTCAGATCAGATCTAAAGGAGTTTAGATAATGGCTCATAGTTAGCCACGCTGAGAGATATAAATGCTAAATGTTAGCACAGTTAAGGGTTAACTGGTTATAATACTCAGCATATCCAAGAATTGAAGCCTTGTTTGTAATGGGACATAGACTTGAAAATATACTAGTAACTACATAATTACAAGAGTTACAATCGGGTGCCAGAAAATGCTAGTTGCGCAAGTATGTTCTCGAATTATTATCCCTGATCTATTTCTGCAGATACGGGTTTGTCGGTGGATACCTTTATATATAGATCAGCATATATCGTACCTAGCCGACTGTGAGCTTAGAGCTCGTATTGATATATGGGTATCCAATTAGGACTGGATATGGGACAAACTCACGAGAGCCTTTGATAGACACCCTATGTAAGCCGTCAACAGAAGGTCCTCTCTAGTTGAGTAGTATACATGGTCCTTTAACCTGAGTGCCACGGTGGGCTTGTAAGTGATTCATCATACTTTAGTTCCACGCATGTCACAGACCTTTCATGGTGTGACCACTCGGTGTCGCTGAGTATAGTCTGATGCTTATAGAGTTCAGTGTGTACAGATATGGGATTCATCAGCTTGCATAGGGAGTTTGATATCCAGATGCTTCAAGATTGTATCTCAAAGAGTCTTATGGCCACAAATATAAATCCCGAGAAAGAGTTCCGACAAGGTAGAACAATATGGTAAAAGAGTTTGAGCATATTGTTTAGTGAGATATGGATGAGTACTGGAGATTTGACGGTGATAATCTATATCCCAGCACATCCAGGATATCATGACGAAATGACTATACGTATGTGTTGTAACCTCAGCTTGTATGGTTCAACGCGCTAATTTGTAATATTCGTAACGTGTGCGTGGGGCATTGCTCACGGACTTATAGAATAGTTCCATTTGACAAATCGGGCGTAAGACCTAGGGAGTCCCGTGATATGGAGTGTACTCGTTATGCACTAGGGCAGCGTGCCAAATTAAAATGTTTAATCTAACAATATTTAGCACTACCACAGAAATGCGTGCGTATCTGTATCTAAGTGTTAAATACAACAATTGCTTAATAATTATTATTTATTAATTATATTATGACACATGGCATACTGTGGACCCTCAGTTGAAGTTACTCAAATGTGGGCTTTGGTGGAACCCACTAAGGGGTATGTTTGGTAACTATTTACTAGGGGTAAAATAGTCATTTCATACTTTAATTATTTAATAGTTAAATAATTAAAATATCTTTCTTATTATATACTATTATATATATTATTATTATATTTAGGTGCCAAATAGTTGGCACCCATTATATTATTATTATTTATATTATATAATATATTATATTATTATTAATATATACACATATATATATATATATATATATATAAAGAAAGAAAAAGAGAGAGGGGGGGTGTGTGCATTTGGCTAAGAGAAGTAAAAATGAAATGAAGATAAGAAGAAAAAGAAGAGAAAATCGAAGGAGAAGAAGAAGAAAAAAAAGAAGAAAAAATGAAATTGTTTCATTTTTCTTTATGGTTCCATTTGAAGCAATGGTAGATTGCTTTAAATTCTCCATTTCTTATTATTTTAGAGAAATTGATATAAACACACACTTGACCATTTTAGGGATTAAGAGTTAATCCCGTGCTAGATATCGGGCTGCTGTTCTAGCTCACCAAACCCACCGAGTTGGTGACTAGAATTGCCCGCGAGTTGGTCTCTATGCAGACTCCGAAAAAATAAGTGTATAATGTTACACGGTAAGGTGAGTTCTCAAACCTTTTAATATGTAAATTGATTAATAATTATATTTATTGTATATTTTATACTTCCATCGCATACAAATTCGTATATGATACATATTTTAGGCAACAGACACAATTGCACATGTATACACCTATATGTATTAGATCCCCGCTCATAACAAAGCCATAACGATTTGACTGATAAATCCATCTTTCTTTCAAACGAATAATTGAACTTAAACAGGTGACTTTCATGGGGACTTTGTAGGTACCAAATTAAACATAATTTATATCATCCAATCATAACATGCCACCTTTACATGCATGTCCAAATGGAATTAGACTTCAAATCAAATTCACACTCTTTCTAATTAAAGTTTACATTGAATACATGCATACATACTTTGAATAAGATTTGAATTCATGCTCTATAAATACAGATGATTATTAATAAATTATTCATTCGATACACATCATTCACTCATGATTGATTCTGATACATGTTGATAATTCTCATACATATTGACAATTCGATATTAAATATTCAACTCATAGCATTCTACTTGTCTTTGTAATACTCATCACAAATACCATCATTTTTACCTAAAATCAAACCTAGATTATTTGCATGGCAGGTGGAAAGACTCACTACCTTACAATAACGAATTGTTAAAACTATACCGAAAAATAAAAAATAAAAAGCAAACATAAATTGAAAAAGGAAATAAGAAAGCCAGTAAAGCAAGTTAGAGATGTAGAACTCTAAAGAGAGAGAGGACATGTTATGCAACTATTGGCCTACAAAGCAAGCGGTTGTGGCTGTTGGCCGCACATATAACTATTGACTCTTGGTATTTATCTTGAGCGGCGATCAGGTTATTGTAGTGACGATCTACGATCAGTGACAACCTAGATAGCAATGAGGCGTGCAACATCATTTGAGTTATTCGATGATAGGATTTGGTAGCCAATGATTTGACGTCAACCGATAGAGGTTGCATATGCGCGTGAGGGAGAAAAAGAGGAACTAGGGTTTCATATGGCTTTTCTTGCTTAGCCCTCTCAAATTTTTGGGTAATTTAGTTTAGGCCAAAATATTTGTGATACTTTAAAAATTGGCCCTAAATAGAATTTAAATTTTGAGCAAATGCAATTTGGCCTAAAAACCTTATAGAATTTCTTTACATGCTAAATTTATTTGAAGACAGCACAAAATTAACTCTCAAGTTACATAATGAGTATATAAATTTTATAATTTAATATAAGCTTGCTTTCTCGAAAAAGCTTATAAAAATCTAGATTTAATTAATTGTCTAGGCATGCTTTCTCAGAGATAGTCGATACTTATTTGGATATGACGATATAAAGATAATCTAAACTAATTTTCTCAAACACAATTAATACTAGTTCAGTCATGATGATTTGACTGATAAATCTACCATTCTTTTAGATGAATAGTCTAACTTAGATAGTTGACTTTTATAGGGGACTTCTATAGGTGCCAAATTAAACATAGTTTATATCATTCAATCATAACATGCCATCTATCCATAAGTGGAATTAGATTTTAAATCCTATTCATACTATTTCTAATTAGAGTTTAAATTGAATACATGCATATATACTTTGAATATGATTTAGATTCATACTCTATAAATATGGGTAATTATTCATGAATTATTCATTTTATACACATCATTCACTCATGATTGATTCTAATACACGTTAATAATTCTCATACATATTAACGAATTGATATTAAATATTCAAGTCATAGCATCTTGTCTTTGTAATACTCCTCACATACAAACATTATATTTCTTAGATAAATATTGACTTGAGCATCGAAGTATTTTTTCTTGTGGAAGGACGAAATATTCGCGTAATTTTGAGGAATAAACAAGGGCAAGATGATCATTTAACATTGAAGTTCCAAACCCAAAAACTTCATTACTATTGTTGTTGTTATTGTTGATAAAAAAAAATGTTTTTCGAGCCAACGAGCTTAGTATCTGATTTTATCAAAAATGAAGATGAGGCATGTGTGTATAAAAAGGTCAGTATGAGCATGATTGTCTTCTTAATTCTTTATGTGGATGACATACTGATCATTGAGAATGATATTGGTATGTTACAGTCAGTAAAAAGTTACCTTAGTAAGAATTTCTTTATGAAAGATTTGAGAGAGATTTCTGATATACTAGATATAAAGCTTTATAGAGATAGAGCTAAGAGACTGATAGGACTCTTCCAATCTTCATATATAATAGTGTCTTGGAAAGGTATAGTTTTAGTAACTATAAGACAGTTAATTTACCTTTTAGACATAACATTCATCTTTCAAGGAAAATGTATCCTTAGAAGGAAGATGAGAGGGTTAGAATGTCTAACATTCCTTATGCATCAGCTGTCGGAAGCTTGATGTATGTTATAATATGTACGAGACCTGATATTAGTATAGTTGTAAATGTTACGAGTCGGTACCAGTCTGATCCAAGTGGTAGTCATTGAATGGCAGTCAAACATGTCCTTAAATACTTTAAAAGTACAAAGGACAAGTTTCTTATATATAAAAAAAAATGACTTATAGGTAAGAAGATACATTAACTTAAACTTTTAGTCTGATTCAGGTGATAAAAAGTCTATATCCGAATATATATTTATTCTCAATGGCGCTGCCATAAATTGGAAGAGTGTCAAACAAGGATCCATAGCAGATTCTACCACAGAGGTAGAATACATTGCAACTTCAGAAGCAGCAAAAGAAGCAGTGTGGATCAAGAAATTTGTTGCTAAACTTGGTATAGTCCTAAGTTTCGTAGATCCTATTTCATTATATTACGACAATAACAGGGCCATTGCACAGGCAAAAGAGTTAAGAGCACATCAAAGATCTAAACATATAGAGAGAAAATACCACATTGTAAGAGAGATCTTGACTCGAAGAGATGTTGTATTTTATAGAGTTTATTCTGTAAATAATGTAGCGGACCCACTAACTAAGGCGTTAACTCCTAAAGTATTTGAGAAAATGTAGAGTCATTAGGTATTAAATACTACTACAAATGACACTAAAGCAAGTGGGAGTTGTTGTTGGGATTTGTGCTCATGTGTTATCCTAATTTTGTATGAATATTGTAATTTCATATTTTATGCAATAAATATATATTTTATTAAATCACTAATTATTTTTTAAGGTAAGATGCTTGTAATATTTCGAACATTATATAGATCTGAAAGAGTTCAAATCAGGTCTAAAGAGTTAGAACTTTGTCTAAAATGGGACAGGGACCTGAGAATATGTTTGCAATGACATAGTTATAAAAAGTTGCAAGCATTGCTAAGAAATGTTATTGTGTAAGTATATTATCAAAATGTATGTTTCTGATCTATTTTCACTTACGCATGGTCTATCGAGTGGAACCGATTAATATAGATTAGCAGACCATGAGCTTAGTTGAAGCTCGTATAGATATACATGTATTCAGTGATGACTATGAACAAGACTTAATGAAGACCTACAATAGATATTTCATAAATCCGATAGTGGAGGGTCTTCTCGAGTTGAGTAGTATTCATGGTCCTTTGACCTGAGCACTACGGTGGACTTATGAGTGATCCACTATACTTAGGTTCCACACATGTCAAAGATCTTTTATGGTCTGACCGCTGGGTATCGCTGGATATGATCTGATGCTTATGAGTAAGCATCGGTGGACTTATGAGTGATTCACTATACTTAGGTGGACATTTGATCTAAGCACTACGGTGGACTTATGAGTGATCTACTATACTTAGGTTTCACACATGTCAAAGACTTTTTATAGTCTGACCGCTGGGTGTCACTGGGTATGATCCGATACTTATGGAGTCTAGTATGTGTAGACATAGGATCCGTCAGCTTATATAGGTGAGTCAAGTATCCAGATACTCTAAGGTTATGTTTCAGGAAGTCTTATGGCTATAAGCATTAAACCCAGGAAAGAGTTGCCCATAGTATAAATAATATCGCAAATGAGTTTGCAGATATTGTTTATCGGAATACGAATCGAAAAGATAAGTTTATGGTTGAGCACTAGAGGACTTGATGGTGTTGATCCATGTCTCCCCTCTTCCGGGATATCAATGATGGAGGGATTGTACAAATATGGATTAACCTCAACTTGTATGATTCAACTTTCCATTTTGTATTATCCATAACGTGTGTATGTGGGACATCAGTTATGGACTTACAGAAACTTTCTGTGAGAAAAAATAGGTATGAACCTAGGGAGTCTCACTATATGAAGTATACTCATTGAGCACGTGGGTAGTTCACCAAATTTGATTGTTTGATCTGGGAAATTTTTGAAAAATATGAATTTATTTTAGGGTCTCTCGAGGAGTAACTAAGATTTAAGTGTTAAATCTAATATTATGCCAAGTAAGACTTGATATTTTTATCTATCTAGTATATACCTCAAATTGTGCCAATAATTTGTATGGGTACTAAATTTGGCATTGTAGACATAGCTACCATTTAAATGAAATAATTATTATTTTATTTAAATTAAATTATTTATCTATTTATTTATTTCAGGGTTTCTCGAAAAGTAGTTAAGGTTTAAATGTTAAACCTAATATTATACCAAGTAAAACTTGACACTTTTATTTACTTTGTGTATACTTCAAATTGTACTAATAATTTATTATAGTACTAAATTAGATATTAATAGATATAATAATGAAACAATTGTTGTTTCATTACACATATCAATCCGCCATCAATTTTAATCAAATGAATTTGTTTCATTTGAATATCAATATGTTACATTTTGATTAGATGAATCAATATTAAATGCAAGTTGTTGCATAAATATTGGCTAAAAACAAATGATAGATATTAAATTTAATTTAATTCAATTTGTAAAGCAATATGTGGTAACAGTTTTGCCACCAATTGCTTCATAATTTTGTCGCCAAAAAACTTAATACTTAGAAAAATCTAGAGCAACTGCTGGTCATTTTACTATCGAGTCACCATAAACCATTTGTTAAAGTGGTCTTCTTCTATTGGTCAAACAAAAGGCAAGAATTGTCTATATATATGTGTGTGTGTGTGTGTGTGTGTGTGTGTGTGTGTGTGTGTGTGTGTGTGTGATGGCCGAGTGTTACAATTAGTTTAAAGTAACTTGCTTCTGTTTTTAAGGCTAAGAGTTAACTTTAAGCATTTTGAGAGAAATAAATAAAAAAAGAAGTAAGAGTTGCTTCAAATAGTTTTAAAAAAAAATGCTACTAGTCTAGCTTGAGGAAGCCCATTATATCCCCAACTAGATTTATTTAAAGCACGCTTCGAGAGTGAGTTCCCTAATCTCATTAGAGTAATGAGATTATTTTAATGTATGTATATTTATATTTTCACTACGTTGCATATGAGACATTCCATATGTGTATTATTTTAAATGCACACATTTATCCATTGAATGATGCACATACATATAACACTAACAGTTTTGGCTATATCTTGGCCTGTCTTGCCGAGCAGATGCTTCAATTTTTGATCAGGTCCTTTGAATTGGGGCAGGCTCTCCATTGTCTAGCCTTATCAGGGCCTAGCCCGATAGCCATTGCCATGGGCCTGTCTTTGAGGCTGGCTATCCTGCAAGGAGTTGTGGGTTCTGAGAAAGGTTGTCCCATAGAAAGACATCAGGCTGGGCCCTTGGGGTTTGGCTTCTTCTTAGGCTTGAAGGCCTTAGGCCTAGATGTGATTTTCTGGGGGGGATAGGGGTTCGCCAAATTTTAATTTTTGATTCATTCAAAATTGAAAACTATATTCTGCCCTAGCCAGTTCGGATCGTTTCTTTGACCCATGTTTACTCTCTTTACTTTCGTCATTTTTCATCTGTTTGAGCTGGTCCGAACTTATTTCTGGGAGGTGTTATGTTATCATAAATGGTTGGCCATTAGTTTTAAAGATGTAAGAGCTGGTCGACTCGGTGTGATGACATCGTGGATGCTCGTTGTGTTACTGCCACTTAGCGGCAGCTTCTCCCACACTTTCTCTAAGTAATAATGATGAATCTTTCTAAGCATCATCCTTGATCCGTATGAAAAGCTTTTTGAATAAGGAACCTACCCCCAACCATCGATCTGCTTTTTGATTGTGTGGCTGGGGGTAGTTAAGACCCAAAAGTCAGGTTTTTTCTATTTTTTTAGTAACGTTTAGTTTATCGAAAATAATCTGGGCCATTTGATTTGCTGAATTTGACGGCCTGGATCACTGTTCTTTGAAGAGACGCATATTTAATGTGCCTGAGAACCTGAAGTGTCACACTTCCTTATCCCAATAAGTGTCTCTTTGATTTTTCTGCTGATCTTGTTCGTTTGTTTGATTTGGACGGTCTTGGTTGTTTAAGAGAAACTAGCTCTTTGACCAGAAATCTTTTCATTAAAAAAAAAGTTATTGAGAACTTAGAATGGCCCATGTAGAGGTTCCTCAAATATGCTTAGGGGAACACCTTGAAGTCACCACATGGCCAAGCTAATAAAGATGCCTCAGTTACTCGCAAGCAATTTGAAGAGTTTGCCAAGGAAATACGTTTTATAATGACTAGCGTTATTGATGTTCGAAAGAGAATAAAGAAGGAAGCTTATGGGTCGACTTAGCCTACCTTTGCCTGAACTTACCATGACAGATCTAAGTGTCACTATTTATATGAGCCCTCTTACAATAGAAAAACTACTAAAAGAAAGTCTCACTCTCATCCCAACAAAGAGCTCCAATCCATTGCTAAGAGTAGATCTGGAAGCATTAAGGGCCGTGAGCTGAAGCAACCTTTCAAGGGTGATCTTCGAGAATCACTAAATGCCAAATGTCAAGCCCACATAGAGGTTGAGGCCACTAAAGTAGACAGCACCGCTATTAAGCTCTTGAGAAAGGTTTATAAATTTCAGCAAGAGATAAAGGATATTTCCTGAGAAAATGATGTAGTGGTGAACCTCTTTCTCATGGTAAAGACTAGGTGTCCTCATTTACTGTAGAAATAAAAAATGTTATTTCCTTATCCACAAAGTTTAAGATGTCATAATTCACTAGCTATGAGGGTAGAACTGGCCCAATGATCACTTGAAGCTTTACAAAGATCATATGTTGATCCGAGATGTGATGTGCCACTTGTTTCCTTACACTCTGTAAAACAGTCAGTGCCTAGTTTCAAAGTTTGGAACCTGAGTCAATATGTAACTTTGACTAGCTATCCTTAGTCGTTGTCTTCCAATTTCAATATGTTTGGGATAGGCTTAAAGATCCCTCCACACCATTGTATGTAAAGTAAGGAGTGTTTGAGTCTTTAGACTTTATACAAAGGTTCCATAAAAAGGTTACTGACATGAATATCTTCAGTTCTAAGGAAACACTCATCAACTTTCAAAAAAACCTTAAGTTTAGTAAGTTCTGGTTCGCCTTCGAAGAGTTAGAGCCAAAGATGTATGGTAAGGCCTATAATAGGGCCTTAAAGCAGATTAAGATAGATGAAAGGTCCCAAATGAAAAGATAAGAATAGAGGAAAACAACTTGCAGTCCAAAGAAAGACTAAAGAGAGTTAAGCTAGTCTTTATGTTACCCCTTGCACTAATAAGGCCTTAACAATGAAAGGATCTAGCTCACTGAGGTTGCTTCTACCACTACCCAAGTTCAACCAACTGATCCTACAACGAACTATAGAGGTGTCTCAGTTCTCATCTTATAAACCATTGAATACCTTGAGGAGCAAGTGAAACCCGGATTGAAGGATCAAGTAGAAGTATTGTGACTTCTACAAAGGTTATGGCCACAACACCGCTGAGTGTTTTGAGCTGAAAGATCATATTAAGGCCCTGATCAGGAATAGCCTATTGAATGAGTTCCTCAGTGAGGTAAGGAGTGTTCAGTGTGAATCGAGCATTGAGCAAAAGGATAAGCCCAAAGGTGATAAAGCTATACCTGAGAAACCTATATTAAAGTATGGCCTCAAAATCAGTGTGATCTCAAGTAAGGATGGGAAAATTTGGTTCAGTTTCAATTAATAAAAAAAATCAATCAACTTAAAACAAATAAAAAAATTCGGTTGGATTCGATTCAATTTTCATAAAAACTGAAACCGAACCAAAAAACTAATTTCTTAAATAAACCCAAAATTGCCACATGGAAAAATATCATTTGATGAAAAAATATTTTACAATATACTCGCCAGCATTGGATTATTGGTATATATAAATTGAAGAAAAAATTTTGATACCTTAAAAATCTAATTTGGTCTCTTCTCTCTTCTTAATTTCTCTCTATTTCATCTCTCTAAATTCATAACTCTCTCGTCTCTCTCACACCTTGCAAGCTACAGCAGCCAACAAGTCTAGTAATGTCCAATTTCATCTTTCTTTCATCTTGTATCAAGCCATTGCTGCCCCACCATTGCCGCTTTGCTGTTGCACCTCGCCGTCTCGCCTCCTTACCGGCATCGCCTCACTGTGACAGTGAGTTATGCGAATTATTTTTTATATAATCTAGTTATATGCCTATTATAATTAAATGGTTATAGTTGCTTGAGTTAGATGTTAATTTGTAGATTAGAATTTGGATGAAATTTTTGGAGATTAGGATTTGGATTAGAATTTGGAGATAGAATTTAAAGATTGAAAAAAATTAAAAAATCGTTCTAGATCTATTTTATATATAATTTCCATTATATTTGATTTTCTATTGTCAAAAAATCGAATAACTGTGGTTTAGTTTGGTTCCAGCCAAAATCAAATCAAACCAAACTGTATCCACCTTTAATCTCAAAAGGCCCAACAAAAGTAAAGACCTCTAGAAGAGCAGTAAAGAACTATGCATGAAAAATTGTAGGAAATATTATAGAAGGGATGCAAATACATATTGCACACCTTGCCCCTCTTGAGTCTAATCCCTTGTATACACCAAGTGTGTTTACTAAGGAGGACTGTCAAGGTGTTGTGTTCCCCTATAATGATGCCCTTGTAGTCACCTTTATAATTAGCATCATTAAAGTTGCCCAAGTAACGGTAGACATTGGGAGCTTAATAGAGGTGATCTACAAGGATGCATTGAATAGAATGTGGATTAAGTTCTCTAAGTTAACATATGTCTCCACTCCTTTGAAGGATTTACAGGGGAAAATGTGATGCCCCTCAAATCCACCATCCTTCATATTTTCATTGGTGTATCTCTAAATTTAATAGTCCATATAATTAACTTCTTAATTATAGACCAATCGATCACTTACAATGTAATCTTAGGTTTGCCTTCTTAATGGTAACCCGAGCTATTGTCTCTATATACCACTTAGCAATGAAGACCCCAATTGAATAAGGATATTATCACTATGAAGGGTAAATAGAAGGTAGCTAAAAAATGTTATGCAATCACAATAAGGCTAAGTCACTAAATCGCCACAGTGGACCTAAAAGAGAAAAGTGAAAAAAAAGCGAGGTGAGCCTGCATACGACCTGATCTTAGTTCCATCTCATTAGACGATCCTACCAGGATAGTCAAGATAGGCTCCTCAATGCTTAGGGAGATCAAAGAGGCTTTGATCGCCTTCTTCAAGGAGTACACGGAAGTTTTTGCTTAGTCCCATAAAGACATGTCTGGATTGATCTGAAGATAGCCTGCCACAAGCTAAATGTAGATCCCATCCATTGATCAATAAAATGATACCTTTCGATTAAAATAGGTATGAAGCCATAGAGGTAGAGGTGGATAAATTGTTCAGTGGTGGTTTCATCCGTAAGGCTCACTACCCTGCAAGGGTCTTTAATGTAATACTGGTAAAAAAGCGAACAAAAAATGGCATATATGTGTGGACTTTATAGGTCTCAACAAAGCTTGCCTTTAAGACAGCTTCTCTCTGCCTCAAAATGATTAACTAGTTAATGTAACCTTGGAGCACAAGCTCCTAAACTTTATTGATGCCTTCTCAAGTTACGACTATATCAATATGTGCGGCCCAAAAGAGGAGAGGACTACCTTTATCACCAAAAAAGGTTTGTACTGCTACAAAAACAATGCCTTTTAGGCTCAAGAATGCAAGAGCTATTTACCAACACTTAGTAAACAAGTTTTACAAAGACTAAATTAGGAAAACTACGAAAGTCTATGTAGATAACATGATTACAAAATCAATACTCGCTGCTAACCACGTATCAAATTTAAAGAGAATATTTAAGGAGTTATAGAGGCATAACATGAAATTAAATTTGAAAATTTTGTGTTTTTGGGGTAATCAAAGGCAAGTTCCTTGGTTTTGTGGTACAATAAAGAGGAATTGAAGCAAATTTAGAGAAGATCAAGGTATTAAGAGATATGAAGACACCTAAGACAATTAAGAATGTGCAGTGCTTGGCATGAAAGGTGGCTACGTTGAGCAAGTTCATCTCTAAGGCCACTAACTATTGTTAGCTGATGAACACTTGAAATTACACATTTAATAAGAGTTTTACATGATTGTTTTGTATTACTAGTGTATTTAATTTTCTTAACTTAAGTATGTTTACAATATTGTACTTAATTATCGTATAACTGTTTTGTGGCAGGTTCGGTAAAATAGGCATAACTTTCTACCTAAAGATCCAATGGAGGTGATTCTTGATCCTATACAGAGCTGACTCAATGGGATAACATATTGTATTTCACAAAGCATTGGAAATTCGAGTGTTTAGAGGGTGAAAATTGGCCTAGAACAGAATTGATCTGCAGTACAGGCCCAGTTTGAACAGTTATCAGTATTTGGCCCATAACTATAGAAATACGTATCTAATACGTATGAGATTACTCAATTTAGAAAAATAAGAGACTTATCTACAATTTTTATGTTTTGAGTGACAGCTAATTCGGATCACATCAATTCCAAATTGGATAATCAAGTGGGTGCCCAAGTGATAATGAATGCAAATTATTTTGCCACCATTCTTGACTTTCATCAACCAAGTGGTTCCCTCCAAATTTGTCTCGATTTATCCATGTTTTTCTATAAATAGGTGGCTTGTTTATGCCTAAAGAATGTAATTAGAAAGTTAGAATTTAGTTCAAAATACTTTTCCTTTGTATCCATTTCCTTGTACTATTATTTCTCTTGTTTACTATTAAGTCATGTTATTTCTTCTTCCATTTCTTTTCTTTTTATTTAGTTTTATTATGTCCAAATAATTTTGTTTAAGCTAAGGTGAAAGGGTGAAGCTCTTGACAAGGTAATAAGATATGTTTAATATTTATTCATGAATTTAATGCTTCATTTTTAAGTTATGCAAATTTATATATGATGTATTTATTTTGTTTGTAGAATTAATACCATTTCTTTTAAAGTGGTGATTCTTGATTTATTATTAACAAACTTAATACTTTGCACAATAAATTCTTGAAACCATTTACAAGATTTGGTTTATATAACCTTTCTTGTAAAGTGGGAGTCTTGATTTATTGTAGACAAATATAAAGATTGGCATAATAAATACTTGAACCCATTTATAAGATTTGGTGTATAATAATTGAAATAAATAAATACTAATCAATATATAAATGATAATGAACTTTAATTAATATATTTTTCGGTTAGAACCTCCTTTGTATGAGGATTCCAATTGAGTTATAAAAAAATAAAAAGTTAAATATATTCTTACTTCTTATGCCAAGAGTGAATCCCCGTAACCTTAGCTTTTTATTTGAATTGGTTAATTGAAATAATATTTGCAAACATCTTATTCTACATTAATTATCTTTAAAGTGTTTATAATTTGTAATTTTAATTCTACTTCCCTGTGGATCGATCCCGTTCTCATCGGGTTATTTATTACTTCGACAATCCTGCACTTGAAAATAACTTCTATATTCTGGACGTGTTATTAGCCACTCTTCAAAATCTTGAAGGCGGGAAAGAACATGAACTATACTTCAGAGTGCATAGAGGCTTTTAAGAAGCTAAAATAATATTTAAAAGGCCTCCCTTTCTCATTAGCCCTCAACGGGTGATGTACTCCATTGTACTTAGTTGTGTCCAAGACTGCCACAAGCTCAGTGCTAGTCGGAGGAAGATGATAAAATTCAGAGGCCAATTTACTATGTCAACAAGGCCTTTGTTAATACAGAAAAGAGATATTAGTTGATTAAGAAATACACCCTAGCTCTGGTGGTCGCTACCAGGAAATTATGCCCTTACTTCTAGGCCTACACAATCAACATACTAACTAATTTACCATTGAGGTGTATTCTTTGAAAAAATAAACGTATCAAGCTAGTTCATAAGGTGGTCATACAGGTTAAGTGAATTTGACATTACTTATAAGCCATATCCCTTTATTAAAGCACAAGTCATTGTTGAATTTATGGCTGAGTTCACTCTCAACTAATAGAGAGAAAAGAAGGATAAATATGAACTCCGACCTCATGAATTGTGCATGCAAAGGGAGCTTCAAATGCTCAAAGGAATGGGGCAAGAGTAATACTGATCAACAAAAAAAAAATAGAGGTGAGTTATGTGCTGAAGTTTAACTTTAAAGCATCAAACAATAAAATTAAATATGAGTCTATAATCTCCTTGCATTTATTAAGATATTGTTGTATAAATAGTATAACAATATAATTAAATTTATAATAAATTATATTTTATATATTCATATAAAATAGGGTGATATTCTTAAACTCATTCTCTTCATTAATAATTTAAAAAATAATTATTCTCATACCCTACTTTATACTCAGAAAATCACTTTAATACAGTCCCATTCAAATTGTCCCATTAAAATCCCCATAAAATCTCATCCACGGGATATTTTACCATCCCCAATTATTCATATTTATTTTGTAATGGCTATTTAGCCATCACAGTCAAATAGGTGCAATAAGATGGTTGGCATTGGTAAAGATGCACCTAATTTCTCCTCTTAAACCCAATTTAATAGCAATGAAACACGTCCAAATCTACATAAAATATTACATAATTTATTTCATTCTTTGATTTTTGGTGACAATTGCGTGATTCTCACTTCTTTGCTTCTTTAAAAAAAAGTTAATTAAAAAAATTAACGACATCGTGGTCATTACTTCATTAGCTGCATTATTAATTATTTACAACTCCAAGTTCATGTTTACCTTTTATTTTCTTCATTCTAGTGACGTGACAAACATAAACAACAAATAAGGCCTAAGTCAAATTAATTAGGCTCTCACAATTTACACTCGAGGAATCAATATTCCATTTGGGATTTTTATTTAATTGACAAATCGCATTATTAACAAGTCATATATATATATTTTATATTGAGGTTGGTGAAGATGTTACTTAATTTTTAAGTTAAAGCTTTGGAGAATAGAGACTATCACGTTGTTTTTGCATTGTTATTAGAAATGGTTACTCATTGAAAGTGAAACATTCCATTAAGTACGTTGTCGATGATGTTAGTATCGAAATTTGTATTCATATATTTAGACTAAGATGCTAATTGAATAATACCCACATATTATAAAGTTGTTTGTAACGGTTTAATTTGATGTTGATAGAAATTAAGTTATTTTGTTCAATAAATAGTCATTGACTTAGGATTTTAAGTAACAATAACGATGAGGGATGATAACAATAATGATAATGATAATAACAACAATGATGCAATGAGAATCAAGAAAATAGTTATAAAGTTGTTGTAATGTACATAGATCATTTTGTATTCCATTAGACAATGTCAAATAGATTGAAGATAAAAATACTTATACAAGTGAAAGTAATAATAAAAAAACACTTATTAATATAAAATATAAAATAAAAAAAAAACAACTTTTTATAATATAAAATAATTCATTTATTTTTTATTTCTCTTTCTTTCTTTAGATTTTTTGAGTTTTATCTGCAAGAGGTGGAGTTTGATGTATAAGATTTTGGGATTTGATTTGAAAATTATAGGTTTGATTATTTTATATTTTGGATTTGTTGGAGAAAAAGAGAAAAAAGAAAAAGAAAATGTTTTAATATTTGTTGATTCAAAATATATACTTTGAATCCAAAATATGCAGTGTATCTCAAATGCTTGATGTATGACACCAAATCTTCGACCAAAGGCGGTGTTATATTCTAGAAATGATAGACATACACCAATGACTCTTGATAATAACTACTACAAGAACTTGTTAAACCACAACGAATTACTCCATCAGAAATCTAGTTCTGCTGATCTCAGATTTTGGATTGTCCTATATTCATGAGTTAAATTTTATTTCTTTTAAGAATAGTAATTGAGCCTCTTAAGAGGTTGGACTAAAATGATTATTTTTTAATATTTATTAAATTTTTATAACTTTAAACTTATTCAAGATCAAATAAATTAAAATAAACACATATAGTGGCAAAATTATAATACTTTAATTTAATGTGACCATACATTTAATTCACCGAATATACATTGGTCACTTGAATACATTATTAAATAATATTTATACTACCAAATTATAATAAATCAAAATAAATACAAATATATCCTCTGTAATAAAGCCTCAAGGGCTTGAATAAAATTTTTAAGGCTGTAATAGGGCCTTTAAAAGTTAAATGAGTCAAAAATTTAAAATATAGAGATTATAATCTATTTTGTTCTTTGACATATTTTTTATAAGTTTAAATTGTAGAGTTTTCCTAAATTAGAAATTGTAGAATTTTATTGATTGAAGAGTTTTGTTAGAATTAAGACATCTCTAATTTTAGAGTTTTCAAAAATAAATTTAGTCTGAGCCATCAATCAACGATAGATAAACACCTTCTCATCCTTCCCTAAGGAGGTGGTTAGCATCTTAAAGAACTCACATAATCGGGCTCATGAAAAACTTACATAGTCGGTCTTTTAGAAAGTTGTGTGTTTAATCTTTTAGATGACTTGTTTGTTTGACCTTTTAAAGGACTTGCATGATCAATCTCTTGAAGAATTTGTATGTTTAACCTTGCGTATTTGTTTGTAATCAACCTCAACTTTTTATGTGATAAATCTTTTGATGGACTACAATAAGTCTTTCCAGATTGAGTTCCGTTGGAGTGGAACATGTTCAAATCCAAGAATCACACCTTTTGTCGAGAAAATGATTACCAATAATAGTTATTTAATTTTTACGAACAAATTAATTTCTCAAGGCCATGGCCTTATGCTTATTAAGAATAATCCACTTTCAATTTCCGGAGACTAAGAATTGCTCCATTATTTTGTAGAGATGAGAAAATGAGAAAGAAAGAAAAAGATGAAACAGATGACAATGGGAACATAACTTAAAAGAAAATTAATTTTTCAAATTGTAAAATATTTATTTTACATACTTTAAAAGGTTATTTTAGTTTCATTTATAAAAAAAAGTTATTTTTATTTATTTATATTTTTTATAACAAATACTATAAAATGAGTTTTTTATATAAAAAAAAAAAATCATGGTAGAGTTTCATAATGAAATAGTTGTTCATGTTAGAGTTCTACAAAAATTAGGGTGCATAGTATTGGACGTCAAAATATTGGATACAAATTAAAATGTGTTGATAAATAAAGGGGCTTAAATTAAATTAAAATTTATCCTGAAATTATTTTTTTACTAAAATTAATGATGCGCCTAATAGTGTTTCTTCTTTTTTTATTCTAAATTTTTTTTTAAATATTGCCTTAAAAACATTAAGATTATTCTCTAATCTTAGGAACGTATGGATCTATTTCAGTTTATTTGTAGAAAAAAAAACAGGTTTCTTAATGTTTTTTAATCATATAATAATACTGCTTTTTATTAATAGAAAATTTATTCAGTAAAATACAATTTCAATTGTGTGATCAGAGCTAATAAACATAAAGCAAAAGATTTGAACGGGGTATTAACAGTGTCACCCCCTGAGGTTGGCATAAATTGTACTTTAATAATGACTTTGATTTTAATTACATTATAATCCCTTTGATTTAATTAAAAGATAAAAATACTCTCATAATTATACTTATTTTTTCAAATAAATGACTAAAATATTCTTAAAATGTTATGATATTTTTGTATTTTTAATTAAAGAAAGAGTGATAGTTTAATTAAAATTAAAACTATAGTCAAAGTATAATTTATGCCAGCCTTAAAGAGGGACGGTGTTAATATCCTAAATTTGAATACAAGCATGTAATTATTAGTCTAATTAAATAAATACAACATGATTGTTAATTATGTAATTTTATATGAGATAATAACACTATCACCACCCCTGGCAATTACATTTTGATGACAATTTTAATTTTAATTATATTATTGTTCTCTCTATTTAATTAAAAATAATAAAAATGTTCTTACATTTTAAAAATATTTTAATTATTTATGTGAAAAAATTATAAGGATATATTCATGTTTTAAATTAAAGAGAGGGAATGACAATGTAATTAAAACTAAAACTTTCATAAAGTGTAATTTGTGTCAACATCAGGGGATGACAGTGTTAATACCCGAATTTTATATTAATTGGAATTGATGAGTAAATATCTTATCCCCAGTTACACTATGGATAATGTCATAGAAAATACCTGTATTTGTTTTAATTTATTTTTGGGATATAATTGTGAGAGTAAGAGTTGTCAAATCCTTAAAAAGCGGTGAAGGTGAAGGCAAAGCAGGCATTTTAACCGAAGATAGAAAATTCCAGATCATCGATTTCAACAATTTAACTAAAAAAACAAAACAAATATTACTATTTTCAACAAATTAACCACAAACCGTGGCGTGAAAATAGAAGATTCGATTTCATTTATATTACACATGTACACTTTCTTTCTTTATTTTTTTTTTTTTAGCAATAGACATCTACATTTTAAAGATATTATTTAATATTTAATTATACTTTTATAATTTTAATAATATTAATTCACATTTTTAATACAATAGTATTACGGTAAATTTGATATAATGTTTGCTATAAATAACATCGTACCATCGTTTGTTAATCGAAATTAATCACAAGTAAATGTTATTTTACCTGTGGACAGTCAATATTTATATAAACAGTACCACGTGTAAACAATACAAGCATTGTTCGCAAGGACTTGTTCACTGTTAATAACACAGCAAATATTGTTCATATGTGGTACTGTTTATATAAATAGTGTCACACATGCACTATTTAATAAAATTATATAAAAAATCGTCGTTGCTTTTCTCGCAACAACGAGTTTGGCTTGTAAAGCCTTTCTGTAGTTAACTACGATTGCATTATGGCAGAGAGCATATATAAGTGCAGCCTACGAATGGTGTTTAGAGCTTGTTTTTCGTCCCCAACCATGGTATTTTTATGCTCGTTATGGATCGATTCGGATGATCCTTTAAACTACAAATTCAGGCATCGAAACTATAAAATTTGATCAAAAATTTGATGTCCAAATTAGTAATTTCATTGAATAGTACGAGTGACACTGTTCACAAATGAATAGTCTTTGTAAATAGTACTTATACTATTCATGTGCAGTACTATTCTTGTGAACAGTGACTGTTCGTTGACAAAACAGTATCTATAGGTGACTAATTCTGGTCGACAAGCAGTAGTGAGATATTATTTATAATGGACAATATATAAATTTACTGTAATATCCTTGTGTCAGAGGTGTAAATAAATATTATTGAAAATATGACGGTATTGTTAGGTATTAAACAATACATTTAATGTGTCCTTTGACCTTATTTTTGGATGTATTACTAGCATCTTAGACTTTGATCAACTATTTAAATAATAAAAAATACTTCACTTAAGGCAACGTCGCCAGGTCAAACTGGGCCCACCACACAAGTTGTCAGTTCTCACCTCTTTCAAAAACATCGTCACCTTTTGATTGGGGCCACAATTTTTCTTTTTTCTTTAATTGAAATCTTTGGTAAAATTATAAAAATAAATGTACTACAAAGTTTTTATTATTATTATTAAACTACTATTTTATGTGTCACGTTATTCACGTCTAGATGTTATTTATGATGGGCACTATATAAATTTATTGTAATACTTTTGTGTTAGAGGTGTAAATAAATATTATTAAAACTATGACGGTATTGTTAAGTATTAAACAATACATTTAATGTGTCCTTTGACCTTATTTTTGGATGTATTGCTAGCATCTTTGACTTTGACCAACTATTTAAATAATAAAAAATACTTCACTTAAGGCAACATCACTAACTTGGACTGAGCCCATCACACGAGCTGTTAGTTCTCACCTCTTTCAAAAACGTCGTCACCCCTTGATCGGGGCCATAATTTTTCTTTTTTCTTTAATCGAAATCTTTGATAAAATTATAAAAGAAAATGCACTACAAAGTTTTTTTTATAATTATTATTAGACTACTATTTTATGTGTCACGTTATTCATTAGTTATTATAATAACTAATTGTATTATTAAATATCAACATTATTATTTGAAAAAATGTATTATTAAATAATTAATAACAATTGAAATTTTTTTTAAAAAAACGGTCAAAATATTTTATTTTAGAAAAAGGCCCCATTTTGTATAAGCCTTTTATTACATGATATATAAATTAAACCCCTCTATTTAAGAGAAATTCAAATTCAAGTATACCACTTTAATGAATTTTACTAGTTGAATCAACTAATAAAAAATATTTAATAGTAATTTTCACATACACACACACATATTTATATATATGCTTTTTATTACATATTATATGTACCAAATTTAACATAATTTGTATTAATTAATTACGGTACACTACCTATCTAATAGATAGGACTATAAGATAAATCCAACAAATAGGAAGATTTTAGAAGAAAGTTAGTTAATTTTCTCAAAAACAAATTCAACAATATAAACAGTAAAAGAAGACTTAAAAATAAATTTATGCTCTCTTTAATTAGGATTTAAAATAAATTCGTACATGCATACATTGATAAGAAATTAAATTCATGACCTATAAAAATAAGCAATTAATCATTATTGATTCATAACCATCGAGAACTATTTATTTATAGATATAACAAATAATACAACCTTTTTTGTTCTTGCATACACTCCTCCACACACGAACACCTTTTTTCTTTAATAAATAGTGATTTGAGCGTAAAAGTATTTTTTTTCTTGTAAGAGGACAAGGAGTGTATTTAGTCAAATGAGTAATATATAGGCAAAAAGATAATTAACCATAAAGATTTTAAACCAAGAAACTTTAGTGGTGTTGTCTGTGAAAATTTAAAGAATTTGTTTATGCAAAAACACAATTGCCAAACAAAAAAATGTGAAATTAAAGAAAAAAATAAAATTGAGAAAAAAGAAAGAAGAAAAGAGAAAAATTTTAAAGAATTTGCTTATGCAAAAACACAATTGCCAAACAAAAAAATGTGAAATTAAAGAAAAAAATAAAATTGAGAAAAAAGAAAGAAGAAAAGAGAAAGGAAGAAAGAAGAAGAAAAAATGAAAACAAAAATAAAATCAAGGGCATTAAGACAATCTACCAAAAACTGCCTTTCCCACTGATAAGCCCTCTTCAATTTTGCTATTTTACCTGTCACTAATATCGACTAGGACATCCATTAAACTTAGAAAGACATGGTTGTTAAATTCCAGCCAATTTCGTCATCAATCGCTAAAAAAAATCGCAAATCGCAACAAATCTATGATCCTTTTACTTTCTCAATTTTCTGCCCTTTGCCTTGATTGAGTCTCTACAACCACTGCCAGAATGTTCATTATTATTCACTTTACTGAATTCAACCGATGCTGCTCAACTTTTAGCCCACTAAAGACATGAAACCATAAACCTTAAGTATAAACTTCAGTCTTCATCCTTCGAGCTTTGAACACTTCAAAACAAAGCCATCACAACTTACTTAACGCCAATTTCGTACCACCGGTAGGTCAAGACAGTAACAAAAGCTCAAATTTAAATATTACTACATTAAATCATCATCCCCTTACTCTGAAAAATTAGCAAACTCGTTCTTATTTATAAATAGATCGCAAAAAAGTATAACTCTTCTTTCAGATACTAGTTTCCCTTAAACCTCAGTTAAAATTTATTTTCAAATTATAAAATAAGCATATGAATATATAAATAGATTCATAATTAATAAAGATAATCTAGGTTTGCTTCCTTAAAGATAATCGATATTAGTTTGGATGTAATAATTTAATTAATAGTGTGATCCTACTTTATTAAAATAGCCGATAAGGATTCAATTATAACATTTTCACTGATTATATAGACTTATTCTTTTAGAAACAAAAATAATCGATACTTACATAAATATAATGATTTAGTTGATAATCTAGACTTGTTTCTTTGAATACAGTTAATATTAATCTAGATATATTGATTTGACTAATAAATTAATCATTCTTAAATTATTTGAGAGGTCTTGGACAAATAACTTTTATTGGGACTTCTGTAGTTAATAAATTTACTATAATTTGTACCAATCAATTATGATGAGCCACTTGACTAAGAGCGTCTAAATAGATAATAATAAATAAGAGATAATATATATTAAATATTGAATAAATCTTACGTAGTAAGATAAATCTGATGCATATGAGAATTTTAAAGAAAAATTAATTGATTTTCTCCAAAATTCGCTTATCATAGGAATAGTGAAAAAGACTTCTAAAATAGATTCATGTTTTCTTTAATCAAAGTTTAAATTATATTTCTAAATGCATATTTTAAAAATGAGTTAAACTCATGCTTTATAAAAATTGGTAATTAATTATTATTGTTGAGAACCATTGATTTATAAATACAACAAATAATATAACTCTATTTATTTGTATATATACTCCTCTTACATATTTGTTTTTTAACAAATACTAACTTAAATATTAGAGTGTTTTTTTTTTTTGCAAAAAAATAAATAATGAATTTATCAACCAAATGAATAACATAATGTGAAGATTTCAAATTAGGAAACTTCACGTATAAATATTTTATAACTATTATTTAGTTTAATAAGATTCTTTTTGATGGTACAAAATGGTCCATATAAATATATATGGAAGGAATTTTATGTTGATATTGATATTTTATATGTACTTATTCCGTAAGAAAATAACAATGTTTAATAATATTTATAAATTTATTTAATATGCAATAATTTTAAAGATGTGTCAAAAAGAAGATGTATAAATGATATTAAAATAGTTCTGATATGCCTTTAACTAGAAGAATGACTCTACACGCGAGAACTACCAACCATAAATGTTTATCTGAGGGGACGAAGGATGATATGAAAAACTTGATTAAAAGAAAATAAATAATTCTTATTTTTATATTATACGTCTTACCGTGGTCCACACATCGCCACGTCGGCACCCGTGTGGCTACGAATTCTAAAGCTATCACGTGGGACCGTGTGTTTGGCTGTTAGAATTTAACGTCACCGACCCAAGACCACCCAGCTGTGACTGAAAGCGACGACACGATCACAACACGTCCAGCAAGCTCCTTGCGTGGCGGGCCCCACTTTAGACATGGCCACATCAGCCCCGACTCGATCACAGGTGTCCTCACGCGCTTTGACCGTAAAAGTCATCTCGCCACGTGTTCTCCAAGATTTCAGTGGGCCGCCACTCTTCTGTAGGCCCTTTTTCATTAAACTAATCAAAACTAAATTCAACAAATCAAAATATTCTTTTTATAATATATTTATATTTTTACGTCAGAAGGAATGGGTCGAACTCAAGTGTGAATATGAGTCTTTCCTTTCTGGTTCTTTCAGTTATTCACAAATTAAATTCAAAATCCCCATCAACCACGCGCTTCACCGAATTCCTTCTACCCCACGGGGCCGTTCCATGGATAGTATTTGACACGTATTAGAGTAGCGCGTGTGAGAAGACAACTAAATTGATTAGGCATTGTTTCCCGATTCAACAACCGAGACTCTTATATATACCGGAAATCTAATTAACCCTTTCTTCTTCTTCTCTCTCTCTATCTCGGGTTCTGTATATACGATATTTCGCTTGATTCTCGTTCTTGTTCTCTGTGTTTTCTTTACAAAATAGATTTGTTTTTTTTACCATAAACATATATTCATCTCTTCGTGGGCATTTCTGGAATTCTTTTGCTTTCGCCAAAAAAGCCTCTCTCACAGCTGAACAAAGAATTGCACGAAAGGTTCGTTTCGGTTGAATGGAATGGTGTACAACGTTGTTTTCGAATTATTTTCCAAGTTCTTTTTTTTTGTTTCTTATTTCTGTTAATGTCTTTGAGTTTTATGTAACGTTGTTGTTGTCGTCGTCTTTGCTTATATATATTTATTTATTTTCTCTGTGTTCTGTTCTTGCAGAGAATAATAAGTTGAGCAGAGCTTATTGTTTCGTGTTTCGTTTCTTTATTTGTTGAAGGTCGTTTCGTTCGTATATCGTACAAAAGGTGGTCACGTTTGTTATTCTTGTTTGTTTGTTTCCTTTTTCTTGAAAAGGGTTTTCAAATTTGCACGCAATGAGTTTGTTTTGTTATTATGGTTCATTTCTTGGAATGAATACTGGGAAATGCATGCACGTGTTTGTTTACTGTATTTGTTTATTTGTTTTTCTATTAGTATTTGAAGAAAAATTTTTGTTCCTTTTCTATCAGTTTGTTCAGGCTTAGGATTTTTTCATCTTTTTGGTTTCAATTCAGCATTTTCTTGGGAGCTTTCAGAAAGAGTTTCAATACAATCCTTATCCTAGCCTTATAATTTAAAATAATAGAATGTTGTTTTCCTTGTTTTCTTTGAGATAGTTTCCGAAATTATATCCAGAACTTTGTAATTTGTTATTCTAGTTAAAGAAAATTGATTCTTGATCACTTTCCAGAGGCTCCCTTCATTTTATTTTTTTCAAATTTCTGATTCACAAATTGCTTCATTGTTCATTCATTGCTTTCTTTTTTTCTTGGTTTTTTTGCTTTGGGAGGGAATAAAATATGTTTGTTCTTTGATTGGTTGATTAATATGTTTATTTTTCTTTGAGAGAGCGTTAGAATGATTGGTTAATTCAGTTTTTCCCAACCCCATAGCAGATACTGTTGAGATTGTTCTCGATTTTATATATCTTAAAGCTGTGTTTCAAAACGTTTGATGTGGTATGGATGTTTGTTTTCATTTTGATTTCTTTAGTCTTAAATGTTTTGTTGGTGGTTCGGTACCCTAGAAGCTATTGATGACCGGTCAAATGTCAATTTTGCCGAATATTGTTTAATTTTGACCAGGTATTTGAATAATTCTTCAAGGGTGTTGGGTATGATTTTTCAACACTGTTATTTTCTTGGGAAAACTTAATGTAGGTGATAGGGTGGAATGTTTGATGGCACCCAACCATGGTGAAACACGCATGTTGATTTCTTTGCATCCCTAAAACGACTTAACATGTAGTCGATGTACCTTTACATCCTGGGTCCATATGTTTAATGGTTCCTGTTCTTCTCTGTAAGACTAGGACCATTACGTGTGGTTGCATATGGTAATGTTCCTCTCCATTATGTGGGGTAGGAGTGCTTATTATTATACACAACCACCTATAGGTTATGGCTAATATTTTCTGCAACAGATATTAGTTTTGCTGGTCAGAATTTTAACAGTGAACACTTTTTCATCTTTGTCTTTTCCATATGCACTCATATATATATAAATATTCTCGTGCTTTGTTGTTATTTTTATGATGTAGGTGGTTTATTTTGTATGTTTAATATCCCATATTATATCTTTGGTTTAAGAAGTACAATTCTGAGTTGTCTTTTGCCCCTGCTAGTCTGTTTACTGGTTAAGTTATAAAGATATGGGTTATGTGGACCGAGAACATACCTGCTTTGAGTAATTTTTCTTTTTCATTTTATTTTAATCTTGGTAGTTTCTTGAACGTTTATTGGTTCGAAATTTCTAAAGAGCTTCAGACTCAATTCCTTAGGTGTACAAAATACAAATCCCCCAATATGCTGTTGCTCATAATAATAGGACTTCTTTTGTCCATGATTTCTGAAGGGTCTTATAGAAACCATTAGTAATGACTAAACGAGAAAACTTTTATCCCCTCTTTGTTGAAATATCCTAAAGAGAAACATAATCTTGGAAAGACTTTTATGTATGATATAAGTTTGTTATTTTATCCTGAAACACAGGACATAAGTCATTATAATAAGCCTCTTTTTAACTGTTCTGATGAGCATAACATTAAACTGAATTTGGTAAAATTGAGTATGAGGTCATAGAAAGTAGAAACATATGCTTTTACTCCTTTAACTCCTCAGGAAAGCTCCTTTTGACCAAATCCATAAATAAGGAAGGCATAATATTTAGTTTTTAAACTAAAATATTCTTATGATATGCGTGGCTCTTTTTTAATGAATTTTTTCTTTTAATCTTTTGCTTGGAAGAAATAGTTTATTAAAATGATTTTTTGATTTTTATTTGCATGTTAATTTTTGTACATATTTCTTGTCCAAGGTACTCCTGGCATACACAGCCAATAATAGCTGTTTTTTGTTTTGCTGCCCGAGGGCTAATGTATTTCTTTTGTTATGTGCTTCAGTAAGTTATTGGAAGGGCATTACATATAATTCCATGCCATTAGAATCAGTATACTAGAAAGATCAATCTCTCTAGGCGCCTTGTGTAGTTTGACATTAAGTAGAAGGAGGGAAACTTTGTCCGGGTTCTGAAAGCTAATTTTGCTCTCTTAAATTCATCTCTGCAGATAGTCTTCTGTTACCATATTCAGAGGCACAGTGACCAGGAGAACAGAATGCACAGGTATGATTCATCTCTCTGTGTTTGAAAAAATTCCTGAGACTGAATCCAGTGGGCTCTTACTTACCAAATTCTTTGATGACTAGTGTTCAGGAGCCCTCTGCTTGATGGACTGCTTGCTATACAGCACTGACAAGATTACGTTGAAGAGGTGGTTGCTTATTGATAAAAGGGTTGGGTAACCGAGAATAATCAAGAGTGAAGATTGAGGCATATTGCCTTGATTTTTTGCAGACAGCTGGTCACTGAATTTTACTTACATTGCACAGTATAAATTCCAGTAATTGTGGTACAAGCCTTGATCCTATGGACATTAAAACTAATCATACTGCTCCTGTTCTCACTGATGCTGCTCCAATAAGCAACTCAAGATTAGGTATTCATTCCGTTATGTTGCCGTACTCACCCTCAAGAGCTTTCCCCGCGGATTTATTCTTGGCTGTTCCTAGGAAGAAAACTGGAATACGCGATGATGTTCGTGCCAGTTCTTGGCTGGATGCTATGAAGGCCTCGTCTCCTTCTCACAGGAAGGCAGCAAAGGATTTTAACAGTGAGGTTGCCTTTTCTGATACAGATAGTGCCTACTGCACCTGGATGGTATTTATCCCTTTTGAAGTTCACTTGGAAGTTGTCTTGGAAATTCTTGAGATAAGTTATTTATGTGGCTCTTTGCACCATTCTTCAATTTTGCAGCTTCAGTATCCATCAGCACTTACATCTTTTGAACAAATCATTAATTCAGCAAAAGGCAAGAGAATTGCACTATTTCTGGATTATGATGGGACTCTCTCGCCAATTGTAGATAACCCAGACTGTGCCTTTATGTCTGATGCTGTAAGAGTTGATTTTCAGATGAACAATATGTGAACTTACATTATAACTTCCACTTTTCTTTAAATTTTATTTCACTTTATCTGCACCGACTCTCTGGTAATTTTCAGATGCGTGCTGTTGTAAAAAAGGTAGCAAAGTATTTCCCTACGGCAATAATTAGCGGCAGAAGCCGTGATAAGGTATTGGAGAGGCCTCTTTTGTTTTTACGCAGAAAGAACATGATATTATTTGGAAATTCTTCCTTGGAATTTGTGCTTCTTTATATATTCAAGTGTCATCTTCGATCTTTTTTATTGACTATTGCTAGTTCCTACTTATTCAGGTTCACGAGTTTGTAGGACTAACTGAACTGTATTACGCTGGAAGTCATGGAATGGACATCATGGGTCCTATTTGTTCTACTGACAAGCAGGGCAAGGAAGTTAAGCTTTTCCAGCCTGCTAAGGAATTCTTACCTATGATCCATGAGGTGTGTAAATGTCACTCTACTGCATGAAAATTTTCATCTTTTCTTTCTTCATTCATAAATGTAGTGTGACATTTTCAATTGATTTATGAACAGGTCTTTAATTCCCTTGTGGAGAATACAAAGGAAATCAAAGGAGTAAAAGTTGAGAACAACAAGTTCTGTGTCTCTGTGCATTACCGAAATGTAGATGAGAAAGTAAGAGTTTTTATCTGAGCATTGGATTGTTGTCTACTTAATGCCCAAGAGTGGTTGCCTTTTTTCACTTTAGGTTATTAAATCGAACTTTGTTTAACTTGTTTCCAGTACTGGTCAACGGTTGCACAATGTGTCAATGAAACTATAAAAAACAACAAACGTCTTCGATTGACTCATGGGCGGAAGGTAATCTTTGAAGACAACATGCAGAATGATTCTTTTCTTTTTTTCCCCTTTCCATATCACAGGTTCCAATTTTTTCTGCTTTTAGTATAATAGACTATTAATTAATTTTCTAATTTATATTTTCGCTGAACCATGTATTGTAGGTTTTAGAGGTTCGACCTGTGATCAATTGGGATAAAGGGAAGGCTGTCATGTTTCTACTTGAATCTCTTGGTGAGCAACCAGTTTTGCTTTTGTTATGTATACTCTGACAATTTCTAGGATTGATGAACAGATGATCAATTTTAACGGGAAAAATAATATATTTCAGAGCTTGGTAATTATGGTGATGTGCTCCCAATTTATGTTGGAGATGACCGAACAGATGAGGATGCATTCAAGGTAATGTGCGATTTACTGTTGTTTTCTTTTTCTAAAGAGTTCCTTGCAGGTTTCATGATTGTCTAATAAACCAACTTAGTGGGCTGGTGATAGGTTCTAAGAGAGGGAAACCTTGGTTATGGCATTTTGGTTTCATCTGTGCCCAAGGAAAGCAAAGCATTTTACTCTCTCCGGGACCCATTAGAGGTACAAATTTTTTCTCCTTATAGAGAAATGTTGTTCTTAAACCCATTAATCAACAACCCGCAAATGATTTATTCATAATACTAAAAGTTAACATCGTGGCCATCTATTTCTACAAGACTGTTTTTGGAATCAATTTATATAAAACTTCATACAAGCAAAATTGTTTTCTTTTCGGCGTTTTGAAGTGTTATCTTTCTGTTTTTGTGTTTGCCGCTGACTTCTGCTATTTATCCCAGGTCATGGAGTTTCTCAAGTCATTTGTGATGTGGAAGCAATCAAGCTCCCAATAAAATACTACATAGAGGCCGTTACTCTAATATACTCGTACAATAAGATAGTTTATATAATTTGAGTTTTCTATGAAAATATATCAAGAGCTTCAGAAAGCAGATTCACGTACAAGACCTCCATCAGAATTGGAGAGTCTGAAGGCGTGGTGCGAACTGTTTCTGCTCTAAGCTTCTTGCCTTAAAATTGTAAATGCCAGCTGTTACTTATCTTTGCTTTTTTTGGGCTCATTTCTTCATTCTTTATTTCCTCTTACCTTCATTTTTGTTCTTTAGTTCTCCCTATGAGGGAGTATTGCTAATTTTACTATGGAAATCTAATATTTGTTGATTCTTTTAAGTTATAGAAATACAGGTGTATAATCAGCTTTTTTTTGTGTTGAATGTATCAAAATGGAATGTGGGCAGCGTAACAAATTCTGAAATGGAATGTGGGTATGGGGCAGATGTTAACAATGGATGGTGCTTTTAGTGAGAAGAACAACTTAATTTAACAGCTTGGATTTTGGATTATGATCCAGCCTAAAGCTTATTATGCAAATGAAATAGGGCCCAAGTTTTATTTGCAAGTTGGATTTTTTCCTCTAAGCCTCTCTCTCTCTCTCTCTCTTTTTTCCCCCTAATATAAGTTTTTCGAACAATCCTACTTGATAGTAAGTGCTAATTTCATTAGCAGAGAGAGGACTAATTTTATCATAATTTACTTTCCTTTAAAATAAAATCTTTTTAAAAAAATTAATTTCTCACTTCGTAAATAACAATTAATTTTCTTAATATATTAAACCAACAATGTATAAATATAAGTCATATACATATATGTCATGTGGGTTACAAAATTCTTACGTTTTTCCATTTACTCTATGTGACATATTTGTCCTTAATAGTTTAATACAATATCGACCGCTCAATTCTTTAACTTATTATCGTACGTACCATAATTAAGTACTAATGCGAGTCAACCAAGTATTTAATTTTCAAACACTAAAAGATTTTTAGAATACTTATTGTAATTTAGAAGAAATGACAATTGCAGAACGATCATAATAAGTTTTCAATAAAGTCTACATACCCAAATCTTAGAAATAATCTTCTACAAGTTTATTATTATTATTATTATCTTTTGAATATCACAAGTTTATTACTTTAATTCTTCCTTATAATTACTTTTAACATTTGCCAAACTTACTAACAACAAAAAGTTGTTTTCTAGCTTTATGCAAAATTGGGCATACATTAGCCTTTTATTTTATGTGTAATTCTTTAAACATTGCATAAGAAAGCATTATGAGACAACCTTATTATTCCACATGACCTATTTATCTTCTCCATATCTTTCATTTTAAAGTTTTTGAGAGAAATTTTTTAATTCATGCAACAATATCTTAATCATTAGTAGTAAATAAAATATTGTCAACATAAGATATAAAAAAGAAAATGATATTTACACTCCCAATGTTTACCTAATCAAAAATAAGTACTTTCTATTTTTAAAATTACTCAAAAACACCCTCTATCATTAAAAACTTTTGTTAAATTGAATGATTTTCGTTAAAATTATTATTCTTTGGATTTTATAGTTGACTTCATAGTCGGTGCTATATAATTGGTTTTGTTTTATATTTTTAGTTAAAGAAATTATAAAAAAAATTTAAAAAAAATACAAAATATAAACAACAAGTGCAGCCATCACCACCACTGTTGTTGGTAATGGTCGGCTGATGTTATTTTGGTGAAATCGCACACTAATATTTTGATTGATTTTTTATTTATAATTTTATTTTATTATATATGGTATAATTAATTTATATTATTTATTTAAATTTATATATACTTGTTTAAATTTATATTTATTTTATTCAATTATAAATAAATAAAGTAAATATAATTTTAATAAAAAATACAAATTATTTTTTATTATATTTTAATTATATTATTTATTTCTATTATTTATTTATTTTAATTTAACTACATGATTTAGTTATATTACTTATTTAAATTTTGTAGTAATATGAGTTTATCAAATAATTAACAAATAATATAAATTAAATATAATTTTAATAAACAAATAAAATTTTTAATTTAAATAAATATAATTATAATTATAATTTAAAAAATAATATAAATTAATCATGTCATACATAATAAAATAAAATTATAAATAATTTTCCCCCGTGTGTTAAGCTAAATAAAAGCAATAATGAATCAGCTTAAGCTAAAGAGACTGTGACAATGCTCAGGAAGCTGCTTGCTTTTGCTATTATTAGAAAGTACTTTCTGAATTCTGAAAGCTTGGAAATCATATCATGGGGTAGTCTTCAGGTCGGCTAGGGGGCCAAGGCCCCCACGAATAATATTATTCTATATTATAAACATAAAATAATGAAGAATGTTTGTTTCTTGGTCTCGTGGGATATTAACATTGTCACCCTTTGAGGTTTACACAAATCATAGTTTGATGGTAGTTTTAATTTTAATATATTATTACCCGCCTCTATTTAATTTAAAGGGTGAAAATATCCTATAATTATATTTCTTTTATCACATAAAATGATTAAAATATCTTTTATGGATTGAGGTATTTTATTCTCATCTTACAAATTAAGTAAAGAGGATGGTGACAATATAATTAAAACTAAAAGTGTCATCAAAATGTAATTTATGAAAACTTAAAGAGTGACAGTGTTAATACCCCTCCTATCAATAGAGTAATTTAATGTTTTGAAACATTATAGAGCTAAGAGTATTAACACTATCATCCGTGAAGTTGGCACAAATTATACTTTGATGATGGCATTAATTTTAATTATATTATCACGCCTCTATTTAATTAAAATGATGAAAATGTATTCATAGTTATAATTTTTTTTGTTACATAAATGATTAAAATATTCTTTAAAAATTAGGATATTTTTATCTTTTTAAATTAAATAGACGAGTGATTATGTAATTAAAATCAAAGTTGCCATTAAAATGTAATTTATGCCAAACTCGTGAGATAATAGTGTTAATATTCCTTCTATAATTCAACTCCATTTCGAATTTTGAAGAATGTATTGAACCTCAAACCTATTGAATTATTTAATTAATTTGTAGTATTAACACTATCATCTCCAGAGGTTAGTAGTATTAATTTGTAGTATTAACACTGTCACTTCTTGAGGTTAAAATAAATTATATTTTGATGGCACTTTTAGTTTTAATTACACAATCACCTCTTCTACTTAATTAAAAAAATTAAAATATTCTTCCAATTTTGTCACATAAATAATTAAAATATCTTTAAAAGATTAGAGTATTTTTGTCATTTTCATTAAGTATAAAGTATAAATTGTGCCAACTGCAGGGGCTGACAGTGTTAATATCCCATTAATACCCTAATTACTGTTTCATTTCACTTCTCAAATAAAATATAATATTTTAAGAGCTTTTGGAATCAAAGTTGACAGAAGTTTAGCACAAAAACGTCAATCTGAACAACTTTCGATTAGATCCTCCGGCAGTAGCACAGAATTGTTCCATTTTCACAAGATGCTATTTATTCTTTTCGTCGTTCTTGCTTTAATGCTTTTGTTTCGTTTCAGCTCTCAAAATAGTTCAATGGTTCCGATTGAAAAATAAAATTAAAATTTTTGGACTATCTATACTAAACCATTCCAACGCCACCCATTACCAAACTTAATAGCAATTATAATTCTCTCCTCAACAGATCATTCCTTTTTCCCCTGATTTTTGAAGAACCTTCTAACCCAAATTAGATTGTAGTTTTGGGTTAGATTTCATTACTCTCGGATTGGATCTGGGTGTGAACTACATACAACAAGTGGTTGAATGGATCAATCAATGCTTACGAATTCCTCTTCATTTGGATGGTGTGAACTGATTCATTCAGTTCACAATCTTGATGATGCAAATGATGACTACACCAAAGGAATCATGCATCAACTCATAATCTTATCCTGTGACCCTTTTGGTTGAATAATTGTAGGGTCACAAATGTTCTTATTAAAACCCTAGAGGGTTCTTATTCAAATTCTTGAAAAAAATGTGTTACATCCAAATTCGAGTGAAAAGCACTTTTATTGAATGCTATTACATCTCCTTCATAGATGAATTAGATGGCGGTTGAAAACTCATTTGTTTTTTTTACTAGTTAACCCAATTTGAATTCTAAAAAAAAAGTTTTAATTTCTTTGACAAAATGTTTGTATTGATATCAAAGAATTTGCATATGCATTAGGATCTTGTGTTATACCAACATCAAATGGCATAGTTTGAATGGTTTAGTGTGGATGATTGATTTCCTATTTATAATTTACTATATTATATTAATGCAATGCGTCCAAAGGCAAAAGCTAGCTATTTGAAATAGTTTAAATTTAGACATTTTTTTTATTGGACCTTCATAATTATCTATCCGTTACTATAATTTTTATAATTTATGTTTAAACTTATTTTTAATATTAATATTGAGTCTTCACTTATTAATTTAAAATTTAAAATTAAATAATAAATTAATATGATATCAGAATCAAAATCCTTAATTTATAGATATACATATAGTTTGAATTTATATATTTAAGATTTAAAAAAAAATCGGCCGATTGGAATATGATGTTTAATTCTAGCTCTTTTTCTTTCCTGAAAATATGTTTAATTTGAGGTAGCTCGCTGATATTAATTGGCATAACCCTATCATCATACATCATAATTTGTAGGGGACTGATTATAGAAATCAAATCAAAACGAAAGAGAAATGGTTGTTTGTACAAACTTCATAATAATTGTTAACGGACAGAAATTAATATATCATGTCCAAGCAGGAGCATCTATCAAAATTGTATGACCACAAGACCACCCATATTAAGTAATCACTGTAGCTGTCTTTCTCCCCCCATTACCTATCACTGTATCGATTATTGTCCACACAATTGAATCCCATATAAGTTTGGTGATGAAAAGTTATTTGAAAGAGTTGGAAGAGGAGCTCTAATTTGTTATGTGCTATTAATCTAATAATCTCTTGGTCGAGGTTCATTCATGTTTATCAAAAGAGAAATTGTAGGTTTAGTTTTTGATATTTTATTAAATCACATAATTGGTTTTTATATATATTCTTTTATATATCTTAGTTGGTTCAAATTATATAAAAAAAAATTATCCAAATGGTATTTTTCTAAGGTCAACAAAGTAAATCAATAAGTCTAATTACGGTAATAGTCTCATATTTGATCAAATTTATTTTATCTTTTTAATAACAAAGACTAATTAAAGTATTTAGAAAAATAAAGAAATTGACTGAGTAATTCAACTAAATTTCAGAAATTAAATTGATAATTTCTTTTACCAAAATAAATAATGACAAATATGTGAAGGTATCCAAACCCTATATAATTAAAATTATGATGTATTTCAATTGTGGATAGTAGATGGACTCTTTTGTAAGTTAAAATCCTACATTTTGTATTTTATAATTAAACTATTTTTTTCACCATTCAATTAATATGTAACACATGCCTTAGAATCGAAAAAGATTAAAATGTAAATTAAACTAAAAATGTAATATAACTCATTTTGGATGAATTCCAATTGATTTTCAAATTTACTCCATATAAAATATATTAGATTAGAGACAAACTGGAGATGAAGTTACAAGCTAAGGCGATATTGAAAATTAAGAGAAGCTACTAACACTAAGGTTGGACATGGTTCGATTTTTTATGAAGTAAAATTGAGCCTGTTATTTTAAAGGAAAAAAATTGAACTGAACCGAATTAGTTTTTTTCAGTTCGATCTGATTCAGTTTTTTCGATTTTTTTAGTTATTTTTTTCATTCTAAATTGCGTGTTTTTTTAAATTCATTTGTCTAAATAATTTAGTAGATTATTTTAATTTTTTTTTCATTACACTTTACATAAAGCCACTAAATTTGTTCTTATATAATATATAAGTCTTTAAAAAATTAAGTTAACTAAATTATTATATATTATTCGTTGTATATTATATAATATAAAAAAATATTACACCGTTACATAAGTCATTAAATTTATTCTTATATATTATATAAGTCTTTAAAAATTAAATTGACTAAATTAATATATATTACATGTTACATTATACGTTATATATATTATATAATCTAAAAAACTTTCCTTACACATTACATAAACTACTAAATTTATTTTTATATATTATATAAGTCTTTTAAAAAATTAAGTTGGCTAAATTTTTATATATTCCGATTTTGGGCTATTTTTTTATTTTTTATTATTTTATATTATAGACATTTTTAATTTATTTGTCTAAATAATTTAGTAGATCTTTTTTGACCTAATTTTTGAGTGTATTTTATATTAACATAATTACAATTTACTTAATTTGAGATAAATTTAAAATTTTTCTTTATTAATAATATATTAATTTCTAACAATATCCATAAAATAAAATTCTCCTATTTAATAAAATTACAATTAGGATTTTTTCAAATTTTGATTATAATAGTGAGTGAGTAAAATTATGTCTTGGTAAATATATGATTGTATTTTTAAATCCCAATTATTTAGTGCGACGTGGTGATGTAATTAAATTTGACCAAAAAATTCAGTTTTTTAGTTTGATTACTTTTTTGAAAAAATTAAACCGGACCGATCGATTTTTCTAAAGAATAATCAAACTAGTTTTTTAATAAAAAATCAAACCAAACTAAACCAAATCGAATTAACCAATTCAACTCAATTTTTTTATTATTGATTTTTTGCTCACCCTTAACTAACACTGCCCATATGACTTACGAAAATGTCCAAAAATAGCCATTTTAAAAAACAAAAATTTAATTTAGCCACAAAATAAATTTATAAATTTTATTAGCCATACACTTAATTTTTATACCATTTTATCCTTGAATCATTTTTACATCTCTCTCTTACAGGTTGTTTAAAATTTTGATTCAAAACATACTTTGAAATTAGTTAAAATGAATAATTTAAAATAGAATAAGTTAAAAATTGATAAATTTGACTAAAAACGTCTAAAAAATTGTGAAGAAAAGCAAAATTCAATAAAAAACTTCGGAGAAGATAGCTGAGGTCAACAAGGTCTCGCGGTCAACTCGAGCAATACCTCGAGCGTGGGGGGTGGTGCGAGGACTTAACTAGCCCCACGCCTCGCTTACAAGGTGAGGTGCGAGGCCCCTCCTTGAGCCTCATGCAAGATACGAAGAATTCTAACTTTGTATATCATTTTTATTTTTAATTTTATTATTTTTTATATTTTTTTTATATTGATTCACAAAATTACTTGTTCTTAATCTTGTTCTTAATCTATAAAGTATCTTTTTTCAAATTTATTTAAACAACATCAATATTTTTTTAGTTGATTTTGTAACTCAAATTATAAATATTTTTTTAGTTACATTATTAACAAAGACAATTTCATTTATTCATTATCTTCTTAACTAATAAAAATTTACCAAATAACTTTTAATTATAAAATTTTAAAACATTTAAAAATAGTTATTTTTAAACATTTTCCTATGACTTACGAGATATCTAACTTTATACATAATACAGGCAGGCAATTCATTGGTCACTTTATATTGGAGATTCTGTTTGATCACGAGATGAGACGTGTGCATCTCTGCTGCTACAGCTGGGTTTTGACGATGGGGTTAGGGTTAGGTTTTCAGGAGAATATCTATGTCTGCTTCTGCTAAAAGGTAAGTAACATGCACAATTAATGATTTTTCTATCACATGCTTCTGACGGTTTATTTAAATAAAGAAAAAAGCATTCGGACCCTAACATTTTAAAAGGATATTTAGTTTTTAATTTCTAAATTTTTATCAATACTCTTATTAGTCAACAGTGTCAAATTATTTTAATTAAAAAAATGACATATAGACACTAAGATTTAAAAAAAAAAAAAGATATGCAAACCATTTTTATCATTAAAATAAACAAAACTATTACTTAATAAAAATATTGATAAAATTTTTTAAACTCTTTGAGTTTTGTCCTTTTTTTTAAATGTTAAAGATTTGGATATCATTTTTTCATTAAATAAAAACCACAAACATAATTACATTAATTAGGAGGTGATTCCATTTGACTAGTTATACATATATATATATATATAATTAATTTAATAGACTACATAATTCATCATATGATAAATAATACTATTACATATCACTATTTAATAAATTTATAAATTTTTTATAACTTTTATACTGTACTATAAAATATTGTCACATGTTTAATTTCGTCTAAATTAATTCCCTCTCTCTCTCTCTCTATATATATATATATATATATATATATATATTACTAATTCACTATTTATGCCTTAGGCTGCTCCAAACAACTATAAATTTCTCCTTCAAGTTCCAAGTTTCAAAATAACATAAAATTCTTGGCTTTTTATTCTTTAAAACATTTTTTTTCTTTTATTTGTTAAGTTAAACAATATTTCCTCTCTTTTTTTTTTATGTTCTGATATAAAGAAAATATTCATCCTTTTATATTATATAACTCTCCATTAACCCTGATTAAAAAAAAAAAAATTAATTCCTTTTTCCTTGATTATATATTAAAATCATGTTTAACCATTTTTTTTATAAAAAAAAAAGGAAAGAAAACTTACACACAAACAATATTTTGTTGAATAATGAAAGTATCATATGAATTGAATATAATGACATTGTTTATATATCTCTGAATAAGTTTTCAAGAATTGTTTTACAAGTAATAAATAAAAGACTTGTCAAACTGTTGAGTCTTTGAAGGGTAGATCATTTCATAACTAATAATTGGACTTATTTAATTATATAGTTTACGTCCAATTATGGCTTAATAATAACAATGATTATCACCAATTACGTGTATATATAGACTTGAGAGATTTATTTACATTATAGCAGTTAAATTCTCGATTCCTCCAAAATTGGAAAAAGTGGAATTATTCCAATTTTTTTTTCAACGAAAATGTCAATGATTAAATTAAATTAAATTAATTGCACATTAGAAGCGTATAAGAATGGAAAATGTGGAAACGTCCCGCCAATTTTTACATTGATGAATGCGTAGACAAATCAAAAGAAATGTATTTTTCTAATTGCATTATTTGCAATCTAATAACTTTATAAGTACGTCTCTTCTAATATATATATATGGTAAATGTCATTTGCCCCCTATTAGATTATTTGATAATATTCAAAAAACTCCCGTTATAATTGAAAGAGTATAAATTAATTTTAAAATGATATAACAATATTTTTATTTAAAAAATTAATAATTACATATTTACAGTATTAAACAATAAAAATACAATAAATAAACAGTATAATTAATATAATTATATTATCAAATGATTATTTAATATAAATTTCTGCATTTTTGTTAAAATACAGATACTTAATTTCAATTGTCATATTAATCTAAAAAATAAAAAAAAGACATTTAGTGTAATACAATGTAAATTTACTGTTTATATAGTGTATTATTACTGTTTGACATAATTATTAATTTTTTAAATTAAAAAACTATTATACCCCTCTAAAATTAGTTTATAATATTACAATTATAATGATAAGGAGGTGTTTGGGTATTGTCAAACCCTAAGAGATTTTTAGTAGTTAGAGAATCTATTAAATGATAAATTTGGTTCTATATATGCAGTATATATAAATTTTCAATTGCACGAAACCGAATTTAACATGGTCAAGTAATTATATACAAAAGGGATTGGGTACAATTTCGATCATGTGATAAGAGGAATGGCCAATGAATATGATCATCACTCTCAGAATAGGGCAAATTATGTTTTCTGAATATTAATGGTTTGGCTTATATATATATATTGTTCTTTGGATTCTTCATTGTTGTTCTCATTGTTTGACTGGAAGATATGAAAGTCATTCAGAAACCTCCTTGGAAGATTTGTTCACATGAAATAGATTGGTAAGTAGCTAAACTTGCAAACAATATTCATGAAGCCACCACTTTTCTTTCTTTTTTTCTTCAAATAGCGAAAGGGTAAAAAAAAATCTCCATTTTTAAGTAATTTTAATTTGCTTCGGTTCAATTATCTATATATGTATGATAAAAATTACTCTCTTTTCTGTTATTTTAAAATAAATTGTATATATTTTAAGTTAATTTTTTTTAAACTACTTTACACTGCACGAATTAAGATCATTTCTTAAACTAAGTTTATTTAAATTTTTAAAGATCTTATGATACAGAGTAATGTTAAATATTTTAAATTGTATTTTAAAAATTAATATGTCAAATAATTATTAAGTGTAATAAATTATTTTAAAATTTATATTATTTTATCACTCAATAATTACTTGACACATCATTTTTTTATATACAATTTGAATGTCTAACATTACTCTTTGATAAGTGTTAATATTTAAACATGAATAATTAAAATATTATTTTTACTTTTTTTTTTATCGATCACTAATTACGTTCTTATATTGATATAAGCAAAAGTTTAGTTTACAATAAAATTGTGTTCACTACTACAAATGTAATGTAAAATAAGACTAAAAATGTTGATAATAATAATAATAATAAAAGAGGTCCCTTGTTATACAGGGTACAGCAGACACATGAAAAATATGAAATCTACGAATCTCTCTCTCTCCAAGTAAATTGGGGACTCCCAGATCCAGTACCCACCAAGTCTTCCTTACTAAATACTTATTACAAACTAGCTTTAAATTTGGAGGGTAAGGGTATATGGCTTAGGATCCAATATTTACCAAGCAAATGGCCTTTTGACACGTATACATACATATTCTATTTAAATTCCCCCAGTTTTATCATATTATTCTCAACGACAACACACCCCCAAAAACCAAACCCAAAAAAAATGGACACCCCGAATCCCTCTCAACATATTCATACATCATACTACACTCCCTTGCCGCCGGAGCCGGCCTCCCTCGCAGCCAAACCTCGGGCGGAGACTCACCGGAGACCCTTCAAGGGTTTTGCTGCCATAATCGCCTCGGTCATTTTCCTCCTGTCATTAGTCGCATTAATATTTATGAACCAAAGCCAAGAGCCATTGGCATCATCTCCCATTACCAACGACAACAAAACCTCGAGTTCAACATCAAAAACCAGGTCATTTTCGAGAGAAAGGGAGCGGGCGAGAGGGGTGGCTGAGGGGGTATCAGCGAAGTCAAATCCAAATCTGTTTGAATATGAAGGTTCATACAATTGGACAAACGCTATGTTCTCTTGGCAAAGAACTGCCTACCATTTTCAGCCTGAGAAAAATTGGATGAATGGTAGGTGCAACAAATACCTTCAATTATTCTCAGAGTCAACCACGTGTTTAGTTTATTTTTGTTTTAAGTTTGTTTCTATTATTAGTAATCATATAAGATTTGTACTTCTTTTCAACTGTCTCCCCTTATTGCCTTGCACTTCCATTCTTTCTTTTGTTACAGTATTAATTTTATCATTACTTTTTCTTATATTTCCATTTTGCTTCGTATGATTCATCTGGTCCTTTGGTGGGGATTCTCGATGGTTCTGCTTCAGATCCTGATGGTAAGTCCTTGCAAAATTACTTCTTTTTTAAAGTGTTGTTGCTTGTCTAGAAGATTATGTCTTATTTAATATGCATTGTTATTGGTTCTTGGATGTGAAACTTGATTTAATGTTATATAAATAGTCAATAATGACACACCAAGATAGCAAGCAAGATTAACGTGATCTGAACTCGGTCTAAGTTTTTTCTTTTTATATATTTTAATTGCATTTCATATTTTTTTGGGTTTGAATGATTAATGCATATGGGGCCTCAAGCGTGGAAGTTGTGATCCACTAAGAATTGATTGACATTGTTCTCAACTAATCATAGTAATTGATTTAACAATCAAAACCCTCTAATTTGTTTCCCATATGCTTGTAAGAAATGTCTGCTTGCAACTTGAAATTGAAATTAATTAAAAAAAAAAAGAAGAAAAAACAAATATCCCCATTTGTATCTTATTACAAAACCCAAAAATTGAATTTGGCTTGAGATTATAAGAGAGAGAATAATGCGAAAGAGAATGGGCAAAGGAGATAATGTGACGAGTTGATAGGCATGAAATGAATGCAGACTTTTCATCAAAAGCCATGTATTTTGTGGAAGTAGGGATACTATTTATCTGTGGCTACCAAATAAACAAGTATGAGATGATAATAATAATAAAAAAATGGATAGTCTTGTTGTTGCAGGCCAATCAGGCACCCCCTACCTGACCTGGCACGATAATGTTGGACGGTCTCACTTTGACTTCTGATTTTGCTCACATTTATATATCATATCGCTCTACTTAAACTAAATTTATATCCCTATTTGTGAAACAAATTAGACGGATTGTGATTGGTCTGGGACTTGGTTGTATTTTTGTTAATAGAAGTAGATTTGCATGGATCATAAAAGTTTTATTTTATTTTTGTAAGATGTTTTGATAATTGTCTAATATATATTGATAGATCTATCTTATAATATTGTGAAATTATTTATAATATTATATTTAATTTTTTAAAAAAAAAACTAAATGTATATCTTTATTATTATCACAAATAAAATTATTGATATCAGTTTGTAAATTTTGATAAATTTGTTAATGTCCCATATATTGAAAGAACAAATTATTGATAAATTTGTTAATGTCCCATATATTGAAAGAACAAATTATTGATAAATTTTGTATCAATAACTGGGGCAACTAGCGAAAGAACAGATGCTTGCTGGCCGCTGGAAAATTCTTGAAAAACCTGCAGTACTTCGTCGTTTTGACTGTTTGTTGAGTCTTGCATTTGCTAGATAGCATGGAGCATGGGCTGAGCTGACATTGTGTGTAGATAAAGCTTTCTTAGCTCCCGTTTGGTTTGGTGACAAAACTATTCATAATTGCAGGTCCATTATTTCACATGGGATGGTACCATCTATTTTATCAATACAATCCTGATTCAGCTGTGTGGGGAAATATCACCTGGGGCCATGCTGTATCAAGGGACCTGATTCACTGGCTCTATCTCCCCATCGCCATGGTCCCCGATCAATGGTACGATATCAACGGTGTATGGACGGGATCTGCCACGATCCTGCCAGACGGTCAGATTTTAATGCTTTACACTGGATCTACGGATAAATCAGTGCAGGTGCAAAATCTTGCCTACCCTGCTAATATATCTGATCCCCTCCTCCTTGATTGGGTCAAGTACCCTGGTAACCCGGTCTTGGTCCCTCCAATTCATATTGGGCCTCAAGATTTTAGGGACCCAACAACTGCATGGGCAGGGCCCGATGGAACATGGAGGCTCACAATCGGGTCAAAAGTTAACAAAACGGGTATTTCACTCGTTTATCAAACAACCAACTTCAAAACATACGAGCTTTTGGATGGAGTTTTACATGCGGTTCCGGGTACGGGTATGTGGGAATGTGTGGACTTTTACCCGGTTGCGATAAACGGATCAGCCGGGTTGGATACATCAGCTAGTGGCCCCGGAATTAAGCATGTTTTAAAGGCTAGTTTGGATGATACAAAAGTAGATCATTATGCAATTGGGACCTATAACACAGTGAACGACACGTGGATACCCGATAACCCGGAAGAGGATGTGGGTATAGGGTTGCGGGTGGATTATGGAAGATACTATGCATCAAAGTCATTTTATGATCCACACAAAAGGAGGAGGATCCTGTGGGGCTGGATCAATGAAACTGATACCGAATCTGATGACTTGCAAAAGGGATGGGCATCTGTTCAGGTACATTTTTTTAATTTTGAAAATGCAAAAACATTTTCGTTTGAATTCATTTTTTATATTAAGATACAAGTATAGTTTGAATGGAATTCATTTTAAAGAGCGTGTTTCCAAACAACAGTGAATACTTGTACTATTAGTGGAGCCAACCAACTTCGTTCCGATAACAATTAAGTCATAAGTGCATAATTTCATATAATTGTTTATTCTATAAGCAGACAATTCCAAGAACTGTATTATTTGACAACAAGACTGGAGCCAACGTTCTTCAATGGCCGGTGGAAGAAGTAGAAAGCTTGAGACAGAATAGCACAGACTTCGAGGGAGTAGTCATTGAGCCTGGTTCAGTTGTGCCAATTCATATTGGCGTTGCCACACAGGTTATATATGTCTCAATTTGTCACCTTAAATCTCATTTATTAAGTTATCAATATGTTGCTTGTTCATATTCTGAGAAGCGAGAATGAATGTTGCAAATGCAGTTAGACATATTTGCAGAGTTCGAAACTGAGTTACTGGGCTCAGAAGCTACAGAAGAGGGCTATGGTTGCGGCGGTGGCGCCATTGACAGGAGTGCATTGGGGCCATTTGGCTTTCTAGTCATTGCAGATGACTCACTTTCTGAGCTAACGCCAATCTATTTCCGCCCAACTAGTACAACAAATGGGAAAAACACTTACTTCTGCGCTGATGAAACTAGGTTTGTTTCTTTTGCCACTTGTTGTCTACATCCTTCTCTTAGATCAAAACTCATACTATTTCATCAGCCTTTTGAGATTCTGGTGTCAAATGTAATTATTCAATTCAGGTCGTCATTGGCTCCTGACGTTTTTAAACACGTTTATGGTGGCAAAGTTCCTCTGCTTGAAGGTGAAAAATTATCTACGAGGATATTGGTAAGCAAGCAAATTTGGAAAAATGTGTCATAAGGGTGGGTTTAAAGTGCTTTCGGTGCCGTCAAAAGCACTTTCAAATGGCCAAAACCATTCATCCGAATGAAGTTCTAATTACCACTAAAATTCTTACAATACGAATTGTTGATTCAGGTCGATCATTCAATAGTGGAAAGTTTTGCACAAGGAGGAAGAACAGTCATAACATCAAGAATTTATCCAACAGAAGCAATCTATGGAGCTGCAAGGCTATTTTTGTTCAACAATGCAACTGGGGTGAATGTTAAGGCCACTCTCAAAATATGGCAGTTGAATTCTGCCTTGATTCATCCTTTCCCCTTGGATCAAATTTAGAAATTTTATTTGTTAATCCATTTGAGTTTGTATTATTGAAATTCTTCATTGTCTGTGGTTACCAAAATTGTGAAATCTTGAGGCAACCGAATGTATTATTTGTGTGTGTGTGTTTTTCATTTTCAATTTTTTTTTTTTGGTTGGGTTCAATTGATATGTATATTGTAAGTGTGTCCTTTTGCGGTATGTATTAAATTCCATTATGAGAATAATTCAAATTATTGAGATTCTAAGCGGCTATATGCTTGCAAGGTTTTTCTCCCTTCAAATCTCTCTTTTAAAGTACTACACATTTCAATATTTCAAGACAAGACAACATCAACATTTATACTCTATATTGTTTGATCCGGATTTCATATAACTTCTTAATACATTTTTTTAAAAATTTTTTTTTATGGAAAAGGGTATTTAAGCTTTGGGATCTCAATATTAGTTAAAATGTGTAGTAATACATTTTAGTAGAAATAACACTTGGACCCCTGGGATTTTATCAAAGAGATTAGTATACACTTCTAAAGTTTCAAAAAGGATAAAAGATTCCTATCAATGACGAATTCTATTAATTTATATGTTGAAAAGGGTAATTTTAGATATTTACCCTTAAAAGAATACATGTTAAAATTTTTAGGTTTTATTATTTTAATTTCTTAACTTAAACATAAGTGACATGTATTATAATATAATTTGTTTATATAAAATAAAAATTAGAAAAATTAAAAAAGAAGTAAGCGACTATGGCTCACTAGTGATTATTGTTACTACTGTTAATGTTTTGATGGTGGATTTTTTTTTTGTTAACAAAATACTAAAGAAATGACAAAAGAAAAAAAGATGACGGCCATTATAGTATCTCTATTTAAATGGAGATGTACCACCACTTTTATTAGCTAGATCAATTATTGATGAGTGGTGACTTTAAACGGTGGTGGCTTGTACCTCCAAGTGCCACCGTTTAATGATAGTGTTATGGTGATTGTTACTTTTCACTTCACTTCTGTTAATCCTCAAGTGTTTTACAAAAAAAAAAAATACCCACCATTATTTAGTTTTAATTTTTTAAGTTTAATAATATTAATTTGATTCAATCCACCAACGTTCACAAGGTAGGCATTGTAGATCGATATCGATTGCTTTTTTTTTTTTTTTTTTAGTTTTTTAAAATTTATTTTAATAATATAATAAAAAATGAGTAAATAAAAATATGTCACATATCATTAAATAAAGTTATTTAACTGTTATAAGAATATAAACTATCTAAATTTATAAAAATCGTTACTTGATAGAATTTTTTTTTTTAAATTTTAAAGCTGTATTAATTCCTTTTATGAAATCTTAGATTTTAAGTATCCTTCTCTTATTTTTTACACATAAAATTCTCAAATTTATTTCTTGAAGGTTAATAATATTTTATGTCAAATTGATTTCTTGAAAGTTAATAATACATATATATGTGTTAAAAAAAAAAAAGTATCGGTTGGAAAATATGACTTGTGCGTTTAGGGTTTAACAGGTGGGCCTAAATAGGCAAATGATACCTTGCACAAAGTACAAAACCTAGTTTTGAGATGGGGTTTGGTTGGGCAAGATTAGCCCATCATGCAGAGCCTGCAGTTCTAATACAAAAGAAAAGATGGGTTTACTCTTCAAAGAAATACAAGCATATATTCATACAACAATCTATTTGCAATCTCCTAACTTCATAATGACGCAATTTACAGATCAAGTTACTGATTCAATCTCCGTTTAAGAAAAACTTGCTTTCGAATTAAGTCTCATTTCCAGTCAACTCTAGAGTTGTAAGTAAACTGGGTTAGATTCTTGACTGAAGTTAATGAGAAGCCAGTTCAAATAAGAAGAAGAAGAAAAAAAAAAGAACTTCGTATTAACTACGAAATGAATGATGAGTGATTGAAGGAGTTGATGAAAATCGAATAGATTAAAATAAAGTTCGTTATATTTTATTTAAATAAATTTGCATAAATTTTTTATCGATGTAAAATTGATCTTTTTTTTTCATCAGCAAGGAGGAATAATGATAGGTAATGACGATGTTAGACCTTAATTCGTTATAACAAAAGTCATACGCTAACGAGAGTTGATTTTTTTTTTTAATAAAAAAAATAATAATGAAAAGATAGATAAACTTTAATTGTTTATTGTTTGTATTCAAAGCATCGAATCATATACGAATATAGGGTAAGAATCAAAGATGTTGCACTTGCTTACCTCAATGGTAAATACTTCTCTTAATTACATTTCTCCGACTTAGAAATTGAAGTTTAAATCTTAACAGATATTAGAGTAATGTAATAATTTCCTCTTATTTAATATATATGGGTACTTTTTTTCTTTATGAAGTCATTAGCATAAAAATAAATTTTATTTTAATTGACTAAAATCTAATTGCCAATTAGTGTAAAAATAAAATTTTGTTTTAATTATAATAGATTTGATCTTAGTAAATATCAAATAATAATCCCTTCTTATATGATACACAGAAATGCTCATCTTGTTAGTAAAGTCATCTATGAAAGTAAAATATTATCTTAATTAATTAACGTTTAATTACACATTAATGTAAAAATAAAATCTTATCTTTGGCATGTTTCGAAAACTTTTGACTAGAAAGCTAATTTAATATAATCTCAAACGGATGTGCATGTGACTTTAATTTGATTTGAGTGCAACACCACCACCACCACCACCACTACTGCTTCTTAGACTTTAGAACAAAAATCAAAATCAAAATCAAAATTCATGGAGCCAATTGCTGCTTATTTTATGGGATAGGGTTTTGCTCAATATATTATTGTCAATCTTACATTGCATGCATCTACTTTTGTTGGGTTCTGCATTGAAGCTAACCTTTCTTTTCAATATTTTATTGCTCATTTCTTGTCTTCTGTCATTTTCATTATATTCTCGTCCATTGTTAAGAAGTCTTTTTTTTTTAAAAAAAAAAAACTTTTCTTTTCTCGCTCTTCAAGTAAATATTGCAGTAACGTTTGACCCATGCTATGTTTGGTTTTACTATAAAATGAGTATCAATGATAATCATTATATAAACATATATATGGGCATTTTGCTCAAGTATTTATGTTGAAAAATATCATGAAAATTGATAAACACTACAGGAGATCAAATAATATATATGATCTTATAAAAATTATATCATATATACAATTGAAGTTCTCAAATTTAGAAATATTGAAAAATTACTTTCGCACTCAAGTCTTTGAAAGAATTTTGAAAAAATTTATCTTCTTAATTTATAACACTTTTAAAAGTGTGTTTTAGAATAAGATCATTTTTTTAAAAAAAAAAAAATACTCCAACACTTAAATTAATAATGAAACAAAAAATTAAGTGTTGTGTGTAAGGATTATTTTAGCAAGTAAGCAAAAGGTTGTTATTTTTTTATAAAATATTCTCAGAGATTACAAAAAAATCTCAAGAGTGTTTTTAAGGTTCTTTATTCTACTATAATTTGATGATCTAAGTTGTGAGAATTTATATTCATATAGTGTTTGAAGTTTAATTTATAAAAGGATTGTAGTTGCACAATTTAAATTATATTTAATCTCAATATTTGTTCAGAGATTTTCCCTCACAAAAAAAATTAAATAAGAATTCTCTTTTAATTGAATGAATAATAAAGCATGTGAAAGAATGATAAATTATATATGGAATAGAATTCAAACCTTACTCAAGTCTTCTATTACGCTTATGACCCTGCTTCTGCTGTGTTTCTGTCATATGTCAAATATTCTTCTGTAGATCTTCTGTCACATCTCTGACTTTATTTCTATTATGCTTCTGACACATGCTAAATATCTTTTTGACATTCGTTTAAGCATATTTATAGCATATTCCTTATGCCTATCATTGCCGGTAGGTTTAGTTAAGTGTGAGGCTAAGTTTGATCTGTTAGGGGTCGATCCTCTAATAGTTTCTTCCTGTTCGACTCGGTCGCGGCCCGAAGGTGTCCTAAATGGCTGGTCTCCTCCCAACTATACTGGCTATACCTGGTCGGTCCCATCTGTCGAACTGGTTCCCTTGTTGATCTATAGGTGCTGAGACGAACTGATCTATTTAGTGTGTAAAGGGTGATCTTGGTCATATATTGGCCGGTTTCGCCGATCAAGTGCTTCAGGTTCTCTAAATCTGAGCAGGTTTGCATGTAGCCCTACCAAGACTTGGCTCGTAGTTGTCACTATAGTTCTGCCTGCAGAGTGGGTTGTCCCACGAAGAGCGACAAGCTCAGAGAAGGACTGACCCTTGGGAAGACTTCTGGCTAGGCCTTTAAGGCCCGACTTCTTATTGAGCATGGGAACTTTGGGCCTAAAGGTGATTTTTTTTAAACAATACACACACACACACACACACATATATATATATATATATATAATTGATCTAATGAGCTATGTAGCTCATCATATAGTGAATTCTACTGTCACATGTTATTGTTTAATAAATTTATAATTTTTATATATTTTATAATATATTATTAAATACTGTCACGTATTCATAAATTTATTATGTAATGAGTTATATAGTTTATTAAATCAGTTCTCTTTGAAACAAAATCTTCCAATTTTGATTTAGGGATATGGAAAACTTTGTGTTGGACAAATAAAAAGATTGGAGAGATGATTTGGTGCCAAATCAAAAGATCAAAAGCTATAAATATATGGTTTAATTTAAGGATCCGAGACCGACCTTTTAGCACTAAGTTTATATGGATATGAATATGAATTCGGATATCGACATTAACAGCTTGGATACAGCACATTTATCTTTGACTTTAATCTTCAATTCAGGAATCATAAAGTTGCTAAGCCAGACAATCTCTTTGGTTAAAATTAAAAAAGATAGAACTCACAAGTGGATAACTTATAAAATGAGTTAAGGTTCAAAGTTAAAACTAATAAAATTTAATACTACTTTAATCAGGCATGTTAATCCCAGCAACCGCCCAGTTTTCATGGCCAATATCTAAGTACGAGGTTGAAGATGTGATATTAATTTTGAATGGATTATGTATGAAAGCATTGTTTTAGGGATACGTTTAAATTTTTTTTTTTTGATATTGTCAAAAAATATTATCATTATACTGAAAATACTTTCTTCCTTTCCTATAATGTTTAAATTTAAGCAGCATAAAAACTTGATCATTGCTCAAAGATTGTCATAAACTAGAAAGGACTCAAGAAGATTAATGTAGTTTTGATAACACACGAAAGAATAAGATATATTGATATTTTTGTGTTTGAGAAAGCTCTGTTGACAACTTTGCTTTTCCTTGATTATCGTGGCATCATTGATCGACTTCTTTGATAGTCACTAATGCATGCAAATTCACGTTGTTATATATCATTTGCTAATTGCCAACCATGGCCTTATCAACACCATGAACGGCCATGTTGATTCCCCAGTGGCAAAATGCCAGCTCAAGGAACTTAAAAACATGTTACAGAATTAAAACTTAATGAGAGTTATCCCATGACCATGAGCTTGTCATTCGGAAAGAGAGAAATTATTTTTATATACAAATGCAAAATCAAAATTAAGACGAGACAAATTGGCTTGCTCAAAAGTTGAGAAACTTCCATTTGAAAAATTCCTTTTTAGGGATTTTCTTCTTTTGGGTAAGTTAATGTCACGTACTACTTGGGCATTGGGTGTTGATTATTTCAAACTTTTTCATGCCCAATAAAAAGTTTGATATCATTAGATCCACAACTTTATAGAAATATTAATTTAGATGGCATATTTTGATTTGAGTGAATAAGTTTCCAAGTTTAATAATATCGAATGTTGGTGTTTTTATTGAATATTTGTCATGAAATCTTTTGAAATCCCTTATATTGAGATAAATTGGATTCGTTTCGTAGTAATATTGTTAATGCATGGCTTATTTAATTAACGCGTCAACAAATTAAAATAGCTAATGAGATAAGCATTACTAATAATATCACAAAGCACTGGCATTATTGAGTCATTTTTAGTCATTTTAGAAACAATAATACAACACACACAAAAAGTTGAAGTCATTTTTAGTCACATTATATTTCATCATCATAGACAAATAAAAGTTGTATGTGAAACAATTATAATCTTTGTTAGCATGTATTAAGATCTTCATATGAACCATTTGCTTCATGTTGTATAATCTTTAACATGAAGGATTCCAATTATACAAATAAATTTGATATTCTTGAATGCAATTGAATTATTATTAGAGCGTTTTCTCAGGATGTCTATTAAAATTTACTTAAATTAAACTCATTTGTGATTTTTTTGTCCAACTGCTAAATATATTGCCAGAGAAGAGAATGGTCAACTATCTTAAAACAAAGAATTTGAATCATACAACTACTATAAAAGAGAGAATTTGAGTCATATAACGATCATAAAAGATTTAAATTTCTCACGTACAAATAAGTAATAAAAGATAAAAATATAATATTATACTTCTTAAACGATATTTTTATTTTTATTTTAAATAATATATTAAATAATTATTAAATAGTAATTTTAAAAATTATATTATTATATTATTTAATAATTACTTAACATATTAATTTAAAATATTATTAATAAAATTATATTATAAAATTTTTGATATAAAATTAAAAAATTACACAAAAAAATATAACATTACTCAAGGTGAAAACTACCAAATCAAAGGTGATTTGTATGCAATTGGGTTTGATTTTCATTAAGGTTATACCAAATTAGTAAAAGATACGCTTCAAATTAATGACAAGAGCGTTATTTGTTACCTTTCTTTTGTTTTTGGTTTCTTAAAAAGAAGCCAAGTCAACAGAAGATTTATTTCCATGTTGGAAAAGAGAAACCAAGAGGCTGAGGGCCGGTGGGGCCAGGAAATGGAGGAAAAATGGTTAGAATATTCAGAAATTTGCGTGGGGCTCGGAGTTGGAATGTGGGTCTGAAGCTGTGCATGTGATTGAAAACCGCTAACTTGCGCAATTGTTGTTGGGATTTGGCTGTCACTCTCTTTAGTTACTCATTTTTCCACTATCACCGGCTGCACCCGGTTTTAACACTAACACCCATTTCTTTTTTTAATTTCAAAAGAATTTCCACAATTAAAATCCTATCAAGTGTTAAAAATTTATGTATGTTAAGAATATATTTCAAACATAATCCCAAATTTTACTTAAAAAATCCTAAATATTCAAAATATCTTATTTTAATAAATTTTAATTTGTGTTATAATTTTTATAAAATACGATACCTCAATTTGATTTTTACAACACACCAATTTTTTTAAATAAAAAATTCAATTGTTTCATTATTAGTTTTCAATTGTATCATCATAGCTTTTAAAAATTTAGTGCTTGTGATAAAAGATTTAATGTGCATAACAAAAAAAAAATGATTTGCGTGGTGAAAAATTTAGTGAGACTGTAATTGTATAAAGATTATATTATAGATGGACCCTAAAATAATAATTACACAACTTGAAGTGTATATTATATATCCAAAACACATTTTTTTTTTATGTTTCATACAAATTAAATAAAAAAGAATTTTGATAATATAATATTGTGGATCTAATATCAATTGATTAATCACTTTAAAATTTTAATTTCATAATACAAGTAATATTTGCATCTAAAATTATTTTAAAAAGAGTACATTCGTCGAATGGTCGATAAAATAGATCTTATTTTAAAAATTATGAATCAATTTGATGAATGTCACATTATATGTTATCTTATTTAAAAGTAATTTTAAAAATATTTAAAATATATCTATCTTGTAATATTTTGTAACGGAGAATAAAGGTATTTTTAAAAATTGATTATTGTAGCAATTATAGTTCATTGTAATGAATACTATTCAAATGGTAAAAAAAAAGTATTTTTATGCATTTTAAATTATTTGATTATAAAAGTTAGAAAATTTTAAAGTTAATTTTTTAAAAACAAATTTAAAGTTGGTTAAATAAAAAAATAGCCCGAACAAATTAACTATTTATAAAAAATTCTCATTTTTCTTAAATAATTTAAATTAATTAAATAAAATTCAAAGTTATAAAATATGGTTTAATATAATAATTGACAGAACCGGTCAAGGCATTAACCGGTGAGCATTAAGCGCAGAATACACGACTTTCCAGAACAGAGAGCGTGTGCGTGTACAATACAATGCAAATTACAACGGCAACCTGCCCTTGTGCTTCTTCGTTCTCTTGCACACTCCGAATACAACTCTATTAAGAAATAAAAACTGTGAAGCCGCTCTCTCTTTCACTCTCCATTTTCTTCTTATTCCTTTTGGTTATGTAAAAGAACCGGAATCCCTTCATACAAATCGCCAAATATCACTTCCTTGAAATCCAAATACACACACAGATGCATATTTGCTTTTTTTGTTCACTTATGGCTTCGTTAAGGTTTCCTCAGCTTCTTCTAATTCACATTGCTCTCTTCTCAAGCCTCTGTTTCGCTGACGACCCTTATGTCTTCTACGATTTCAAAGTCTCTTACATCACTGCCTCACCTTTGGGCGTCCCTCAACAGGTTCACTTCTCTCTTTCCAATGTTGTAATTGCATTTTCTCATATGGGCTCTCATTATTTGCTTTCCGATGTCTTAAAAATGATATTTTTATTTTGTTCTTACTCGTTTTGTGTTTGCTTTTCGCCTTTAGATCTACTGAGATGTCACTAAGGTCTTCTTTTCTTTTCTTTTTTGGTTCAGGGGCAATTTCATTTTTTTTTGTTTTTTTTTCCAGTGTAGTTTTAAAGCTTTGTGCTTTGTGTTATGTTCTGCTTGCCGTTTTACAAGTTTGTGTTTTTTCAGACTTGTTAATTTATAGATGAATTTATAAACTGGGTTTTGAGTTTTTTCTCTTCTTTTGCTGTATTTTAGTGTTATTGTCATGGTTGTGCTTAAGATTTAGTAATTGTAATTAAGTACTATTGATTGTGTTCTTGCAATGTATGCTTTTCATTTGGGTTTGTTATTTAATGTAGTTTAATTAGATAGTGCAGTTTCAGGATGGTGGAAGTAGTCTAAAATGTCATCATAGGTCAATTACTTTTGACATAGGGAGAGGAGAATCAAACTTGGGACCTCCATTTTAGTGGAAGATAAGATGCACTGCAAGCCTTTACCCTGGTCACTAATGCAAGTGCATCAGGTCAATTTTGAATATGGGTTCTGTTTTTTTTTTTTAAATTATTTTTGTTTCTCTTTATTTTGTGGACAAATGCTTTATTTACTGCACTAAATAGTGTGGTTTAACTATTAGTGAGGTTTATAGTTTTTAACCTAATGTTGCGGTTTACTGTAGTTAATGCTGTCAATCGCCTCAATTATTTCAACTTTAACTTTCCTGAAAGCATTTTAAGTGTTTTTTTTTTAATTTTCATTTTTATGTTTGTCCCTTGGTAGAATTATTTACTCAATGGTGTTTATGGAATCTGTGAAAAGGTACCTGAGTTGAGTCGTAGTTTTGCTTTTGCTAACAGATATGGCACTGTAGTTGTTGATCGTGAATTGGACTAATTGTACTTTTCATCAATTACTTATGGTTGCAGGTTATAGCAATTAATGGAAAGTTTCCTGGTCCTGTTCTTAATGCCACTACCAATAACAATGTCGCTGTTAATGTTCATAATGAATTGGATGAGGATCTCCTGATGACTTGGTAGGTTGAAACCAAAAATTTTCAATATGTTTTTTTAATTAAAAGCAACTTCAAATTCATTTCTATCCCTTGCGTACCTTTCTTTGGGTAATTAATTGAAAAAAATGAGGTGGATTGTTTTGGCAGGCCAGGGATCCAAATGAGGCACGATTCATGGCAGGATGGTGTCCTTGGAACAAATTGTCCAATCCCTCCGAAATGGAACTGGACTTATGAGTTTCAACTCAAGGATCAAATTGGGAGCTTTTTCTATTTCCCATCTCTTAATCTTCAGAGAGCATCTGGTGGTTTTGGTCCTGTTATTATTAATAACAGAAAAGTTATTGCAATTCCTTTTGCACAGCCAGATGGTGATATTGTTATTCTGATTGGTGACTGGTATACCCGCAACCATACGGTTAGTACTTTTGTTGGATATATTGTTTTGCAAAATTGAAGAGAAACTGTAGGCTTGACTCTAATGCTGGTTCCTTTCTTGATGTAAGGCATTGAGGACAGACCTTGACACTGGGAAGGACCTTGGAATGCCAGATGGAGTTCTTATCAATGGGAAGGGACCTTACAGATACAACTCCTCAGTACCTGATGGCATCGAGTATGAAAATATTAATGTTGATCCAGGTAATTGTTTTTATTTTTGGGCATTTGATAGAAAAATTTATTATATTATTTTTTCTTGCACTTGTAATAATTTTGCATTGTGCTGCGTGGTATAATATTTCTTCTTAGCATTTAGATAGAATTGGTTGTCATCCCTGCTTATGAGTTCCTAATAATTTTGTTCTCTTAATATCATTTAATTTCTGTCTAATCATTTCATGTTCTTGTAGTTTTGGATAAAAACTTTAGTTTGTGTAGCCTTAAATTTCTTTTACATATATCAACAATCAGACTTTAAGGGTAATTGTTGGTAGTATGCTATCACTACCATTTATGGAGAATATATTTAATTGTTTGCAATCTCAAATTGGTAGTGGGATAATGTTGCGCAGGCAAAACATATCGACTTCGCGTGCACAATGTTGGGACTTCAACTAGTTTGAACTTCAGAATTCAGAATCATAACCTGCTTCTAGTTGAAACAGAGGGACATTATACAGTGCAACAGAATTATACCAGTTTTGATATTCATGTGGGCCAATCTTATTCATTTTTAGTCACAATGGATCAGAATGCAAGTTCAGACTATTATATTGTGGCCAGTGCTAGGTTTGTGAATGAATCAGTTTGGCAAAGAGTTACTGGTGTTGCTATCTTGCACTACTCCAATTCAAAAGGACCAGCAGCTGGTCCTCTGCCTGAAGCACCAAATGATATTTACAATCAATGGGCTGCAATGACCCAACCGAGGTCCATCAGGTTTGTTCTTGAAATTGCAGAGTTTCTTAGAAATTTGTTCCCATTAACTTTGTCTATAAGAATTTTCAACTGGCTTTAGTTTTGTGTCATAGACACTGCCCTCCGATATTGTATCTTTTTTTTCCTATATTATATTTTTAACTGGAACAACACGTTTATATGCACTTGAAATCTTAGTTCTTTTTCACCTTTTATCCATCTGTGTGTTTTTGCAATGAATGAACATTCCTGTGAGAGCCTAGCAAATGAGAGACTGACAAGAGGGGAAGAAGTAATAAGGGAGTTAGTCTGTAGGTGTTCATTTCTTACCGTGAGTTTTATGTGCCAGGTGAGTTTCATTTAGTGTTGAGAATTTTAAACTTCTAGGATTTAGTAGTTAGTTTAACCTTTTCCTGAGATTCACTAATAATCAAGACCAACAAAAAAAGAAAACCTGCTTCAATCTCAAGCCAGAGAATGCTATTAAGATGGAGGCGGACATCTATCGTTGATAGTGTTAATGAAGACACCCTGACGTTATTGCTTGTATTGATCAGAATGTAAACTTAGCCTTTGCGGATTTAACTGTTGAAACTTGTATAGAAATACTGCCATGAAGTTGAAGTCGGGGGTTATTCATGTACTCTCGAATGCATTTTACTTACCTTCCTCCCCCTTCATTTTCCTTTTACAATTTAATATTTGTCAGAATTTCTTATGATTTTAATTACAAGTTTATCTTCCTGGATTAACTTCACCATTTTTGTGTTGATTAGGCAAAATACATCTGCAAGTGGGGCTCGCCCAAATCCACAGGGATCTTTTCATTATGGTTCAATCAATGTGACTGACACATATGTGTTAAGGAGTCTACCACCAACGACAATTGAAGGGAAACTTCGTGCTTCGTTGAATGGTCTTTCCTTTGCCAAAATTCTTTTACCAATCAGGCTTGCTGACGTGAACAAAGTGAAGGGAGCTTATAAGCTGGATTTTCCAAGCAAGCCACTGGCTAGACCTCCCTGGTTGGACAGATCTGTTATTAATGCTACATACAAGGGATTTATTGAAGTTATATTGCAGAACAATGATACCAAGATGCAGAGCTTTCACATAAATGGTTATTCATTTTTTGTGGTTGGGTAAGAAACTTGTATATATATATTTTTTCATTTTGATGTCCACATATTTGGCGTTCTTAATTTCAAGCTTTTTAATAAGTTGGCTACTTTAATGCAGGATGGACTTTGGTGTATGGACAGAAAGCAACAGAAATAATTATAATAAATGGGATGCGATTTCTCGCTGCACAACAGAGGTTTGTAATTCTTATGGCTAGTTTAGTTATGGCAATTGCTTTTTCATGGAGCTCTCTATTTATTCCAATGGAAAAAAAATGCTTATTGTAGTACTAAAATTTGTTAATTTTTATTTACTTTTGTACATTTCCTGTGCAACATGATATGTTTCCTTTAGCCTTTGTGCCATAAATTGTAATTTGGTGCAAAATTTTGAGGATTTCGATATTGAAAAACATGTCTTTGGAATGGAGGTTTCTTTTTGCTGCTCAAAGATTTAGTACCATATTTAATTAACATACAAAAATCAAGTCTCTTAGTTCTGAAAGCAAACACTGAATTGAGTTATTGCTTTGTTGAAAAGCTTGAAATGTGTGTGGTTGTACATTTTCCAAGTAATTCCCCTTTTCTTTCTGTATAGGTTTACCCTGGGGGATGGACAGCGATACTTGTTTCTCTCGATAATGTAGGAGTATGGAATCTTCGAGTGGAAAACCTTGATAGGTGGTATCTAGGCCAAGAAACATACATGAGAATTGTCAATCCGGAGGAAAATGGCCAAACGGAGATGGCTCCCCCAGAAAATGTTTTATATTGCGGTCCCCTTAAAAGCTTGCAGAAGTATCTATCTGTAACCTTGTTATATAATCTCTCACCCTGTTCACTTTTTGATGAAGTACCTAATACTAATATTTTTTGATCTTTCAGGGAACAGCATAATCATTCTGCTGCAACATCACTTCTAAGAGGAATCTCAAATCTGGTTCTTTCTTTGGTGATGGCGCTTTCTGCTGGAATTTTGTTCTGCTAGTAGTTTTGAAACATTTGCAATTGCTTGTCCTGATTCTGTTGTAGGTAGTCAACTGTTTGCTTTACATGGATTAGAATAGGGTCTGCAAAATGAGTCTTGTTTATACAAAATTTCATCGGTTTTACGACACTTCTTGATATTTCTAGCTTTTAAATTTTAGATCACTGGGGATCCATCATTCTTTGTGTTTGAAAAGTTGCATACTGATGATGAGTAACCCATTCTTAATGGTAAGAGTAACCCATTCTCAATACCATTTAGACTTTTTATGTCCAGAATTAACTGAACAGTGGCGCTTAATCTGCTTCCTGAATTGATATTTATCTTTAGATACTTTGTGCACATTTGTAGCCCACAAAAATTGTATGACTACATTTGATAGGAGAATATTTTTTGCCATCAATTTGGTAATGATATCAATTATGCGTCATTCTCTGCTTTGACATTCCAGGAACATTAGGATAGGATTAAAAATCATTATGTTCTGTTTTTGCCTGCATAGCATTCTGAGGCATGGTTGATATTTGATGCTTAAACATCAAGTATAATCGGATATCAAGGCGTATTTAGGTTATGCATGATTCACGCTTGGAAAATAAAGTTTCAAAGAAACAGGGTATTAGCGAAAAATCTGGATAATATGCTCGATCCTATTTGCAGCGGGATTTGAAGTCGTAGAGCTTAAAACTGTGACTGTTTTTTTAAATAGGGTTTTGTTTCGTTGGAAAAATTTCAACCTCTAAATTGATCTTAAATTGAAACTTTAAGATGCTATTCATATTAAGTTTGAGGGTGGTCATTGATTGATAATGCATCATTTAGAATATAAACATTGTATTCCAATAATGCATCTCTTTTCAAAAACAACATATTGTACTTGAACGAATGGATGCTATTGTAATTAGTACGAAGATGAAGTTTGGATATGAACAATTGGGCAGGGTGACATTTCCATTTCATAGAAACTTTGGATAAAACATTTTAATTTTTATCAGTAGCAGTTACCCTCACGAACTGTACCATTGAAATAAAAATTCGGGAAAAGGGGAGCTTAAAGCCTCTTAACCTTTTGAATTTTGATCACAATCAGCATTCATTAACTAAGAAATTTTCAGTTCCCATTACAAAGTACTATGCAATCGCTAATACTTAAATGACAGTGTACATGAATAAAACCTATATGTGTCTCCATTGTAGTGTAAAGGGGACCAGAACTATCATTGTGATATAGTGGAAGAGTCAGAGCAAAATAATTAAAGAAAATACTTATCCTATTGCTCAAGTAAAGCAGGCCCTGATCATTAGAAAACTATCATCAGTCACTAAATAATTAAGCAAATCCCATGTGACTCCTGCCTGTGCTGGGCTACGTGTAATGGCTTACTCGGTTAACACTCAAGAAAATTTCTTCTATTTGAGAAATTAAGGGGACAAAGCTGCCTTCTTGAGGCTTGGAAACATCAATCAGTAGATTAACAAAAAATTGTCTCCCCTTTGGCCACCATTGATCCTCTTTCAACTCTCTCTGAGAAATCTTATATTGAATAGTAGTCTTTCATAGTATAACTCTTTAGAATTACCCCATTAAAAACTCACTTCCATTTTGTTCTCTATATTCTTCACTAAGATCCCCGATATGAACTGATCGGTTATACACTGCCCATCCAAATATATACATACATTCCCAGTATAATGTTCGTATATGTATTAAAGATCTTGCAGTCAATGTATATATCTAAGGCTAATTTAGGTTTTGAATATGATCGTTATTTGTTATAACATAAAGATTAATTGGAGGCTCTAGTTTTAGATAATGTTTGTGGGTGCAAAAACATAATACACTCACATGGCCTTGTCCAGAATGTGTAGAAAAAATGATGTTACCTTCTCTCACAAACAATGCATTTTAATAAAACCCTAATTATTCAGTCACCCGCAATCACTGCCTTGTTCATTTCATGCGCACCGGTATCTTTGACTTGGCTATATGCATTTCCTCTTTTTCAATTCTCTGTGCAAAAGTACTCTTGATCAGAAGGATAAGAAAATGTCCACGTCAAACACAGTAAGGGATGTGCACTGATTCCAATATTAGGTTTTTTTTGCTTTCTTTCTGGGATACTTCCTGTTCATTAACTGTCTCTCCAGAATGTGGAATATGAGTTTCATGAGTAGACCACGCACAATGAGTATGTCGTTTGAAAAATCCACATTTGCTTCAAAGTTTCAAAAAGGCCTTGACTTCACAACTGGGAAACAATCTATTCATATAAATTGACAACATTTGGTGATGAATGTTTGAAGCTAGACCCGATTCCTTGTTTCCCTTTGCCTGCTGCAACTCCCTTTATTTCTAAAATCTACTTTATGCATGCGCATGTTTCACATTCTTCTGTGTCAAATCCAAATTCACTCTAGTACTATTTCTGCCGTCCGTCGTGAAACTAGGACTCCATCTCTATCTCTTTAATTAACAGGTAAAATTTACTTAAATTGTGCTTTATGCATTATGCTATATATATGTTAAAACGTAACCTTAGCTTATCAAGTTCTTAATATCTCACTGATCTATCTATTTAGAGAGATTTTAAACTTAATGCAATTATAAGAATTAGTCATTTTTGCTTCTGTCATTTTCCAGTTATCCTTCAAGTAGGTTAAAGCATTTATTTCCTTTTTGTTCTTATGTATTGTGGTAAGTACTTCATTCTGCTTAGGTCATTGACACAAAATAATCTTTTCTGCTTTTGCTTTTTAATGTCCATTTTATTTGTCTTCTATTTGGAAGAAGTAAGTAGGGTTTGTTATGTATTCTCTCGGTTCTTTGTACTTAATGCTCGATTAATATCACAGTAACACTTGATCTTGCTTGCCATGCAATATTCTCCTTGATATGTAATTCATAATTGCATATCTACTTGCTGACTATATATAACTTATTTAGGGTCCATGTTAAATATCTGCTAACCGAAACTTGATTATGAAGATTGGATAGAAGGAAAATTTTGAGTAGCTTTCAAATAAATCAAAAGATAATAATGTCCAAGCATGAACATCTATGTTTTTCTGGTGAAAATTCGGTGTCTGATCTGGATGATTGAATCATTTGTTTGTCATCTACGTTTTAAAAAGAATAGAGTGCACATGTGTGCCTTTACTAAACTTCCCAGCAAAGCATTCAGTACACTATCATTGATTTACTGTACATTTTGCAAAAGTTCACGGCATGCTACAGTTTGGATGTTCAGTGACCTCATCCTCGTGTATAAAGAGCAACTGAATTGCTAGATAGTTTTTTTTTTTGGGTCTAAATTAAATTCCGATTACCCAATTCTGTTTTCCTTTAATTATTGATAGATCATATCGAGCATCTCAAATTTTAATTTATTGTATCTCTATTAACGGGAACATAAAGGAAATCCATTAAGGCAGAAATTCAACACTTGTAGCAACAGAACAAACAAAAAAGATGATTGTAAATTTAATATATTTCACGAAGTTGAACATACAAACATATCTTCAATCGAGCTCCCCGTCGATTCCATAAACAGCGCATGTAGCTGCTACAACATAGGCAAGATAAAAGGCCTTTACATACAAACAAATATGCTGCAACTCCATATCTTACAGCGACACTCAGCTCCACAATATCCACCTAACAACATTTAAAGTTAATCAACACTAGTTTTAACATATTAACTTAATACTGGGACAAGAGCTAGAATTACAAGTTACAAATAGTTTTTAGTTTTATTATTTACAGGAACTTAGATCATGACTTCCCTTTAATTACCTCTGAACTGAATGTCCTATAATCAGTATATACTGTCTGATAATAATTATTATGAATGAGGTATCACTTCCATAGATCAATTTGACAACTTGAGGTTGAGGTTGAGGCATTTTCCGGCACCATTTCTTGCTTATTCAGCTGACTGATCAGTGCATTTGTCTGCTCGTTTGCCCGAAAGATATTGTTGGCTGCATTTGAGTATTTGTTTTCCTTGGAAACACCATCATGGCTGAGCTGAGAGGCCACAAATTTGTCAAGAACTCGCCAATCTGTGACTTGATCCACTGCTTGCTCATTGTTATTTCTGTTGAAGATTGAGTGCAAGTTTTGTTCATGAGTTTGCTGCATATGTTCTTCATGTGTAAGAGATGAATAATGTAAAGTGCTAGCATTGTTTATGTCTAAACCATATGCAGCCATTGAGTTGCAGTTTACATTGGCAGCTGATTGCAGCAGTTTTGGGCTCTCTAAAAGTGGGAGCTGGAGGAAATGTTCATGGGGAAAGTGGAACTGCAAATCCAGCTCTTTCTTGCAGGAATAGGGAAGATGATAAGCCAAATTAGGCTGGGAATTTGGCTTTGGTGAGTCTAAGTCTTGCATGAATGAGACTTGATCATCATACCAGCAGGGAGATTCATGCTCACTCATTTTCCTCACGGTAGTTATTCTCTTCTTGAAAACCCTACACACTACCCAACCTTCTTCCTGATTCAATTTACACAAAAGTCTTTCAATCATTGTTGCAGATAATATCACGGCAGAAAATACCATAAGGTTCATGACATAAACTAAAGCAAATTTTTTCTATGATACTGCTAAAAAATGATTATCTAAGAAGGATTCAGCTTTAGCACAAAAATCTGTCGGAAATTAATTAAAGGTTCATATTCTGCTCACTTGTGTAGAAACCCATGTAGATTAGATTAATTTAGGATTTATAATCTATAATTTTAATAAAGTTTTGGTTGAATTGTTGTCCTAGAACTACAGCCAAAAAGTGAAAGTTATACATATGTAAACTCTCTTTTCCATAAGTTAAAATGCGTGATTTTATCTAAAATATGAGAATACGAGCTTATTATGACGATGAGAAAAAACATAAAAAAAAACTACTTGTTTGTTGATAAACATAGCTCTATGTTATTGTTAGGTCAAGATAGTGGCATGCAATAGCAATTTTCTTTTTCTCTCATGTGGCGTTGTCTTTGTGTATGTGAGTCTTGTGTGATCAGTGAGTTTCGTACAAATTCCCGAAACCAAGTGCTTGTGAGTAAGACCACAAGTTTTACAAAAAAATCCATGCATCATTCAAGAGAAAGAAAGACTAGCATAAACCAAGCTTAGCTTCAAAGTTAATCTTGCAATTCTTTTATGAATAATGTACAAAGTGAAGTTTGATGATTGTAAATACTTGCCTGTGGAGTTCCGTTTTCATCAGTTTCAAGGCGGTACTCGTGCATAATCCAGTCAGACTTTTGTCCATTCGGAGCTCGGCCTTTATAAAAGACTAATGTCTTCCTCATCCCAATCAAGTCGTGCTTAGAATAAATAGCCTTGTCTCTGCCTGTTGCTTTCCAAAATCCTGCAGCAGTTGCTCTATTTGTGCGAGTTCCAGTTGGATACTTCTTATCTTTATGGCTAAAGAAGTACCATTCATTTTGCTCTTCTGTTCCTATCCTGCATAACTCTATTCACATTTTCAAACATGCAACGATTATTATAAGTTATATGATCCTTTAATTTAATTGAAGTTGAGTATATTGATTGTTAGAATTGTCAAGTGCACTACCTTGAAGATCCCAAGGCTCAATTTTATAGAGATCAACATCTTTAATCACATCAAGATCAATCCTTGAAGTGATTTTTTTTCTAAGGTAATAATCAACAAGTTCTTCGTCGGTCGGATGGAACCGAAAACCAGGGGGAACATGTGAAAAAGTATTCATTTTCTCCTGCTGATCAGTCCTTGAGTCCTGCAATTTATATTTCAGAAAAAACTCCATATATTTATTCTATACTATAAATAAATTCATAGAAAACGAAAAGAAAACATTTTCCATGAGCTCAGAATTGTCCTCAATCTTTTGTGTGCATTTTTCTTTCATTTTTATACTGACGAATGTAATAGTTTGAGTGCAAATATAGAAATTAGAAAGAAACATAAATATAATTTATTAACACAAAATAAATAACCGGGAAACTTACTAAGTTCATTTTAATAGTTCATTTCAAAGTAAAGATTGAGAAAATTACAGGTAAGTGATAATTAGACCATATAAATTATTTTAATGGAACCATTATTTCTATATGACAAATTGAGCTTACCATCCATATTAAGAGAAGAGTGCTAGAGCTACGTTGTGTCAGTCGTGCTTCTAAATTAATTACATCTCTTTACTTTTGTATATAAAATAATTCTATTAGCACAATTCAAATAAAGAAGTAGTGATTATATCAATTACGACAGACACTAGCTAACATTTTTCAATACAAAAAGTATCAATTATATAAGGAATTGTAGTATCATTGATTATACATTTATCATTCCTTAGAAAGTTTGAGAAATTTTGTATATTTTAATATCTGACTCTACATGTTGTGCTCAAGATAATTGTGCACTTCTTAACGTATGTACTATGTATTTATGTGTGATTGAATTAAAGTAGGATTATGATATACTGAAACTACCTATGATTTATAACTTACATATTTACCTTGGTCTAAGTGAGAACTATCCTCTTAATTCCTTCTCATAGAGCAAGGCGACTTGTATTTTAAGATCTCTGCCGGTGTACGTTCATGTGCTATTATACACAAATGATGAAAATGATTATTCACTAAGACAATAAAAATGAATTAAAACCAGGTTCTTCTAAGTGTTATATCTTACATCGAATAAAAATTTAGTAAATTTTAAATATATATAAACGGATATACAATATTATCTAATAAGCTAATCTTTTAGATTATTGGCAAGCGTTCGACTCATGACAAATGATATCAAAAAAGACATAAATTCTTATTTATATGTGAGCCTCCAAAATCTCCCTAATGGAGATTGTCAGGTGAATATTAGGACCCCTAAGAATGAGCCCTAAAAGAAATTACAACATAAGTAATGAGTTTCATAAATAGTAGGGGTGGACAATATGGGTCAGGTTAAATTTTGAGTTTGAGCCAGAACATGACTAGGGTGTCACGAGATTGGGTAGAGGAGAATGTCACATCCCACATCGAATAAAAATTAAGTGAATTTTAAGTATATAAAGATAAGTATGCAGTATTACCTAATAAACTATTATTTTAAACCAATAACAAACACTTGACCTGTGACATAAGATACCCTATATTACCAAAAGTACAGTTACAGTTTCATTCTTTCATAAAGAATGCTTTTAATATAGGATTTTTGACAACTTTAATATAAATATCTAAAATAATTACTAAAGTTCAATTTAAATGGTAAATTACAATATCTCTAAAGACTATATATATATATATATATACTTAATTAATTACACTTAACAGTAACGGAAGTGCATTAAATTCAAGAAGAAATATGAATATGAGCCGTAGTATCTTGTGAAGAAAATAGCAAATTGAAATGAGTTTTCTCGGAATACCGAATATTTTGAAATTAGAAGAGAACGTGTATAGAACACAATCAATCAGACAACATTATTTTATGTAAAATAGTTTCATTTTCATTTTTTTTGAATGATTATGATAAAATCAAAACATGTAAGAAATTTACTTAATTTTAGCAAAGAAGAAAGAGTGAAGCTACTTCATGAACTTACAAGCAAGACTTGCTTTCAAGTTATGAGGTATATGTATTTACACACAGAAGAAGATGAAATTCAACAAGTACTAATTAATGGCTAACATGATCATTGTCACTAAAATATAGATGTAATATATGAATGCTCCAGTGCAAGTAAAAAATGTGTTGAAAACAAGTAAACAAAATTCTTTGACAAAATGTAATGAGTATTATATCAGTTTTTGTTTTCGTTTAGAGGGGGAGTGACGCGATAGGCAAAATGAAGAATCGAATATTAGTGCACATTTTGATGAACGAATAAATTATGAAGCAAAATTACCTGGAGTGAAAACTAAGATTGGGAGGAAGGAAAAGAAAGAGAATATCAATTGATCAGCACATGATATTTAGGTCCTTAGTTCTCTAAAAAAGAAGATAGAAATATCAAATGTCAACGCGATAATGAAAAAGGGAAAATGTAATCATGAAATATTCAGCAAGTTGAATTTTTCTTTTTAATAGGAACATTGATAGCTCTATTTATTTCATCTCGAATGAATTATCCAACAGCTTCTCATTCTTATTTCTGTTAATGATATTTTGTAGCTTATAATTAAAAAATTAATTATAAATGTCTCAAGAAATTGCATGATTATGATATATATGTTAATTATGAGTTCTTAATATGGAATATTATCAAGGAAATTTACAAGTATAAACAACCTCAACATCCCATGAAATTACTTAAATAACTTCTGATAATTGAAGCCAACGGTTTTGTTATTGCCATTAGATCATCTGATATTTTTGGAAGATGAAATTCAATGAAACATTTTGCTTAGGTCCTGGAGACTAAAAAGGCAAAACAATACAGGCAAGAAGAAGTGGTAATAAAATCATGAAAGGAGAGATGAAGCATATGAGATTAGAAAGAATTATGTTCTGATAATCATGACTTTAGATTAAATTGGGATTGCAATATTATATTAAAAAAAAAGATTATCAAGTTTCAAGCACAAAGATCCGACATATCCAAACATAATAATCAAAAATGAAATTATGTAGTGTCCAGAAAGATAAAGATGATCAGGAAGAGAGAGAAAGAGAGCTCACAAAACAAGCAACCAAGATCTCTAGCTCTTGCAACAAACACCACAGATCTGGGTTGATTGAATCTTCTTCCAATAACCGAATCCTCTAGTTTCTAAAAACAGAAAATTTAATCTAGGGTTTCAAAGTATGAGCAGTTTCAGCTAATGAGGCTGCTAGCTCTAAAGTTCAGACAAAAAACAAGTCAACAAAAAGAAAAAAAATTCTCGGGAATTGAACGACAACTGAAAATTGTCTCGGAAAAAGGCTGTCTAGTTGTCGGATCAGATCCCGAGGTAAGAAAATAGCACGAAAATGTAAAAGGCAGCGAGGAATGGAAGAAAGGAGAATAGATAGGGTTAAATAAGAAGGGCAAAACGAGATAGAGAGAGAGAGAGGGAGAAACCCTAATGATCGAAAATTATTATCTAACAGAGTTGCTTAACATCTCTATCAATATCATAAGCTCTCATTGTCACTCACTGTCGGTTTGAGCTAAATTGGTGCATAAGCTTTGGGCGGGAAAAAATGAAAGCGCAAAATAGGGCTGACACTGAAAGAGAATTAGGGCAAGCTAAGGGCTCTGAAGCCGCCAACTCTCTACCCGCAACTGAAAGAGACACAAAGAAAACAAAGAGTTAAAGATATGAGAATGTGTTTGTTTGCGTTTGTATGTAATATATGAAAGGGAGAAAATGAAAAAAAAGAAAAGAAAAGAAGCAAACGGTGTAAAAGTCAGAGGAACTAACAGCAAAGACCAATCACCAATCTTTCTAAGTCTCCAGAAGAGCCCAGCAAGGGAGGAATGAAAAAAATATGGGATGATATTGGTGGTGACGTAATTGAACAGCCACCACTCCAGCCAAAAAAGTTCAAAAGCTTACTCTCACAGGACAGAAATTAACACACACACACACACGCACACTCACTGAAAGTGGGAATGGTGGCCCCTGCGAACCCTAACTCCATTCCTTGTCCCTACCATTTTCTTTCAAGAGCCTTTATATTAACTGCTGCGAAAAATCTATATGATGATGTTGGAGAGAGAGAGAGAGGTAGAATGTTTGGTGTAGCAGCCTTGTTTGTGTAGGCATAGCCATCCAACACATAGAATGTTTAGCTTATTATTTTGGGATATTAAAACTGTCTATCTTTTGAGGTTGGTATAAATTACATTTTAATTGTGATTTAAATTTTAATTATGTTATTATTTTTTAATTAAAAAAATAAACATATCATTAATTTTTAAAAATATTTTAATTGTTTATGTAATAAAAAAAATATAATTAATATAATATTTTATTTTTTTTAAAATTAAGTAAAAGAGTGATAATATAAATAAAACCACATTTCATAAAAAGTGTAATTTATTTCTTATTTTGGCTGTCACATCTTTTGATTTATTAGGTGAAACAAGCAGGTCTTTATTGATTGTCATTTCTGTGGATTTGAACAAGATGCTAGCAGATTTCGTGATGCATCAAATTCAACAATGTCATAATTAATCTGTCTTATTTGGCAAAAATATTTCATTTTGGAGCTTTTTGAGCATGCAAATCTCTCAATTAATATGAATATCATTACACTATGTGGTCACCAGAACTGTGAAGCAGGTTACCATTATCGTTCTTTATTTTTTTTTAAATGAACATTTATCAGACAAATATGGTACGTCCAGAATTATATTACTTTTCTTAATGTCAAAAGTACTATTAAACAGCCAAAGAAAAATTCTTCTATTCTGTGGAATTGAACTGAAATAGTAAAAGAAAATTCAGTTAAAGTTAGAAACAAAAGCCACTTATTTTTACGGAAAGCACCATTGCATAAATTCATTTCATTCAAAAAAAAACCCTCATTCGTACCATTAATATTTGGACATGTTTGATTTACAATCTAGATATATATATATATATATATTCTTTTTATATCTTAATTAGGAACTAATGACATGAAATTAAAAATCTCTCAGAAAATCACATAGAAGTAAGGGATCTACGTTAATTCTTATTACAAATTGCGGTGCATTTAAACGTGACAATTCATTTGCATCATAATTAAAATAATCTCTTACAAATTTGTGTTCAAATTAAGTTACAAATTTCAGTCTTTTTTTTTCTTGATCTATAGTCTTATGAGCCTATGGCATGTTATTATTTAACGTATCGGTTTTGCTCGTGACAGCCGATACGTTTTCGCTCCACTAATAATGATACATTCGTTTTAATATACTTCTTCTTTTTCAGCTCAACACCTTTTTACAGAGCTCAAAGCCCCGTCCCAACGGCTCCCAGTTTCACCCCCGTTCCGTCCCGGTTTCTATGGGCAATTCCGGAAATTCATAAAAGTATGACATCTATGGCAGCAAAGGTGGCTCTGTTTGGTTGGTTCGCTATCTGTCTAGTTTCCCTTACTAACCTTTCACGAGTTAGGCCTCCGTTGTGCAAAGCCCCACCAACCGAGCTATGATATTGAGAAAGTGACAGTCCTCCAAATATTAGATTGCGCCGGCTTAGCTTCCTTAGCCAAGCTAGAGAAGGCACGGTGAATGTAGTGGAAAGCGGGTCCCACATTGGGGAATGTATGATGACGGCCCTGGGTGTCTGTACGTGGCGGCTTGCGGTCCGGCGTGGGCTAGCCACTATCATTAGGCTTGCAACATGGTGCGGTGATTTTGGGGCTTTTGGCTGAGTTGTACCTGTGGGTCCGGGATTTTGTGGATCCCACTCGACTAAGCAAGTGGGTCGAACTCCACGTTCTCAAGTGGGTCCCAACGCATGGTCCCCAGTGCTTCCATCAAACGTGTCCCACCCGTTTTGTCAGGATTTTACAACACGCGAAATTTGCTAGTAAATTATATTGTTTATTAAAATTACGTTCAATATTATTTTTAATGATTTAATATATTTTAATTAAGTATTACACATTTATTTAAATATAAGTAATTTTTTTTATTTTATTTAATACTGTAATTAATTTTCTTGCATATTCATATCTTTTAATGAATAATTTAAACTTCGATTGCATTGGACCATATACTCTTATATAACTTATAAAAAAAGGATATTTGAATTTTAATATTTTAAAAAGGAGGTATACAAATTTTAAAAATTTTATAAACGCTCTTATTATGTAATAATTTTTGTTTATTTTAATAAAAAAATATATTAATCTCTAATATTTTAGAAAAATGAATATGTAGTTCACTTTTTATCAATTAAAATAAACAAAAATTGTTACTTAACAAAAATATTAATAAAGTTTTTGAAACAATTGAGATATGTATGTTCATTTTCTAAAATATTAAGGGATTAATGTCCCTTTTTTAATTATAAATTAGAATATATCAATTACATTTGTGGTTTTGTGTTATTATTATTTTCTGTCCTAATTTTTTAGTAAGTATAGTATTAATATTTTTTAATAGGTACAAAATTAATATTTATTAAAAAATAAAAAAATAAAATTCTAAAATTATAGAGGTATAAATGACAATTTTTCATTATAAATTCATTTTAATTGATGGATCACTTGGAATAATGTTGTCACTTGTCATGTTTTATCAATAAATATCAATACAAAAAATCATTAAAATTTGCCATTACATTTCCCCCATTGTTGTTACCAAAAATAACCTTGGTTCAATTAAAAAGTAAAGCAAAAGTTTTGACACGTTCCGATATCAAATTCTTACACCATCACCTTCCAAACTTACATCACCTTGGGGTATTAACACTGTCACTCCTGAAGTTTACACAAATTACATTTTGAGAGTAACTTTGATTTAATTATATTATCACCCCTTTTATGTAATTTGAAAAATAAAAATATCTCACAATTATATTTATTTTATCATTTAAAGAGAAAAATACTGCTGAACCCCTTAATTTAATTTAATTATTTTAAACATCTTCTAATTTTAAAACTATTTAAAAGATCTAATTTTTTAAAAATGTTTAAAACATAAAATACTCATTGTTGAAGGTCTTTCAAGTACTAAAAATGAGTCTTTTAGATAATTTTAGAATTAAAAAGTATTTAAGGTAATTAAGTTAAATTAAAAGAGTTCAATTGTCATTCTCTCATTATTTAAATTACTAGAATATCCTTAAAATTTGAGGGTAGTTTCTTCTTTTAAATTGAATGAAAGGGGTACTAGTATAAGTAAAACTAAAATCGCTATAAAGTGTAATTTATGTAAATTTAAAGGGGCGACAGTGTCAATACCCCATCAATCACCTTACGTGTTAAATTTAATCACACATGGATTAAATCCATTGGACATAACACAACCGCGAAGTACCTAATCACACACGCACTCTTGTCCTTTTGTTAATTACACAAGTGGACTCTGTGATGTGGGGCTGCTATCCAATCAAATGGGTCCCATCTTTTAATCATGCGGCTTCGAGGGTATATCATGTGTTTCCGTTTAGGACGTTCCGGGGTTGAGAGTGGGAACTCTATTATGTTGACGTGGCACAGATTGTATGGCTGAACTTCTCCGCAAACCAATAGGGATGCGGCTTCTTTAATACTCCTTGGGTCCCACTCAAATGTCAATTTTCATAATCATCACGGTGCTTCCTGCTGGTTCACCCCATCCCCTGTTTAATGAATTTTTTTTTATGCGAATACGGATGCACTGTGGACGAAATTGCCCTTATTGGAAATACAGTGTGTTGTAATTAGTAAACATAATTACAACTACCTTAATTGTTAGTTAATTTAATGATTAATTCTATTAGTATTAACGTTCATGCTTGGTCTTGGTGCCGCAAGAATGAGAATGTTGGAAGGATTGAGCTTTCGTTGTTCTCCTTTACAAAGATATGAACTGAGAGAGTAATATGCATATAAGGATTCTCTGCAAATAAATGAACAAATAATTAAATTGAAGTGGGTATTTATGTATACAAAAATAACGGAGTTTCAAGTCAATTTATAAGTCGTCTCTTTTATTATTAATCAAGCGTATGAATCATCACCCAAAGATGAACAATCCAAATGTACAAGTTGAACATCAAGTGCCAAAAAAATACATTTACATAATTTTCTTATTTTAAATTTAGTTTAGTTCGATTATAACTCAATTGAACCAACTGTTACCCACGTTAATCAAAAGATAATCGTACTTAAATCACACCATGCATTGTACTTTTGTACTTCAAGATATTATGCAATAGAATAATGATACACATATTAAATTTGTATCTCATGTTGAATTTTGAATAATAATATGTTAAATAATTATTAAATATCATAACTAATTTTAAAATTTATATTATTTTATTATCCGATTTGTTTGATACATTATTATACAATTTAAAATATGTAGTATTACTCATCACATCCGAAAGCATAGATGAAAATAAAAGATTAATGAGATTCTTTTCTCTTAATAAGAATCGAACTAATATCCTATATTTAATAATGTTGATACTTAAACTAATGCAAGATTATCAAGGGCAGAATTGAGATTTAAATTTTGGGGGGCCAAATGATAAAGATTTGTAAACTTTAACATAATCTTAAATATTAAACCAAATAATAAGGATGAGTGAATTTTTAATATGTTAAGTATAAATCATAAGAATTTTTAAATTTTACAGATTTGAGTTTTGAGGGGCCAATTGTAGATATTTCTCCTACTAAAAAAATAATCAAAATATATCAACAATAAATAATGATTGATTATTGATAAAAATAAATTTATATTTTAAAATTAATAAATTTAGATCCATAAAAAAATACATAAAAAGTTATTATAAGAAGATATTAAAAAACTAACTAATATATAAATAAATTTATTAAAATATATAAAAGATTCTAACTTATTTTTTAGAGAATTTTTTTTGTTGACCTTTGAGTTAAGAAGAAGAGTTTAATATAAATTAAAGAGAAGATAAAATCACCGATGTATGTTGTTCTATAATTGTAAATCTATTTATATAGGTTAAGTTGAAAAATTCTTTTCCATGTAAGAAAATAAATAAAAATATAAAATTTATTTGTATTAAAGAAAAGATGTATAAATAGAGCCACTTGTAAATATAAAATTATTTTTTTATTAAGATAGAAAAATGTAAAATAAGGACCACTTACAAATTATTAAGTTAGAGAAAGATGTTAAAGTGATGAAAGATAAGATATTATTTTAATATTAAATAATATATTAAAAAATAAGTCTTTAATGCTAATAAATACTATTTTTCTAAATTAATAATTTAACACATTAAATATAAAATTTTAAAAAAATTTAGAGAAGTCAAAATAAATATTTTAATATTAAAATATTATATACTTAATATAAAATTAAGAGACTATGTTAGGGCTTGGGGGCTATGGCCCCCTAAATCCTCTAATAGATCCGCCACCGTAGATTACAAGGAGTTTGAATGGTTGCATTAAACAGTTCAAAATGCATGGAGTGGCAGAGTTAAATTTTATTAAACCCCAAACTAAATGCATTAGTAAGTTTCACGCCGAAGAAAAAATAGTATATACATTAGTCATCAATCATTACTGGATTATTTGGATTAGCAATTAATTTAAAACCCTTAATCTGGTTTGGATTGTTGACAGATATAGGGCAATATGGCAATTCAAAAATAAAAAATATCTAGAAGGTATAATGTACCACCTGCCAGAAGTATAGAATACTCAATCTCAGAGTATAGAGATATTAGATATTATTATACATAATCATTTTGTATAGAGAAATGAGAGATAGACAATCTACCAGCTTTGCCTTTTGATAATACACATTAAATTTAATATACAAAAAGAATTCGAGCAAACCCAAGAACCAAAACTCTTCGTGGGAACTCAAGGCCATCCATTGTAGCATTCAAGTTATCTTATGAATTCTATGCAATCATAGCTAGCTAGAATGAACATGACAATATTGATCCCTAATCTTGACCTATAATGGTTGATAGGAGAACTTTCTTATAAGATATTTTAGTTGGTTAATAATTCTGCATATGATTTTGCTTTCTAATTAACAATTGGTAATCAATGAATCCTCTAGGATATTTATATTATTTTAGTATCTTTTTTTTTTTTTTCATATGATCATTAATTTGTTCAATCTACAGTTTGTATATGATCAATTTTTTACTTGCACCCAAGCTGTATATGAAATTTCAACTTGTATTCTAGTTTTTAAGTGAGAATTGATTTTGGACCGTGGGTCAAACATCGAGTTCTTAACTTTCAAGTTTATATTCAACGTCATTTAAAATTTGAAGTAAAAGAGGATTGAAGTGTTATTTAATATGTTAAGGGTATAATATAAAAATAAAAAAATATTATTAAAATATATATGATATTACATAAATATTTAAAAAAAAACTTAAATTTTTTTTCTTTAATTACAATTAAATGTCATCAAAAAATTTTAAAAACAAATTGACATTAAAAAAAAAATTTTAACTAGTAAAAAAATACAATCAAACAAGCTCTTAATCAAGATATTTTTTATTTTGTCAACTTTCATATTTTAATCGTAATTTTTATGTATTTTCTTTTTCATATAGGCATTATGGATTTAATGTCTATATAAATATCATATTTTTAATTATTAATTAAAGTCAAAATACAAAAATTATAGATTTTGTAACATGTATTAAAGTTTCAATTTCAATTTATCTAACATAGTATTAGAGCCAGATTAATTATATATTCATCTAACCTCAAAGCTAAGTTAATTATATATCAAATTAATTTCAGAGCTTAGGTTAATTTTTTTGGTCTTTCTCTTATCCAGTCTCTGTTTTTTTTTTTCTCTCCAGCGTTTAAAACTATCATCTCCGCATTGTTACTGTGATCACAATTATACTGCTTTTGCTGCCATCATTGTCAGCCGTCCATTACTCATCTCCATGTTCAGTTGCCAGCTGCCGTCTTTAAACTAACAAACTAAGACCACCAATGAATTCGAAGTCACCGTTGTTCTCCTTGTTGCCTTCCACGCACCACCACGAACCATTAGTCGTTGTAAATGGCTACCATTCGAATCGCCCCTCCTTTCTTGCTGCCGTTGTTTTCTTGCAAGTGATTGTATAATGCCTAATCCTCTTACTCAGAATTGATTGACGATCTAAACGACATCAAAATCACGACCATCTCAATGGCATCGAATGCGCCCTTATGAGCCGCCCAATCACCCTGTCGTCCACCACTGCTGAATCAATTTTTATTTGTTCTCTAATGCGTTTTCTCTCACTGCCAGTATTAATCAATTTCTCGTTGCTAGATCTATCACTCTACATATGTCACTACCTTGTTTGATTTACTCATTGACATTTTAGAAGGGCCTTTTTATAAATATTTTAAATTTGTCTTTGGGTTCGATTGCAAACTTGCTAAACAGTTGAGGTTAGATTATAATTTATATAATTTATGGGTCAATACTAAAATTTCTAAAAGCTATAGGGTTATTATGAAATTATCAAATTCTCAAGAGTTTTTATGTATAATACATTTAGGGTAAATCTACAATTTCACATAAATCTTAGCAATTCTATAATTTTCATATAATTTCTAGTGTCTTTTGTGCCTCACCAAGTTGAGGTTCAATTTCTTCCTGCGTCATTGAATTTGCTTGAGAATTTTTGGGTTAACGACTTTATTATTTTGATTGAAGTGAAATTTAAAAGATTTTTAGTTTATTAAATAACACCACCCTATTAACATTTGGTGTTACAACTCATTAGAAATTCGGATCTTTAGTAACCTTTGTTCTCTTCACTACTCGTTTATAGTTTTTTAATAGCACCAATAAGTTTTGTTTGCATTTTTTGATTGTGATTTGTGCATCAATGCACTTGTACTCACAATGGTTATTTTTAATTTTTTTATTAATGCGTTTGTACTCGCAATAGTTAAAATTCTCAATGTGCTTATCACTCTTTAACAACGTTGTCTCTCTTTGACAATACTGCCTCTCTTCGAAAATGATTGTCTCTCTCTAATAATGGTTGTCTCCTCTAATAGCGAGTGTCTCTCATGTGCGCTATTATATATCTATTATTCAATTATTTTATTATTTTCTTTTTAGTTTGCTTCTTAGTTAAATTTGCAAACTCAAATTACTTTTCTCATTTTGAGTTTGAGGGAGGGTATTAAAGTTATTATCTTATTTAGTCATTATCAATTTAGGATATTTCTCATTCTGTCAACTTTTGTACTATAGTTATAGTCTCTATGTATTATTTTTTTCATATAAACTAGAGATTTAATGCTTATATAAAAGTTATATTTTGTAATTATTATTTAAAGTAAAAAAACAAAAATTACAAATTTCTCTGACATCTATTAGAGTTTCAATTTCAATTTATTTAATAAAAGTAATTAACAAAAGTGCTAATTTTTCTAGAATATATCTCATGACGTGTTCTATATCTTAATTATCACATATTATTTTCAGAATATAATGAGTAAATAATCATGATAATTTTAAGAACAGATTGCGAGTGATCATCGTGGTGAAATTTTCTACTGTCTCAAATTGGCATGCTCCCTATATTTTCACCATCGATAAGTTTAGGTTAACATCGCAGTAGCTTATAATTTGGTTCACAACTTGCACCATATTTAATGGTATTTCATTCTCTCAAACTCCTCTTTTTTAGTACATTTGACAGAAATAGATAAGAATATGATTAGCGAAATTAGGAATACAAAAAATAGTGAATACACATGGGTATTGTAGGATTTACACATTTAGATTGTAAGTCTTAACATATTTCTTAGAAACTAAGTTCTGGCTGTATTTGACTTAAACATTTTTTTTATGGTTAATTACTGTGAACTTGGTTTGGAATTGCTTGTGCAGAAAGATGGGTATATGATCGATCAAATTAAAATATTATTTCATAATTAATTAATGTTTTTCATGGAAAATAAAATGTTGATTTTCCTTGTGTTTTTAACTATCTTACCGTCACTTAATTCAAAATGTATAATGGATATCTAAATATTACAATGAAATATATAGTTACCCTTTAAAATACGAATCTTTTGAATTTAAGTTGGTAAAATTTGTGAATGAATAACGGGTGATTCATCTTTCGACCTGATTCATACCAGTTTATTTAAATAACCACAAAAATCTACGATGAGATGAGATTTCAATATCTTTAATCTTTTATGTTTTACAAATATTTAATTTTTTGAGTTATTCAAAACACTTTAATATTAGTTAAACAAATTTTTAATTAATTCTAACTGATTTATGAAACAAAAAACCCTAAGGATGACGTGAGTTAATACCTAGAGGTGACGTTGCAAGGAATTAGCTTGGTCCAAAAACAGGATTCACAAAGTTCAATTAAAGATTCACGCGTCCCGTAGAATTTTCTCACCAAACATAAAAAGATAAAAACCAGAAGAGAACAGAACTTTCTTCAAGAACATTTGTCAAGAAAACAAAATACCCATCAGCTTCTGATTGGTTAATTAACATTTTGTGAAGGGCCATTGAATCATTTTCCTTTTCGGAGTCCAGACGCACACATACACGTCAAAAATCAAATCGGTCCAATAAGAATGAGTCCAGTAATAATAATGTTTTGATTCTAATAATAATTGTGTTTTTGGTGTCTAATTTAATTAGTGTTGTTGTCCCCTTTTGTTTGAAATTGCATGTCTTACCTAATTAATGTAAGTTAGTAACACAAACAGGTGAATTTAATATATCATTGCATTTTGGTTTATATGCCATTGTCAACTTCAAGATAATAATACCAATTATAACTATAATCATATGAATAAGATATTAGAACAAATAAAAGATTAAATAGTGAAAGCTAGAATGATTAGGATCATGTTTTTCGCCAGGTATTCAGAAATTTTACTTGATATATCATGTATTATATCATAATGTGATGCAACAAGACTATAAAACCGTGACGTTTCATATTATTGAACCCTTAAAAATAAGGTAGATATCATTCTAATCTAAACTCTAAAGTATTTGGAACAAATGCAAAGAAATTTTATTTAAAAACAAAAAGATTAGTGAGATTACTACTATATTTATAGGGATTAAGTCTAATTTTCATTTAAATAAAATAAATACTAAACATTTATAAAATTAAGATAATAAAATACAAACACAAAAAACTTGATTAAAACAAAAAAAAACTCAAATAAAAATCTTAACTCCTAAATTGTCCAAAACAAAATCTAGTCGGCAATTAGTTAAAATATTTAAACCATGAGAATGGCTACTTAGGTCGGCCGTTCTAATAATGTTTTGTTTTTGTTTGCCAAATTCAAATCACATGTAATTAACTGCAATATTATCTCGAGTCGGAACCTCGCAAAAATATTATATGACCCCTTTTCTTAAAGTACCCCACTAATTAAAATAAAATAAATTATATTTTAACTTATATCTATTTTTATTCATAAATACCCTTGATTCACCATTTTCCAATAAATCATATTGTTGACCTTCGTCCTTAACAAGTCTTAGTTAAGTTCTCGCTCATGATATGGGTCTCGGCTAATAGATAAATTTCTTCTGAAAATGGCTAACTTTCTTCGCTTGATCTCTTGAGGTTTTCATTGAAATCCTGTCTGCGTTCTCAAATTCCAATCAGGCTGCCAGTGGAAACTCTAGCAATAATCGTCCGATGCACAAGTTAGATTTTTTTAGTTCAGTGTTTTTGTGAGAATTTTAAAGAGTCCTAATGAGTATTTTTTTTCTTGCCTTGTTTTTTTTTATATTCTCCATAAATTTTTTATCCCCCTTGGCGTGACTTTCTGACCTCCTTCTATAAGCTTTTTCTGTTGGTAATTCTTTCACATCATCAACTATGCGAGAGACCAGGAAATTGGAGCATAGCTTTATAGGGTCTCATGTGCCCATGTTCTTAAGGGGAGTTGGGTTTAGCGGTACCATTCTCGTGTTCTTTGAACATCGTGGGTTTATCCTCTTATTGAAGTGATTCTTAGATCGATAGTATTGTGTTCGTCTATCACTTATCCGAAACCTTTGAAGATACTAGTTGTTGGAGTCAGTCTCATGGTAGTGCCTATCTATGGTCATGTGAGATTCTTAGACCATTGGCCTCAACGTTTTCTTAATACTGGTCATCAGACATCCTAGGGCCATTAGGCCCTTTAAATTGAGCCTAGCAGTTTGTTAGAGTCTGGGCTTTGACAAGATCTAGGGGCAATATCAATTCTTTAATATTCAATATTGACGGTTAATATTGAAAACTTTTAAATGAAGTTCTCAGGGTAGTAGTTCTCAGCAATGATGCTATCAAGTGTTCTCTTAATTAGATTGCTTATTCAAGGAACAATAGTCAGCTTCTTGAATTGAATTGGAATTGGTCCTAAGCATTATAAATATGGGGGACTCATTAAGAATCGTGCGCTATTTCAACTGTCACCTTCAACTACTTAACAGTCAGATGTCTATTGTTATTGATAACGTGATTTTATTTGATCCCTTCAATTTATTTAACGACTGAGATTCTTCAGAGACGTCTATCAAGTAAAATGACACATTACAAGTGAGTTAATCTTAGCTTTCATATATTTTAAATTGAGGGCGACTATATGTTTAACTACTCTTAATTACTTTACTATTTTTATTGCTGTTTTAAATTTGTAGTGAGAGATATATTTTTTTTAGTAAGAGAAGCTTTGTTTTTTTTAAGATCTTTAAGCCATTTTCTTTATTCATCTATTTCCAAGCATCTTGTTTTCCTTCACTAAGTAAATTTTTCTTTTTTTTCTTTATTTTCCTCACATTTTTCTCTTTGTTTTGATTTTTTTTTTGGAGTTTAGAATGCCTTGTGTTTTTGGGTTTTGAGCTATATATTCTTGGTTTTGTTTTTTATTTATGCATTTTTTGAATGTGCTTGTATGTTTTTTGTTTTCTTAGGCTTCATGTTGGGTTGTTTGGATCTCATCCTTATAGGGTAAAAGTCTACTTAATCTTTGTTAGATAATATATCATTTAATAAAAGCATCCAATATAAGTCCTATGTATGATTCAGATGTTGGGAGTAGCCCGATTCAAGACCTTAAAAAATCATAGACCGAAAACGATTTAGCCCCTGCTTTGAGGGCCTATAAGACCTCGAGTAATCTTTCACCTAGGCACTCTTTCTCTCACTTAGCTTATTCTTCAGCAACTTCTTGATTTGTTATTGGAATACTTTACCTGCTTTTTAGTCTTCGATAGGCAAGTGAAATAAATCAAAGTTATATATAAAGATTGTGGTAAAATCTCTTAAATCTCTCGTTGTCAAATTAATTTTCGTTGTTGATTATGATAGCATGTGGAAATCTAAATCAACAAATAAGAGTCCTCCGGGTGAATTCAATGGTCTCTTTTCAATGATATTCATTAGGGATCCAACTTTTATCCCTTTTGTGAAATAATCAACCGTAACCACAATATATTTCATAAAGCCCTAGTCTCGGGATAAAGGACCAATCAAATCAAGTCTCCATTATACAAAAGGCCATGTGCTTGACATCACCTTTAAGTTCTTAGGCAGTGAAAGTATCTGATTAGCATGTCTCTATCAAGCATCACATTTTAAGACGAGATTATTACCATTCTATTGTATAGTGGGCCAATAGTAACTCTATTAGAGGACTTTGTATTCTAAGAATTCTATATCCCAATGATTCCTACAAACTATTTTATGAATTTCGTGAAGCATATAGTTAGCATATTTAGAATCAAACATCTAAAATATAGGCAAGAATGCTCTCATCAATAAAGGATTCCATCTATGACTGCGTAGTGAGCAGGGTGTATCTGAGTTGCTGAGCCTTATGCTTATTCGAGGGTAAATCTATATTTTTCTATATACTTCTTGATCGGGGTTGATCTAGCATACGCTACTATTGATGTTGATGACCTATTTTGATTTCTCTTGGATGTTGGATTCTAAAATCAACTCTAATGATGCTGACTAAGGAATCCTAGCATCTTCTATTAAAGCTAAATGGCTAGGATGTCAGTTTTGCAGTTCTTATTTCGTGGGATCTTTTAGATGTCTACTTCTTCAAATTAGGCCATCAACTCCTTTGCCTTCTGTAATTAGGCTACTGTGTTCTCTCATCAGGCTTCAAAATTTGTCTTGACTTGGTTCATCATAAGTTGAGAGTCGCTTTTTATTAGATTTGCTCTAGTTTCTAGTTCTTTCATTACTCTAAACAGCTAAGAGGGCTTCATATTTAGTCTTGTTGTTAGATGTATGGAACTTGAATTTGATTGTATAATTAACCTCATCGCCCTCTGAGCTAATAAGCATGATCCCTGTTCTGCATCCTCAAGAGTTGAATGCTCTATCTATGTATAAAACCTATAATAGGGGAATCGCACCTCAAACTTCTTACTCTTTTATAGGTCCTAAATTAGGCTATTTGTTAGAACAATGTCATCTTTTTGTGGCACTCAGCCGTGAAGTCTATTGGTGCTTAACTTTTAATTATAGTGCACAACTTATATTGCAGGCCAAACTCATTGAGCTCAATCACTATATAATAAATCATCACAATTTGCTTGTGCAAAATTTATTTTAGAGGTTGGTTTGTTAAGACTACGATTGTGTAGGCTTGGAAGTAAGACATCAACTTTCTGCTTGACATCATTGGTACAAGGGTTAACTTTTTTTGCTGGGGATATATGCTCTCAAGATCTGTGAAGGCCTTATTAACAAAGGAAATAGACCTTTGGGGATCTAACTTTCTCCTTTACCAATATCGAGCTCATTGTGTGTTGTGAAATGCCCAAGTAAATGTACAAGATCTCCTATATTTTTGGGACAACAAGGTTTATTAGTCGAGCTAAATAAGCCTTCAACTAATAAAAATATTTTTTTATATTAATGGATCCACCTACATTTTCTCTAGCCATTTAATTTTAAAAAAGAATTCAAAGAACTTGTTAGTAGTTTTGCAAATAAATATACTGAAAGCAACAACTTTGCCTGTTAGTCTCTGAATTTCTTTTACTGTGCTTAAAGACTTTACCTCTATTATAACTTTCACTGCATTTGGGTTGGTCTTATTGTTGAGTTAAATGTGTGATTTATGAGTATACATGTAATTTTTACAATACGCAGTAGAAGCACGTTAACAAAATACACTCAATTAATACAATTAAACACATATATCACATATATGCACATGTATAACTATTAGACAAAATTTATAAATGATGAATAATTGTACTAAAATAACATGTAAAGAACACTTCCTTAATGAAAGTAGCTTTACAAAACTTCAAGTCTTCTAATTTTCAATTGTAAAGCTCACTTTGAAGTGTATTATTGACCAATTCTAGTCTATAACGGTTTGGTAAGATTATGAAGTTAGAATAGTAATTTTGATTTAGAATTTTTAACAACATATATTATGTTCAAACTCTTTGAACACATATATTTGTTTGAACACATATATTTGTTTCTAAGAATGGAGATGGTGAATATATGCATACAACTTTTGTATAATTTTTAGAAACAATTTATATAGAAAAATTATTTTGGAACAACTCTTATTTAAAATTAATTTTTCTTTCTCCATTTTCTTTGACGCATGATAGACCATCTATGAGAGAAGAAGATGAGAAGTTTCTTTTGTTTTCTCAACTCTTGAAAGAACCAAAACCTAAATTCTATCTCACTAACCTCTCCACCTTGGTCAAATGTTAGATTGCCAAAATGAATGAATGAATGAATTCAATTTTGCTTTTCCAACATCATAATCTCAATGCTTTACCACTATCATACCTTAATAGAATTAATTGATGGCCATTAAGGAAGTGCTCTATTATAATTCATGGTTGGTCTCTTTTTCAATTAATTAATAATTTATTTAATTTAATAGCCAACATTAATTCAAATACCTAACATTTAGATTACTTAAATTTTTTTGAATGGTCAACATTTAATCCATTGCCATAAATGCATTTACCCTATTTATTATTATATTATATAATAATATTTAAATTAATTATTAAAAAATGAATAATTACTTTTTACCTTGTTTTTACTAGAAATGTTATTTAGTAAATTCAAGGTAAAAATAATTCATGGACTAAATTATGCTACTTGTCAACATTTCATTAGTTAACAACTCTTGTTAGCTAATTAAGTGATATAATTAACAATTAAGTCTTGACAAATGCACATTCCGATGGATCCTAAAATAATTATTCAATTTTGCTAGAGTTTTCTAGATCTAATTATTCAATCCAATCTACTACCTTAGTGCGCAACGAGTACACTTCATACTATGAGACTTTCTAGGTCAACGTCCAGTTTGTTATATAGAGCTCTTCCATACATCATGAACGATGCCTCGCACACACGTTATGAATATTAAAAAATAGCGCGTTAAATCATACAAGTTGAGATTATAACATATTCGTATAATCCCTCAGTCATTTATATCCTGAAAGAGTAGAGACATAAATAATCATTGTCAAGTCTCTATTTGCTCAATGATGAACTTATCTTTAGATTTATATTTTCAAAAATAATATCCACAAACACTTTTGTGATATTGTTTATCCTTACGGAAAATATTTTCTAGGGTTTATGCTTGTGGCCACAAGACTTTCTGAAATACAATCTCAATGTATCAGGATATACAACTCACTCATATGAGTTAATAAATCCCATATCTATGAACACTGAACTCTATGAGATCAGACTATATCCAGTAACACTCAATGGTCAAATTATGAAAGGTTTCTAATATATGTGGAACCAAAGTATAATGGACCACTCACAAGCCCACCGTGGCGCTCAGGTCAAAGGATTATGAATATTACTCAATTTGAAAAATATTCAATTGACGACTTTATGAGATGTTTATTGAAGGTCTTCGTGAGTTTATTCAGTACCCAGTCCTCACTAAATACTTGTATCTCTATACGAGTTTCTACTAAGCTCATGGTTTGCTAAGACTAACCATCTAGACCATCCAGATATAGGCATACACTATTCTATATTAATGAGTTTCACCGATAGACCCGCATCAATAAAATTAGATCAAAAAAATTATATTTGAGAATATACTTGCATAATGACATTTTCTAGTACATTTTACAATAATTTACAACTACGTCATTACTAATATATTCTTAGATCTTTGTCCCATTTCAGACAAGACTCTAACTCTTTAAATTTTGCTAACTCTTAGCACTACTAAATCCTAACACTTATAACTTTTAGCGTTGCTAACTCTTAACACTAATCTAAACTCCTTTGGACTAGATCTAAACTCTTTCAGATCATACAATGCCTGAAATATTACAAGCATCTTACCATTTAATAATATTAATGAATTTATTAGAAATGATAATTGTATAAATGTTATAATTAAATATTATACATAATGAAATGGTACGTAAGTACAAATCCTAACACTTATACCCTTTTAGCTTACCGTGAATTCTAATCATTTTTCTAACTCCACTCGAAAAGCGTACTTGTTAGGATTCAACTTCATCTTGTTTTCTTTTAGGATCTAGAAGGTTCTATTGAGATCTTTGACATGGTTCTCGATGAATGTTAACTTATTTATCATTTTCTCAAAATATGCCTCCATGGTCTTCCTAGTTAGACATTATAGTTCCCACATTCTTCAGGCCAAATAGAATAACATTGTAGCAGTAAGTTTCTTAATGGGCGGTGAAAACAGTCTTTCCATATCAAGTGCAAATATTATGATTTGGTTGTAACCTGAGAACTTATTCATAAAGTTTAAAAGTGTGTACCCAACTATTAAATCCACCAACTGATCAATCTTAGGCAAAAAGAAATTTCTTTGGGGACGGGCCTTATTTAGGTTAGTAAAATCAACACACATATACCATGTCTCGTTGGCTTTCTTCACTATAACTATATTTGCCAACTACTCAAACTAGTCAACTTCTCTAATAAAATCGATCGACAAGAGCTTTTCGACCTTATTGCCACAATTTTATTCCTTTATTAGTTGAAATTCTCTGCTTAACTAGCTTAAATGCAGGGTTGATAGCTAGCCTGTGAAAGATCAATAAGGGATTAATGCTTGAAATATCCTTGTGGTTCTAAGAAACTATGTCTGTAACTCTTTAAATAGAGAATTTAGGTCTTTACTTGTTATTGGTTTCAAACTAGACCTAATTTTAACTATTTTATCGGAAGAATCCTTCTTCAGTTGGACTTTGATCAAATCCCTCGCTAGTTCTTGTAATCTCAATTTCTTCTATTCTATTGTATCAACCAAGATGATGCAAAATATTTTCTTAATTGAGGTCGCATAATAGCTCTTTGCATCTTTTGATTATTCGAGATCACTTGTACTCATTTTTCTGTGGGAAACTATAGATTCAAGTAATGAATGGACATTATTGTGTTTGAATTCTTCATGATTTTAATACAAATATAAATATTACCATTGTCATCTTCATATATAGCTTCTCCTCTAATGACACAAGTAATGTGACCACTCATAGAGGCATTACACTACAATCCTTAAGTTGTATAGTAGAGTTTGAGTTCTCTCCACTTTTAAATCCTTAATCCCGAGATTGTCAAGTGCCTTCTTAAAAATGATATCTACCAAGCTCTCAAGATCAATAAAATACTCTATTAACATTAGTCCTTACCATCTGAATTGCAACTATTAATGCATCATCAAGAGATAGTTGACTCATTTAACGTCTTTTTTAATAAACATGATTGGCACCTCCTGGTTCTTTGAGTGTCTTTAGGGCAAGCATGTTGCACATCACTTAATGTCCCATTATTTAGTATTGAGAATAGTTATTCTTCTATCGATTTGAATTTTTTACTAGTATTGGACCTTTAGCAATGATTATATTTAAATTCTTTTAAGGGGAGGCTTGACTTTTTGGTTCTCTACCTCCACAGGTACCTTGGGTTATTGGTGCCTTGTACTCATCTAGTAACCATTTTCATCAAGTAGTCAACTTTTTATCTAAGATGGTTGCACTTTCTTATTATATACATGTGGTCTCGATAAAACTTACACTTTTTATTTTTATTTCATCGAGATGTTGGTGTTTGGATAGTATCTGACTTGTTAAACATCTCTTGTCTCTAATGACTTTATAAATGATGTCTAAAGGGACCTTAAGTGTAATGCAAGACCTTTCATCTTAAATCTTAGCCACCTCAGAAAATGATACCTCCTCGATCTATTATTGTGCTCTACTTCTTGAGGTCTATCCCCTCCTGAAATACTTCGTAAGTTATGGTGGAGTTCCCTTCTTTATTTCTCTGTAATCTATCTTATTTGAGGATCGTCTAAATTCTCTTTCTCTAACTTTTCCTTGAGGCTCAACAATCACCAACCATTTTGCTTGTTCTTTCTCCTCCATCCTTATATATCCTCATGCTTTATCATAGGCGATAACTTAGTTGGGAATATAGTTATCAGGTAGGTAGTACCAAAACTTATTCAACTTCAATCCTTTTTTAAAACTTTCTAGGGAGATTGAAAGGTCAAAAACCTCAAGCTGTATCACACATTTACTCTCGTTCCATATTCTGCTCTGCCTATAACTCTACTTGTTGTACTCCTTTAGCTATCTTGTATAGCCTTTATTTTAGATTTTTAACCTTTTGTCTTAAATTAAGCTCTTGGATTTTCTCCTTGGTGATGCCATCCTTTCTGCTCCATTCTTTCGCTCTCAGTAAGTGTCTAGTTTTGTTGTCGTCTAGAGTCGAGTATGGTCTCTTGCCTGTCCAAAGTCTTTGATTTTTGATCTAGTTAGTGTCCTCTCATTTAGCTAGCTTGTGGACTATGACTCATTTGTTGTGGTTCTTATATTGCCCGGAGAGCTTCCTCTTGTGGCTATTTTTAATTTTCTAACCGAGTATATTTATAATTCAGCTTCATAGTGTTTATTGGTGGTTTTGTGTTTTGACCACAAAAAGGGGCAATGAGGGGGTTCTATGGTTATTTTCTTAGCCCAATCTCTATCCGACTTCTGTTGAGCTTTAAAAACTCCTCTAGTAATTCCTTTACCGCCTCTCTATCCTTTTTTCACTATTGTAAACTCTTTTCCAATTCTCTTGTAGCATTGTTTTTTAGCCTTTAACTCATGTTCTTCTACTTCTTTGTGTTCTTCTTTAAATTCTTGAATTTTAAGATTCGAACTCCTTGTGGTACTTTGATCCTCATCCAGTGAATGCACCATGATTATCCCTCGAGTTAGCTTCTTGTTGAGGTATGATTTATTAGTCATCATTACTTTTCCCACTGATTCCAACAAATGGTGACAACACCTCTCCCATAAGAGCCTAATTTACCATGAGGTGTTAGAGTCCTTAGCCTTATAGTACTAACTATTTATGTTTACGTGAGGTTCTCAGACTATTGGCTTCCAAAGTTTTTTGATAGTAAGCCTCAATCCTCCTGGGACTGTTGGCCTCAGGCCTCTAATAATCCTCTAAACCTTTAGTCTTCTACAGTCATTAGGCTTTTCAAATTAAGCCTAAAGTTTTATCTTAGTCTAAATTTTGAAAAGATCTAAGGGTAACACATGATTAATCTACTTATTATTTAGGATAAAATTCACTTTCAAATTTTATAACTATGTGTATGACGAGCACTTTAATGATAAATAACTGATGCATTAACACACACATGACCTACAAGCCAAGTTGGCTTTGTCATGCTCCATTAAATAATTAGTCTAAGTATGGTTAGAGGAGATAACATAAATATGTCCATCTTTGATTTGATTTTATTTGTTTTAATGATTTTTTCCCCTTAAACTTAAGAAAAAAAAAAGGAATTAAAATTGATAGTTGATAAACTTATAAATGAAAAGAAATTGGGTTAAACTACCAAAGATTTGTTAAGGCTACAAGTTACAATGAACGTTTTTTAATGGGCATATTGGATTTTATAGGGCCGATTGAATCATTAGACTTTTGAGTAAATAATCCAAAACAATTATATAAAACTCTTTGACTCTTATTTTAGGTCATTGGTTTCCACTGCATTTACTTAAACCATAAATAGAAGGAAAATGTTTACTAATAGCCCCCTTAAAAAGGTTATAATTTTTTATAATAAAAAATTATTTAGATAATTTTTATTAGTAAAGAAGATAATAAATAGATGAAATTGCCCTTGTTAATAATATAACTGAAAAAATTATTGTTTGAGCTACAAAATAAAAAAAAAATGGTTGTCATTGTCTAAATAGATCTGAAAAATACTCTACAAATTGAGAATAAGTAATTTTGTAAATCAATTTATAAAAATTTTATAAATTATTTATTGATTTATATAATTATTTCTTGTATTTGTTGTTGTTTTGTATGTATAATAAGAGCAAACGATGTATTTTGATTTTTTTTTTTTTGCTTTTAGTTTATAAAATTATAAAAATGAAAATATAATGGTAGCGTATTGTGATGAAATGGAGAATAAGTAAAGTATTTTACTGAGAAAATATAGTGAATCAGGAAAAAGAGTGGTGCAGGAAATTTTACACTTCGTCTTCTTCTTCATCTCCGATTTTACTCTTTTCTCCTTTTTTTTTGAATTTTCACTTCATAACTAATTTTTTTTAACTTTCAATCTTTAAAATTTTAGTGTCTAAACACTCAATTTATTTGTTTTAAGCTCAAATTTTTTAACGTGTATTGTAAATAATTTTTGGATACAATTTTAAATAGCCTACTATGTGAGAAAGGAAAAATATACTTCAAATGTAAAATGGTCTGTATTTGAACTTTATGGCTATTAAAAGTTGCATTTTAATTTTATAAATATTAAAAAATATGAGTTTAAAATAAGGGCTATTAGTAAATATTTTCTTAAATAATCTACAACTCAAGAGTGTTATATCAATGTTTCCATTATACTCATTTTATTTTCCCAAGCTTTCCAAGACGTGTCTTTGAAATATTAAATGCTTTGTAGAGAAAAAGATTAAAAAGGCATAAGAGATACTGGGAAAAAAAGTGGGTCACAACTTTGAAGTTACACAAATTATTTTAATACTTTATAGAAAACATAAAAAAAAAAAAGAAATTAAAAAGACCCAAGAGAGGAAAAATTATTTTAAAGTTTCACAAATTACTTATTTTATAAGATATTGTTGGGAGTTGTCCATTCATGGGTGTATGCATGTGGATTTTGTGTTTAACAACAATATATACATATCTCATACATATAATGAAGCAGCGGAAGCTTAAAACATTGCAGTAAATACAATCAAAATATATTAATTGAATTAACAGAAACGAAATTGAGGAATAACCTTTGAAGCCTTTGGACTGAGATTGTTGAAGTCCACCAAAATGTTGTCTTTGATCAATTCTAGTAATCAATAATGGTGGGTTTGATTATCTAGAATGACAGCCTTTGATCCAGCAGAAGTTTAACCACTTAAACTTATGATATTAATTTTTCCTTTTTGATTAACAATTAATCAAAACCTATTTTGCTAAATTGGCTTTATGCCTTAAAAGAAAATAATGAATTCAACTATTGAATCCATATTTTAGAAAACAATTTCTCTTTTTTCTCTTTGAATTAGCTGACCAAAATTTGCAAAAACAAATTAACAAAAAAAAAAGACTTTTTAATTTAATTTACATTTGTCTTATTTATACAAATGAAATTAATTTCATTTCATTACAATTAATTTCACTTAATTTCAATTTGTATTTAACCTAACCTAATCTTAGTTAACTCTTAACTTTAGTTAGGTTAAATTAACATTTAAATATTCTAACTATAGTTAACACTTAATTTTAGTTAAGTTAAAAAATATTTAAATATTTTAACTATAATTAACTAACTTAATCATGGTTATGTTAACTTTTACTTAACCATTAAGTATTGTTAATCTAATTTAACTAAATGGTTAACTCTTAATCTTAGTTAAACATAAATTATTTATTCAACAATTAAATAAATAAATATTTATTAGAATTATTTAACAATTAAATAATTATCAAGTAAAATTATAATTATGTCCTTACTCGGTTACTAAGTTAACCTAAAGTGGGTCCCACCATTTGACTATACACTTTAGTTAACGTAACCTTAGTAAATTGCTGGATTTTACTGTATTGAACTATTCAATACGGTACGCTGCCCAAGTGCTCAAAGAGTACATTTCATATTGGGACTCCCTAGGTCCACGCCCGATTCGTCAAATGGAACTATTCCACAAGTCCGTGAACGATGCCCCACGCACACGTTACGGATATTACAAATTAGCGCGTGTGACCATACATGTTGAGGTTACTCCATATTCGTATAATCCTTCCGTCATTATATCCAGGATAAACGGGATACAGATCATTACCGTCAAATCCCGATAATTTCATCCATTACTATATTATCTCTAGATTCGTATCTTTATGAACAATATACGCAAACACTTTTGCTATAATGTTCGAACCTGTAGGAAACTCCTTTCCCAGGTTGATTGCTTACGGCCATAAGACTTTACAAGATACAATCTAAAGTTCAGATATACAACCCATCTATGTGAGCTGGCGGATTCTATATCTACGCACACCGAACTCTATGAGCATCGGACTATACCCAGCGACACGTAGCGGTCAGACCATGAAAGGTCTCTGACATATGTGGAACCAAAGTATGATGGATCTCCCACAAGTTCACCGTGGCGCTCAGGTCGTAGGACCACAAATAGTACTCAACTCGAGAGGACCTTCCTTTGACGGTTTCATAGGATATCTATTGGGGTCCTCTTGAGTCTGTTCAGTATCCAGTCCTAACTGAATACCTGTATGTTTATATGAACTTCAACCAAGCTCATGGTTAACTAAGAATAACCATCTGTACAATACAGCTATAGACATACACTAATCTATGTGTATCACCGATAGACCCACATTGGTGAACGTAGATTAGGAACTCTTTATTTGAGAAGATACTTCCATAATGACATTTCTTAGTGTGTATTACAACTTATTGCAACTTTGTCATTACTAGTAGATTCTCAGGTCTTTGTTACATTATAGATTAGGTTCTAACTTTTTAGATCTCGCTGGCTATTATAACATGCTAACACTTAGCATTTATAACTATCAGCTTTGCTAACTCTTAGCCATGGTCTAAACTTTTTTAAACCAGATATGAATTCATTTAGATCATATCATGTTTATAATGTTACAAGCTTAATTACCATTTAATAAAAGTTATCAGCGATTTAATAAAATATGCATTGTATAAATATTACAAACTAAATATTCATACAAACTGGGATGGCGCGTAAGCACATACCCTAACAAACTTCCACTTGCTCTAGTGCCATGCATACTGGTATCTTATACCCATAGCCTCCATGTGTTTCTCAAACACCTTTGGAGTTAAGGCTTTAGTAAGTGGATCCGCTATATTATTTATAGAATCTACTCTACAAATTATTATATCACCCCTAGCCAAGATCTCTCTAATTATGTGGTATTTCCTCTCCACATGTTTTGATCTCTGATGTGCTCTTGGCTCTTTTGCTTGTGCAATGGCTCCATTATTGTCGCAAAATAATGGGATAGGATCTTTCGAACTTGGAACTATTCTGAGTTCTGCGACAAACTTACGTATCCACACTGCTTCCTTTGCAGCTTCAGAAGCGGCAATGTATTCTGCCTCAGTGGTAGAATCAGCTGTGGATCCCTGTTTGGTGCTTTTCCAACTCACTGCAGCACCGTTGAGAATAAACACATACCCAGATGTAGACTTTCTATCATCTAGGTCAGACTGAAAGTCTGAATCTGCGTATCCTCTCACCTGCAAGTCACCATCTCCATAAACAAGAAACTTGTCCTTCGTACCCTTAAGGTATTTCAGGACATGTTTGACTGCCATCCAATGGCTGTCACCTGGATCAAACTGGTATCGGCTAGTAACACTTACAGCCATACTAATATCAGGTCTTGTGCACATCATAGCATACATCAAGCTTCCAACAGCTGATGCATATGGCATGTTAGACATTCTAACTCTTTCATCTTCTGTTTAAGGAGACATTTTCCTTGAAAGATGAATGCCATGTCTAAAAGGTACACTAGTTGTCTTACAATTAGCAAAACTGTACCTTTCTAAGACACTATCAATATACGATGATTGGGAGAGTCCTATCAGCTTCCTCGCTCTATCTCTATAGAGTTTTATACCTAGTATAAAGGAAGCCTCTCCCATATCTTTCATGGAGAAGTTCTCACTCAGATAGCTCTTGACTGATTGCAACATACCAATATCATTCCCAATGATAAGTATGTCGTCTACATAGAGAACTAAGAAAACTATCATGCTCCCACTGACCTTTCTATACACACAAGCTTCTTCTTCATTTTTGATGAAACCAGACCCTCTGATTACTTCATCAAAATGAAGATTCCAGCTTCGGGATGCCTGCTTAAGTCCATAAATGGACTTCTTCAGTTTGCATATTAGACCAGAGGTTAAGCCAGATGTAAAACCTTCAGGCTGTTCCATGTATATCTCTTCATCGAGATATCCATTCAGGAACGCCGTCTTCACATCCATCTGCCATATCTCATAATCATAATATGCTGCAAATGCCAATAATATACGAATTGACTTAAGCATCGCTACTGGTGCAAAAGTTTCCTCATAATCGATCCCAGATCGCTGAGTATAACATTTGGCAACCAGTCTGGCTTTAAAGGTTTCAACCTTTCCATCAAGCCCACGCTTCTGTTTATAAATCCATTTACAACCGATAGGAACTATTCCTTCAGGAAGCTGAACCAAGTCCCAGACTTGATTCTGATGCATAGAGTCAATTTCGGATTTCATGGCATCTTGCCATTTTCCCGAGTCAATGTCCAACATCGACTCTCTATAGGTCAAAGGATCATTTTCTTCAATTAAGAAAACTCCAAGTGCACCTTCAGGTATCTGACCATACCTAGCAGGTGGCCTAGACATCCTTTGTGACCTACGAGAAGGGTGTGTTAAAGGTATTTCACTCGATTGAGCCTGAGTTTCCATCAGTGGTTCATCAGTGTTCTGATTGACTTCATCAAGTTCAATCTTTTTACAATCCCCACAATCCATAAGAAATTGTTTCTCAAGAAAAGTGGCATTACGAGCAACGAACACATTTCGTTGTTCAGGATCATAAAATTGGTATCCCATTGAATTCTTAGGATACCCGATGAACCGATACTTATACTCCCTGGGTGCAAGTTTATCCTGTTGTGTAACATTTACATAAGCAGGACAGCCCCAAATTTTAAAATATTTAAGGCTTGGTTTCCTTCCAGTCAATATCTGATATGGAGTGGAAGGAACAGCTTTAGATGGAACTCTGTTCAATATGTGAGTTGAAGTTTCTAGAGCATGACCCCACAGATATTCAGGAAGATCGGTAAAGCTCATCATCGATCGGATCATATCCAATAAAGTCTGATTCCTCCTCTCCGATACACCATTGTGTTGCGGAGTACCTGGAGGACTATATTGAGCTAGAATCCCATTCTCTTTTAAATAATCCGAAAATTCACCGCTCATGTATTCACCGCCTCGATTTGATCGAAGGCACTTGATGTACATTCCGGTTTGTTTCTCTACTTCAAGTCGGAATTCTTTGAACTTTTCAAAGGTTTCTGACTTATGTTTCAAAAGAAACATATACCCATATCGTGACAAATCATCGATAAAAAGTATAAAGTATCGAAATCCACCCATGGCAGTATGATTCATTGGACCGCATACATCTGTATGTACAAGTTCTAATAAATCTGAGGCACGGTGTCCAACACCTGCAAATGGAGATTTGGTCAACTTTCCCTGAATGCATGATTCACAAACTGGATAAGACTGTATGGTCAGATCAGGTATCTGTCCATCCTTAACCAGACGGGTTAGGCGTCTCACACCTATATGACCTAATCTCATATGCCATATTTTCGTTTCATTTAAAGTTTCCGAATTTCTACTAGTACTAGCTTGCATACTCATGACACTGCTTGTTGTATCTAATATATAATGCCCATTCACTAACCGACAATCAGCTAATAAAACATCATACATATCATATAATAATAAGGAACAGTTTCGAATATTCATATGATACCCTTCACTGTCAAGTACAGAAAGGGATATTATCTGTCTGATGATACTGGGAACAAAATAACAATTATTTAATACAACATATTTATTACATGGGAGAAGTAAATACAAATGTCCTACAGCTTCAACCTGCAGGAAATCTCCGTTTCCAGCTCGAAGCTTTACCTCTCCTGGCTGTAGCAATCTAACTTTCCTCAGACCCTGTAACATATTACAGATGTGAGAAGGACATGTTGTATCTAATACCCAGCCTGCATTAGCATCAAATGCTAAAGAAATGTCAATGATAGGAAAGCAAATACCTGAGGGAGCCTTCTTCAAGCTTGCAAGATACTTAGGGCAGTTACGTTTCCAATGCCCTTCCTCGCTGCAAAAGAAACATTTTCCTTTTGCCTTGCTCTTCTCTAGTGGTTTGGATATCGGTAGCTTCTGAGGACCAATTCGGAGTGTCTGCTTCATCTTCTGTTTCTTCTTCCCTTTGGACTTCCCAGAAGCCTTCGGGGTAGAAGATGAAGCACCCTGAATGAGGAGAGCAGAGCCTCCTTTATGAATATCCTCATATGCTGTCCTCAACATGTTATGAAGTTCAGCATATATAGGGGTTAATTCTTGCATATTAAAGTTCATGATGAATTGCGAAAATGACCCCGGAAGCGACTGGAGAATCAAACTATTCCCCAAACTATTGTTTAAAGAAATTTCCATAGTCTCAAGCATCTCAATATATCTGATAATTTTAAGGACATGAGGACTCACTGGACTACCCTCAGGAAGTCTAGCCTGAAAAAGTGCTTTGGCGACACGATATATCTCGATCTGAGGTCTATCACCAAAGAGCTCCTTCAGGTGGAGCATGATGCTACCAGCATTCTCCATATGGAGATGCTCTCTCTGTAGGTCATGAGACATCGAGGCAAGGATGTAAGATTTAACTTTTAAATCTTCATCCAACCATTTCTGATATGTCACCCTTTCTTCTGGGGTGGCATTAACAGAAACTCCTGAGGGCATTTTCTGATCAACAATATACCCAAGCCTTTCAGAATTCAGAACAATTCTGAAATTAGTCATCCATTCTGAATAGTTATCAGCACCCTTGAGTTGGTTGGCATCTAAAATGCGCATCAGAGGGTTGTTTGAAGCCATATTAATCTTCACAAGACAAAATAAAATAGATATGTATCAGCGGATTATTAATTAATCAAATCGCTAATTAAAACGTTTTAAATCATGGGTATAACAATTATACTATTTTTTAATTTAAAAACGCCCTCCCACTGCTTTACATAATCCCTTTAATCTCTCTAACGAGATAACGATAGTTTAAGAATATTTTAAACTATACAGTGAGAAGTAGACCCTATTGGCATTTTACTCCAGTCTCACGCTAAAGCAATATTGGCCTTTGTAAACCCAATAGGTAGACAACTCTTGTCAATTGCAACTCTTGCAACTCTTACAACTGATCCTAAATACACCTTATCCTCACGCTAAAGCAATATTAGGTAAGTGTATTTCAGATTAACTTGTCAATCATCAAATATATGTTACTGACATTATCCTCACACTAAAGCAATATTGGATAACATGTTCGCATATATTTGACTCATCTCATGGTTTACCGGTATTAGATTAAATCACACCGACCAAATCCCTCACGCTAAAGCAATATTGGGAAAGACCATAGTAACCTATCTAATACCGTATTGACAAGACGGATCATTAAAATATTAACACATAACACAATAATTTTTAATCTGATTAAGAGAGATTTTAAATACAGGCACTCATCTCATGAGAAGGTTATTATCAATCAATTATTCAATCATGTGCAAACACAACTAACCCCCATCAGTGGGGTTCCCTTGTGATTACCAACATGAAAAAAAAAATAATATTTTTGGTTTATCATGTAAACTAATAACTCTTATTATTACAACTCATAAACCCCCACATGCATAAAAAAAATTAAAAAATACTCTTTTTTTTTTTATGAACGCTGCCGCGCTATCCTTTCAGCGCTGCAGCGCTAGGGCTTCAAAAGTGTCAGCGCGGAGGCGCTCGTTTAACACCGCTGGGGCGCTGCAAAGCAGTGCTTCCAGCGCTGGCGCGCCATGTACTCAGCGCCCCTGCGATATCCATCGCTGGCGCGTTATACACGTAGCGCCCCAGCGTTCATATGAACGCAGCCGCGCTGAACATGAGCGCTGCGGCGTTCCAGGGACAGTTTTTCCAGTTTTGCATTTTCAACACTTGAATTGCATCCGAACATCCCCAGAACTTGTCATACTACTTAACTAACATTTAGCCAACATTAAAAACACCCAAAACAACACAAAATTGCTCTGATACCAATTGTTGGGAGTTGTCCATTCATGGGTGTATGCATGTGGATTTTGTGTTTAACAACAATATATACATATCTTATACATATAATGAAGCAGCGGAAGCTTAAAACATTGCAGTAAACACAATCAAAATATATTAATTGAATTAACAGAAACAAAATCGAGGAATAACCTTTGAAGCCTTTGGAAGGAGATTGTTGAAGTCCACCAAAATGTTGTATTTGATCAATTCTAGTAATCAACAATAGTGGGTTTGATTATCTAGAATGACAGCCTTTGATCCAGCAGAAGTTTAACCACTTAAACTTATGATATTAATTTTTCCTTGTTGATTAACAATTAATCAAAACCTATTTTGCTAAATTGGTTTTATGCCTTAAAAGAAAATAATGAATTCAACTTTTGAATCCATATTTTAGAAAACAATTTCTCTTTTTTCTCTTTGAATTGGCTGACCAAAATTTGCAAAAACAAATTAACAAAAAAAAAAAAGACTTTTTAATTTAATTTACATTTGTCTTATTTATACAAATGAAATTAATTTCATTTCATTACAATTAATTTCACTTAATTTCAATTTGTATTTAACCTAACCTAATCTTAGTTAACTCTTAACTTTAGTTAGGTTAAATTAACATTTAAATATTCTAACTATAGTTAACACTTAACTTTAGTTAAGTTAAAGAACATTTAAATATTTTAACTATAATTAACTAACTTAATCATGGTTATGTTAACTTTTACTTAACCATTAAGTATTGTTAATCTAATTTAACTAAATGGTTAACTCTTAACCTTAGTTAAACATAAATTATTTATTCAACAATTAAATAAATAAATATTTATTAGAATTATTTAACAATTAAATAATTATCAAGTGAAATTACAATTATGTCCTTACTCGGTTACTAAGTTAACCTAAAGTGGGTCCCACTATTTGACTATACACTTTAGTTAACGTAACCTTAGTAAATTGCTGGATTTTACTGTATTGAACTATTCAATACGGTACGCTGCCCAAGTGCTCAAAGAGTACATTTCATATTGGGACTCCCTAGGTCCACGCCCGATTCGTCAAATGGAACTATTCCATAAGTCCGTGAACGATGCCCCACGCACACGTTACGGATATTACAAATTAGCGCGTTAGACCATACATGTTGAGGTTACTCCATATTCATATAATCCTTCCGTCATTATATCCAGGATGAACGGGATACAGATCATTACCGTCAAATCCCGATAATTTCATCCATTACTATATTATCTCCAAATTCGTATCTTTATGAACAATATACGCAAACACTTTTGCTATAATGTTCGAACCTGTAGGAAACTCCTTTCCCAGGTTGATTGCTTACGGCCATAAGACTTTACAAGATACAATCTAAAGTTCAGATATACAACCCATCTATGTGAGCTGGCGGATTCTATATCTACGCACACCGAACTCTATGAGCATCGGACTATACCCAGCGACACGTAGCGGTCAGACCATGAAAGGTCTCTGACATATGTGGAACCAAAGTATGATGGATCTCCCACAAGTTCACCGTGGCGCTCAGGTCGTAGGACCACAAATAGTACTCAACTCGAGAGGACCTTCCTTTGACGGTTTCATAGGATATCTATTGGGGTCCTCTTGAGTCTGTTCAGTATCCAGTCCTAACTGAATACCTGTATGTCTATATGAACTTCAACCAAGCTCATGGTTAACTAAGAATAACCATCTGTACAATACAGCTATAGACATACACTAATCTATGTGTATCACCGATAGACCCACATTGGTGAACGTAGATTAGGAACTCTTTATTTGAGAAGATACTTCCATAATGACATTTCTTAGTGTGTATTACAACTTATTGCAACTTTGTCATTACTAGTAGATTCTCAGGTCTTTGTTACATTATAGATTAGGTTCTAACGTTTTAGATCTCGCTGGCTATTATAACCTGCTAACACTTAGCATTTATAACTATCAGCTTTGCTAACTCTTAGCCATGGTCTAAACTTCTTTAAACCAGATATGAATTCATTTAGATCATATCATGTTTATAATGTTACAAGCTTAACTACCATTTAATAAAAGTTATCAGTGATTTAATAAAATATGCATTGTATAAATATTACAAACTAAATATTCATACAAACTGGGATGGCGCGTAAGCACATACCCTAACAGATATCATATAAAAAAAATTCATTTATTTTACCTTAAGGGAGAGAGACTTGAACACGTACCCTCATAATTTAAAGGGTGAGGCTTAAATGTAGAAATAAAAATTTTATAAAGTTGAAGTTTAATTTATGGAGGATTTTAATATTGGACTTGAAATTTTGAGCGAGTTAAATCATAAAAATACCTACAAGATTAAAATTATAAAATTTTATAGTTAAACTTAACCTTTAGACTCTAAGTTCGCCTCTAATCATGAGTCTATATTTTTGACCATTTAAAAAAAATTAATTTAAATATTACATAAATTAATAAATTACAAGAGCTTGTTGTTGAAGATAGTCTCTCAATGCTTCGCTATCATGCCAATTGATTATAAATAAATGAAAATTGTTGATCCAAAAATTTAGATAGCTTACAAATCAACGAGTTAAATTAATATTTTGTTGATAAATTATCAATTGAGATTAACAAAATAAAGATAAGTAGATAAAGAGATACTGATTGTTCAATCTAATTCAGGCATACGTCTACTTTATCAAATTTTTAGACTCACTCATATACACTATTAATAAAGTATTTATAACAACATGGTTACAAGAGTATTACGAAGAGAATAATGAAAGAAAATTCCACCGAGATTGTAGTATTGAGAAAGTTGGTTGCCTTGGATGTATTAGATGCCATCCTTCATTGTTGAGTGCTATTTTTTTATAAGTATTGTTGGTAGAGTCTTTTAAGAATAACATAATCCTTATTAATTTTCCAATAAATTTCATAATTAAAGGATAATAACTCTTCCAATTAATTCCACACTTAAGGATATGATTCTATAATTTTAAGGATAAAGACCCCTCTTCTTTAGAATTATGGTTGACCTTAAAATTCAGGTGGGGAATAGAGGTCCCTCAATTTTTAATATTAACTTATTGATACTAAAAACTTTATTGTATTTCTTGGACTGGAAGATTTTACCTTCGAATTTTGGGTCTATTTTAGGGTGTTCATATAGTGAGAGCCCTAGGTTTGCTGACGATAAACACCTTTATTATAACCTAGAGGATTGGGTTTTGTAATCAAATCTACTAGCGATGGAGCTTAGGATTTCATGCTTTATCTCTGCTCATGCTGGGGTGCATAACTTCCTATGCTGAGGCTTGGGGCATCATGCATACAATTTTCATGTTTAAGACAATTCTAGTTAGTGGTGAAGCTCGCTGCTCCACGTACTAAACTATTTTTGTTAAAATAGTGCTTTGCGTGGAGCATGAGTCTCTATGTATATGGTTTTGACAACTTTTCTTTTTACAGAGGAGTTTGGGACTCTACATGATGGGCTTTGGTGATTTCTTGCCTACGGTGGAGCTTAGGACTTCACATGTAAGGTTTTAATAATTTCTTGCCTACGGTAGGGCTTACAACTCCATGCATAAGGCTTTGGACTACTTATGGAAGGGCTTGTGACCTTCACATAAAGCCTTAATAAATCTCGCGCATAAGGACTTGAACCACTTATAAAAGCGCTTAGGATACATCGCATAAGGTCTTGATGATTTAATTTATGGCAGGGCTCAAGACCTTACACATAAGAACTTAAAATATTTATAGAAGGGCTCAAGACCCTTATATAAGGTTTAAAACTTATATAGAAGGGCTCTAAACTTCTTACATAAGGTTTTAATTTTCATCTTATGGAATGGCTCAAAGCCTCTCGCGTAAGATCTTGAGTTTTATATTATGGAATGGTTTGGGATCCCCTGCATAAGGTTTTAAGTTTTATTTTATCAAAAGGCTCAAGACCCACTACATAAGGTCTCAAGTTTCATCTTATGAAAGGGCTCAATACCCTATATAAGGTCTTGAATTTCATCTTATGGAGGGGTTTGAGACCCCTCACATAAGGTCTTGAGTTTCATCTTATGGAATGGCTCGGGACCCCTACATAAGGTCTTAAGTTTCATTTTACTAAAAATTTTAGGACCCATTGTATAAAGTTTTAAATTTCATCTTACGGAAAGACTTAGGACCTTCTATATATGGTCTTGAATTTCATCGTTTGAAAGAGCCTGAGATTCCTCTCATAAAGTCTTAAGGTTTATCTTATGGAAGAGCTTGAGACCTCTTACATAAAGTCTTAAGTTTCATCTTATAGAATTACTCAGAATCCCCCTTCCTCTATAAAATCATAAGGTTCATCTTATGAAAAGGCTCGTTACCCTCGTATAAGGTCTTGATTTTACTTTTTGGAAGGGCTCAAAACCATCCTTTACTTCTTGAATTTCATCTTATAGAAGAGCTTAGGACACCTCCCATAAACTCTTGAGTTTCATCTTATAGAAAGGTTTAGGACCCTTGCCTAAGGTCTTAAACTGGCGTAATCCGTCTATGGGGGGCTCGGGTGCTTCATTATTTTGCTCATCTAATTGGTTAGAGGTTCAGACCATATGATATAAGAAAACATGTAGTTAATAAATAATAGTGAGTGAAAAAGCTTACATAGTCGGGTTCGGTGAAAGCTTGAGTTTTTAAGTGCTCAACCTCGTGGAGGCCTAAGTTTTAAGTGCTTAGACTTTTGGGGCTTAAGTGTGTGAGCTCAGGGAGAGCTTAGGTGTTTAATCTTAGGGCAGACTTTTGAGCTTGGCCTTAAAGAGGAGTTAGATGGTTGGCCTTGAGGCAGACTTAGATGGTCGACCTCGAGGCAAGGTTAAATGGCCTGCCTTGAGGCAGACTTTTGTTCTCAACCTTGAGGTAGAGTTAGGTGGTTAGCCTCGGGACAGACATAGTTGGTCGGCCTCGATGCTGATTTTTTAGTTTTGGTTTGGTAAGATCTTAAGTGGTGTTTAGATAGAGTTTAGGTGTTCAAGGTTCTTGATTTTCGAGTCCTTAAGTAGTTAGGCTTCTTTAGAGCCTAAGTGGTTCTGCTCAGGTAGAATTTAGGTGCTTGGAGTTCTTAGATAGAGTTTTAATTAGGCTCTTTGAGAGTCTAAGTAGTTGTGCTTTGGGTTCTTAGTGATAGCTTAAGTAGTTGGGCTTATTGAGAGCCTAAATGGTCAGGTTCAAGATTCTAAGTGAGAGCTTAAGTAGTTGAGCTCTTTGAGAGCCTAAATAGTTAGGCTCGAGTAAAGTTTAAGAGATTAGGGTCTTTAGTGGTTAACCTCGGAAAGAAAAATATTTTGTTAAGGGTTTATATAAAAAATGTTAAAAGTATTGAGTTAAATATGATTTTTTTGAATAATATAGAGAGCTTTAATCAAAAAATTCAATAAAGCCCTGACTTCACTTTTCTTTTGGCATTTCTTTTTTTTTCTTCTTCCATATTTTTTTAATCTTCTTTCACTATTATTTTTTGTCTTCTTTCACTTCTTTTTTTAAAAGGCAATGCCTCTTCTTTTAACTTTTTCAAGAGTTACAACTTTGTTTCTTAATTTTTTTTATTCAATAGTTTTTTTTCTTTTTTTATATAATTAAAAAAAAAACTTTCTTTACTCGAGGCATTACAATGCCTCCCCTTTTTTTAACCCAATAGTCCTTTTTTTAAGGATCAATACCCAGCTTCCATTCTTTTTCCTAAGGACAACCTCTACTCTTTTTTTTTCTTTTTTTTTTAATTTTTTTAAGGAGGGATTAGGTCCAACCTTGATTTTTATTTTTTATTTTTCCCAAGTCTGAGGCAGATATTTTAGTATTTCTTTTTCTTTTTCAACCATGTTGTTGATGACCTATTTTCTTCTTCATTTGAGGAGTGATTTTCACTCATTTTCTTTGTTATAAACATTGGCAAGTTATCTTTTTCTTCTTTTAGTTGCAAAGATTATTTTGCCACAAATCAATTAAAAATACAGGGATTAGCATCATAATTTTCTAATTAAGATGGATAGAGTTTGTATTACTCAAAAGAATAAAATTAAAACATATCATTAAAAAAACAAATTAATATAAAAATTTAATCAAAATAAAATCCTTATCTTTAGATCATTAATTTCCATAGTCAGCCTTCATATTTTTTGTTGCATTCTTCGCAGACGAAACCAAATTGTTGACCTATAAATTTGGATAACTTTCAATTCAATAAGTTAAATTTGAGTTTTGTTAGAAAAATCATCAATTGAGATTTACAATATAAAGATAAGCAAATAAAGAGATACTGATGTATAGTGGTTTATCCCAAATCGAGCTTACATTCACTTTATTGAGCTTTATGGGTATTCACAAATATTTAGCATTGCATGTAATAATCGTAAGTGCACGAGTTATGAGCAAGTAATAAAGTGATGAGAAAGTATAATTTTCATAAGGATTGATCTTCTAAATTAATGCTAATTACTATGAATTTTAACAACTCAATTTTATCTAGGCTAATTTAATTGTAAGATGATTACAAAAATTAAAAGAAAGTAAATAACAAATTAACAAATTGAGGAGATAAGAAATCTAAAATTAAGAGGTCTTAGGGTTTTGATTCCACTCTAAATTTCCTATGTTCTTTGTGTTTAATGATTATCAATTAATCTTCTAAATTCATTAAACAAGGGGATCAATATTAATCTCATTACCTCTCCTGAGGGTCAAGTGAGATGTTATGCATATGTATGTAAATTGATATCTCTATCTAACTTGTGTATCTATATATTTATTAAGCAACCTTTAAAAAATTATCCAAATATTATTAATCTCCCAACATAGTAATAACTAGAGTTATGCTCAAATGAGTTAATTTTTTCTAAGCATAAAACTTATAAGTTTAAATCATCTAATCCATTTCCTAACAAATTAGAAGCATAAAGTTTCACAAAAAGCATAAATGAATAACACAAAAATTAGTTAATAATCAACTAAAACATCTAAACATGGTATATTATAAAAGCTACATCAAGCCCCTAAAATAAGAGTTTAGCCAACCGTGATTAAGTACAAATCTAAGATAATTAAGAAATTCATAAGTGTAACCATGTTTAAAATAACAAAATTCATAATTATAAACTCCAAATCAAAGGAAATAAGAAAGGAAAAAGAAGAAACTAGGTTGGAGATGTCTTTTTGGGGTTGTAATCTTCACAAATCTTCAAGTTTCTTGACATTCCAAGCTTCCAAAGTATCTTTCTCCCTCTAGAATTCTCTATTCTCTCTCTAATTTTCGTGCTCTCTCCTCCTTAGCAAATGAGGCCCTTAGTCTTATTTTTATAGGCTCCAAGTTGGGATTTTGAAATTAGAGCATAAAAATCAAGAATGATTTACTGTTGGCAGTGCTCGACTCTAACTTTCTATTTTGAGGTGGCTTGACTTGGCATCGCAGCACATTGTTCACCGTTACTATTTAATTTGAGCATTTCAGTTCCCTTTTTATAATTTTATGCATTTTTCTCGAATTTTTACCTTAAATAGTTTTGTTAACTTTAAACCTACAAAATGACATTAACAAAAAAAAAAGTCACATATTCATGTTCAAAATAGGCAAATATTAAATTATAAGAGATACAATATAATACATAAAATGCGTTTATCAATTGACTCATTCATATACACTACTAATAAAGTGTTTACAACAGCATAATTACAACAATATGATAAAGATAATAATAAAAGAAAATCCTACCGAGGTTATAATAGTGAAAAAGTTGACAGTCTTAAATCTATTGGGATGTCCTTCTTCATTATTGAGTGCTCATTTTTATAAGTGTTGTAGATAATCATTTAAGAATGTAATAATCGTCATTAATTTCTCATAAAACCCACAATTAAGTGATAATAGCTCTTCTCATCAATTTTCTCATTAATTTTATGATTAAAGATATAATTATCTAATTTTAAAGATGAGAACTCTATTTTTTAAGATTAAAATTGACTCCAAAAGTTATTGTTGGGGGGGGGGGGGGGGGGGGGGGGGGGGGGGAATAATTAGAAAGCACATAATTTCTGTGAAAAAAGGCAAGAAAAGATTGAGATTTGCAATAAGGATATTATATATTTTGTTTATTAAAAAAAATTGTTATTAGACGTAATCTTAAAAGTAAAAAAAGGAAAATGTGAGACGTACTTGGGGTATTTGTTTGAAGCCTAATTCTAGAAGGGAAATGGATCGGATCTTCAAAGTGGGCTTAATGTTTGGGAAGGAAGAAAGTTTTGTCTCGAGGGCGACACCAATTCAGTATTCAGTGTTCAGTAGCAATTGATCTTCTAACCCGACAGTCCAACCTCATCTTCGATCCACATACGAGGTCCAGGCTGCCCTTACATTCTCCTTATTACGTTTTTGTTATTTTTTTTTTCTTTAATCAAATAAATCAAACCATTTTAATTTTGATACATTGTGTGATTATAGAATAAATTTCCTGACAAGTAATTTTTTTTGAAATGTTTTCTATTATTTTAAAGTAATCATTCCTAATAAATAATTAATTAATACTTTTTTGGAAATAAATTCACACTTAACATATAAATAAAACAAGTAGGCAAATATATCAAATTAAATAATTTTTTATTTTCCACATCACTGCTTCACAATCTGATTTCGAATTAAATTTAATTTAATATTAAAGCGATTATTTATTATTGTTTTTTTCTTCAAATAACAATAAAAAAGACGGTGCGATTATTGTTGTCCTTTTGTTTAATTTATTATTCATTATTCTTTTGTTATGTTACTTAACTTTTTCTTTTTAAATTTTTTTTTGAAGAAAAGGACAGTCAAATCCTCTCAAAATAGCAAAGGAATATTAAGACTCCATAATTTTGAAATTAACGACTCAAATCCTCAACCATTAATCAAACGTGTTAGTTAGATGATAAAAAGGGTAAAGGGTAGTGTGATCTTTACATTTTAATTTAATAAAAGAAAATAAAGGACATCTTTATTTTAGAAATTTTGTCTAATTTTTAACGAGTTTCAAAAAATTTAAAATTATTTTAATTTGTTAATAAAATTTTATTAATTTTAATAAAAAAATTAATTTTTCTATACAATAAAGATTTTGTCTTTCACAAAATGATAGAGTCTACAAGTGAGATATTATTTTATATGTAACAGGTTATATTATGTCTATGTGTTGGCTATAAATTGGCTTACAAAAATTTATTAATTTTATTTTTAATTTGTTATGTCCTTATCTAATTTAATTTTAAACATGTGATACAATCTCATCTATTTATTTAATATAATTTAATTAAATAAAATAATTTATATTAATTATTATATTAAATAAAATAATTTATTTTTTAATAAAAAAGCCTTTATCACCATTGCCACTGTCAGTTGTCGGAGTCCAATACAAAAAGTAATTAAAATTTATATCATTAAATTATATTTTTCTTGATTTATATAATATTGTGATTATTTTTAATAAAAATAAGAACCAAAAGGATTGTGATCATCGCCCTACCGTTTGATGAAGGGTAACGATGGCCCCACACCCTCTCATCATGTTGGCCTCCTTTTAAAAATTCATAATGTAGAGATCATAAAAAATTAAGTAAAATAATATAAATTTTGATCATTTCTATACAATAAAGATTTTGTCTTTCATAGAATGACAGAGTCTACAAGTGAGATGTTATTTTATATGTAACATGTTATATTATGTCTATGTGTTAGTTATAGATTGGCTTACAAAAATTTATTAATTTTATTTTTAATTTGTTATGTCCTTATCTAATTTAATTTTAAACATGTGATACAATCTCATCTATTTATTTAATATAATTTAATTAAATAAAATAATTTATATTAATTATTATATTAAATAAAATAATTTATTTTTTAATAAAAAAGCCTTTATCACCATTGCCACTGTCAGTTGTCGGAGTCCAATACAAAAAGTAATTAAAATTTATATCATTAAATTATATTTTTCTTGATTTATATAATATTGTGATTATTTTTAATAAAAATAAGAACCAAAAGGATTGTGATCATCGCCCTACCGTTTGATGAAGGGTAACGATGGCCCCACACCCTCTCATCATGTTGGCCTCCTTTTAGAAATTCATAATGTAGAGATCATAAAAATTTTTGTAAAATAATATAAATTTTGATCATTTCTATACAATAAAGATTTTGTCTTTCATAGAATGACAGAGTCTATAAGTGAGATGTTATTTTATATGTAACATGTTATATTATGTCTATGTGTTAGCTATAGATTGGCTTACAAAAATTTATTAATTTTATTTTTAATTTGTTATGTCCTTATCTAATTTAATTTTAAACATGTGATACAATCTCATCTATTTATTTAATATAATTTAATTAAATAAAATAATTTATATTAATTATTATATTAAATAAAATAATTTATTTTTTAATAAAAAAAGCCTTTATCACCATTGCCACTGTCAGTTGTCGGAGTCCAATACAAAAAGTAATTAAAATTTATATCATTAAATTATATTTTTCTTGATTTATATAATATTGTGATTATTTTTAATAAAAATAAGAACCAAAAGGATTGTGATCATCGCCCTACCGTTTGATGAAAGGTAACGGTGGCTCCACACCCTCTCATCATGTTGGCCTCCTTTTAGAAATTTATAATGTAGAGATCATAAAAAATTAAGTAAAATAATATAAATTTTGATCATTTTTATTGTTAGAGTTCAGTGGTAGTCGCGTAGTCAGCGACGACTATCCATCATTACTTGTCGGCAACAATAGTAGAGGTTTTTTAATTTTTTTTATTAGTTAGTTTAATTAAAAATAATATATTAAATTTAAATTTAATAAAAATTCACCATGTTTCTTTTATTTTATTTTTTTACTTTTATTAATAATTAATTTGGGATTGACATGGATATAATATGTTGCATGTCATATTTGCATCTCATTTTGTTAGTCCATTTTAATTTTGTGTTGACTTTTAATTTTCCCCTCAATTGTGAAAACAAATAGAATTTTGTTAGTGGATAAAAACGATCTTAGGTTTTAAGAAATTTGTGAAATAAAATTGAAAATTGACCATGCCGTTCTTCCTTAATAAAAAAAAAAATAGTAACATCGTTTGCCCATGATCATAACTGTGTAAAATCATTTCAAAATTTAAACTATTAAACTCTAAATCTCTTCATAGCACTTTGCAATGGTAAAAATATTTCAATAATTAAATATTGGAGTTTGAAGAAAGTCCAAGTTGTTGAGAATCGCAAAAGGGTATTATAGTGCCACTTCCAAATAGCGATGTGTAATCGTGTGTTGCCATTTTTATTGATAAAGAGCTTAGGTGCGTAAATTTAATGAAAGGTGGATAGTGTGCGTCAACTCATTTTCGGTTATTTTTGATCATTTTTTTACCCTTTTAATTTTAAATTTAATCATTTTCACTAATTACTAAGAAAAACACACTCTCAAATTTAAAACTCACTAATTAGCCCTTTTTTTAAAAAAAATTTTAACTTCACAATCAATCCTTTTAACTTTTAATCTTTAAAATGTGCTTAAACAATCAATTTATTTTTTTATTTATTTGAATTTTAACAAATATTTTTAGAAAGTGTTTTCAATAAAAATGGCCGATTGTTTTAGAGCGTTTTGAATGAAAATGTGCTTAGAGGTAAAATGATCTGAAAATGGGTTTAATTATAAAAGATTTAAAAAATAATGAGGGGTTAAAATAGATTAATGCATTTAAAGGGGGCTATTTTTCGAAAATTTCCCTATATTTTTTATGCTAAGCATGATACCGGTTCAATCCGTTAAACCCGGGCGCAGACACAAACCGGTTTACCAAGGGTTTTAACTTCAAAGGCAAACACAACTCTTTTAAGAAGGGTTTGGATTCGATGTCCCCCAGCCACCAATTGAACACCATTTATCTCTCAATTCAATTTTGCCTGCTTTTACTATATTCAGAAGCTTCTTGCCTTCCCCTTTAAAAAAAATTGAATCTTTTCATCTGTGTCAGTGTCAAAAATGAAAATTTCTGCCAATTTACGTTCCTACTGGTGTTACAATATTAAAAAAAGAGAATGATAACCAGAAAGCCTGGTTCATGCTTCTTCTTCTTGTCTAAAACAAGAAGAGCAGCAATAGCAACATGTACAGTTCAAGTAGACCCACCAGCAAATATTGCTTCACCCTCACCGTCGACTTCCAATGACCACAAACTGTTTTGCTTCTCCTTAGCTGAGGAACTCATTAAACGTGGCTCAATTTCATCAGCCCGGCAAGTAATTCAGCGTATGATAGCCAATTCTGCCTCTCTTTCTGGTGCAGTTTCAGCAGCTGATTTTGCTATTGTTCGAGGCATGGACCTTGATTTGGGTAGCTATGGTGTTCTTATAAGGAAACTAATAGAATCTGGTGAATCCCAGTTGGCCTTTTCACTTTATGAGCATCATATTGTGGCTTTAGGTATTGATCCTGGCCCGACTATTTTAAATTCTATCATTGTTTGTTTGTGTAAGTTAGGGAACTTAGAGGAGGCAAAAAGGCATTTTGATAGGCTTCTTTCGATGAATTGTTGTCCTTGTAAATCTGCCTGTGTTGGGATTCTCAGAGGGTTATACGAGGAAGAAAGTTTTCTAGAGGCTTTTGATTATTTTATTAAAATTTTTGATGCTGGTGTTCATTTGAATGGTTGGTCTTATAATGTTTTGATTGATGGGTTGTGTTATCAAGGGTATATAAATGAAGCTGTGGAAGTTGTTGATATGATGAGTAAGAGAAAAGGATTGCCACCTACGCTTCATCAGTATAAGTCTTTGTTTTATGGTCTTTGTAAGAGAGGGTGGGTTCTGGAGGCTGAGTCCTTCTGTAATGAAATGGAGTCACAGGGTTTCTATGTGGATCAGACGATGTATACTTCATTGATTAATGGGTATTGTAAGGATAAGAAGATGAAAATGGCAATGCGAGTTTATTTCAGAATGCTCAAGATGGGTTGTAAATTGGATACTTATACTTGTAACACATTGATTCATGGGTTTTTCAAGATGGGTTTGTTTGATAAAGGGTGGGTGCTTCACAACCAAATGATTGACTGGGGATTGCATCCAAATTTGGCGACGAATCAGATTATGATAGGTAATTACTGCAGGCAAGGAAAAGTGGATTCTGCTTTGATGATTTTGAACAACATGGTAAATAGAAATTTAGTTCCTAGTGTGCACTGTTACACAGTTGTGATTGCTGCTCTTTACAAGGAGAATAGGATAATAGAGGTAGATGAATTGTACAAAAACATGCTGAACAATGGGGTTGCTCCTGACCATATACTATCCTTTGTCCTCATGAAGAAGTACCATAAAGGGCAGGAGCTTCAACTTGCTTTGAAGTTGTTGCAGGATTTTGCCAGGAATGGATGTGGTATTGATTCTCTGGCTCTCTCAAAGTCTGCTACTCTGAATCCTTCTGGGGATTTGCGTCAAGAGATTGAGCTTCTGCTTGGAGAAATTGTGAAAAGCAACCTAGATTTAGCTAATGTGGCATTCGCTATTTATATCAGTGCCTTGTGTAAGGGAGGAAAAGGAGTTGATGCTTTCCTTTGCTTGAACAAAATGGTTACTTTTGGATGCAAGCCTTTGCTTTTTACTTGTAACTCTTTGATCAAGTGCCATTGTGAGGAGGGCCTTTTTGAGGAAGCCAACTCTGTGATTGAACTTATGCAAGACTTTGGTATGGTTCCTGATATGGAAACTTATTTGATAATGTTAACAGAATTCTGTAAACAGGGGCATCTAGATTCAGCCTTTGATATTTTAGACCAAATGGAAGTGAGAGGACCAAGACCCAGTGTTGCTATTTATGACGCAATTATTGGTTGTCTATGCAGAGAGAAAAGAATACAAGAAGCACATGATGTGTTCAATAGGATGTTGGAGGCAGGTGTACATCCTGATGAGTTTGTCTATGCAACAATGATCAATGGCTACTGCCAGAATGGAAAAACTATTGAAGCTCGTGTGCTGTTCGAGGAAATGATAGAGAATTCTGTTCAGCCAACTTCTTATGCTTATACTGCCCTGATCGGTGGGTTAGTGAAGAGAGGAATGATGGATAAGGGAAGCTTATACCTTGGTAGGATGTTAGGAGATGGTATTGTGCCAAATGTTGTACTGTATACCTCTCTTATCAATCATTTCTTATGGAAGGGAGATTTTGAATTTGCTTTTAGACTAGTGGACTTGATGGATAGAAACCGGATAGATTGTGATGTGATTACATATATTGCTTTGGTCAGTGGTGTTTGTAGACATATTGCTGGTAGGAAGAGATTGTGTGTTGTAAATAAAGGGTCTGAAAGTGCCAGAGAAATGTTGTTCCAGTTGCTCCATCAGAAAACACTTCTGCAAAGGGAAAATGATCTAAAAGTTTCTGTTGATTCTCCTGAACAAGTGAAATACTTTGCATTGAAGCTTGTGCAGAAAGTTAAAGAAATTCAGTTGATGCCAAACTTGTACCTCTATAATGGTATAATTTCTGGATTTTGTGGCGTAGGGAAGATGCTTGATGCATATGATCATTTCCAAATGATGCAAAGAGAAGGTGTACATCCCAATCAAGTGACTTTTACTATTCTCATTAACGGGCATATCATAGCTGGTGAGATTGATCATGCCATCAGGTTATTTAATAAAATGAATGCAGATGGTTGGGCTCCAGATAGAGTTGCTTATATCACTTTACTAAAAGGTCTTTGCCAGACTGGTAGATTATGGCATGCACTTTCAGTCTTATATACAATGCATAAGAGGGGATTTGTCCCAAATAAGGCTACTTATGAAAGTCTACTTGGATGCCTTTGTGCTAATCGTTGGGGCATTCCTGCCTTCAAATTATTTGAAGAAATGATTGCGTATGATTATCTACCTCGTCCATTTAATTATAACTTGTTACTCTGCATATTATGCAAAGAAAAAAACGTTCATGAAGTTGATATGGTACTTGATATGATGCTTCGAAGAGAGAGGGTTCCTCATGATTCCACAAAGAGGCTTTTGGTGGAAAATTTCAGAAGCTAAGAGAATTCAATTTGTCAGTGGAGATGATATTCTTGTGTTATCCAGTTGGTAATGAATTTTTCTTGGTCAAATGTGTTGACGTTAAACTGTCACTTCTTCTTCCATTGTTTCTGTTGTAATCACTAATCTTCATGTTTCAAATTCTGTCATAATTAGGTCTCTGTGGCCAATGAACAAAAGATCACTTTTGGTATGATGGGGCTTAAGCATGCTTCCTTGGAGGTTCAAAAAAAGATTTCTATGGCTTGCAGTTTCTGTTAACCATCAGGTAGTTTATGGTTATCATTGTTATGCAAAAGTTTATAGACGAAATATATATTACTAATTTGTGTACTGAACTCAGATTTCTCAAATTCATATTATTATACAAACAGTTAACACATAATGTTGTTATATATTCATGATAACAAGAAATAAAGAAGGCTATTTTAGGGAGGATAAGCTCGTTGATGAAGCATGGGTCTTTGTTTTAGCTAACTTGATCATGTTAGTCTCCTTTCATTAGGGGTTCTTGGGTTCACTATGTTGGTAGTTAATTCAAATATGGTCCATGTAGCCAATCCCTCTAGCTGGATTTGAGGCTTAGTTGAGTTGTGTTTAAATTTATATATTTGCTGCTCTTTGTTGTTTACCTGTATGCTTATGTGATAGGTCTCGTTTACATTGCCTTTGGAGCACACATATTGTGATTCTTTTTCCTTTTTCTCCCAAGACACGTGCTTTTGCTTTGCCTGTTAGGCCTGCAATAGTAGGAGTTCCAAAAGGTCGTGCTCTCACACACTGATGCTTATTATTTTTAACAGTCTTTATGTTGTTTTCTTCCTAAAGCATTAGAACTCTTTGCTCCAGTGGAGTGTGCAAATAAGCTAAAAGCTCTTTTCATTCTTTATTCCTTTGAGGCCATGTAGTCTTCTTTGTTTCTTTCCATGTATGGTTTTTTTAATACGGGTTCTCTGTTTTTCCTCGCCTTCTGCAGTATTTTGGGGTTTCATGTTATGTTTGTACTTGAACTAGGGAAGGGGAATTAAGTTGTGCTGGAGTAGATTGAGGTCCAAACATGTTATTTTGTGATGATTATTTTCTTGGTATGGTTTTCTCTTCAATCCTTTTGGGGTTTATGACTCAATGTAGTTGAAGTAGATAATGTGGTTTCAGGAATGTTGATTTACTCTAAATTTCATGATAGACGAATTTGGTTCTCCAGTGGTAAGTACAACTGTAATAACTACTGCTTGTACAAGCAACTTACTGGTGTTGCAAGCTCTGGTTTTTTGTTACAGAGTCAGAATTTTTTAGTTGTTGGCATGAATGGAGATGCTTGATTTCCTCCATTGTTTGACTTTGATGACTGAGTTTTTGAACTAGGGTTTTTGGACTAGAGCCTAATTTTGATCAAGGTCAAAAGCTACTTTGGATGGGGTACAACTCCTTGGTACGGATCTGGACGTATCCAAAATTCCTTTCATGATCTCGTTAATAGTGTGGAATGCTAATGGTGACAAATATCTATATGCTATATCTCTCCATTGCTTCAGCCATTTGGTTGATCTTCTTGCTGCCCAGTCAAGAATTAAATCATTCTCAAGGAAAGGAAGTTCGATATATTTTTAAGAGCAGAGAAGTTCTTTACACCGTCCACCATATATCAAGCTGACCTTAATCAAAATCTGGACATCCTTACCTTCAGATGATGCTGACATTTTCTTCAAAAGTGGTGAGGTCTAAAGTTAAATTTCTATAAGCTGCAGAGGACTTGGTTACTATCTTTTTATCTTGTTTTAGTTTTGGGTGTGGTAGTAACTATGATCTTCAATTAGTGTAATGGTATATTATGTTTGATGTATATACTTATTGTATTTCATCATTTGTGAGGACAAGACACGTAAATTGTTTATAAATGTTGAGTTTTGCTTGATTAGGAGTAAAGAACTAGGAATAGATATTTTTAGATAAGGGCAATTTCACCACGTATGAAAGAACAGTTCAAGCTGTAAATGCTACAAAATTCTAAGATTTTTTTCTAAACGCTTGGTAGGAGGAAGTGGAAAGGAACTTCTTACGTTACAGGATACATTGTCACTGTAAGTTGATATGAGGCTCAATTTGTATATTTTACTTCCTATCTTAGGATCAACCAAAATGGAAAGATTAGATCCAGGTGATTTATTGATATTGTCTTTGTGCCATTGCTATCATAACTTTTTTGGTGTCAATGAGGGTGTAACTGTTCTTCATACTCAATTGTGAACTTGATCAAAGAACTCCAATTAAATAACAATAAAAAAAATTCTGGTTTTCATGTTGGATATAATTGGTTTAGGCATTTCATCTACATGTGTTTGATTTAGATGCTTTTAGTGGGGCATCTGTTAAAGAACTCCTATTAGCAAAGAACCAGCATTCACAATTGATAGAAAAGATGCTCAATTTAGATGCTTTTTGTGGGACATCTGTTGATACAGCTTATTGGCTTCAAGAAATTGGTTTATATTGTCTTAGAGGTACTTGCTATTGTTGAATATGATGCTTAGCTTGTTTGTGATTAATCCTATTGCTAGTGATATTAGCAATTGGACTTATTGCTGTTGAAAAATGAATTGTAAATGATGATTGTTACATTACCACTCGACCCAAAATGCTTAGCTCACTGGTAATGGCCCAAAACATGGTACTTATGCTCTAGCATGCCCCCTTGCAGGGAAGACACATTAGCAAAACACAACGGTAGAATCATGAAATCGCACAAAAACAACTTATTATAAGTTAATTAATACAATGGGGTGATCCAAACATTTGACTACTTTATCATAACTTGGTTCCAATGTCATGTTAAGTTGCTGCTTGACCCAAAACCTTAAAACTCTTTTAGATGCTCACTCAATAATAGTATTTGAGCTCAAATGAAGATGTTTCCTTACATTCATTGAATTGTAGCTAATTGCATGATAATGTTTCATGTTTCCTCAGTTGACCAACTACGACGAGTCCTTCAAATGCTGCAACCAAAATTAAATTATATGGAAGGTTCTTACAGCTTCAAAACTTGAAGTTTGTGATTCAGGTAGTATCAATGTATTATACTTTAGTTCTTCTGTATATTGTTTTGCCCATGTCTGGCCTAAATTTGATTTTGGGGCTGACTGATTAATCCTATTCATTGCTGGCTTTCTTTGTCTACCCTATAGGCTTAGATAGAAACTTGCTACGATGATGTTGCTCTGAACAAAGCAACTGGATCTTATGGAGCTAATTTCCTTATATTACAACTCAAATTTCTATCAGAATTTTTGTTCTGACCCATGGCAGCATTGATTGTAAGTTTTATTGTTTCCATTTTTTTTGTTATAAATTGCTTGATTATATGTAAACTGAATGTGTAATATTTTTACTTTCAGTTGATGAGATTTTTTATGTTTAGATTAACTATAAATAAATTAGTTGAATTTGTACGATTTCTAACAAGCTTTTGCAATGCCACTTGCAGATATTATTGATCATGATGCAGTGATAAGTTGCAGAGTTTTGGAGCAATGACTTTTCAATAATATGAAGTCATCAAGAAGTTTTAGCATGGCTAATTGGTTCGTTCAATAATGGTTACACAAAACTTGGTTGATAAGTTGAATTAGATTTAACTTAAATTTACTCAGCATTTTATTCTGCATCTGAAAGTAGTTTTTTCTCAATGGATGCATGGAGAAGAGTTTTATTTCTTTCGTTAGCAATCAAAATTTACGAAGAATTCTTGTGAACAATTTGCTGGAATTACCCAACATTATTAATTCTTGCAATAATGAAAAGAACAAAACAATAATCATCAAACAAATGAATTGTCATTGTTGAACAACACAATCAAAGGCCAGCCCTGAACGGCACACCAGTGGCTGGCAACCACGAACTTCCAGCGACGAAGTTGCGAGCCGTGAACTTTGATGCCTCACTTCCACTAGTTATAACCCGGTAACCACGCCACTTTACTCTCCGGCTGGTTGATGCAGCTGGACCAATGTTTTTATACTCTCCGTAATACAAAGTATTGAGAGCAAAATTGCCATCCCATTCTAGCCAGCCAACAGGATCAACCAAAGTTTCAAGGTAAGTTTGCATATAAACAGTACGTGAGTATTCCTTCCATGGCCGGCCTAAGAACGTTTTGAATTTGCTAAGCACTGGTTTTAGGTCTGGTGCAGCCATGACTCGAGAATTGTGGATTGAAATTCCTGTATTTTGATTAGGGTCGGTTCTGCCTTGGGCAGTGATCGTGTTCTTTTGCTTGTCCATCGGCCTTCTTGCGTAAATCATGCAGTTTTGGAGAACAACGGCTGCATTTCCGAAAATGAAATCAACCGTGCCATAGACGTAGCATTCTTTGTAGAATTGTCTTTGTGAATGGACGTAGAGGGTGTCTTGGTATCCTTCGAAGCTGCATCGGTAGAAGACGGAGAAATCAGAGCCTGATCGGAAGGCGACCGCTTGGTGGTTCTGGGGACCGGCTGTGTTGCGGAATGTGATGCCACGAGCAATGAATCCTTCTCCAGTCACCGCTGTATTAATAAATAAGATTTTGAGGATCACTATAATTAGATTATTGAAATACCAAGGTGATTGGAATAAGAAGTTACTAGTTGGATATTAATTTTACTTCCATTTTCGTTGTTTTCATACATTATTCAACATTTTAAAAAACTTTAAATATAAAAAAATTTTAATTTTTAATACTGAACTGATGCATGGATAATTTGTTTTGAGATCTTATTTGACCGGGAGATAAATTTCTACTGAGACTTGTTCTAAAAGTTAACCTCTAAGGTGGTGTCCATTGAGAGTTTGACCATAGTTTTCCTGGTCAAAACAATGATGAATATTATAACGATGAGAAGAAAATAACATGGTTATTGAAAAAATAGATGAAAAAAAATGAAGGAAAGAAAGATTCAATATGAATTTCTAACTTGTAAGCTGGTTGTTTCATGCCCTTTAGAACCACCTCTAAAATCAAGCAAAGCAAGTAAATAATGGAAATAAAAAAGAGAGATTTTAAATTAAGTATCATTACCAACAGTTGCAGAGTTGAAAGTTGTAGAACCTCCTCCAACACTTCTGCTACCAGTGATGATGGTGTATCTCAATCCATCACCAACTAGCATAATATTTTTCAACTTTTTACCAATCTCAAGATTTTCCTTATAAACCCCTCTCTTCACATGTATCACAAATCTCCCACTCCCTTTCCTCTTCGCCGCGGCATCGAGCGCCGCCTTGATAGTCTTGAAATTCCCCGAACCATCTTGAGCCACCACAAGGTTCGGCTTTATCGAAGATGTTTGCAAGAGCTTCCTGTCCCCGGTTTTGACCCAGCTAGGGAACCCACCTTGGTATGTTTCAGGCACAACGGTGGAAGCATTGTTTAGAGCCAAAGTGTTGCTTATTAGCTTTGTCACATTGTTTGACATGAGTGGCAATATATAATCGGGAACTCCAAGCTCGAGGAACCCTGCTCGACAAGTTTCAAGGTTAGTTAAAGCAGTGCTGAGCCAAGTTTGTGTATCGAAATCGGTGCATTTTGTGTTGGGGTCAAGGGTGTAGTTAAGTTGAATGATTGTTTCTTCATAGAGCTTCAAGCAGTCAGCCCATGCAGCTTTTTCTTTTTCGTTTCTGCATTTTGAGCCGAGCCACTTGTTGTGACTCTGAGCAGTGAGTGCCCGGTCCAAAGCCAGTTTCGTTGCCATTTTACGAAATTCTGTTTTATGTTTAGCAACAAAGTATTTGGGGTTTTGTTTCATGAAGTATTTGCAAGGTTCGGGGTGTGGGGTTTTGTTGCACCAATAGTCTACGCCATAAGAGGTGATGCTTGAAACAGTGGGTGAAAAGAATGAAATAAAGGATATGAATACTAGGGATAGCCCTATCTTCATTGCCATTAATGGACTCTAATTTGGAACTTCAAGCTCAAGGTTGAAATGGTTATGGTTCTGAAAATTTTGGGATTGAATCTATTTATAGGAGATCAAACTTAGGTTGGTGGCAGCCTGACAACTGGCAGGGTTTGAACAAGGGAAAGTGACAGTGGTTGTATTTGAACATTACAAAGATAACAATACATAGCTTCTCTATCATTGTCTTATTATTCATAATTATGTCTAAATTATGATATCCTATCAAGGTCAACAAATGAGGTTATGATGTTTTAGTACCGCGTATTTTGGTTTGGATTTTAATTTTCCTCGCTGCCATTAAGCTTACAGGAGGACACGTTTCCTTTTTCAATATAAGTGTAGTACTTCAGGGATTTTCTTAAAGTTAATTTGCAATTAATTTTATCAATAAACTTAATTTAATAAATATTAATTCCTACCATTGCAGTGGGCAAGTAAATTGACCCAGTAGTAGCATTAAAGTTGCATGCCCAAGTACAGCATCTAAAAACAACGTGCCAGCGGTGCTCTTATTAGAAGGGCAGGGACGACGCAATATTATATAGTTAAAGTTGTTCTGACTCTTCACAGAAAAATTGATTCTGACTTTCTTAATCCTAAAACGCGTCAGTTTGAATTGTAATCATACACGCAACGCCACACATTCAAACATAAAAGCATTTGATTATCCAGGTGATCAATGAGGATAATCATGATTCATGAGCTCTTCTTTCTTATTTGTTTTTAATATTTGAGAAAAATTTGAAGATTCTGTCAACTTTCGTGCTTATTAAAGAATTCTTAACTACCAAAAGTAGTAATTGAGTGCAGCTTCAATATTTTAAAGCTTCTGGTAAAGCTTTCCCTAAAAGGATGATTGTGGCATTACAATACTTGGGACTAAAAGAGAAATCAAATCTTCTTTTTAGTAAACACTTACCATTTCCTTTGTCAGTATATTCCGAGCTTGATAATTGCAAGGAATTAATCTAGTAATCTTTTAATCCTATGCAAGCCACCGAGAGCGAGATGCACAATATATATATATATATGTATGTATAGAGATAATCTGTGAGTCAGGGATCAAATTCATGCACAAAAGTTCTTAAATCAGTTACTGAGTAATGAATATATGAACCACATATATACAAGCTTAATCCAAAGCCAACAATATCGAGATAATGGAAAGTACTAGTGATGATTGATGGAACATGGCAAATATGAAATGAAATACGATTTTGCTTCCCGACTTGGAATCCAGTTCTTAAATAAACCAGCTTCGCCGGTGGGATTGAATTGTTTTGTTTCCATGTTTTGTGAGTTTCAAATTTGAAAGATGTGCGTGCGGCGGCAAATTAGAGGTCACATCGTCCAGTCTTTAATAGTTAATGAAGTTTTTATGTGCATTGATCTATATTATTTGCAAAGAATTTTGACCACGAAACCTGAAGACTGAATGAAATGAAAACAATTGTTGGAAATACAGAACCAAAATTAGCTGGAAGAGTTTGCAACTTGCTCCATTAAATAATATTGTAACAACCGGGGCTTAATTTCCTGGCCAACGACTCTGTAATATATATTTCCCTTAATCTTGCTCTGACTTTCCGCTAAATTTTGTCTGTTTTCCATACGAAAAATTCTTAATTGTATAAATATGTTGGCCAATATAATTCCGTTGGAAAATGTTTTGAAATAGCCACGTTTTTAAAACAGAAATTTATTTTAACCACAAAATAATTTTATAAACTTTATTAGTCATTTTCAAACCATTTTACTCTTTAAACATTTTGCATCTCTCTCTACGAGTCAATTGAAATTTTGATTCAAAAAACACTTTGAAATTAATTAAAAATTGTAAATTTGAAATAGAACAAGTTGAAAATTGTAAAAAATGAGCAAAATTAAACAAAAAAATCAAAAAAAAAAGTTGAGATCTTGCACAATGCCTCGCCCGCAGGGCGTGGCATGAGTTTGGATCTCACACAACGCCTCGCACAAGTAGGGGCCTTGTACTACACCCCACATAGGGCGTTGCATGAGTTAGGGGGCATGGAGTGGGTTAGGGTCTCAAGCCACACTTCGCACTCAACACTAGGTGAGAAATTCTGGGTTCCTTTCACTATTTTTGTCCTTAATTTCTTTAATTTTCATACTTTTTTTTTGTAAATTAATTCATAAAATTCTTTGTTATCAATCTGTAAAGTATTTTTTTTCAAATTTATTTGAATAATAACAACTTTCTAACAAAATATCAATAAACCCACACAAGCATTTGATCTACAACACAAGCATGATTTTTTAAATTTTAATTTTTAATTTCAAATCTTCAAATATCATAACATAAGCATTCGATTTACTACTTTTGAAGATAAAATTTAAAAGTGATGATTTAGAGAGCGAAATAAATGATTTGAGAGTGTTGAAGGGTAATATGATTTCAAAATTTTTTTTAATAATTTTTTTATTTGTTGACTATAAAAATATATTTATAAAATTTTTTTGACTAATTTTGGACATTTTTCATTCCCGTTTTAGCATTAGGAAAGCTTATGGTGCTAGATGGATAAAAGTAATGTCTAAATTTGCTTTATCACGTATTAGAAACTTTGGGATATAAACTTAATCTTAAGTCTGGCACAAATGTTTTCAAATAACTTGGATATAAATTTCGTTTTGGGCTTACAAATTTTGTGAGCTTTGCAGTACTGAATAAAGAGATTCTATGCGCTTTAGTCCTTGCACTTCACCATGTTATAAATTATCCTATAAGGAACCCTATTGGATGCTTCATTTCTTTTTCTGGGTAATAATCACCGACGAGTACATCATAACGAATTCTTTAAATCACAAAAAAACAACTATTAACAAATGAATAGAATAAGTACTTATTTAAATGACCCAATGATAGAAAATATATAGTACATTATTTCTCCACTGAAACGAAAATTTTCTATGTACAAAAAAATGAATAATATCGCAATATTTCATAATAAATACAAGCATGATCAATTCACAGTCCAGGAGTGAATGGCACACTAGTTGCCGGCAACCACGACCCGCCGGCAATAAGGCTGCCAACGGTGAACCTTGACGCCACAGTTGGCCTATTTATAACATGAAAGCCTCGCCACTTGACTCTCTGTCTGGTAGAAGAACCAGGCCCAAAATTCTTATACTCACCATAAAACAAAGTGTCAAAAGCAAATTTGCTGCCTGACGATCAAGGTGACCAGCCAAGCGGACTGATGAAGCTATCAAGATAAGTTTTGAGAATAACTGTTCTAGAATATTGTTGCCAAGGCCGCCCCAAGTAGGTATTAAAATCTCGAACTACCGGCTTTAGGTCAGACGCAGGCAAGATTTGAGAATCATGGATTGAAATAGCAGTGTTTTGATAAGGGTCATTGCGGCCTTGTGCTGTGATAACGTTTGCTTGTCCCTTCAAAGGTCTTCTTACTAAAATAATGCACTTTTGAAAGACTGCGGTTGCATTGCCGAAGATGAAATCGATGGTGCCATAAATGTAGCATTCTTTGTAGAATTGTCATTGAGAATGAACCATGAGGGTGTCTTGGTATCCCTAGATGCCGCATCGATAAAAGACTGAGAGATCTGACGCTGAACGTAGAGCAACTGCTTGGCCTTTCGAAGGGCCTGCTGTGTTTCTGAACGTGATGTCCCGAGCAATGAAGTGAATATTAGAATATTTATTAGAAGGGTATTTTAGTCGTTTACTAGTTTGTTTATATTTCCCTTATTTCTCATTTTCCATATGTATTGTATCTTATCATTTTGCTCTTACTTTTGCAAGATAGAACCGATTCTTCTTCTTCTTCTTTATTCTTCTTATTTGCATTTCTTTCTTCTTCCTCTTTACATTTGAGTAATTAACATGGTATCAGAGCAAGGTTATGGAAGGTAGTCTTTTTATCTCTTCAAGAACAATGGCAAATTTTGAGGGTTCAAGATTCTCATTTGATTCAACTTCTTCACTTTATTTTGTGGCTTCAATCAAGTAAGGATTTATTATTCTAACATTGGGTAACCAGTTCCTTTCAAGTTTCACAAAGGCCAAGCATGTTTGCATAGAGATTGATCCTAATTTTGGCATATTATGATTATTTCGAATTTGTGGTTGTATTTTGGATTGGTATTGTTCTAGTGAGAAATTAGTTGTAGAAGGAAAACATTCTGGTTTTGGGTACTCTATATTGAGGGGATTGAAAGATTTGCAGGGACCACTCTGTCAAAATTTTAGCTTTTTGGGGTGTTTTTGCAATTTCAAAAAGTTCAGGGGTGTTTTTGCAATTTCTGGAAAACTCGGGCATATTTGTAATTCTGGAAATTTAAGTACTATTTGTATTTGCAATGGCTAGTAATAGAGATGACTCGCTACGGTCCATTAGTGTAAGATTAGATGGAAAAAATTATTCGTATTGGAGTTATGTGATGAAGAACTTTTTGAAAGGCAAAAAAATGTGGGGTTATGTTTCTGGAATTGTGAGTAAACCTACAAGTACAAGTGATAAGGCAGAGTATGAAAAACTATTAGATAATTGGGAAGTTGATAATTCAAAAATTATCACTTGGATAAACAATTCTGTTGAACACTCAATAGGTACTCAATTGGCAAAGTATGAAACAGCAAAGGAGGTTTGGCAACATTTGGCAAGATTGTATACACAGTCTAACTTTGCAAAACAATATCAGTTAGAACATGATATTCGAGCTCTTGAACAGAAAGGCATGAGTATTCAAGAGTTCTATTCTGCAATGACAGATCTTTGGGATCAGTTGGCTCTTACAGAATCGGAAGAACTACGTGCTTGTGCAGCTTATATTGCTCGTAGAGAAGAGCAACGTCTGGTTCAATTTTTGATGGCACTTCGTGATGATTTTGAGGGTCTTCGTGGCTCTATTTTGCATCGTAGCCCGCTTCCATCTGTCGATTCAGTAGTTAGTGAACTCTTGGCTGACGAGATACGCCTTAAGACTCAGACAGGAAAAGGAATTCTCCCGGTACCTAATGCATCAGTTTTTGTAGTTCCTTCTAAACCTCTTGCTCACTATGAAAATAAGCCTCACTCAAGGGTTGGGATTGATGAATGCAGTTTTTGCAAGCAAAAAGGACATTGAAAGGCTCAATGCCCTAAGCTATTAAATAAAGTACCACAACTACACCAGCAAAGGCATCAATTCAGGCCTCCACAGTTTGGAAGTCAATTTCAACCACGATCATATCGTCCTCTACAGGTTAACACTGCAGCAGTTGTACCACCATCTGATTCTTTTGGATCCGGAACCTCATCCTTAAATCCCGCATTTGCAGCCCTTTCTGAACAGTTTCAGAAGTTTCTTGCTACACAGCCACATGCTATGTCCACCTTTTCTTCAAAAAGTCAATTACCCTCTAGCTCTTCAGGTATGTTGTCATCCACATGGGTTTTAGATTCTGGAGCTTCACATCATATGTCTCCTGATTCGAAATCCTTTATTTCTTTATGTCCTACATCCTCTGTGTCTGTCATGACTGCTGATGGTACTCCTCTACCATTAATAGGAGTTGGTTCTATTGACACATCTCATTTGTCACTCTCTAATGTTTATCACATTCCTAAGCTTACATTGAACCTTGTTTCTGTTAGTCAATTGTGTGATTCTGGTTATTCAGTGTCATTTTCTTCTACCTCTTGTTATGTGCAGGATCCGCAGTCTCAGAAGTTGATTAGGACAGGTCGTAGGCGAGGGGGATTATATGTTTTGGACGAGCTGAGATTACCAGTATTTGCAGCTCCTAGTGTTGACTTGTCTTCATTTCGTTTGTCTCCTTCATCATCTAGTTTTTATTTATGGCATTCTCGTTTCGGTCATGTATCATCTTCTCGTTTAAGATTCTTAGCTTCTATGGGTGCCTTAGAAAATTTGCAAACTCATGATATTTCTGATTGTAGTGGTTGTAAACTTGCAAAATTTTCTGCTTTACCTTTTCATCGAAGTACTTCTTGTTCTATTGCACCATTTGATTTAGTCCACTCTGATGTGTGGGGACCTTCTCCCATTGCTACAAAAGGGGGGTCTCGATATTATGTTTCTTTTATTGATGATTACACTCGTTTTTGTTGGATTTATCTTATGAAACGTCGTTCTGACTTCTTTGGCATTTATAGTAACTTTCGAGCTCTTGTAAAAACTCAACATTCTGCAGTTATTAAGTGTTTTAGATGTGATTTGGGTGGTGAATATACTTCCAATAAATTCTGTGATCTACTTGCTTTAGATGGAACTATTCGCCAAACTTCTTGTACAGATACTCCTGAACAAAATGGTGTTGCTGAAAGAAAACATAGGCACATTGTTGAAACTGCTCGCTCTCTTTTGTTGTCATCTTCAGTTCCTAGTGAGTTTTGGGGAGAAGCAGTTCTTACTACAGTCAACCTCATTAATAAGATCCCTTTATCTCATACTTTAGGTTTGTCACATTTTTAAAAATTATATGGGTATGCTCCTGATTATTCTTCCTTAAGAGTCTTTGGTTCTACTTGTTTTGTCCTTCTTCCTCATGTAGAGCGTACTAAATTGTCATCCCGCTCTACCATTTGTGTGTTTCTTGGTTATGGTGAAGGGCAAAAAGGATATCGTTGTTTTGACCCAGTGTCACAAAAACTATATTGTTCTCGTCATGTTGTGTTTCTTGAGCACATACCTTTCTTTTCTATTCCTGCTACTACTCACAATTTGACCAAATCTGATCTCATTCATATTGATCCTTTCTCTAACCATACAGATAGTTTCTCTCCACATGTCCCTTCCACTACAGACTCTAACTCATCTATTGTTCCTATAGTCCCATTTCCTCTTTATTATTCTCGCAGGGTTCGCACTGTTAGTTCTGGAGATACTGGTGCGTTGCAGTCTAGAGCTCTTGATAATCCCACTCCTCCTGCAGTTGCCCAAGCTCCTCTTGAGATTGTGGATTCTACTTCTCGTTATCCTCAGCGTACTCGTAAGTTTACTCACCTTTCAGATTTTGTTTACTCTTGTTATTCCAGTTCATTTTCTTCCTTTTTAGCATCCATTCATTGTCTTTCTGAGCCTTTATCCTATAAAGAGGCAATTCTTGACCCTCTTTGACAGCATGCTATGACTGACGAACTTTCTGCTTTGCAAAAAACTGGTACTTGGGATTTGGTACCTTTACCTTCTGGTAAAAGTACAATTGGTTCTCGTTGGGTATATAAAATCAAGACCAAGTCTGATGGGTCTGTTGAACGCTACAAAGCTAGATTGGTAGCAAAGGGGTTCTCTCAGCAGTATGGTATGGATTATGAGGAGACTTTTGCTCCTGTTGCAAAAATGACTACTGTTCGTACTCTTATTGCAATTGCATCTGTTCGCCAGTGGAATATATCTCAGATGGATGTTTAGAATGCTTTCTTGAATGGTGATTTACATGAAGAAGTTTACATGGTTCCCCCGCCTGGTATTTCTTATAAGCATGGTGAAGTTTGCAAGCTTAAGAAAGCTCTATATAGTCTCAAACAGGCACCTCGAGCTTGGTTTGAGAAGTTTTCTACTGTTATTACTTCTCTTGGGTTTTTCTCCAGTAATCATGACTCCGCTCTTTTTGTCAAGTGCACCACTACTGGTCATATTTTGCTTTCTCTATATGTTGATGATATGATTATTACTGGTGATGATGTTGATGGTATTGCAGTATTAAAGTCAGAATTAACTCATCAGTTTGAAATGAAGGATTTGGGCCCTTTACGGTACTTTCTGGGTATTGAAGTTGCCTTCTCTCCAAAAGGCTATCTTCTCTCTCAATCTAAGTACACTACTGATATTCTTGAGCGTGCTTGTCTCACTGATACTAGAACTGTTGATACTCCTTGTGAGCTCAATGTTCAGTATTCTCCTTCAGATGGTAATCCTTTGTCAGACCCTACCTTATATCGCACTATTGTTGGCAGTTTGGTCTACCTCACTATCACTCGTCCAGATATTGCATATGCTGTTCATATTGTTAGTCAGTTTGTTGCTTCTCCTACTACCATTCATTGGGCAGCTGTTCTTCGTATTTTGCGGTATCTGCGGGGTACCCTTTTTCATAGTCTTTTACTTCCATCCACTTCTTCATTGGAACTGTGTGCATATTCTGATGCTGATCATGGTCGTGATTCCACAAGTCGCAAGTCTGTTACTGGTTTTTGTATCTTTTTGGGGGATTCTCTTATTTCGTGGAAAAGCAAGAAACAAACTGTTGTCTCTCAATCTTCTACTGAAGCAGAGTACCGTGCTATGACATCTACTACCAAAGAGATTGTTTGGTTACGTTGGTTACTTGCCGATATGGGCGTTTCCCTTTCTTCTCCCACTCCTATGTATTGTGATAACAAAAGTGCTATTCAGATTGCTCATAACTCAGTCTTTCATGAACGGACTAAGCACATCGAAATTGATTGTCATTTTACTCGTCATCACCTCAAGAATGGCACCATTACGTTGCCTTTTGTTTCTTCATCCTTGCAGCTTGCTGACTTTTTTACTAAGTCGCATTCTATTTCACGTTTTCGTTTTCTAGTTAGCAAACTCTCAATGCTTCTTGCTGCTGCATCGTGAGTTTGAGGGGGGGTATTAGAATATTTATTAGAAGGGTATTTTAGTCGTTTACTAGTTTGTTTATATTTCCCTTATTTCTCATTTTCCATATGTATTGTATCTTATCATTTTGCTCTTACTTTTGCAAGATAGAACCGATTCTTCTTCTTCTTCTTTGTTCTTCTTATTTGCATTTCTTTCTTCTTCCTCTTTACATTTGAGTAATTAACAGTGAAGTCCATCAATCCCTACAGGTAATTGATTAGATTAAATATTATCCAAAAGTGATAGGTTCACCGATGATTTAAGACTAATAGATAGTTCCTTCATCTTTACACTTTAGCTAGTTGTCTTTGACAGGGGATTTCTTTTCTTTTGGTGGATTTCGTAGTAAATGAAATAAAGATGTTAATACCAAGGAAAATTGTTCTGTTTAAAATGTTTTGTAAAATGAAAATTGTACAATCAGCTTTTTTTAAGAAGAAATATGATAAAACCGTGTTTGACATTTTAATCCTAGATGAACAGAAGAAGAGTTGGTGTGTTTCCGAAATTAATAATGCATAAAAGGTCAACTTTCTTATAGAGTTTAACATTATTTTTTTATAATCTTATATTTTTAACAAAAAATTATTACGAGTTACTTGTCATACTCATGTATAATATATATATATATATATAGGTGTTAAAAGTGGTGATTCATCAATCATATATTGGTATGAATTGAGATGAATTTTAATAGAGAGTTATCAAAAAATCTGGTATGCAAAGAATATATAAAAAAAAAGTAAAATGGAGAGTTTGAAGTAAGGAGGAGGTGCATAAACATAAGGAGATAAGCTTTAGGTGGTAGCCAACATTGCGGTGTTGGAGACAGAAGCTCTAATGCCACAAACTGCCATGCAGCACTAGTTGCCGCATTAGCGCCGCAGCATCAGTTAAAGTCACGACGCCCAATTTTGGAAACTTTCATTTTTAATTCGGATTTAACTTCTTTGAAGGGGTTTTAGACTCCTACACACATTAACTTATATTTCAATTAGGTTTTGAGTTTTTAAGGACTTTGTAAACACTATATAAACTTTTGTAAACCCTTTAAAATCAAATCAATTATTAAAAAGAGACTTTAAAAAAGTATAAAAAAATAGATAGACACTAAGTACTTGTGTATATTAGGGTAAAACTATTGAGTGTTTATTGTTCTTATGTGAACAAAGGAACACCAAATAGATTTCTTTAAGAGTTTTTTATTATATATTTTTTGTAATCTCTAGAAGAGTTAATAAAAGAAGTTGTTAAGAGTTCTTTATTATGTATTTTTTGTAATCTCTAGAAAAATTAATAAGAAAGTTTAAAATTCTTTGATCCACCGTAGACGTAGATTTTTATCAAACCACGTAAATTAATTGTGTGTGCTCTTGATTTGATCTTGTTCTTACTTTTTGCCCTTACATTTACTTGTGGTTGAATGTTTCTCCAACAAAGGAGTATTAGGGTTAAAAGCTAATCTCTACAAGATATTAGTGCTAAACTTAACAACAATATATGTATATACAATAATATATATTTTTTAATTAAAATCTATTGCTTAATTTAATTAAAAACAAATATTGTAAAGAGTTGAATACGAAACTTTATTTAAAAAAAAAGATGTTCGTACTTTAAGAAGTTGAGGATGTTCGCACTTTAAGTTATGAACGTTTACATTAAAGAATCACTATATATATAAGGATTTGATCAAGTGGGTGACTTCACCCACCATTTGGTGGGCGACGAACACTATTTGGCACTTTTTTAATAGTGTCACACAATGTTAAATAGTGACTTGTCGGTGGGCGACATTGATCAACTCTCTCTCTCTCTATATATAAATAATAAAAGAGTAATGCAAGCAAGTTAAAATAAAAAAAGATACTAATTCATAGCAAGAACGTATTGATATTAACATGTATTAAAGCCGTGTAAAAAGTAGAACGCTTACTAACCAGCAGTTGCAGAATTATAAGTTGTTGAACCTCCTCCAACACTCCGGCCACTTGTGACTATAGTATATCTCGAATCTTGTCCAACCAACATAACATTATTGTTGTTAAGGCCAACCTCGATATTCTCTCTATAAATACCTCTCTTCACATATACTATAAATCTCCCACTTCCTCTTCTCCTTGCAGCTGCATTAATAGCAGCTTGAATTGTCCTATAATTCCCTGAGCCATCTTTCGCTACCACAAGATTTGCCTTGGCTTTTAGAGATGAAGATTGCAATAATCTCCTTTCATACCAGGATAGCCAACCGGGAAACCCCTTTGTGTAAGTGGCATTTTCATGCTTCAAGAAAATCCCATTAACAGCCAAAACATTACTGATTAATTGGGATAAGTTGGTGGACATGACAGGAGTGATGAAATCGGAAACGTTTAGTTCAGTGGACCCTGAATGACATGTTTGGATGTTTGTTAGGGCTGTGCTGAGCCAAGTTTGTGCATCAAATTAGTGCAGATCATGTTGGATCCCAGGCCTTCTATGGTGCGGTTCAGTTGAAGAACGGTATTAGCATATAGTTTCAAACAATCAGACCATGCAGCTTTCTGGTGCTTGCTTTCGCAATCTGTTCCGAATTGCATGACTTGCTTCTGTACATTAAGTGCTCGCTCCAGAGCTACTTGGACCAACATTTTCCGAAACTCGGATCGATGTTTCGGAGCAAAACTGTGATCGCTGTGGTTCAAGAAGTACTTGCATGGTTCAGGATGTGGGGTTTTGCTGCACCACCAGGTTATGTTTGACGGTGTGTATCTCATTGAAAGGGCAGGATAGAAGATGGAAGAGAAGGATATGAATATAACCAATAGCCTGATCTCCTTGGCCATATTTGTGTATTTCTTTTGTTTCGATGATTTGGGGTTCGAGATTTTTAAGGGTCATATCTTACAAAGAGGTTTGTTTACGAAGAAGTATGACAAGATTGTTTGAAAATTGGAGAATAGACATGTTATATAAATGTAAATGCAAGGCAAAAGAAAGATATTCCATGTTCCCTTTGCTTCCATTGGATGATGATTTGTTTCCTTCTTTACGTGAAAATTGCATAATAAAAAGTGATCATTCAAAGAAGCAAAAGAAAGTCTCCAAAATATCATGTTTGTAAAGAAAAGTCTCCTAACTCTGCATAATTCGTCGGACTAATAAATCTTTCATTTTTTTTTTAATTTTTAACAATTCTCAACAGAACGGGCGTATGCATTGAAGGAAAAAGCAATCAAATCATAACTCAACCAAATAAACTACCTAATTAGTTTGTTAATTAAATCAAATTCTTGTACATAAATGGTGTATCATAACTTGAAAAGTTGCACTACTTAAACCTACACTTATGCGATTTATGATAATTCAGTTTTATATAATAAATTAGTGCCTTTTTCAGGAAACTAAGATTACCAACTTTGTCAACGCAGGCCTTAGTCTTCCCATGAATAGTGTTATGAGCCTTTTCTCCATGTTAGCACATACTAGATCTAATCATCAATCTGACTGATGTAAGCTATTAAATATTAGTAATAATATTAATCAATCCATAATGTACTTAGAAAATTTTGTCAAGTTGCTCGAAGTTTGGTGAGTTGGACTATGGTAAGGTTACAAACATTGCTTGTAATTGTCATCATTAATCTAAGCAAATGGGTTGAATGGACTTAATATACACATCAACCATCATGTTCTATACACATGAAACCGGTGTTTTTTTTTTATGTATTCGTGAAGTATATTCGGCTGACTTGCACTGAAAGTAATTGTCCCTTCGAAAGAAAGAATCCACGTTCTTCCAACACTCTTATCTCCAAACCACCCCCTAACTCACAAGAATCCATGTGCATTTTAGTTTCCGGAGTACGTTTACCCATCTCATCTATCTTTATTGTTCAATCATGAAATTTCACAGGAAAGAGAAAGCAGAATGGGGATCTCTCGATCTCTGTGTGAATGCTTGAGTTCTGTTCAGATTACACTATAATAAGCATTTTTATTTCGGCAAGTTAAGCTTAATTAATCTTTGCTAGGTTGACTTTGTCTCTAGATATTTTAGTTTCATATTTAAAAAAAAAATTCTAATTTCATATTTATGAGAGAACTCTTTTTGCCTTGTGTCATTTACAAGTCTATTAATTTGAAGGTGAAGTTTTTTTTAAACTGATTCAAGGAAAAAATATTTTAGAATAATATAAATATAAAATTATTTTTTTTAAATTTTCAAGATGAAAAGACATGTCCAACAATTTTTTTTATAATAATAACAGGTAATGAAAATAAACTTCATTTATAATTTTTGTTTAATAAGATTTGAAATCTATCACAAATTTATAATAAATTAAATCAATTTTAAATAAAATTCATTTATGATAAAATGTATCAAAGCACTATGATATATTCTATCACAAAAAAAAAATACTATCATTACTTTATGATAGAATGTAAAACTTAGTAATAAAATTAATATAAAAAATTTTGCGACGGAAAGAGTGAAACGGTACATTTTATTAATGTTATAAATGAAGACATTGGAGTAACAAAATTATTACATGATATTTTATTTTCTACGTAAGCAATTTTTTTATTGGGCACAGCAATAAAAAACGTCATTTTATTAATTTGGAGTGAAATGACGCGTTTTATTATTGTATAATTAGAAAAAAATGGTGAGATTATTTTATTTATTTTAAATAATTTGTACTTTAAAGGACGCTATTTTGCGTACAAAATATTTTAAAAGAAGGAAACAAAAAGGCGCCATTTTGCATACACATCATTTTTTAAAGAAAAAAAACATATTTTTCTTTTATCTATTCTTCCCCATCATTGTCACCTATTCTTTCTCAGCCCTAACTCTCATCTCTAACTCCACTTTTTTTTTCTATCGATAACACCTTAACACAAAAACTAGAGATGGTAAATGAGCCATGCTGAATCAGTACGGCCCATGAAAATTAAGCCCACGTGGATTGTTGTGTCAGATCGGCCCAAACACACACAGTATTTGTGTTGAATCGGTCCAAACATGACAACTAAAAATTAAGCCCAAGCACGGTCTGTAACATAGCCCATTATGGGTCGTGCTGTAGGCCGTGTCGTGTTAAGCACACGGGCTTAATGACCCATGAGCCTAAATAATAATAATTTTTTAAAAAAAAAGTTATTTTAAAAAATGATGAAAATAAAAAGAAATAACACTTTTAAAGTAAATGGGTCCATGTATTTTTTTTATATTGTTGCTACAATATCAAAATGATATCACGGGTCCATATATCTTTATCTTTTGTCAGTGATATAGTGCATCAAAAATTTTAAATTAAAATTTTTGAACTATCTTAATAATGCGCGGGCCTATATGTCTTTGTCTTTTCTTGGTGCTATAGGGCGCTGAAAATTTTAAAATTATTTTTTCGACCGTTAATCAACGGCTCCAACTCTTTGAGCCGTTGATCAACGGTTTAAGGAGCCGTTGGATCTAATAGAGTTTGGCGTATTTTTGATCGTATAAAAACAATGATATTTTACACACTTTTTCATTCACACAACCCATTTCTATTTGAAAATTTAAATTCCTCTCAAATCTCCCAAATTATTTTATTATTTTTTAGTTTTCAATAATCAAATTTCAAATACCACAATTATTTTTTTTATTAATATAATGTCAAATTTTAATATTCTTAATATTGGGAGTAATGATCTTGATGAAAATTTGTCAATACCGTTACAATTTTCTAGTAGTCAATCTGTTTTCACAATTGAAAATATTGCAAGTACTAAAAATTAAAAAGAGGTCAAACATTAGAGATTTGAAATTATTTCACGTTGGAGACTTATACTTCTGTTTCTGGAAAAATTGAAGAAAAAGCTACTTGTAAGTTTTGTGCTAAAACTTTAGATGCCAAAACTTCAGGTGGCACTGGGCATTTACATCGACATGCCAAGACAAGTGTGCAAGTACATGGTCCAAGCAATTCTACTCAAACTGAAATTGTCCAAAAATTTGCTAGAGAAAATCTTTCTGGATTCAAATATAATCAACAGCGCATGTGTGTACAGTTGGCTAGATACGTTGTTACTAGTGAACAACCTCTTTCATTCACCGAAGATGAAATGTTTAAAAAATTTATTAAAAGGTATGTTCAACCTAACTTCTCTTGTGTTCCTAGAAATACAGTTAAAAATGATATCTTCACTATTAATGAACAACCTCTTTGATTAGCCGAAGATGAAAAGTTTGAGAAATTTATTAAAATGTATGTTTAACCTAACTTCTCTCATGTTCCTAGAAATACAGTTAAAAACGATATTTTTATTGCATATATTCAAAATAAACAAAATTTAATTAATGAAATCTCACAATTTAAAGGAGCATTTGCTATTACTTCTGATTGTTGGATGGGGACCAATGATTTAGGTTATATTTGTGTTACTTTGCATTATATTGATAATGATTGATTATTACAAAAAAGAGTTATTACTTTTCGTGAATTAGAACATCCACACACAGCTAATATTATTTTTAATTGTTTAATGAATATTTTTAGAGAATTTTAGATTGTTGAAAAATTTATCAGTATTACTTTTGATGATGTAAGTGCAAATACTGTTGCTATAGAATTATTTTCGGGTCATTTAACACTTGTGCGTGGTTCAAATTTTTTTCATTTGAGGTGTTTTTGTCATATTTTTAATTTAATTATTTAAGATGGTTTAAATATAATTAATTCTCATATTGAAAAAAATTAGAGAAGTAATAAAATTTATTACTTCATCATCTTTTAGATGACAAGAAATTTCAAGCTATATTAAAGAATTATGGACTAAATAGTAGAAGATTCAAACTTGACATAAAAACTTATTGGAATACTACATATATAATGGTGAAATCTTACGTAAATTTTAATGATTATATTACAGGTTATTATAATGATAAAATGAAAGACATTATACTAACCAATAATAATTGAAAAATTGCATTTTATTGTATGCATTTTTTGAAAGTATTTAATAATGCTACATTAGCATGTTCATGTGTGTATCAACCTTTATCTTCTATTGATTTGACTCATATATATAATATTAGTGATGTTTTTGTTAAATACAAAGATAATCCTATGTTTTCTGATATATGTACTGTTATGAGATAAATTCTAAAAATATTAGAAGAAATTTTTTATCTTATTTATTTGTGTAGTCATAATAGATCATTGAATCAATTGGTCTGGTGTAAAAGTTTTAATTGTTGGGATCTTAAAAAATTTAAAATCTAGACTCTTTTATAATTTTGACCAAATTTACAATTTTGCCAAATAATTATTTATTTTTATGAAAATAAATTTGGAGCATCTTTATCTATAGAAGAAACAAATGAAGAGCCTATTTATGATTAGGCTGTTTGGAGTATTTTATTAAAAGGTTAAAAAAAAATGGTTCTAGTTCTACTAATTCAACTGTATTTGAATTTAAAAAATATATAGATACCGATTATTCTTTTATGTTGAGTACACATCAACAAAGAGAATTTGATATTTTTTCACGGTGAAAATTAAATGAAAGGGTTTACCCTGTGTTATCCATAATGGCAAACGATATACTAACTCCTCCAGTGTCCACTGTAGCATCGGAATATGCTTTTAGTGTAGAGGGCATGATACTATGTGAGAAGTGATCAAGAATAATATTAGAAACTTTGAAAGATTTAATATGTGTAAAAGATTGGGAAGATGCGATTGCCAGAAAATAAAATTGGCAAGAAGACATGTTCAATGAATTTGAGAACTTTAAAATTTAAAATATAAATTTGTAATTTATTAAGAAGTGGTTGAATTTATAGATGCTTGATGGTTCAATAGGTGCCAACCTAGTTGGGATGTATTATAACTATAGTGATGTAAATTCAACTATATATTTTTGTATTTGTATCTAATTTTCATATTTAAAATAAAGTAAATAAATACAAAGTCATTGATTCATTTGCTAAATTTTTATTTCAAATTTATTTTTTACCCATTATAAAATTATAGTTCAACATCTACTACTTAATTATTTAAAATTACAAATTACAATTGTAATTTTAATTATACATAGATTAATTGCAATTATAATTATAATTGTTATTAAATATAATTTCAATTATAAAAGAATACAATTTTAATATATTTACACAATTATAAAAAAATAATTGAAATTAAAATTAGATTTGAAATTATAACATTTAACGTAATTGAAATTGAAATTTGAATTATAATATTTAATGTAATTAAAATTAAAATTAGAATTAAAATTATAACATTTAACGTAATTGAAAATAAAATTGAATTTGAAATTATTACATTTAATGTAATCGAAATTAAAATTGGACTTAAAATTATAACATTTAATGTAATTGAAATTGAAATTAGAATTTAAATTATAACATTTAACGTAACTGAAATTGAAATTATAACATTTAACGTAACTGAAATTGAAATTATAACATTTAACGTAATTGAAATTAAAATTAGAATTAGAATTATAACATTTAACGTAATTGAAATTGAAATAATAAAATTTAACTTAATTAAAATTGAAATTAGAATTTCAATTATAACATTTAAAGTAATTGGAATTGAAATTGGATTTGAAAATATAACATTTAATTGTATTTAGATTTGAAATTATAATATTTAACATAATTGACATTGAAATTAGATTTAAATTAACGTGAGAGTGTTTGAATTTTCTTGAGTATAGATTAAAAAAATATAAATAAATATAATTAATTCATTTGCTAAATTTTTATTTCACTTTTATTGTTTACCCATAATAAAATTATATTTTAACATGTACAATCAATTTTTTTAAAATTACAAATTATAATTGCAATTTTAATAACATGTACATCAATGGTAATTCTAATTCTAATAATAATTAGAATGTAATTTAAAAACAATACAAATTTAATATAGTTACAATTAATAATAGCAATTAAATATTTTTAAAAACTATTTTTTTATTTAATTGTATATTCAATTATAACATAAATATTAAATTAAATAAATATAAATATAAATATATGTTGGCCTAGTGGTAAGTTGCTTTTACATAATAAAAATGTTGACAATTAGGTTCAAGACTTTATGGCCAAAATTTTGTGTGGTGAATAGTAACATAAAAATAGTGTCATTATTGATGGGCTTACATGTTGGGCCCGTGATGGGTTCATCCTGCGCTCGTCCCACGACCTAAAAAATGCGGCCCAAGTACTTTATAGTACTAAGCTAGGCCATGCTATACTTGGGCTGCCCGACCAATTGTCACCTCTAATAAAAACCCACCCTTATTTTCGCGTATCTACCAAATCTACACAATGACTCAATTATTCCTTCTTTCTCTATTTTATTTTTCTTTAATTTTTGTTTATTTATTGACCTAGGATTTCTTTTAGGTTGTCAAATTTTTTTCTTGATTCTAAGGTAAAAGTTTTTCTTTTTGACGTTGTTTTCTTTTCGTATTGATGTTGTTTCTATTTTACGTGGGTATGCTAATTTTGTGATCTTCTGTTTGCGAGGTTTGTGTAGATTTTGGTTTGCTCTTAATTTTTGGGTGGGTTGGGATTTATTTATTTTAAGGATATTAAGGAAAATGAAATAAAATAGATTGAAATTTTTTTCATTTAAGCGAGTAAATTCTTTATAGATTAAGCACACAGAAAGAGGCGAGACGATGACAATGACGTTTTGACGGCGCAAATGGAGAAGCAACAACCCAAGAAGGTGGTGATTAAAGACGAGGAGAAGGAAAGTTGTTGGAAGGGATGTTGGTGGTGAATTTTGACGTGCTATATTCGACTGTGGCATTGCAGACTTATAGGAAATGGAGGATGCTAAAATTAAGATGTGGGAGTTGATATTAATATTGTTGGAGCTAAATTCAACGCTATTTTAAGGATGTGAGAAGGTGAAGTCACTGACTTCTTCGATGACCATTGTATCACTCTCTAATATGCTACAATATGCCAATAGAGGTGGTAAATGGGCTATACTGTATCAACATAGCCCACAAAATTTTGGCCTAGGCAAACCGTTTTACTGGGTTGCGACCTAGCACGACCCTTTATTGTGTTGTGTCGGTATGATAAGTCTAGTGATTTTTTTAATTTTTAATGTTTAAAAAAAATTTTAAAAATTAAAAATTATTTGTAATTTTCACTATAGACCTACAGTTTTTATATTAAAAAATAATTTTTTTAAAAGAAGACTGTTTGATCAACGGTCTTTTCGACCGTTAATTAAACAACCATAATTTTGTGATTATGGGTGCCTATAAAATGGTACCCATAATACCCCTGAAATGTGGGAGTTTATGTTGATTCAACGCCGTTTTAAGGATGTGGGAAGGTAAAGCCCCTGACTGCTTCAATGATTGTTGTATCGCTCTCCATACGCTACAATATGCCAGTAGAGTTTATAGATGGGCCATACTGTATCAACATAGCCCACCAAATATCAACTCTCTCTTAACTTTCTCTCAACTCTCTTAATTCAACTCAAAGCTCTCTCTATTATTTCAATTCTTTTTAAAAATTATAATTTTTCAAATTATTTCTTTATTTTTAATTTTTATTTATCTAATTACAAATTCACAATACAAATATTTATTATCCATACAATAGCAAGCTTTAATACTCTAAAATGAATTTGAAGAAATTCCAATGCCATTACAAATTTGTAATAGTCAATCTACTTTTACAACTGAAAATATTAGAAGTATTAAAAAATTAAAAAAATATCAAACATCAAATATTTAGAATTATTTTCCGCTAGAGACTCGTACACAAATTTCTATATTAAGAATTCATATCACCCTACTTTGCTGCTTCCATTGTTTCCTTTCCCCCAAGAGCTTTTAATGGTTTTATCCCAGGAGTTGCTTGCTCCTCAACCTCTATTACTTCCTTCTCCTACATCCTTTGATGGTATTCAACAGTAGCATTTTTTATTCTAGAACTTGGATTGATCGCCACCATTGCCTTTGTTTTAAGAATTTGTTCCACCATTTCAACCTCTCTGTGAGAATATTGATTGAAAATTATCAGGATATGATTTAGAGATCAAACCAAGTGCATAGGGTGCGCAAAGATCGAAGATGGACGTGAAAAGAGGTGAAAGTGAAGAAATGGGTGACAGACGCCAGTGCCGTAGTGACTAGGAGTGGGCGCCGCGGCACCCAAACCAGAATGTGAGCACCGCGGTGCCCAGGCAGGCGTACTAACGCTTCGGCGGTGGGCGCTGAGCACCGCGATGCTGGGTGTGGGAATTGGTTTCCCATTTGGAGACTTCTTTATTTGTTTTCCATTTTCTTCAGGACTCCCTAATAGAACTCTCACATGTTTAGGGTAAACCTAGGACGTTTTAAAGTGTAGTGGGAGGGCATCTTTAGATTAAAAATGTATAAAAGTTATACCCATGATCTAAAACGTTATTAATTAATAATTAGAAATGTTTGGCTAAATATCTCCTAAATATCTTATAGGGATAAAATCAGTATGAGGAATTCGTTAGTATAGTTGATTAAGCACATCAATTATTATGTACTGATAAATATTTAGACATGCCAAAGAATTTAAGAATTATCCTAGATTCAGAAAAATTGGGATATATTTATGATCGATAGATGATTAGATGTATTTCTAATAATATCTTTTCAAAAGAAGATAAAATTTATCAAAAAAGGATTAAGGATGATTTGAGAGTCAAATCATATATATTAACCTCAATGTCTAATGATTTTCAGTAGGAGCATTTGCACATGAGATGTTTAAGTGGTATTATGCTCCTTCTGAAAAATTATATCTAAACCATAAATAGAAAATAATTATAATGTAAATTATTTCCACTTTGATGAGCTTAAAAAATAATAATCGTTACTATTTAAAGTACCTTATCTTTATAAAGATAGGCTCCTTAGATATTTGTTTATCGATTATAGATATTTCCTTAGCATATGATGCTAAGAAGTGCAAGTATATAAGATATTGCCTTACTTTTTTATATCTGCAAAGCGTTGCATGATTTGAGGTATGCTAAGATGCTTTAAAAGAAAAAATACAGCTTCGCATAGAAAATTGAGATTTCTTAGACGTGGTAGCTATTAGGACTTTTAAGTTACTTTTTCATTCTGGTAGAAGCATTACATTGTATAATTGATATTTTGTGTCATACATTATTAGACAAATCATATCACTCATTGTATTAGACAAAGAAGGTTATCATGTCATTGTATTAGACAAAGAAGGTTATCATGAATACATTAGAAAAAGTTTCTCATGTATATATAATAAAGATAATATTTTACTAACTGAATGTCAGTTAATAAATAACCATTATATCTTAAATACAACTTGAAATGTCTTGGTGAATAGAAAAAATAGTAGTTCAAGAACTTTGAATAATAATAAATTGTGGAACATAAGATTAGGTCATGTAGTCATGCGACGGCTGTCTTATTTGGTTAAGGATAGTCAGATACTTGATCTGACTATAAAACCTTGGCCAGTTTATGAATTTTGAATTCGAGAAAAAATGACCAAATACTTATGTAGGTATTTGATATTACTTATTGATTTATTGGAACTTATACATATTGATATATATAGTTCAATGAATCATACTGTTATTGGGTGAATTTCAATACTTTGTTATTTTTATCGTGATTTGTCACAATATAGATAAGTGTTTCTGGCAAGCACAGGTTGAAAATTTTAGAAATGTTCAAAGAGTTCCGATTATAAGTAGAGAAATAAACCTTTATGTATGATGCTCTTGATCAGATAAATCCAATTTATACATGAGTAGTAAATTCACATATTATTTAAAGGAGAATGAAATTCTCAGTCAATATAGTTCTCTAGGTACTCCTCAACACAAGGGCATTTTGAAAATGATGAATTAGACTTTATTATATATGGTTTGATTAATTTTGAGCTTCACTAATCTTCTAGAATATCTATGAGTTTATACTCTAAAAACTTGAAGAATTGGCCATACGTAAAATCATAATTATTGATACGGGCCTTTTCCACATAAAAAGGGAATCTTTTGTTACAATAGAAGTTGCTACTCATATTTTGAACAGAGGTCCATCTAAAACTATTTCTTCTACTCTTTATTAGATATAGACTGAAAAGAATCCCAATCTTAAATATGTTAAGATTTGAGGCTGTTCTGTTTGCATAAGAGTTATATAAAAGGATAAACTTGCACTAAAAAATGGTACAAGTATGGGTTTATAAGGTATCCCAAGCATTTTATGAATATCAGTTCTATGATCCAGATAAGCGAAAGACATTCATTTCTTATAATGTCACCTTCTTTGAGAAACAGTTTCTCATAGAGTATTGGGGATTGTAGAAAGATTGTACTTGTTGAAGTTAATCTAAAAATATATGAATCGATGGTGGAACTTTAAACTCAATAAAGTAAAATACCTTTAACACACTCTCTTATAAAGTCGAAAAGGATTTTGAGGGTCACAAATTAAGTATGCTTGATATCTGTATATGCCCTTAGTATTTTCTTAGTTGAAGAAAATCATCATTTGACTTATAATGAAATGATGTTAGACATCGATTAGAAAAAATGACAAGATGCCATAAAATCCAAATTTAACTCTATGCATTACAATAAAGTCTGGCACTTAGTTGAGCTTTCGATAGAAATTATTCCTACTGCTTATAAATGAGTTTACACAGCAAAAATGTAGGCCTAACATGAAAGTACAAACCTTCAAAGGCTAATTAGTGAAAAAAGGTTACACTCATAAATTTGGTATTAGTTATAAAGAAACCTTTTCACCAGTAATCATGCTTAGGTTAATTCGAATTTTGTTGGCTATTGCACTTTTTTTAATTCTTCATTTTAATAAAGAAATTAGCAAGTCTAGTTTCACAAAGGGCAAAGAGAAAGCGTGTGTGTTTAGAAATGATAGTAAAAGCATAATTATCTTTCTAAGTTCTCTACGTGAAAGACATATTCAATGTTGAAAATGACATTGGTATGTTGCAAGTAAATTGGATAAAAGTTATCTAAGTAAAGACTTTTTTATAAAATATTTGGGAAAGACTTCTTATATAGTAACTATAAAGTGTTATAGAGATAGAGCTAGGAGGTTAATGGAATTATCACAATCTTCGTAAATAGACAATATTATTGAAAATGTTCAATTTAAATAACTATAAGATAGTTAATGTATTTTTTTTTCAAACTGTTAGAGTGTCTAACATACAAAGTACATCAATGAAAGATAACTTGATGTATGCCATGTTATACACGAAGCTCGGATCTAGATGGCTGTAAGTGTATGAGTCAGTATCAGTCTCATTCGAGCAATAACCATTAATTAGTCGTAAAACATATATAAAATACCTGAATAGTAAAGAGGACAAGTTTATAATTTATGGAGTATAAAGGCTCTCAATTGGCTTGTAAACATATTTTTGTGATAACCCAAGAAGTTTTAGTGATTAAACCTTCTTTGTGGTTCTTAGTGACAGAAAATCCTTAGGTTGTAAGAGAGAGTTATTCTTTGTGATTTTTCTTGTAAAAGACATACTTTGTGAGTGCCTTATGATTTAATAATAAGAGTGAGTGATCTTGATCCGCCGTGGACGTAGGCAAGTTACCGAACCACATAATTTTCTGTGTGTTCTTTCTTCTACCATTTCTCTCTTTATTTTCTTAATTATTTGTTTTGCACTATTTGTTTGGGTGATATTATTTATTTGTGTATTTTCGCTTCAACACTCTTATTTACTATCCCAACCACCAACTTGAAAACTCTCACTAGGTCCCTCATTCCAACCACCAACATAAGAGCTCTCACTCGATCCCTTGTTCTAGTTGTTAGCTTGAGAACTCTCACAGTCTCACTTAATCCATTCTTTTAATTGAATTGTATCTATAATAGATCAAGATCTACTAATTATAACTAGTTGGGATGTATTGTAATTATTGTAATGTAAATTTGACTATTTATTTTTGTATTTATATCCAATAATTTTAATTTAGAATAATATCAGTAAATTTTTATCAATAAATCATAATTGTAATTTTAATTATGATTATAACACAATTTTTTAATTTAATATTAATAAATTTTTATCAACAAATTATAATTATAATTATAATTTTAGTTGTTATTATAATATTTATAATTACTTTAAAATATTATAAGAAAAATAATTATAAATATATTAATAATTCTAAAAAATAGTACTCTCCGTGAGCTGTTTTTGTGTTGAGCTTGTGATGGGCCAGTCTTGGCACAACTCATCACAGGCTTGTACTGGTACATGACTTATCTCAGACCCATGTTTATACAACATATTAGACCACAATCTATAGCCTAACACAACACGATCACTTTGACCGTAGTGCTTGGCCACCTTTATCTATCAGGTTAGTCCATTTGCTTCTCGCTCCATTTTTTATGGTCACTTTGGACAATCATTTTATTTTCTCAAAATCCTTTTCTTTTAAATGTGCTTTAGACATGGTAGCACGTGCAAATTGATTATTGAGATGCCCTAATCTCTTATACAAGACATCCAAATCATTATCACTTGTTTTGCTACTAACAAAAGCAAATGCTTTGTTTCCATCTTATTGTCTATACACGTAGCTGAGCTAAAGACTTTATTTGTTTGCATATTTTCATTACATGGTAAAATACTCTTGGACAGAAAAGAGACCATAGACATAGGGTGCTTTAAGTTGTAGTGCTTCGGCTGTTAAAAAAATGATGATATAATAATTGCATAGATCTTTAAGAAATAATCCTTATATACCTCTTCTACCTTAATTTAATATTAGATAGGAAAAATTCATATGTATAGTTAGATTAATTGAGAATAAATTGACGATTCAAGAATGATTATAAGTAGAGAAAAAAAAAATAGGAAACTTGTGGTTAAAAAAGATACGGTATGATCGGTCTTTAGTAAAGAAAATAAATTATTAAATTATAAAAATAATTTAGCATTTAGAAAAAGACGACTTCAAGTAACTATAAATGCAGTTTTTAGTAAAACAAAAAAAAAAAAAAAACAATTTGAAGAAATAGATATTTTAAGTTACTGACTGTTTTTCGTAAATAACATCTCAATGGACTCGTGTTTTGTATTATGATGAAACTCTTTTTGGCATTACCACTTTGGTACCGATAAGTATGCTTATGTATTTATATTCATGTTAAATATTGTTGGACCTATTTATTAAAGGCGCAACTAACTCATGCACAATCTAGTCTTTTTAAAAGAATTAGTTCATATCAAAATAAGGTTCATTTCCATGTGAGAAAAGATTCAACCCAAATTTCAGATCAAATTTGACAAGTACTTCGATTTGCCGATTCATGAATCCTACTAACGAATCAACTGCATTATGAAAAGATGAGAACGAAATAAACTTTGAGTTTAATTTTAATTGAAATTGATTAATTATTGTCTTGCATGAAATTTTTTTTTATAAATAAAAAATTCTCGTTTAAATTATTTTCTTTGATTGAAGATATATTATTAAACTTAAACTATCATTAATTCGGATTTAATTAAATATAAATACTCATGTATACTTTAAAAATTATTAGAACTCAAACACTATAAATAAAGATATTATTTATTCATGATAAGCTGGGGTGAAATCATAATTTGAGTTTCATGGAGCTAAATCATAAGAATTTGTGAACTTTAACATAATCTTAAGAATTGATGATGATGTATAAATTTTTAAATATTTAGTATTTTTTTTTGAAAAATTGATGAATTATAGATGGCTTTCCCACTAAAATAATAATTAAAATATTAAACAATTAACATATATTACATTATTGGCAAAAATAAATTATATTTAAAATTAATAAATTTAAAGCAAAAAGTACAAAAAAAAATTCATAAAAAATACATATAAACTTATAATCGTAAGATATTTAAAAACAAACTAATATATAAATAAAATTATTAAAATATCCAAAAATATCTAATTTTTTTGGAAGAATTTTTTTTCTGGCCTCTGAATTAAAAAGAAGAGTTTGACGTAAATTGAAGAGAAGATAAAATAACAAATGTATAGTGTTTCATAATTGTGAATTTATTTATATAAGTCAGATTGAATTTTTTTCCATATAAGAAAATAATAATAAGTATAAAATTATTTTATATTAAAAAAAAGTTGTATAGATGGAATTACTTGTAAATATAAAATTTTTTTTTTTATAAAGATGAGAGAATGAAGTTAGAAAAATATAAAATAGGGACCACTTTCAAATTAAAATATATATTTTTTATTAGAGAAAGATGATATATTATTTAAACATTAAATAATAAATTAAAAAATAAATCTTTAATGTTAGTAGGGCCTTTTTTTTAAATTAACAATTTAATCCATTAAGTACAAGAATTTTGAAAGATTTTTTTTTTTTTTTGGGGAGGGGGTGTTTGCAAAATAAGTATTTTAATACTAAAAAATTATATACATAATACAAATTTATGGGGCTATGTTAGGGCTTGGGGGGGCCATGGCCCCTTAGGCCCTATAATAGTTCCATCCACGATGATGAGGATCGAGTTATTATCAATTAACTATTCATTCATACAACAAATATTGTTATCTTGCTTGTTTTTATAAATACTCATTCATACTAGGCGTGGGCATTATTCTCAAACTCAACCCGTTCTGAAATTTTGGATTGGGACAGAAATGAGAATGGGTTTGGAACACGTTCAGGACATAAGTTTTTATCCCAAACGAGTCGGGTAAGGTACGAAAAATTCCCTAACCTCAACGAGAATTTCCTAACTTGAACCATTTTTTTTAATTTTAATTTTTTTAAGTTTCAATTAAATTCAAAGTTGGATTTAGAATGATAATATTAAACATAACTAAATTTAAATTTGAATTTAAAATAATAAGATTTAACATAATTAAAATCAAAAAAAGATTTGAAATTATAATATTTAACGTAATTGAAATAGAAATAGAATTTAAAATTATAATATTTAACGTAACTGAACTTGAAATCCATAATATTTAACATAATTAAAATCGAAATAACAGTTTAAATTATAATATTTAACGTATTTCAACTTGAAATTGAATTTAAACTTACAACATTTAACATAATTGGATTTAGAACAAATCAATTTTAAAATTAATTAAATTATAATATTTTATGTAATTTAAATTTAAATTGAATTTGGAATAATACCATTAACGTAATTGAATTTGAAATAATAATATTTAACATAATTGAAATCTAAATTGAATTTTTTTATTTTTTTAAATTTAATTTAAAAATTCCCTACCCGACCCAATCTGTCTCGAATCAAAATGACGTCATTTCAATACAAAAAAGTTAGAAATTCTTGACTTGGAAAGCATCCCAAACGGGACACTTTTCAGCGTACCAAACGAGTTCAAGAATTTTCGAACCCAAAATTGTCCACCCTTACTTCACACACTAACACTTCTTTTTTTTTTAACAAACATTGACTTGAGCGTTTGAATTTGTTTTAGGAAGATGGTGCACTTTTGCCAATTAGAAGAGTATGTAAGGGTAAGAAAGTAATTATAATGGAGATCTTAGATCAGGGAACTTCAATGACTCTATTTATGAAAATCTTTTTAATAAAAACAAAACGACCAATACTAAAAATTACTAGATAATAGCAAAGAAGATAGTGACACAAAAAGATAAAAATATATGCAACTTAGAATTTCCAGATAATGCTGAAATCAGGGTCTAAGCAACCCGAACTTGATTTTTCTAGGAAGCAAGATTTCTACTAGCATGATTGATATCCTAATAAAGATTCTAAAACAAATCAAAGAGACGAGGAGGGAAAATCAAGAATTAAGGGACAGAATGATGACGATAGAGAAATACGAAGAGTTAAATTATAACTTCAAAGAAGTACCATTCCACGAGAATGGACTAAGGAAAATTCAATGAAACTAATTAGTGGAGATCGGAGGAAGGAAGGAAACCTTAGAGATAATAAGGAGAGTAGATGGAGGTAGAGATATAAAAGCAGCTATCATGAGGGAAGTCAACAAATTACATGAGAAGGTAAAGAAGGTTGGAGTCACTGAAGATAAGATATCTTTGTCAAGGAGGGAAAATTAAGACCCATTTGTAGAAGCCATAAAGCGAGTTAAAAGACCCTATGAGTTCATCGCACCAAACTTTCAAATGTATGGTAGTATTGGGATTCGAAGGAACACATCTTTCACTTCAATATGAAGATGATCATGCACATATTAGAAGAGCCATTGAAGTGCATCACATTTCCTTTTAACCTAAAGGACTGGCCCAAGTATAGTTCCAGAGCTTGAAAGAAATATTTTCCTTTAACAAGTTGATCGTGTCTAATTAATCACTTAATATATACAAAGCTGAAAGAAGAAGAAAACTACCTCGGACCAATTTTTCATAAGACAAGGAGAAAATGAGACTATAAAGAGTTTCTTCAATAGGTTTAATTGAGAGCTCAACAAAGTTAGGAAGTTATAATTTAGAGATACCACCTAAGCTTACTGAAAGACAATAAGGACATCAACTCTTACTATCTATCTTATTTGGAAGAACTTTACTTTCTTTGAATTAATCAACTAGAACTCCTAATAATAGATTAAGGAGGAAAAAGGTGAAGCTACAATGATAAAAGAATTTTTCGTAATTACAACATTGAAGGAAGGTAGTTCATCTCGAAGAAAAGGTTTTGGGAAGTAGCCTCTTATTAGACAAGATGTTAGGGGCGAAAATGGTAAAGATTAATTTAGCCTTTAATCCCAATCAATAAACCCATAAAAAAATTTGGGTTAAAGTATAAGGACTCTAGAAATTTAAGAAGCAAAGACCGATCCCGACACTTGAGGATTAATGAGATCAAATCGAACATTGTGCTTTTCACAATAAGCATGAGTATGAAATCAACACATGTAGATCCCTATGTAGAAAAATAAATGCCTTCATGAGAAATAGATACTTTGCCGAAGCCAAAAAGATTATTGAAGTAGAAATAAAGAAAGACCTCAAACTAAATGAGACAAAAGTCATAATTTCATAAGAGAAAGGCACAAAAATATTGGACATAATCTATGGATCACTACTTAATTTCTAATACTAGGAAAAGGAAAAAAAGCATAGAAAAGGAAGCAGATAAAAAAGGTGTTGAATGAGAAGACTCAAACTTAATGATCCTAGAAGGACCGTAACCAATTGAAGATTCCATAGAAGTATTATTCGTGAGAATGGCTGTCAACCAGCACTACATCGTAGTACTTCACAAAAAACCACCAGAAAGGGAAAGGAAAGATGAAAGGTGGAAGCCTCTGTTTAGGAGGGCAACAAAGTCTAAAGGCAAGAAATAAGAGAGATGTCGACTCCTACCATCATGGTAATCGAGTAAGAACTGGGAGAAATCTTCTACTTTTGGGAAGTTTTGACTGACTTTATGCTTTCACATCTAGATCCATTGGTAATAACTATGAAGATAGGAAAAGTCAATGTATGACGTGTATTAGTTGACAATGAAAGTAGTATAGAGATCATGTTTTGAGAAGCTTTAAGATAATAGACCTACACAAACATATATGGGCATAACTCAAAGCTCATTGCATTTGGAGCAAAGAGAGTATAGGTAAAGGGAATGATTACATTATCAAATGTAGTAGTAGGAAATCAATTGAACTTGGACTACTTAGTAGTCGACACACCTACCACTTATAATGCAGTGGTTGGGTGTTACTAGATACCTTACATGGAGGCTATTCCTTCCACCTTACATCGGGTAAAAAAGTGCGTATCAGCCAACGGAAGGGAAATAGTGGATATAAAGCGTGAGCAAATTCAAGCAAGATAGTGCTACGCCAACTCAATCAAGCCTCATAAAGATAAGAAAGAACTAAAGAAGGCAACTGTGAAGGCCAAGAAAAAAGATGAAAGGAAGGAAGAAAATAAATAAGAAAAAATGGATGAGACTACAACATCAAGAAATATAATGACTTCAACACAGGTTCCTCCATTTTTAGAGGAAGAGATGCCTTCAAAATATTAATTACAGGACATGGTGGCCAAGGGAACCTCTACGAGTGAAAGAATATACCCCTTAACAACTAACATACATTTAATAGCTCTAGTGTACAAAGTGTTTAAAGTGAACAATTACAAGTTAAATATAAGTAAATTCGATTACAATATAAAATGAACACAATAATTAATAAGTCTAAAGAATTTATAGTTTTTCTTCAACTAATCTTTTCGTCATTGACTACAAATTCTTTTCAACCTATTTAAAAGGTAATAATTTAAAACAAATAAATAAACTATGAAGTGTTTCCCCTACCTTTAAACTTAAAATAAGTCATGTCCTCATATCGGCAATAAAAGAGCAACATTATAGCAACAGTAAAAGAACAACATTGGAGTACTTTTTTATGTTTGCATAGGAGACTCATTCATCACCTATATCATCCTGTCTCCTCATCTGTATCCTTGGTAGCTTCTTCATCATTATTGGCATTCTTGTTCAGCTCAGCAGGAGGTAGGGAATATTGTAGGAATTGTGGTAACACGCTGGTGTCTATCCCAAAATGTGCTAGTGCAAGCCGTAAGACATGATCTTGATAAATGGCATAAGTATGAATATAAGCTAAGTGAGACTCAATACTGTCGAGACACTCCTCAATAGAAGGTTGAGCTAGTGGGGTGGATACCATGATTAAGCATTGCTATAATGGTTGTGTTGGCTGTAGGTTCTATTTATCTTATCCATCAGTAATTTGTTTGATCAATCCATAGTCAAGGATAAACACTGAATGGAGTAACTCTTCGGAGGGTGTCCACTTGACTCCAGCTTAGGCACACAAAGCAGTGATTAAGGATGGGCAATAGAGATCTATTTTTGTGTTTCAGATAACGTGTAATATGTTGTCTTTGATAACTTTCCCAATGTCAGTAGAATGGCTGGTCAAGATATCATATAAGAGGACAGCTCTAGATGTTGTGATGGAACTTAGATGATGTACCGGCATAGGATGTACAACTATAAAGTAATGCTATGCTTTGTACTCAGTGCATATAACGGGCAGGAAATTCTATAGGGATTTTCCTTTTGAATTCCTATATGGCACCCAGAGCTAGAAAACTAATGATCTTATTATAGTCTGGCTCTTTCAATAGCTCATCATAGTCACTGTTTCAGATTGTGGGAGTGCCAAAATATTAGAATTTGTGCTTACATGCCATACTTTTTGAGAGCATTTCTTAAGTATTTTTCTCAAAGTGTTGAGAGAAAATGTAAAGGCTTACCAAGGTTCAACATAAAGAGTTGTAAAGAACTAAAGAAAATACTTAATTCTTCTCATCTCTTGGTAGTAATCATTCATAAGGATAAATTATTTTAAGTGTTAAAACAATCCTTTGCTGAAAATTCAAGGCTGCCATTCTAGCTTCACAATCCCACCGGATTTAGTTGTGAACTAGAATTGTGCAAGGGAACACTTCAAGGTGAGCTCAACAAATTGAAGCTTAGAGTTCTTGAAGAATTGTAAAGCTACCTTTATAACTGGGTAGGTTATTTATTTACAATTCATTTTATATCATGCATGAAAATATATATGAGATATATATGTGCTTGAATGTTCATACATGTGATTACATGCTTGAGTTTGTTACATATTGTATAACATGTATGAATACTTCTGTTGTGTATTTAATTTTTAAAATTATATATGTATCTATACACATCACACACTATATCACAACAAGTGGTATCAAAACATGTGGATATGGTGTTTGATGTTTGATGTTGAGATGTTATTTTTAACATGTTGATGTTATATTGATGAACAACATGATGATGTTTGATTTCAAGCATGTTGATGTTTAGAATTCAACATGTTGATATTTTATGAATTCTTGAACATGTTGTTGTTTATAATTGTTCATATGATATTTGATCATGTTTTATACTGGATAATTTGGGTGCCGAAATAGAAGAAAAATGATTTTCATGCACCGGGCACAGTAACAGTGTCCAGTGCTAAGGCGCTGGCTTATGGTCGCTGCGGCACCAGCCTAATTTTGGCCAGTGCCGCGGCGACAGGCTGTGAGCGCTGCGGTGCCCACATACTAGAAACCAGCGCCGAGGCGTTGGGATATGAGCACTGCAGCACCAGCTAATTTTGTGGGCAGTGCTGCGGTGATAGGTTGTGAGCGCTGCGGCCCCCACATACTGGAAACCAGAGCCGAGGCGCTGGATTATGGGCACTGCGGCGCTAGTCCGTATTTTGGCCAGCGCCGCGGCGCTCAGACTATTTTTTATGAACGCTGCAGCGCCAGTTTTTAGCACCGCAACGTTCGTCACTGTTACAAAATAATTTTTTTATTTGTTCATTTATCATGTTTTGAGTTGTTTTGTTGCTGTAATGTACTTCAATAATTGTCATAACATGATGTGATCATTCAAATACACTGATAATCACAATGGGAGCCCTATTGGTGGGGTTAGTTGTGATTGCATTTTTTTTAAATGATCTATATTATTCATTTGGATGAAATGAGTATGTTATTAATAAATCTCTCTTAATCAGATTGAAATATTTTTATTATGAGATAATATTAAATATGATCCGTCTTGTCAATACCGTATTAGGCGATTCTCTTTAGGCTTTTCCAATATTGCTAAAGCGTGAGGGATTGATCAGGGTGTTTCGGGCTATGCCGGTTAAACATGAGATGAAACAAATATATGTGAACGTTGATGAACACTTGAAATTACACATTTAATAAGAGTTTTACATGATTGTTTTGTATTACTAGTGTATTTAATTTTCTTAACTTAAGTATGTTTACAATATTGTACTTAATTATCTTATAACTATTTTGTGGCAGGTTCGGTAAAATGGGCATAAATTTCTACCTAAAGATCCAATTGAGGTGATTATTAATCCTGTACAGAGATGAATCAATGGGCTAACATATTGTATTTCACAAAGCATTGGAAATTCGAGTGTTTAGAGGGTGAAAATTGGCCTAGAACAGAATTGATCTGCAGTACAGGCCCAATTTGAACAGTTATCAGTATTTGGCCCATAACTATAGAAATACGTATCTAATACGTATGAGATCACTCAATTTGGAAAGATAAGAGACTTATCTACAACTTTTATGTTTTGAGTGACAGCTAATTCGGATCACATCAATTCCAAATTGGATAATCAAGTGGGTGCCCAAGTGATAATGAATGCAAATTATTTTGCCACCATTCTTGACTTTCATCAACCAAGTGGTTCCCTCCAAATTTGTCTCGATTTATCCATATTTTTCTATAAATAGGTGGCTTGTTTATGCCTAAAGAATGTAATTAGAAAGTTAGAATTTAGTTCAAAATACTTTTCCTTTGTATCCATTTCCTTGTACTATTATTTCTCTTGTTTACTATTAAGTCATGTTATTTCTTCTTCCATTTCTTTTCTTTTCATTTAGTTTTATTATGTCCAAATAATTTTGTTTAAGCTAAGGTGAAAGGGTGAAGCTCTTGGCAAGGTAATAAGATATGTTTAATATTTATTCATGAATTTAATATTTCATTTTTAAGTTATGTAAATTTATATATGATGTATTTATTTTGTTTGTAGAATTAATATCATTTCTTCTAAAGTGGTAATTCTTGATTTATTATTGACAAGCTTAATACTTGGCACAATAAATTATTGAAACCATTTACAAGATTTGGTTTATATAACCTTTCTTGTAAAGTGGGAGTCTTAATTTATTGTAGACAAATATAAAGATTGGCATAATAAAGACTTGAACCCATTTATAAGATTTGGTGTATAATAATTGAAAGAAATAAATACTAATAAATATATAAATGATAATGAACTTTAATTGCTATATTTTCCGGTTGGAACCTCCTTTGTGTGAGGATTCCAATTGAGTTATAAAAAAATAAAAAGTTAAATATATTCTTACTTCTTATGCCAAGAGTGAATCTCCGTAACCTTAGCTTTTTATTTGAATTGGTTAATTGAAATAATATTTACAAACATCTTATACTGCATTAATTATCTTTAAAGTGTTTAAAATTTGTAATTTTAATTCTACTTCCCTGTGGATCGACCCCGTTCTCATCGGGTTATTTATTACTTCGACAATCCTGCACTTGGGAATAACTTCTATATTCTGGACGTGTCAAGTTTTTGGCGCCGTTGCCGGGGAGGTAACGTTAATATTTTGTTTTGTTATTGTTTGTTTGTTTATTTTATTTTCATGGAAGGCTGAGCCTCCTACTTGTTATTTATTATTCGTTTTTTTTATTTTTTTTTCATGGAAGGCCGAGCCTCCTAACGTACTTTATTATTATTCTGTTTTTATTTTCGCGGAAGGCTGAGCCTCCTACTCTTTATTTTGTTTATTTATTATTTTTTACTTTTTATTTTAGTTTTTTTTTTAATTTTCATGGAAGGCCGAGCCTCCTAACGTACTTTACTTTATTTATTATTCGCCTTTCATTTTCGCTTTTTATTTTAATGGAAGGCTAAGCCTCCTACTATTTATTTATTAACTTTTTATTATATAATCTAACATCACTAATCTAACTTCTAATTATTTATCTTTATTTTGCTTTTAGTTTTACATATTTTATTTACTTGTGTGTAATATTTTATTTTATTTACCTGTGTTTAATATTTTATTTGTATTATTGTTATTGTATTTTGTTTTGTTTCTTTTTATGAGCGGTTGGTTTCGAGATCCTAATTCTCATCGTTTAGTAAAAGGTAATTTCAAAACTTCCTTTGATAATTTGTTAGATTCTCCTTCATCTTCTCATTCTTCACCAAGTAACACCATGAGCGAAAATCAAATTGAGGGACTCATAGACCCAGGGGACAATCAGTCCCAACATAATGACCATAACCGACCTAGGACACTTAGAGACTATATGAACCCTACACGAACCGGTGCACCATCTTGCTTAATTTTTCCACCGGATGCAACGCATTTTAATTTTAAGCCAGGCATTATCCAACTTTTACCCACTTTTCATGGCTTAGATGCAGAGAACCCTTATCTACATCTAAGAGAATTTGAAGAAGTGTGTAACACGTATAATGATCAAAATTGTATCATGAACACAATTCGACTTAAGCTTTTCCCTTTTTCTTTAAAAGATAAAGCTAAAACATGGCTACAAAACCTTAGGCCAGGATCCATTTCTTTATGGGACGAGATGCAACAACAATTCCTGAAAAAGTTTTTTCCCTCCCATAGAACAAATTCTTTCAAAAGACAAATCACCACTTTTGCCCAAAAACCAGGAGAGACCCTTTACCAATGTTGGGAAAGGTATAAAGAATTACTTAATACCTATCCCCATCATGGTTTTGAAACATGGAGAGTAGTCTCAAATTTCTATGAGGGCTTAACACCCCAAGTTAGGCAAATGGTAGAAATGATGTGTAATGGAACATTTGAGGAAAAAGACCCAGAAGAGGCAATGAACTATCTTGACTTACTAGCAGAAAATGCTCAAAATTGGGACACTGTTGGTACCTGTGAGGCACCTAGCAAAAATCAAAATCAAAATACTACATCTAGTGGGGGTATTTATCATCTTAAGGAAGACCATGACCTTCAAGCCAAATTAGCATCCCTTGCTAGAAAAGTCGAAACCTTAGAAATGAAAAAGAGTGGTCAAATAAAATCTGTTCAAGAAATTGTGTGTCACATTTGTGAAACCCATGATCACCCTACCAATGATTGCCCAACTTTGCCTGCATTTAGGGAATGTCTCCATGAACAAGCCAATGTTTTAAACACGTTCAAATGGTCAAACAATAACCCATATTCACAAAACTATAATCCTGGATGGCGAAATCACCCGAATTTTAGTTAGAGGAATGACACTCAAGCACAGGCTTCGCAACCACCTTTCCAACCACACCAAAACTTTCAAAATCATCAAGGTTATGCACCATATGTCCCACCTCCTAGGAAAAATCTTGAAGAAACCTTGCATACATTCATTGAAAAACAAGAGTCTGTTAATTCTCAAAATGCTCAAACATTTGCTGATTTGAAAGATACTCTTGCTAAATTTGCATCTGCACTGAACATTCATGAGAAAGGAAAATTTCCTTCTCAACCACAGCCAAACCCCAAAGGACAACATAACTCAAATGCATGTAGTTCAGGAAGCCAACACATGGATCAAGTTAAAGCAGTTATCACTCTTCGGAGTGGTAAAATTGTTGAAAAAGAAATTCCTGAACCTCATGAGAGCGATGAATCAATCTCTAAGGGCAAGGAAAGTGTTGAACCTACACTTAATGAAGAAAACACCAAACCTTCACCTCCACCCCCATTTCCTCATGCATTACGTAATACTAAGAAGATGAATCACAATCCTGAAATTTTTGAAATCTTCAAACAGGTAAAAGTTAATATTCCTTTACTGGATGCTATTAAACAGGTTCCATCTTATGCAAAATTTTTGAAAGACTTATGCACAGTAAAAAGAAAACTGAATGTGAAAAAGAAAGCATTTTTAGCTGAACAAGTAAGTGCCATTCTTCAGAACAATAATTCTTTGAAATATAAAGACCCTGGTTGTCCTACAATTTCATGTATTATTGGAAGTCATAAAATTGAACAAGCCTTACTTGATCTTGGTGCTAGTGTGAATTTATTGCCGTATTCAGTTTATCAGCAGCTCAATCTCGGGGAGTTAAAATCAACATCTGTAACTCTTTTACTTGCTGATAGATCAATAAAAGTACCAAGAGAGACAGTGGAGGATGTCTTAGTTCAAGTTGATAAATTCATATATCCTGTGGATTTTATCGTCTTGGACACAGAACCTGTCAAAGGATGTAATCCGATACCTGTTATTTTAGGTCGTCCATTTTTAGCAACTTCTAACGCTTTGATTAATTGCAGGAATGGAGTAATGAAGCTTTCATTTGGAAACATGACACTTAAACTTAATGTTTTTAATATGTGTAAGCAACCATATGAAGAGGAGGATGAAAGTGAAGAAGGTGACATGATTGAAACGATTGTGGAGGATCATATTCAAAAAGGGAGTTCTACCGATCCCTTAGAAATGTGTTTAATAAATTCATTTGAGTCAAATATACAATTAGATCCTGAAATCTCTGACATATGTTCTTTACTTGACTGTGCACAGGTGATTGAAAATAAAAGATAGAAGCTAAAGTTTGAAGAATTGGGAGAAAATGAGGATAAAAAGAACGAAATTTCAAAGTTGGAGTTAAAACCTCTGCCTGAAGGACTGAAATATGCATTTCTTGGAGAGAAACAAACTTACCCGGTGGTAATCGCTTCTACACTCACAAGTGAACAAGAAGATAAGTTGATTGAATTATTGAAAATGCATAAAAATGCAATTGGGTGGACTTTAAAAGACATAAATGGTATTAATTCTTTGATTTGCACACATAGAATACACCTAGAGGATAATGCCAAAACTTCCCAACAACCTTAAAGGAGATTAAATCCACATATGAAAGAGGTAGTGAGAGCTGAAGTTCTCAAATTACTTGAAATAGGAATTATCTATCCGATCTCAGATAGTAAGTGGGTAAGTCCTACTCAGGTAGTACCAAAAAAATCTGGAATCACAGTCATTGAAAATGAAAAAGGTGAGTTAATACCAACTCGAGTCTCATCTAGTTGGAGGATGTGCATAGATTATAGAAAATTGAACTTGGCCACTAGAAAAGACCATTTTCCTTTACCATTCCTTGATCAGATTATAGAAAGAGTAGCAGGACATCCCTACTATTGCTTTCTAGATGGTTACTCTGGCTATTATCAAATTCCTATAGCACTAGAAGACCAAGAAAAGACTACATTCACATGTCCTTTTGGAACCTTTGCTTTTAGAAGAATGCCCTTTGGACTTTGTAATGCCCTAGCAACATTTCAGAGATGTATGTTAAGCATTTTTAGTGACATGATTGAGCATTATTTAGAAGTTTTCATGGATGATTTAACTGTGTTTGGAAATTCTTTTGATAATTGTCTTGAAAACTTAGAAAAGGTCTTAAAAAGATGTGAAGAAAAGAGTCTTGTATTGAACTGGGAAAAATGTCACTACATGGTTACTTCTGGAATTGTTTTGGGACATATAGTATCTTCTAAAGGAATTGAAGTGGATAAGGCAAAAGTCGAACTTATTACACATTTGCCTCCACCAAAAACAGTCAGAGAAGTCCGATCCTTTTTAGGACATGCTGGATTCTATAGGAGGTTCATAAAAAACTTTAGTGCTATATCTAAACCTCTTTGTAACCTCTTAGCAAAAGATGTATCATTTAAGTGGACTCAAGAGTGTCAAAATTCATTTGAAAAATTAATTGGCCTCTTAACATCTGCTTCTATTATACAATCTCCTGACTGGTCTTTATCTTTTGAGCTCATGTGTGATGCTAGTGACTACGTTGTTGGTGTTGTATTAGGACAAAGAAAGGAAGGTAAATCCTATGTAATTTATTACGCGAGTAGAACTTTAAACAGTGCACAAATGAATTACACAACAACTGAAAAAGAACTACTTGCTGTAATATTTGCATTAGACAAATTTCGTTCTTACTTAATTGGTTCTTCAACTATTGTATTTACTGACCATGCTGCTGTAAGGTACTTAATGTCAAAACAGGATGCAAAACCAAGACTGATTCGATGGATTCTATTGCTTCAAGAATTTATTATCACTATCAAGGATAAGAAGGGAGCTGAAAATGTTGTTGCAGATCACTTATCAAGACTCACACCAGATTCATCAACAGAAATAACACCTATTAATGATTCTTTTCCCGATGAATTTTTATTTTCTACTGTTACAATGCCCTGGTATGCTAATATTGTTAATTTTCTTGTAACAGGAGAAATGCCACCTCAATGGAATGCTCAAGACAAAAGAAAATTTTTAACGGAGGTGAGAAAGTTTTATTGGGATGATCCTTATCTCTTTAAATATTGTCGTGATCAAATATTTCGAAGATGCATACCCGACAATGAGGTAAATAAAGTTATTGAATTTTGTCATTCTGAAGCATGTGGGGGACATTTCTCATCAAAGAAAACAGCTGCAAAAATCTTACAGTGTGGATTTTATTGGCCCACTTTATTTAAAGATACACATGCATTTTGTATAACTTGTGAAAATTGTCAAAAGTTGGGATCAATTTCAAAACGAAACATGATGCCTTTGAACTCCATTCTTGTTATTGAAATCTTTGATTGTTGGGGGATAGATTTCACGGGACCATTTCCGTTATCATTTGGATTTACGTATATCTTAGTTGCAGTAGATTATGTCTCAAAATGGATTGAGGCTATTCCATGTCGACATAATGACCATAAAACAGTCATGAAATTTTTGAAAGAAAATATCTTAAGTCGATTTGGAATCCCTCGAGCCATTATAAGTGATGGGGGTAAACATTTTTGTAATAGACCATTTGAAACATTAGTGAAAAAATATGGTATTACTCATAAAGTTGCCACCCCTTATCATCCTCAGACAAGTGGACAAGTTGAATTAACAAATAGGGAGATAAAACAAATTTTAGAAAAAACTGTAAACCCAAATCGCAAAGATTGGTCTTTAAGACTAAATGATGCACTGTGGGCTTATAGAACTGCTTTTAAAACTTCATTGGGTATGTCTCCCTATAGGATAGTTTATGGAAAACCTTGTCACTTACCTGTGGAACTTGAGCATAAAGCTTACTGGGCTATTAAAACTTTCAATGAAAATCTTGATTCTGCTGGACACATACGTAAATTACAAATAAATGAACTTGAAGAATTGAGAAATGATGCATATGAGAATTCAAAAATTCATAAAGCTAAAATTAAAGCCTTTCATGATAAAAAAATTCAGAGAAAAACATTTGACACTGGTCAGAAGGTTTTGCTTTATAATTCTCGACTTCACATATTCCCTGGAAAATTAAGATCAAGATGGAGTGGCCCTTTTATTGTGAAACATGTGTACCCTTATGGAACAATTGACATTGAAAATCCTAGAAATGTGAATGTGTTTAAGGTAAATGGGCAAAGACTCAAGCCGTTTCTAGAAAACCAAGCTTTTCATGAAGAATTTACGTTCCTGTCGGATCCTTGTTACGAGACCAATTAATCTTTTTTTTATATATTTACATATTTATATATATTTATTCTTCTTCTAACATTTTTTTTTTACTTGCAGGTTAATTTAGTAGTTTTGTTAAAGTTTTGTTTTGCACCCCGGTTAAGCGGCGGATAACGGTACTCCTTGATATTTCAAATCGGTTTTGTCAATTTCCCATAATTACTGATATCTTCTCTTCTTCCCCCTTTTCTTAAAAAAAAAAATAAAAATGGATGACATTCTAAAAAATTTGAAAAAGCGTTTTCCCTCATTGCCTCAAAATTCCTTGAAGAAAATTTACCAAGCAAGATGTGAAAGATTAAGGTTATTAATGATTATGAATATACCTGTTGATTTACGTTGGTTAATTGAAGCCAAAGTTAGATTGACAGGTGAATTTTCAGACTCATTAATTTCCTACATGCCTGGCTTAGGTAAAAGCTCTTTTTCAAAAAAACGAAGAGCAAAACGATTAAATGTTTGTTACAAGTGTGCACACACGACTTGCAACACACGTTGCCGCACTTTAGGAATGGTGTCTGTAAATCGTGAAGATAAAATTAGGTTCATTAAGGATGGCCTGAGTAAGGAGTCTTTAGATAATATCTTATCGACTCTTGAGACGCATCCTAGTGGATATGTGCATATTGCAATTCATGAATTATGGGACATATTTCTAAAAGAACATGAGCGGTACAGTCTCGGGAATCTGACTTTAAAAGACCCTGTTTGCCAATTTATAAGAAAATTGGATGGGAAGCCTATCCCCGACCCATAGAGGGCGTTTAAGCCGTTACTGGACGTAAAATCAGAGGAAGATGTGAGCCACAATCACAACTACTTGTATATATTTACTATAGCTGTTATTTTTAAATGTTTTATTTCAAACTTAAATGTCTTTTCAATAATCAACCACCTATAATCCTTTTTGAAAATTTTGCATTTTAAGCTGACAACCCATGTGACTTTTCCAGCTAACAAATTGAAAATTGGTAAAAGGTATTGAATCTTGTATTTCAAGCCAATAGCTATGTGATTTAACTTTGCAATACCTTTTGGCTCTATAAATACATTGCATTATTTCTGCATCTTTGTACAAACTCAAAATCATTCAAGAGAGAGGGTGAGTGTAATCATGGAAGGATCATCAACTCGTAAATTCACAAAAATTTGTGTCTTTTGTGGATCCAGCCCTGGAAAAACTAGTGAGTTTATAGAAGCAGCAGAAACCCTTGGTAAGATGTTAGCTGAGCGCAATATTCATTTAGTATATGGGGGAGGTAGTCTTGGATTAATGGGACGTGTGACAACCGCTGCACAAAATAATGGCAGTCGAGTTTTGGGTATCATACCAAAAGCTCTAGCTGTTGGAGACATTGTAGGAAAAACAATTGGGGATGAGTTACAGGTATCATCAATGCATGAACGAATTTCTTTTATGCTTCGTAATGCTGATGCCTTCATAGCTCTACCTGGAGGTTTCGGAACATTGGAGGAAATTTTTCAAATTGTCTCATGGGCACAATTGCAAATCCATAAAAAATCCATTGGTTTGTTAAACGTTGATGGTTTTTATAATGGGTTGTTATCTTTTCTTGACTATGCGGTAGAAAAACAATTCGTCTCATCTGCAACACGACAGATCCTCATTTCTGCTTCAACTGTTGATCAGTTACTCGATGAACTACAAGCTTTTACACCTCTATCTGATCCAACAATGAGTCAGATAGATTGGTATACTGATAACAGTGAAAAGAAACGCAGGATAGATTTGACGCTTCGTCTGTAGCCTATCTATTTCTATGTATTTTTAAACTTTTTTGTGTGGCTTGTTTTATTTTTTTTTGTGTGGCTTGTTTTATTTTGTTGCAGGTTTAATTTTCAATAAAAGATGTTTCAGGTGATATCTTCTATATTTTACTCTTTCTATATTTTGACATTGAGGATAATGTCTCAATCTGGTTGGGGGGAGGATAGTTGATATATAATGTTAGTGTTAATTATTTTATTTTGTTGTTGTTATCACTTTGTTATGTAAAAAAAAAAAAATTATCATGAATGGCGTGAGTAAAATGTTCATTTATGTATTCTTGAGACGCATTCTAGTTCTAGAATGGCAGAGTAAAGAGTATATTATAAACTTTTGAAACACATTCTAATTGGTTTATTTTTAATGCATTTTATGTATAATTGTTTGTTGCTTAAGTTTTTGGTAACTCTTGCGTAAATAAATTTGCTTTATTATCGATGTATGATTTCAAAATTGTTTAGTTTAAATCACTTTCTTTATTTAGGTTACTAAAGAATAACTTCTGAAATTATTTCTTGAGAACAATACTAAGCCTTGTGGTAAGATGGATGATTCAATATATATAGCCAAGAGAATTTCCATGTTTAAGTATACATATTATTTTCTAAACTCACATATCTTTTGTGAGTGAGTGGAGAGGTTTGAGATAACAGCTTACGAACTTTCATTGATCCTTTGAAATGGTTAATTTTTATTTGGAATGACATTATTTGGGATGATGAATGATTTGGTTGCTTAGCTGAAGGATAAAAAAAAAATTAGAAAAGTATTATGGTGATAAATTGCTCTTATGTTATAATGATTCCTTATGTCTTTAAAAAAAAAAAGAGTAAAAAAAAAAATTTTAAAAAAAAAAGAAAAAAAAAAGAAAGAAAAGAAGTCAATTCAGTTCAATAAAGTCTTCATTCAATTTTAGAAGACTAAAGTCATTAGGAAGCAATCTTATCACCGAATTCTATATTCGTAAGATTCGCATTAAATAATTAAAGTCTTGAAGCTGGCATTTGACAATAATGGTTTAACTCTAAATATTTGATTTTCCTATCTTTGGATCAATGTTAGTTTGTCTGTCTGTCCTTAAATGTAACTTTTTCTTGAGCGATTATCTGTTTTCCAACTCCATGAGTGAAATCCTAAGTCATTAAACAAATTATTCACCTGTAAGGATATGGAGTTGAGGCTTTTACTTGGAACATTTTTAAGGCTATATATGTTGTGGTTTGTGGTAAGAAGGCTTTGGCTTAATTCACACACACACAAAAATATTTTTGGAAGTTATGATTGAAAGAACCTTTATAGCGATTATGATTTTAAAACTGACGTTTTGTTTGAAATACTTAGGTAGTGTTCAAATTTTATTTATGCTCGAATTGCTAGGGACTAGCAATAAGCCAGTTAGGGGGTGTGATGAACACTTGAAATTACACATTTAATAAGAGTTTTACATGATTGTTTTGTATTACTAGTGTATTTAATTTTCTTAACTTAAGTATGTTTACAATATTGTACTTAATTATCTTATAACTATTTTGTGGCAGGTTCGGTAAAATGGGAATAACTTTCTACCTAAAGATCCAATTGAGGTGATTCTTAATCCTATACAGAGATGACTCAATGGGCTAACATATTGTATTTCACAAAGCATTGGAAATTCGAGTGTTTAGAGGGTGAAAATTGGCCTAGAACAGAATTGATCTGCAGTACAGGCCCAGTTTGAACAGTTATCAGTATTTGACCCATAACTATAGAAATACGTATCTAATACGTATGAGATCACTCAATTTAGAACGATAAGAGACTTATCTACAACTTTTATGTTTTGAGTGACAGCTAATTCGGATCACATCAATTCCAAATTGGATAATCAAGTGGGTGCCCAAGTGATAATGAATGCAAATTATTTTGCCACCATTCTTGACTTTCATCAACCAAGTGGTTCCCTCCAAATTTGTCTCGATTTATCCATATTTTTCTATAAATAGGTGGCTTGTTTATGCCTAAAGAATGTAATTAGAAAGTTAGAATTTAGTTCAAAATACTTTTCCTTTGTATCCATTTCCTTGTACTATTATTTCTCTTGTTTACTATTAAGTCATGTTATTTCTTCTTCCATTTCTTTTCTTTTCATTTAGTTTTATTATGTCCAAATAATTTTGTTTAAGCTAAGGTGAAAGGGTGAAGCTCTTGGCAAGGTAATAAGATATGTTTAATATTTATTCATGAATTTAATACTTTATTTTTAAGTTATGTAAATTTATATATGATGTATTTATTTTGTTTGTAGAATTAATATCATTTCTTCTAAAGTGGTGATTCTTGATTTATTATTGACAAGCTTAATACTTGGCACAATAAATTATTGAAACCATTTACAAGATTTGGTTTATATAACCTTTCTTGTAAAGTGGGAGTCTTAATTTATTGTAGACAAATATAAAGATTGGCATAATAAAGACTTGAACCCATTTATAAGATTTGGTGTATAATAATTGAAAGAAATAAATACTAATAAATATATAAATGATAATGAAATTTAATTGCTATATTTTTCAGTTGGAACCTCCTTTGTGTGAGGATTCCAATTGAGTTATAAAAAAATAAAAAGTTAAATATATTCTTACTTCTTATGCCAAGAGTGAATCCCCGTAACCTTAGCTTTTTATTTGAATTGGTTAATTGAAATAATATTTACAAACATCTTATACTGCATTAATTATCTTTAAAGTGTTTAAAATTTGTAATTTTAATTCTACTTCCCTGTGGATCGACCCCGTTCTCATCGGGTTATTTATTACTTCGACAATCCTGCACTTGGGAATAACTTCTATATTCTGGACGTGTCAAACGTATTGCCCAATATGCTAAAGCGTGAGGGTTATCCTGGTAGCATATATTTGCTGATTGACAAGTTAATCTGGAATACACTTATCCAATATTGCTATAGCGTGAGGATGAAGTGTATTTAGGATCAATGTTAAGAGTTGCATGAAATGCAATTGATAAGAGTTGTCTACCTTTTAGGGTTTACCAAGGTCAATATTGCTATAGCATGAGGCTGAAGTAAATGCCAATGGGATCCACTTCTCATTATATAGTTTAAAGATTTTTGAACTATCGTTTTCCCGTTTGAGAGATTAAAGGGATTACGTAAAATAGTGGAAGGGCGTTTTTAGATTAAAAATTGTATAACTGTTATACCCATGATCTAAAACGTTATTTATTAGTGATTGAAATATTATGTTAACATCTTTTTCTTTTACCTTGTGAAGATCAAATAGCTTCAAACAACACTCTAGCTCGCATCCTTGATGCGCACCAACTAAAAGGTACAGAAAATTATGCTGATTGGCTTATGAATCTTAGAATAGTTCTGAATTGTGATAAGCTTAGATATGTAATTGATCAGCGCATGCCACAAGCTATTTCTGATGATGCTTCTCCAGAAGAAAAGAAGACATATCAGAAATGGTTGGATGACGATTTAAAAGTTAAATCGTACATTCTCGGGTCAATGTCTACTGAGCTCCAAAGGGAGCATGTCCACATGGACAGTGCTGTAAGTATCATGCTCCACCTAAAAGAGTTATTTGGTGACTGACCTCAATTTAAAATTTATAAGGTTGCTAAATCTCTCTTTCAAGCTAGACTACCCGAGGGCAGTCCAGTAAGTCCTCATGTCCTGAAGATGATATCATATATTGAGAGCTTAGAAACCATGGATCTCTTACTGAGCAATGGATTGGGGAATAACTTGATTCTCCAATCACTTCCAGGGTCATTTGCACCATTCGTAATAAACTGCAATATACAAGGATTGACTTCTACTTATGCTAAACTGCATAACATGCTAAAAATAGCTCATGAGGACATGAACAAAGGGGGCACGGTCCTCTATGTTTAGGGTGCTTCATCATCTACCCAAGGACTTCTAAGAAGTCCAAAGGGAAGAATAAACGGAAAGTAATGCATGCACCTAGAATGGGTCCTCGAAAGCAATACATATCCAAGCACCTACATAAGAACAAAGCGAGTGAAAAATGTTTTCATTGCAGTGAGGATGGGCATTGGAAGCGAAACAGCCCAAAATACCTTACCATGATTAAGAAGACACCATTAGGTATACACTTGCCTTTTATTGATATTTTATTAGCATTTGATGCTAGCATTGGTTGGGTATCCGCTTATCCTTTTCACATCTGTAATGTGTTGTAGGGTCTGAAGAAAGTTAGAAAGTTACAACCAGGAGAAGTATAGCTTCGTGTTAAAAATGGAGATTTCCTACAGGTCGAGGCTATTGGATGTTTTAATTTACTACTTTCATATAATAAAATTATTGTATTGAATAATTGTTATTATGTGCCAAACATTATCCGACAAATTATTTCAATTCCTGTATTGGACAATGAAGGATATCATATGCATGTTAGGAATCGTTTCTTATGTTTGTATGATTTGGATAATGTTTTGTTAGCTGAATGTCAGTTGATAAACGAGCATTACATATTAGATACAATAGAAAATGTCATGAATGTACAAGTAAATGCTAAAAATAGTGTGGAAACTTTAAATGATACAGAATTGTGGCATATGAGATTAGGTCATATAGGGGTTAGATGCCTATCCCGTCTGGTCAAGGATGGTCGGATACCTGATCTGACCATAGAATCATATCCAGTTTGTGAATCTTGTATTCAAGAGAAAATGACCAAGGCTCCATTTATTGGTGTTGGACACCGTGCCACTGATTTACTGGAACTAATACATAGTGATGTATGTGGTCCAATGAATCACACTGCGATGGGTGATTTTCGATACTTTGTTATCTTTATCGATGATATGTCACGATATGGATATGTGTTTATTATTAAACACAAGTCAGAAATATTTGAAAAGTTCAAAGAGTTTCGAAATGAAGTAGAGAAACAAATCAGAATGTATATCAAATGTCTTAGATCAGATCGAAGGGGTGAATACATGAGCAGTGAATTTTTGGATTATTTAAAGGGGAATGGGATTCTCGTTCAGTATAGTCCTCCAGGTACTCCACAACACAATGGTGTTTCGGAGAAGAGGAATCAGACTTTATTGGATATGGTCCGATCGATGATGAGCTTCACTGATCTCCCTGAATATCTATAGGGGTATGCACTAGAAACTGCTGCTCATATATTGAATAGAGTTCCATCAAAAGCCATTCCATCCACTCCACATGAGATATGGATTGGAAGATAATCAAGTCTTAAATATGTTAAGATTTGAGGGTGTCCTACTTACATAAAAGTTACGTAATAAGATAAACTTGCACCTAAAGGTTACAAGTATAGGTTCATTGGATATCCTAAGAACTCAATGGGATACCAATTCTATGATCCTGAGGAACGAAACGTGTTCGTTACTCGAAATGCCACTTTTCTTGAGAAAGAGTTTTTTATAAATCGTGGACATTGTAGAAAGATTGAGTTAGATGAACTCAATCAAGATGTAAATGAACCTACAATGGAACTTCAGGCTCAATCAAGCAGAATACCTTTGACATACCCTCCACGTAAGTAAGAAAAGATATCAATGCCAACTGAAAAGTATGGTTTCATATCTAAAGGTGCTCTTGATGTTTTCTTGATTGAAGAAAATAATCTTTTAACTTACAAAGAGGCAATTTTGGACATCGATTCGTGAAAATGGCAAGAGGCCATGAAATCTGAAATTGACTCAATGCATCACAATCAAGTCTGGGACTTAGTTGAGCTTCCTGAAGGAATTGTTCCTATCGGTTGTAAATGGATTTACAAGCAAAAGCGAGGGCTCGATGGGTAAGTGGAGACTTTCAAAGCCCGATTGGTGGCAAAAGGCTATACTCAACGATCTGGGATCGACTATAAGGAAACCTTCTCACCAGTAGCGATGCTTAAGTCAATTCGGATTTTACTAGCAATTGCTGTGTATTATGACTATGAAATTTGGCAAATGGATGTGAAAACAGCATTCTTAAATTAATATCTTGAGGAAGAAATCTATATGGAACAACCTGAAGGTTTTACATCCAGCCAAACTTCTAGTCTAGTATGTAAACTGAAGAGGTCTATCTATGGACTTAAGTAAGCTTCCCGAAGCTGGAATCTTCATTTTGATGAGGTAATCAGAGGGTCTGATTTCATCAAGAACGAAGAAGAATCATGCGTGTATAAAAAGAGCAGTGGGAGTATGGTGGTCTTTTTGGTTCTATATGTGGATGATATATTCATTATCGGAAACGATATTGGTATGTTGCAATCAGTCAAAAGTTACTTAAGTAAGAATTTCTCCATGAAGGATTTGGGAGAAACTTCCTATATACTGGGTATAAAGCTTTATAGAGATAGAGTTAGGAGGCTTATAGGACTCTCCCAATCATCGTACATAGATAATGTCTTGGAAAGGTATAGTTTCAATAACTGTAAGACAGTTAACATACCTTTTAGACATGGCATTCATCTTTCAAGGAAGATGTGTCCTCAGACTGAAGATGAAAAGGTTAGAATGTCTCGCATATCTTATGCATCAGCTGTGGGAAGCCTGATGTATGCCATGATGTGTACGAGACTTAATATCAGTATGGCTGTAAGTGTTACAAGCCGCTATCAGTCTGATCCAGGCGAAGGCCATTGGATGGCAGTGGAACATGTCCTGAAATATCTTAAGGGTACTAAGGACAAGTTTTTTATATATGGAGAAAATGACCTAGTGTTGAGAGGATACACAGATTCAAATTTCTAATTTGATCTAGATGATAGAAAGTCTACATATGAATATGTATTCATTCTCAATGGTGCTGCAGTTAGTTGGAAGAGTAACAAACAGTCATCAACAGCTGATTCCACAACAGAGGCAGAATATATTGCTGCATCAGAAGCATTAAAAGAAGCGGTTTGGATACGCACATTTGTCGCTGAACTTGGAATAGTTCCAAGTTCAATGGATCCTATACCATTGTTCTGCGACAACAACGGAGCCATTGCACAAGCAAAAGAGCCAAGAGCACACCAAAAGTCTAAGCATGTGGAAAGAAAATACCATGTCATAAGAGAAATCTTGGCTAGAGGAGATCTAATAGTTCGTAGAGTAGATTCTATGAATAATGTAGCGGACCCACTTACTAAAGTCTTAACTCCAAAAATATTTGAAAGACATGTGAAGTCAATGGGTATTAGATACCATCGTGAATGGCACTAAAGCAAGTAAGAGTTGTTGGGATTTGTGCTTACGTGCCATCCCTTTTATGTATAAATATTTGCTTTATGTTTATACATTTATGATTTTAATATATCACTAATTATTTGATATACAAATATGGTAAGATGTTTTTAACGTTTTAGACATTGTATGATCTGAAAGAGTTCAGATCTGATCTAAAGAAGTTTAGATCAGAACTAAGAGTTAGTAAAATCTAAAGAGTTAGAGCCTTGTCTGAAATGGGACAAAGACCTAAGAATATATTAGTAATGACATAGTTGCAATGAGTTGCAAATGGTGCTAGGAAATGTTGTTATGCAAATATGTTCTTAAAATTAATGTTCCTGATCTATCTTTACTAATGCGGGTCTGTTAGTGAAGACCTTAATATATATAGATCAGTGTATGTCTATATCTGGATAGTCCAGATGGTTAGTCTTAGCAGACCATGAGTTTAGTGGAAACTCGTATAGAGATACAAGTATTCAGTAAGGACTGAATATTAAACAAACTCACAAAGATCTCCAATAGACATCCCATAAAGCCATCAATGGAGGATCTTTCGAGTTAAATAGTATCGTGGTCCTTAGACCTGAGTGCTATGGTGGACTTGTGAGTGATCTACCATACTTTGGTTCCATACATGTTAGATACCTTTCATGGTCTGACCGCTGGGTATCGCTGGGTATGGTCTGATGCTCATGGAGTCCGGTGTGTACAGATATGGGATCCATCAACTCAATTGGGTGAGTAAAATATCCTGCAACTCCAAGATTGTATTTCAGAAAGTCTTATGACCATAAGCAGACATATCCGAGAATTAATTTTATTCTTGGAAAAATAATATCGTAAAAGTGTTTACGGATATTATTTATTGAAATACAAATCTGGAGATAAGTTTATGGTTGAGCACACGGAGACTTGACGGTGTTGATCTATATCTCCGCTTTTCTAGGATATTTATGATAGAAGGATTATACGAATATGTTATAACCTCAACTTGTATGGTCTAATGCGCCGTTTTATAATATCTGTAACATGTGTGTGGGACATTGTTCACGACGTGTGAAATAGTTTCATATGACAAATCGAGCATGGACCTAGAGAGTCTCACAATATGAAGTGTACTCGTTGTGCACTAGGGTAACGAATTGGATTAAACAATTGATTCAACAATTTCCAGCAAAATAAAAAATGTTTCAAGGTTCCTTTTATTATTCACTTATCAATAATTGAATGTAAAATACATTATTGGTTTACAAGAGTTGTTAACCAATAAAAAATTGACAAGTGACATAATCTTACTCCATAAATAATTTATCATATATTTACCTATTTACCCATCTTGGTAAATACATATATGGTAAATGTAAATATTCAAAATAGTTTTGACTTATTAATATTTTATATATTAATCAAATTATTATTATTAATTGGAATAAGTGGCAAACACCATTTACTAATGGAGAATGCACTTGTTATTAATAATAAGGAATGTTGGCCACTTAGAAATTCTTAAATGATGCATTATGGAAGTGGTGAGACCACTTAGCATTGTTTAAATGCCATTTACTCTCTAGAAATTGATTCAAATGGTTGAATCAATTTGTTGAGTGAAAAATATGATTGATTAATGTTTGTAATGGCAAACATGGATAAGTGGTGGTGGAGCACTAAGAGAAGTAATCATTCTTTGCACTTAATTAAGAATTGAAAGAGTTCAATTTGTGTAAGAGAAGTGTGAATTTCGTTCTAGGAGAGAATTGAGAGCATTTCCTAAGTGTTTTTCTCAAAGTGTTGAGAGCAAATACAAAGGCTTACCAAGGTTCAACATAAAGAGTTGTAAAGAACTAAAGAAAACACTTAATTCTTCTCATCTCTTGGTAGTAATCATTCATAAGGACAAATTGTTTTAAGTGTTAAAACAATCATTTGCTGGAAATTCAAGGCTGCCATTCTAGATTCACAATCCCACCGGATTTAGTTGTGAACTAGAATTGTGCAAGGGAACACTTCAAGGTGAGCTCAACAAATTAAAGCTTGGAGTTCTTGAAGAATTTAAAGTTACCTTTATAACCGGGTAGGTTATTTATTTATAATTCATTTTATATCATGCATGAAAATATATATGAGATATATATGTGCTTGAATGTTCATACATGTGATTACATGCTTGAGTTTGTTACATATTGTATAACATGTATGAATACTTCTGTTGCGTATTTAATTTTTGAAATTATATATGTATCTATACACATCACACACCATATCACAACAGTCACAGACCTTTCATAGTGTGATCGCTGGGTGTCGCTGGGTATGGTCTGATGCTTATGGAGTCCGGTGCGTACAGATATGGGATCCGTCAGCTCCCATATGGAGTTTGATATCCAGATGCTTCGAGACTGTATCTCAGAAAGTCTTGTGGCCACAAGCAATCATCCCTGGAAAGAGTTCCGCCAGGGTGGAACATTATGGCAAAGGAGTTTGCGCATATTGTTCATTGAGATACAAGTCTGGAGATAGGACATGGATGAGCACATGGGGATTTGACGGTGATAATCTATATCCTCGCACATCCTGGATATCATGACGGAAGGACTATACGTATGCGTTATAACCTCAGCTTGTATGGTTCAACGCGTTGATTTGTATATCCATGACGTGTGCATGGGGCATTGCTCACGGATTCATGGAATAGTTTCATTTGATGAATCGGGCGTAGGACCTAGGAAATCCCGTGATATGGAGTGTACTCGTTGTGCACTGGGGCAGCGTGCCAGATTAAATTGTTTAATCCAGCAATATTCAGCGATTCCACGGGAATACATGTGTGTCTGTATTTAAGTGTTAAATACAACAATTAGTTAATAATTGTTATTTACTAATTGTATAAGGACACGTAGCGTATTGTAGACCCTTAGTTGAGTTTACCTAAGTGTGAGATTTGGTGGGATCCACTAAGGGTAAACTTGGTAACTATTTATGAGGGAAAAAATGGTCATTATACACTATGATTATTTAATTATTAAATAATCATTCTCTCTCTCTCTCTCTCTCTCTCTCCTTTTTATATTATATAATATATATCTTATTATATATTGTTATATTATTATTATTATATTATATTATAATATATTATATATATATAGAAAGAAAGAAAAAGAAAGAGATAAGAAGAGATTTGGCCCAACGGCCGAGGGAGAGAAGAGAAGAAGAAATGGAGGAGAAAGGGGAAGAAGAAAGAAAAAAGAGAAAAGAAAAATAAAGGGGGGGGGAGGGAAAGAGAGGAAAAATGAAATTATTTTATTTTTCCCTCTGCTTACAATTGGAGTAATTATGAATTACTCCAAATTTTCTATTTCTTATCCTTTTGGAGAAAATGATGTAAATTCACTCCCAGCCATTTTAGGGATTAAGAGTTAATCCCAGGCTAAATATAGAGTTGCTATTCTAGCTCACCAAGCCCACCAAGTTGGTGACTAGAACTGCACGCGAGTTGGTCTCCTTGCGGACTCCAGAAAAAATACGTGTATAACGTTACACGTTTGGTGAGTTTTCTAACCTTATTAATATATTAATGTGATTAATATATTTATTTACTGTGTTTATTGCAAAATTTATATTTTCGCTGCGTTAGGCAATAGACACAAGTGCACATGCATACACCCACGTGGTTAGATCCTGCGCCAACAAATCATGAGCTAAACCATTTTGATATAGGGTTAGACGTTCATAAACTCTTAATTATAAACTTAATACAACACAATTGATTCATTCTATGTTGATCTTAATGTTTTCATTATACATGATCAATATTTTGAATATTTAAGGAACCATGATGAACTCAACGAAGGAAATCATGTCTTTGGCCTAGGATAGTTTGATGCTTGATCATAGAGTAACAACTATGAGTTTTATCTAGGCTCGACATATACTTAGGTGGCATGTATGGTTTAATTTAGACTTGTTCTTAATGAATTACATCTTACTTGGATTACCATAGATATATAGGTAATTATTAGGGTATGATATAGTCATTTGACCATTGACAGAGGCTTATGATTAAGTTAGTGTCTAGCCAATCAATTAGAATTAAAGAAATAACTAAGGGATTAATGAATTCAATAAAATACTAAGGGATTAGTCTAAACCCTAGACTGCTTATCATTAAGTAAAATTCAATCTTTATTTGCTTTTGATATTATTTAATTGATAAGAGTAATTAATTTAGTTAATATCAATCTTTAGAATTTTCTGGATAAAGGTAAGTAGAGTAATTTTAAAAATATTAAAGGAAAATAGGTTTAATAGTTTCTGTGGGAACAATAATCTGAACTTAAACCCTATAATACTTGATACGCTAGTGTGCATTTTCTTTAGGCTATTATAGCACACAGAATATTTTTGGTGCCATTGTTGGGGACGCTATTATAGCACACATAATATTTTTGGCACCATTGTTGGGACTAGTGTTTTTTATTCTTAGATCATTACTAATACCATACTATTTTACTTTTAATTCAGATTTTATTTTTCAGTATTATTATTTTTATTTGTTTTGAAATTTGAGAGTTTATGCAAAGAACCAAAAGCGAAGATTTTACATTTTTTGATTCTAAGATTGAAAGAACTTTCCAAAGACTTCGATGTGAACAACATCAATGTAGAAATATGGCAGAGGATCATGACAACATCAATAATCTTGTGTATGAACCTATGGTTGAGCAGAGAACTTTAAGGGATTATGCTATTCTTACAACAGTAGGTATTCAGTCTAGCATTCGACGCCCGACTATTAATGAAAATAACTTCAAGATCAAGTAAAGTACTATTCAGATGCTAAAGGATTATGTATAGTTCAGCGTAACTCCCAACGATGATCCCAATATACATATTATAAAATTTTTGGAAATTTATGTTCAACTTCAATAGAGTATCAAACAATGCATTCGACGAAGATTATTCCCTTTCTCATTGATGAACAATGCAAGATGATGTCATTACCGTCAAGATCTATATTGACGTGGGATGACATAGCACAGAAGTCTTAGCGAAGCTGTTTCCGCCAGCAAAGATAACCAAGATGAGAAATGACATCACCTCATTTATCTAGTTTAATGGTGAATCTTTGTACGAGGCATGGGAACGTTTTAAAGACATGTTGAGGAAGTGTCCTCACTATGGAGTTCTTAAATGGCTATTAGTCTAGAAGTTCTACAATGAGCTAGTAGGTCATTTAAGGACCATTGTAAATGCTACTGCTAGAGAGGCTTTGATGAATAAATCCATATATGACGCCTATAATCTATTAAAAGAGATGGCATCAAATAGTTATCAATGGCCTACTGAGAGAGTTAAACCAAGGAAGATTGTTAAAGTTTATGAAATTGATGCATTCAACACATTGGCTACACAAATCAACATATTGATAAAGAGATTCGATGCCATGAATGCCCTCAAGACCCAATATATGACTTGTGACTTCTGTGGTGACAAGCACATGAATAACCAATGCATAGAGTCCGAAAGCTATATAGGGAACTATATATTAGGCAAAAAAATAATCCATATTCGAACCATTATAATCTGGGTGAAGAAATCATCCTAATTTTTCTTGAGGTAACAAACAAGGGCAACAACCTAAACCTAACTCACTTGGATTTCATCCTCTATAAGAGAATAAGCCAGCCTTAGAAGAGATGATTATGCAGTATATAAAGTCTAATGATTCTATCTTATAAAATTATTCTGCATCTTTGAAGTCTCTAGAGACTCAAATAGGGCAACTTGATGCAACTTTAAATAACCAACCTTAAAGGACTTTACCAAGCAATACTGAGGCTAATCCAAGAGGGAATAAAAAGTCGTGCAAAGCTATCTCTTTGAGGAGGATCGTTAAGTACCCATCATACTAGAAAGACCATTCTTAGCCACTGAAAGAACTCTTATTGATGTACAAAAAAGGGAATTAACAATGAGGGTGCAGAATAAAGAAGTAACACTCAATGTTTCTAAAGCCATGAAAGTGCCTAGTGAGGAAGAGGAATGTATAAGCATTAATGTTATTGATAGAGAAGTGCAAGAGGTCTACAATAAGAATAGCATTCAAGATTCTCTTGAAGATGTTGTGGTAAATAGAGACGAGGTGGAAATAAGTGAAGCTCAAGAATACTTATAAGTTTTAAGCCTTTCTCTAAGATACGACATATTCAAGATGAGAGTTGAACCTTTAGATAGACCAAAAGGCTTGCAAAACTTACACTAAACCTTTCATTGAAGAACCTCTCAAGCTAGAGTTAAAATTCTTATCGAGTCACTTCAGGTATGCATTCATTGAGAAGTCTTCTACACTGTCAATCATAGTTTCTGTACAACTTGATGAGTTCCAAGAAGAAAAACTGTTGAGGGTTTTGAGAAATTATAAGAGAGCAATAGGATGGACAATTACTGGCATCAAGAGAATCAATCCCTTATTTTCATGCATAAAATTCTGTTAAAAGAAGGGCACAAAGCTACAATAGAGCATCAAAGGTGGTTGAATCCAGTAATGAAAGATGTAGTAAAGAAAGAAATCATTAGGTGGCTAGATGCATATATTATTTACGTTATTTTTGATAACTCATGGGTAAGTCCGGTGCAATGTGTACTAAAGAAGTGAGAAATAATTGTAGTAGCAAATAAGAACAATGATTTAATCCCTACTAGGACTGTCACTGGTTGGAGGATATGTATATACTACCAGAAGCTGAATAAAGTCACTCGCAATGACCATTTTCTCTTGTCTTTCATCGATCAAATGCTAGATAGATTAGCCAAACATGAGTATTATTATTTCTTGGATGGATATTCTGACTATAACCAGATTGTATTACTCCGGAGGATTAAGAAAAGACCACATTCATATGTCCATATGGTACATTTGCCTTTCGAAGGATGCTGTTAAACCTATGCAACGCTCCGGCCACTTTTATATGATGGCCATATTTTCATATATTATAGAGCACTTTATTGAGGTATTTATGTATGAATTTTTTTATTTTTGGCGATTCATTTGATCTATACCTTGATAATCTAGCATTTATGCTCAAGAGATATGAAGATATCAATTTAGTGCTTAACTGTGAGAAGTGCCATTTTTTTCATTATTAAAGAATGCATAGTTTTAGGTCATAAAATTTCTACTCATGGTATTGAAGTTGATAAAGTGAAGATAAAAATCATTGAAAATTTGCTACCATCGACTAATGTGAAAAGAGTGTAGATTTTTCTTAGACATACCGAATTTTATAGAAGATTTCTAAAAGATTTTTCCAAGATCTTAAAATCCTTGTGCAATTTACTAGAGAATGAGGTGCAATTTCATTTTGATGATGTGTGCCTTAAAGCTTTTAAAACTTTAAAAAAGAAGCTCACCATCACCATCACGCCTATCATCATAGCACTGGATTGGAACTTACCTTTTGTGGTAATATGTGATGCAAGTGATTTATTTGTAGGTACTGTACTAGGACAATGTCGAGAAAAAATTTTTCACACCATATATTATACAAGTAAGACTCTTAATGACACACAGTCCGACTATACTGCCACAAAAAATGAATTTCTTGCTATAGTTTTTACCTTTGACAAGTTCCGTGCTTATCTCATTGGAGTTAAAACCACAGTCTTCATAGATCATTAGCAATTAAGTACCTCATTAATAAGAAAGATGCAAAACTAAGGCTTATTCGATGGATTCTACTATTGCAAGAGTTTGATCTTGAGATCAAGGATAGAAAAAGAGTTGAAAATCAAGTTGCTGATTACCTCTCTTATTTGGAAGCACTAAATCATCACCAACAGAAGATGCAAATCAAAGAGACATTTCTAGATGAATAACTCCTTGCAACAAAACATCATGAGATTTCTTTATATGCTAATATTATTAATTATTTAGTTTCTGGACTAACACCTCATAATTTGACTTTTCAGCAAAAGAATAAGTTCTTTTACAATACAAAATTCTACATTTGGAATGAGCCTTTCTTATTCAGATTATGTACAGACCAAATCCTTCAAAGATGTGTCTCAAAAGAGGAGATAAATAGCATCTTACACCATTGTCATGCATTTAGTTATGGTAGCACTTTGTGGGCAATAAAACAGCAGCCAAGATAATTCAATCTGATTTTTATTATCCCACATTATTTAAAGATGCATATTCTTTTGTTGCAGGTTGTGATCGATGTCAAAGGATGAAAAAATCTCTAAAAGACATGAAATACCACAGCAAAACATTCTGGAAGTAGAAATCTTTGACGTACAGGGTATAGACTTCATGAGACCATTTTCTCCATCTTATAACAATAAGTATATACTTGTAGCAGTGGATTATGTTTCAAAATGGGTAAAAGTAGTAGCGTTACTAACAGACAAGGCTAGAGCAATGATTAAGTTCTTTCAAAAGAATATTTTCACAATATATAAAACCCCGAGAGCGATTATAAGTGATGATGGCTCGCATTTCTACAATAAATTCTTTTGATCCCTCTTGTTAAAATATGAGATCAAGTTTAAAATAGCCACCACATATCATCTCCAAATAAGTGAACAAGTTAAAGTCTCTAATCGGGAAATAAAGCATATCTTACAGAAGACGGTTAAGCCAAACCGTAAAGATTGAACACTATACTTGGTAAATGCTTTATATGTATGTTGCATAGCTTACAAAACCCTCATTGGTATGTCTCAATTTCGTTTAAACTTTGGAAAAACTTATCACCTACCTTTAAAGTTGGAACACAAAGCTTATTGGGCTATTAAAGCTTTTAATTTCGATCTCCAAGCCGTATGAGAGAAATAGTTACTTTAACTCAATGCCATGGACGAGTTTTGTCAACAAGCATATGAGACTGTGAAGCTTTACAAGGAAAGAAAGAAACAATGGCATGATAAGAAGATACTTCATCAATCATTTGAAAAAGGACAACAAGTATTGCTCTACAATTCACGACTGAAGTTATTTCATGGGAAACTTAAAATTTGAAGGTCCAGGCTATTCCAAATTATCATGGTATATCCACATGGAGTTGTTAAAAATAAGAATCCAAACACTCAAGCTTCATTTACAGTAAATGGACAGCATCTTAAGCATTATCATAGAGGATGCATTGATCGATAGAAAGTTAGCGTCAATCTAATTGAACACAAGTAACCCAGGGCTCATCACGTTAAGCTGAAGACATTAAACCACACGCTTTCTGAGAGGCAACCCAATCTTAATATCCTTTGATTTTAATTTTTTTTAAGTTTTCATTTTTCTCTTATTCTGTTAATTTTATCATGTATTTTTAAGTTTAGAAGTTTAGGTTTATACACACAAAAAAATTGAACAGACTTAGCACTGCAGCTCTGGCTTGTTAGGGCCATGGTGCTATATAATAAAACCTACAGCACCGCAGTACTGACCCATAAAATAAGAGTCGCGTACCCAGTTGTTGGCGCTATAATGTTGGTTTTCCAGTGCCCTTGACCCGAGAGTAGAGCACAATGGTGTTAGCTTGCTAGTGCTTTAGCGCTGTGACTTGGGCAAGCATAACACTTACCTAGGCATTGGTGCCACCGCCAATACGAGAAAAATGTTTTTTTTAACCCTTTTCCCCATTTTTTTTCTCATAACTCACCCTCTCATCTCACCATCCACAAACACTAGATAGCACCTTTAAATCACTAAACTCACACTAAATCCCTAAATTCACACCTCATCCACTTCCAAAATCAACCGAGAATTATACCTACAACACAATTAAACCATAAAATTCACACACCTTCACTCATCAATGGGTAGAATCTCTTCAAGAACACATCTCACCCTAAATTTCGAGTTTGATTCCTAGGTACTAATTTCCTTCAATTTTCTTAGGACAATTAGGCATTACAGCAACATTCATCATTAAATTATGCATTTTTATTTCATATCATATACAAAATTATGATTGTTTTGTTCATATTTAACTAATTACTCTTGGATACATGGAATGACTTTACATATTCTCAATTCTCTAATTTTATGTTCATACTTATAATTATATTTAGCTAAGATTTGTTTATTAATAATATCTCCTTAGATAACATGTCATTTGAATGGATTACTGATGCAATTTTGTTGCAAGATTTGTGTACCTAGATTGTGGTTTGTTGAAGTATTGTGAAAGTATTATTGCCATGAGGTGTTGTTATAATAATAGGTGATTGATGTAGGTATTGTGATATAGAGAAAATTTGTTAGGGGTTAGGACATTTTTAAAGTTGAAATCATGTAGTTTTGAATTGTGTTAATTTGTTCCACATATATCATGCAATTCCATTCTGGTTTTGCCACTTTGTTGTTGACGGTTTGATTGAATTCACATTACATGACATTTTACGGTTGTTAATAGAGACATAATAAGGAGCATATGGTTTTTGATTGACAAATTTTGGAGTATTCCATTTCTGTTTCAGGTACAGTCACCAAGCCTCCTTGTAAATCCAAGAAGTCCTTTGTTTCTTCATCTGTTGCGTATGACACATCTAGTTCATCTCTGAAAAGGCTTTTGACAGTCAAAATACATTTATCATTAAGAGAAAAGCCATACCCGAAAAGGGTTTTTGGTTGCTGGACCCATATCACTTCCTAAATATACAACAAATCTTTGAAGATAGAAGATGGGAAAGGCTGTGCACTTAGCCCGGGGCAGCTATTATTCATGTAATTTGAGAGTTCTATGCTAATGGCCAAGAATGTCAGGGTTTAAAGGTTTTTGTGCAAGGGCGTTATGTAGAATTCACCAGCATGATAATAAATGGGTTCTTTATGTTAAATAGGTGTGTGATGTGTAGAGTGTATGTATAATTTTAAAATTTTATACACGCAACAGAAATATATCATACAATATATACACAATATAGCATAATCAAGTACATATATCTCATTTATGCTCGTATATTTAATTTAAATAAATTCCAAGTAAATAAACCTACTCGAATTGAAGGTAGCTTTCAAATTCTTCAAGAACTTCAATCTCTAAGTGTTGAACTTACCTTAAAGTGTGTTGTTGCATAATTCTAGTTCACAACTAAAATTAGTAAGATTGTAAAGCTAGAATAGCAGTTCTAAAGTTTTAGGAGTAGGTGTTTTAACTCTCAAAATATTTTTTTTCTGAGAGATGAGAGGAATATAATGTTTTAGTCTTTGTTCCTTCACAACTCTTTGTTTTGAACTTAGAAAGAACTTAGCAAAATTCTCTCAATTCTCCCTCTCCCTCACATGGCCGAATTGTTTCCTCTTGAATCAATAAATCTTACCAATTTGGTTCCATTAATTAATGTATTTCATGACCTACAATAAACACACATAAGTGGAGATGATTGATGACTTTCAACCAATTTCACTATTCCACCAAAAGTGGTCGGCCATACATTTGTGCATTACAAAATATAATGTACCTTTGCATTATTTAATGATTTATATGTCCTACTGTTAGAGTAGGTGCTCACGTGCCATTCCAATATTGTATGAATATTAATTGTTAATATTTATACAATAAATATTTCGAATAAAGATTGTTAATATCATATTAATATGGTAAAATGCTTGTAACATTACAGACATTGTTTGATCTGAAATAGTTCAGATCTAGTTTAAAGGAGTTTAGACCAAAACTAATAGTTATCAAAGCTGAGAGTTATAAATGCTAATAGTTAGCACTGTTAATAGTTATCAGTTTATAAGAGTCAGCGAGGTCTAAAGAGTTAGAACTTTGTCTATAATGGGACAAAGACCTGAGAGTATACTTGTAATGATATAGTTGCAAAGAGTTGCAATAGGAGCTAAGAAATATCATTATGTAAGTATGTCTCAAATATAATGTTCCTGATCTATGATCACCAATGCGGGTCTATCGGTGAATTCACAATATATAGATTAGTGTATGTCTATATCTGATTAGTTCAGATGGTTGTTCTTAGCTGACTATGAGCTTAGAGCTTGTATATGCATGCGGGTATCCAATCAGGACTGGATACTGAACATACTCATGAAGACCCCAATAGATATCCTATGAAACCGTCAAAGGAAGGTCTTCTCGAGTTGAGTAGTAATCGTGGTCCTTTGACCTGAGCGTCACAGTGGTCTTGTGAGTGATCCATCATGCTTTGGTTCCACATATGTCAGAGACCTTTCATGGTCTGACCGCTATGTGTCGCTGGGTATGATCCGATGCTCATGGAGTCCGGTGTGCGTAGATAAGGGATCCGTCAGCTTACGTAGGTAAGTTGTATATCCGATGCTCCGAGATTGTATTTCATAAAGTCTTGTGGCCACAAGCATAAACCCGGGAAAAGAGTTTCCCACATGGTTAAACAATATAGCAAAAGTGTTTGCGTATATTGTTTATCGAGATACGAATCTGGAGATAAGTTTATGGATAAGCAAATGGGGATTTGACGGTGCTGATTTATATCCCTGCACATCTAGGATATAAATGATGGAAGGATTATACGTATACGTTATGACCTCAACTTGTATGGTCTGACACGCTGATTTGTAATATTCGTAACGTGTGCGTGGGGCATCGATTACGGATTAATGGAATAGTTCCATTTGACAAATCGGGTGTGGACCTAGAGAGTTCCAATATGAAATGTACTCTTTGAGCACTTGGGCAATTTACCGTATTGAATTGTTCAATACAGTATAATTCAGCAATTACTAAGGTTACGTTAACTAAAGTATATGGTTAAATGGTGGAACCCACTTTAGGTTAACTTGGTAACCGAGTAAGGATATAATAGTAATTTCACTTTATGATTATTTAATTGTTAAATAATTAAAATAAATATTTATTTGTTTAATTGTTAAATAAATGATTTAACTTAACTAAGGTTAAAGGTTAACCAAATGGTTAAGTTAAGTTAACCTTACTTAAAGGTTAAGTAAAGGTTAACCTAACTATGGTTAAGTTAGTTAACTATGGTTAAAGTAATTAAATATTTATTAACTTAAAGGTTAAGTTAAAATAATCTAACTATGGTTAAATGTTAACTAAGGTTAGGTTAAGCCAAATGAAATGCAAATGAAATTCAAATTAGTTTGGAATTTATGCATTAGTATATAAAGTGAAATGAAATTGAAAATCATTAAGTTTTTAGTTTATAGGTTTTGCATTTTTGAGAGCCATTACAATTTGAGAAATTGGAATTCTTTGTTTTGTGTTTTAAGTGTTAAAACAACAAAACAAATTGAATTAATGGTTACTAAATGTAATAACTAAAAAGGATATTTGTTTTATTTATTCAAGAGTTGAATAAAAGGAAAAACAAAATTGATTAAGTTAAAGAGTTTAACTTTGAATCAAGTTTAAGTGTTAAACACATATGCTGGATTAAGATGTTGCCATTCTAGACAATCAAACCCACCCTTGTTGATTGCTAGGATTGATCAAAGATTCATTTCATGGTGGACTTCAAAGAAAATTAATCCAAAGGCTTCATTGGTGATATTTTCTCAATCTCGAATTTTCAGTTTATCAAATGTTATTTTCTGTGTTCATTATATTTAATCTTCCGCTGTGCACATGTATGTATGAGATATGTATATTGTTTGTATGATGAACACAACCCACATGCAAGCACCCTAAGTTTTAATGTACAACCCATAACCCAACACCTACTATGATGCAATATTACATTATTATTATTATTATTATTATTGGCAAACATCACTCATTGCATTAAAGAAAGTGCTTGCTCTATATATCAATAAAATAATAACAATTAAATATATGTATTATTAATATATATTAATTATTTAAAAACTATTTTTAAATAATTACTTTTACCTTATTAGTATTTACTAGCAAGGTAAATGTGTGAATTCATGGACCAAAATTATATCACTTATCAATTTTTTATTAGCTAACAACTTTTGCCTGCTAATTAAGTAATGTACTTAATATTTAAGTCTTAACAAGTGTTCAACTTCAGGAACTATGAAATATACATTCGGTTTGCTAGAATTACTTGGACTAAACTGTTCAATCTAATATATTGCCCTAGTGATCAATGAGTACACTTTATATTGTGAGACTCACTAAGTTCAAGCCCAGTTTGTCCTATGGAACTTGACCATGCGTTCGTGAACAAAGTCCCTACGCATGTTACAGATATTACAAAATGACGCGTTAGACCATAAAAGTTAAGGTTTTAACATATTCATATAATTCCTCCACCATTTATATCTTGGAAGAGTAGAGATATAGATCAATATCGTCAAGTCTCCATATGCTCGACCGTAAACTTATCTCTAGATTTGTATTTCAATAAATGATATCCACAAACACTTTTGCGATATTATTCATCCTTAGGATAAAATCTTTTCTCGGGTATAACTGTTTATGGCCATAAGACTTTCTGAAACATAATCTTGGTGCATCAGAATATATTACTCACCCAAATGAGCTGATAGATCTCATATCTACGCACACCGGACTCTATGAGCATCAAACCATACCTAGCGACATCCAGCGATTAGACCATAAAAGGTTTCTGATATATGTAGAACTAAAATATAGCGGATCACTCATAAGCTCACCGTGGTGCTCAGGTCAAAGGACCATGAATACTATTCAACTCGAGAAGACCCTTAATTGACGACTATATATGATGTTTATTGGAGGTCTTCGTGAGTCTGTTCAGTACTTAATCCTAACTGAATATTTGTATCTATATATGAGCTTCCACTAAACTCATAGTCTGTTAAGACTAACCATCTAGACTATTCAGATATAGATATACATTAATCTATATATAATAAGGTCTTCACTAACAAATATGTATCAGCGAAGATAGATCAGGAACATAGTATTTGAAAACATACTTGCATAACGATATTTCTTAGCACCATTTGCAACTTTTGGAAATCATGTCACTACTAATATATTATCAGGTCTTTATCTCATTTCAGATAAGGCTCTAACTCTTTAGATTTCGGTAACTCTTATAAGTACTAACTCTTAACATTTATAACACTCAGCGTATCTAATTTTTATTAATGATCTAAACTCTTTTAGACTAGATCTGAACTCTTTCAGATCATACAATGTTTGAAACGTTACAAGCTTCTTATCATATATAAAATATAATTAGCGATTTAATGAAATGATAATAGTATAAATATAAAATAAATATTCATATATAAAAAATGTTGAGATTTGTGCTTACGTGCCATCCCTTTTATGTATAAATATTTGCTTTATGTTTATACATTTATGATTTCAATAAATCACTAATTATTTGATATACAATATGGTAAGATGCTTTTAACGTTTTAGACATTGTATGATCTGAAAGAGTTCAGATCTGATCTAAAGGAGTTTAGATCAGAACTAAGAGTTAGTAAAATCTAAAGAGTTAGAGCCTTGTCTGAAATGGGACAAAGACCTAAGAATATATTAGTAATGACATAGTTGCAATGAGTTGCAAATGGTGCTAGAAAATGTTGTTATGCAAATATGTTCTTAAAATTAATATTCCTGATCTATTTTCACTAATACGGGTCTGTTAGTGAAGACCTTAATATATATAGATCAGTGTATGTCTATATTTGGATAGTCCAGATGGTTAGTCTTAGCAGACCATGAGTTTAGTAGAAACTCGTATAGAGATACAAGTATTCAGTAAGGACTGAATATTAAACAAACTCACAAAGATCTCCAATAGACATCCCATAAAGCCGTCAATGGAGGATCTTTCGAGTTGAATAGTATTCGTGGTCCTTAGACCTGAGTGCTACGGTGGACTTGTGAGTGATCCACCATACTTTGGTTCCACACATGTTAGATACCTTTCATGGTCTGATCGCTGGGTGTCACTGGATATGGTCTGATGCTCATGGAGTTCGGTGTGTGCAGATATGGGATCCATCAACTCAATTGGGTGAGTAAAATATCCTACAACTCCAAGATTGTATTTCAGAAAGTCTTATGACCATAAGCAGACATATCTGAGAATTAATTTTATTCTTGGAAAAATAATATCGTAAAAGTGTTTACGGATATTATTTATTAAAATACAAATCTGGAGATAAGTTTATGGTTGAGCACATGGAGACTTGACGGTGTTGATCTATATCTCCGCTCTTCTAGGATATTTATAATGAAAGGATTATATGAATATGCTATAACCTCAACTTGTATGGTCTAATGCATCGTTTTGTAATATCTGTAACATGTATGCGGGACATTGTTCACAGATGTGTGAAATAGTTTTATATGACAAATCGGGCATGGACCTAGAGAGTTTCACAATATGAAGTGTACTCGTTGTGCACTGGGACAGCGAATTGGATTGAACAGTGACATGGTATGAAAGGCTTGTGGCAACACCCACCGATCACACTATGAAAGGTCTGTGACATAGTATAAAAGGCTTGTGGCCACAAGACTTTCTGAGATACAGTTTCGAAGCATCTGGATATCAAATTCCATATGGGAGCTGACGGATCCCATATCTGTACGCACCGGACTCCATAAGCATCGGACCATACCCAGCGACACCCAGCGATCACACTATGAAAGGTCTGTGATATGCGTAGAATCAAAGTATGGTGGATCACTTACAAGCCCACCGTAGAACTCAGGTCAAAGGACCACATATACTACTCAACTCGAGAGGACCTTCTGTTGACAGCTTACATTAAATGTTTATCGGAGGCCTTTATGATTTTATCCCGTATCAAGTCCTAATTGGATACCCATATGTCAATACGAGCTCCAAGCTCATGGTCAGTTAGGAACGACTATCTATACCCGATAGATACGACATATGCTGATCTATATATAAAAGGGTATCCACCGACAGACCCGTATCGGTAGAAATAGATCAGGGACTATTATTCGAGAACATACTTGTGAAACTTACATTTCCTAGCACCCGATTGCAACACTTGCAACTATGACGTTACTATTATATTCCTAGGTCTATGTCCCATTACAGACAAGGTTCCAACTCTTAGATCTGCTAAGTATTATAACTAGCTAACACTTAGTTGTGCTAACATTTAGCAATTATATGTATCAGGATGGCTGACTATGAGCCCTTACCTAAACACCTTTAGATCTGATCTGAACTCCTTCAAATCTACAATGTTTGTAATGTTACATGCATAATACCATATAAATTGGTATTAGCGATTTAATAAAAATGTACACTTGTATAAATACACAAGTTTATGTACATTGAGGGATGACACGTAAGCACAGACCCTAACATGATTAACACAAGAGTATCAAAGAAAGAATTAAAAAAATATCATGAACAAGATCATCTAACTAAGAGAAGAAAGATAATAACACAAGTGACGCCTTAGATTGCTTCTTCTTTCTCTTGACTTGAATGCACAAAAACTTGTTCTTCAATCTTCAATAATTTTTCTTAACCTCTAGATTTGCTTATTTATTTACTCTATGTTTGCCTTTGAAATTATGTGTGATTTAGCCTGAAAATATGCATTTATATGTGTTTTGAAACCCTAGGGTTGAGGGCCTTCAAATCCAACTCGAATTAGGATTGAACAATAGGGTTTTAACACTTATCGCATGAGCGCTGCGATGTTGAGTTCTGGGAATGCAAAACTGGTTTTCTTTGATTGGGTGCTGTAGTACTGGGGTTGGTCACCACGATACTTTATAGGAGCTGCAGCGCCCTGCCATAGTGCTGCAGAGCCCATGCCTGGTTCTTGGTGGTCACGTAATTTGAGCGCATCTCGCTCGTTTCTCATCTGATTTACCTCCTGTTTGTTTTTATTTATCACATTTTTTCTCGTGCACCTATTTAAGATCAAAATCATGAATAAATAGTCAAATATTCATAATTTAGTTATGCTAGAATAGTAGTGTCAAGGAACTGAAGGAGTATAGAAAGAGAAAGCATTCAGAGAGGCCACGACATAGCTATTGGATCAGAGGAATGAGAAGAATCTTAGATTAAAGGATCGAAATGCGTCAGAAGGCTTGTATTTATTAAATCGGTGCCAACATAACTATTTATATATATAACTCCCCTTTATTGTATAGTTATATTCGGGACAGCCTATGTCGTGCTCTATCAAAATTTTTATCATTGCATATTAAAACTCATTAAAGCCTTATTTGCATCATTATGCTCGATAAAAGGAATGAAGGAAGTTCTAATAGAAAAATATTGGATGGGAAAAATACGTCGAATTGAACCTGTTCCCACGCAATAGTAAGAAATTCTTGACGGTATCGAGTCAGAACAACCTGTTCTTCCTGAATACCTTGATTCAGCGCCAAAGAAACAAAATACCCAAGTTAGGATACTAAATATACTAATATAATTATGCCCTTATCACCCCCTCCCCTAATATGGAAAACATTGAGAAAATACATTTAGATCCTTTGGCCACGAACAAAAAGGTGTTGTTAGGTGCTAACATGAATGAGGAAATAAAAGCAATAATGATCGACCTGTTAGAATTTGTGCCAACGTGTCATCCCATTTTGTATGGATATTTATTATTTAATATTATACAATCAATATTATTTATTATGTCATAAGAAGCTTGTTATGTATCAGACATTATAGATCTAAATGGGTTTAGGTCAGTGCTAAAAGTTATAAGTGTTGGAGTTGGTGTTTACGTGCCATTCCAATATTACATGAATGCTAATTGTTGATATTTATACAATAAATATTTCAAATATAATCGTTGATATTATAATAAATGATATAATATTTGTTATGTTACAGACATTGTATGATCTGAAGGAGTTCAGATCTGGCCTAAAAGAGTTTATACCAAGGCTAAAAGTTAGTAACGCTAAGAGTTAGCACTGCTAAGAGTTAGTAGATTATAATAATCAATGAAATCTAAAGAGTTAGAGCCTTGTCTGTAACGGGACAAAGACTTGAGGGCATACCAATAATAACATAGTTGTAAAGAGTTACAATAGGTATTAGAAAATATCATTATGCAAGTATATTCTTAAATATTATATTTCTGATCTATTTTCATTGGTGCAGGTCTATCAGTAAATCACATAAGTGAGTTGTATATCTTGATGCTCCAAGATTGTATTTCAGAAAGTCTTGTAGCCACAAGCAGAAATCCAAGAAAAAAGTTTCCGTAGGGTTGAACAATATCGCAAAGGTGTTTGCTTATATTATTTATTGAGATACAAATCTGGAGATGGGTACATAGATTAGCACGTGGAGATTTGATGGTGGTGATCTATATCTCTGCTCATCCAGGATATAGGTGACGGATGGATTATTCGAATATGTTATGACCTCAACTTGTATGGTCTAATGCACTGATTTGAAATATCCGTGATGTATGCGCGGGGCATCGATCACGGACTCATGGAACAGTTTCATTTAACAAATCGGGCATGGACGTAGAAAGTCCTACAATATGAAGTGTACTCGCTGTGCACTAGGGCAGCGTACCGGGTTGAATAGTTCAATCCAGTAAATTTCAGTAAATCGGGATATTTGTTTTAGGATTCCCTCAAGATGTGTATGTGTCAAGACTTAAAAGTTAAGTAGATTAATTGGTTAACAATAGTTGTTGATCAATGGAATGATGACACGTGACACATTATAGACCATTTATTGTTTGACTTTGTAATTACCAAAATGATACTACTTGTGAGACAAGTAAAGTCATTTATTTATTGAAAAATGCTTTGAATAAATAAAAGTATCAATAACTATTATTAATATTATATTTTAAGTCAAAAAATTATTATTGTAATAAATCAATTACATGTTTTGTTTTATTAATATGATTAATATAAATAAAATATGTAATAAATGGCTCATGTTTATTTATTATTAAACAAATAAAAGAAAGACACAAATGTATGCATAATGGGGTATGGTGTCTTTGACTATTAAAGAGGAAAAAGTGATAACAAATGAAATTATTTCATTTATTTTTGCACACATTTGGCCATTGTTTTTCAACAAGGAAACAAAATTATTTTGTTTCAATATATTAAAAGGGAAAAACATGTAGGCATGGCATTTGCAACAAAGTGGGGGCAATATATTTGACTATTGTATTTAATAAATAAAATGAAACAAAAGTTGTTTCAATTTTGTTTGAAAAAATTAGTAACAACCATTTGTTAACAATAAAAAATTATTTTATGTTGAAAAGTCTGCAAAAGTTTTAATATTAAATTCAAGCATATGCCTTTTATTTGTTTATAGTAATTTGAAAAACATGGAAATGGCTTGGAAACGCTTCATCATACTTGGCGGGGGCAAGTGTTGGCTACATAATTAGAGTGGATTTATGACTTATAAAATGAAGAATTTTGTTTTCATTTTGGGTGCCTTTTGGTTCGGCAATTAAAGAGCGAGATGAGAGCTTTTGTATTTTTAATTGTTGAAGCACTATTTATCATCTTCATCCTCCAAAAGGTAGCTATGGATGATCAAGCTTGAAGCTCATGTTTTGTAATTCAAGAATTGAATAAACAAAATTATTTCATTGCTTTGATCACAATGTTTAAAGAGTGAAATGAATAATTAAGAGTTAACCAAAGTGATTAGGAGCTAATTACTAATTGTGTTTAAGAATTAAACATAAATAAAACCATTCTATTACCTTGATCACAATGTTAAAAGAGTCAAATAATGGTTAAAGTGTTTAACCATAATTCCAAGCTTGAAGAGTTTAAGCTATGGGTTAAGAGTTAACTAAGGTGATTAAGAGTTAAACACATTGCTGGAAATTGAAGCTGTTATTCCAGTGATCTAAGCTTACCCCAGTTGAATCATAGAATTGCCAATGAGTGTGCTTCGTGGTGGACTCTAGTTTGGTAATTTCCAAAGGCTTGACAGGTGATTCTCGATCCTTACTTTCATTACAGTAATGAAACTTAAATTTTAATGTGTTTGTTGTACTAGGAAATAAAGATTTTCACTTCCGTTGCGCTAATTTATGTATGAGATGTGTAAATGTTATTATAGTAAACACGCGTTACCTGCACGCTGTCGAGGATATAATATACGTGGATGTATGCATGTGCAATAATGTTTATTGTATAAAATACGTATCTCATACATATTTAACGTTACAGAATAATTAAGTCATACAATAAACACAATAAATAATATATTAATCATATTAATATATTTGAAGGGTTGAAAAATTACCGAAACGTATAACGTTATACACGTGTATCTTGGGAGTCCGCTTGGAGACCAACTCATTGGCAGTTCTAGTCACCAACTTGTTGGGCTTAATAAGCTAGAACAACAACTTCATATCCAGCACTGGGCTTAACTCTTAAACCCTTTAAATTTTTTTTTCCTTAATAAACTCTTTGATCAATAAAATAAATTTTTGTGTTGTTGTAATTAGTGGCCAATAAAATTCAGCATAAAAATTAATCTCAACACTTGAAATTAACTCAAAATTTGGATCAAATCTATCATTGCTTTGCTTAATGTTTTTTGGCCAATACTCTTTGAAACAAATTCATTTTGTTTCAAAAAGCACAACACCGAAATATGAAAGAAATGAAGCAATTCTTCATTTTGTCTCATTCTCCCGTATCTCATTCATGCGCGCGCGCGCGCACACACACACACATATATATCTCAATTGATAATAAAATAATATTATTATATATTATAATATTAAAAAAAGGTACCTATTAAATAAAATAATATAAAATAAGAAAATGGGTGACAACAATATCACATTATATAATATAATAATATTATATAATAAAATAATATATAATAATAATAATGAGATATTTATAATTATTTAATAATTAAATAATCATTATGTGAAATGATCATTTTACTTCTAATGAATAGTTACTAAGTATATACTCTTTAGTGGATCCCACTATACCTGCACTTGGATAAACTCAACCGAAGGACCACAATGCACAACGTATCATTATATAATTAATAAATAATAATTATTGACTAATTGTTGTATTTAACGCTTAAATACAAACACGCACACATTTTCGTGGTAGTGCTAGATATTATTGAATTAAACAATTTAATCTGGTACGCTGTCCCACTACACAATGAGTACACTCTATATCGTGGGACTCCCTAGGTCCACACCCGATTCGTTAAATGAAACTATTTTATGAGTTCGTGAACATTGTCCCACGCACAAGTCATAGAAATACAAATCAGCGCGTCGACCATCCAAGCTGATGTCACAATGCATACGTATAGTCCTTCTATCATGATATTCTAGATGTGTGGGGATATAGATTATTACAGTCAAATCCCCATGTGCTCATCCATATTATAACCCTAGACTTGTATCTTACTGAACAATATGTACAAACTCTTTTGCCATATTGTTACACCCTGATAGAAACTCTTTCCCGGGATTAATGCTTATGGCCACAAGAATTTTTGAGATACAGTCTCGAAGAATTTAGATATAACTCCCTATGCCAGTTGATAGATCCCATATCTGTACATACTAGACTCCATAAGCATCAGACCATACCCAGTGGTCACATCATGATAGATTACTTACAAGCCCACTGTGGCACTTAGGTCAAAGGATTACGTATACTACTCAACTCGAGAGGACCCTTCATTAATAGCTTACATAAGGTGTCTATCAGAGGCCCTCGTAAATTTGTCTCATATCCAGTCCTAATTGGATACCCATATGTCAATATGAACTCCAAGCTTATAGTCGGCTAGGATTGACCATCTATACCCTATAGATACGACATATGCTGATCTATTTAAAGGTATCCACCGATAGACCCGCATCGGTATAAATAGATCAGGGACAATATTCGAGAATATACTTGCGTAACTGACATTTCCTGGCATCTGATTGTAACTATGCAATTACTATTATATTCCTAGGTCTATGTCCCATTATAGACAAGGCTCTAACTCTTGGATCTTTGTTAAGTATTATAACCAGTTAACTATTAGTTGTGCTAACATTTAGCATTTATATCTCTTAGTGTGGCCAATTAAGAGCCTTTATCTAAACTTCTTTAAATCAAATCTGAACTCCTTCAGATTATACAATATCTGTAATTGCATAGTACCATTTAAATAAGTATTAGCGATTTAATGATAATGTACACATGTATATATACAAAAGTATATGTACATTCAGGGATGGCATGTAAGCACCAACCCTAACACACGCGCCCTAGTAAATTACCACACTTTCAATAAGTGCTAAGAGTTAATAGTTATATGAGTTAGCAAATTCTAAAAGTTATAACCTTGTCTGAAATGGAACAACGTCTTGAGAATATATTAGTAATAACATAGTTGCAAAGAATTGAAAATGGTGTTAGAAAATATCCTTATACAATATGTTCTCAAACACCTCATTCCTAATCTATCTTTACCAATGCAGGTCGATTGGTGAACTCCTTTACAAATTAATATATATCTATATTTGAATTTTCCAAAGGTTAGTGTAACACTCTAGAATATTTATTTATTAGAATTAATTTTTTTATTTATTAGGATTAAATTTATTTGTTAAAGAAAATAGAAGAATTTGATTAGTTGAAAAAGTGTTGGTATGGTAGGAATGGATTCATGGAATTAAAACCTTGGTCATTTATACTTTTTTAGCACTTTATCATGAATCAATAGCAATTAGCCACCAAATGAATTGGAAAGTGGTAAAATTGGTTACTTTTTGACTAGATTTTAACTAGTTTAGTTAGTGAATAGTTGTTTGAATTTTTGGGCAAATCAAATGCCACAATTTCTAACCAATGGCATTTTGTAGTTTTGAATTTAGTTGAGGACAAATTTGGCAAAATAGTGTCGTTCCCCCCATTGCATTTTCTCTCCAATTTTCTTTTATTTTCCTTTAAATTTAACAATTTACATACTTCCCTTAGTAAATCAAGCCCCCAAACCCTTAATTAAACTCATTTTCATCAAGTTTCAAGGATTATTTTTAAGTGAAAATGTGAATTTCAAGGTGAGTTAGTGGGAAAATTTTAATTGAATATGGATTTAGAATTTTAAGGGTTTGTAACTTCAATTGCCATTTAGAATTATGAGTTTTTGCATTTGAGTGGGATTAATTGAAATTTATTGATTATTGGTGTATTCTTGAATATTAAGTTAAAGGCTTGGCAAAGGAGAGTTAAGGAAAGGAGAAGGAGAAGAAGTGAATGCTACTTGGAGGGTGTTTAAGATTTGGTGTACACTTAAGTTGAACTTAAATTTTTATTCTAGGGCATTAGTGTATAATTATGTAATTAAATTATTTGATGGATACTTGAATGCAAATAGTGTGTTTAATTAATTATTATGTTGGTTCTAAGTGAATTAAATGTGTTTTTAATATTGAGTATTACCTATATGTGAAATTGGATAAAATTTGGACCTATATGTAAAATTGGATAAAATTTAGACCTATATGTTAAATTGGATAAAATTTAGACCTATATGTTAAATTGGATAAAATTTAGACCTATATGTGAAATTATGTAAATATTCGAACCCAAATGTGAATTAGTAAAAATCTTGGACTTATGTGTGAAATATTAAAAAATTTGGACTTATATGTGTGTTATTGAAAATTAGGACTAATATGTGAATTTTTGAAAAACTAAATTAAAACCTATATGTGAATTCTTGAAAGTTTTGGATCTATATATTAATATTTGAAATTTTTTTTGTCTAATTATGAATATTAAAAGAAATGGGTTAAATATAATATGATTATTAAATTATTAAAGAGCCCTGGGTAAACCTGAACATTAGTAGGTGAAGATTGGTAGTTGGCATGCCAATAAGGTGTTATAGCAGTATTGTACTGTTCTGTATTTCTGGTGATTCTGATTTGTATCTCTAATTCGACATACACTGTGATTTGATCTGGATCTGGTGAGTAGTCATCGAGTGACCGATGCCGGATCACCATCTGATAGCCCGTTGGCCAATTTATAGTATTGTGTCAGTGTTTATTTTGAGTGCCTATTGAGATCATATGTAATGGTTTAAGCACGTACATGATAAATTGAATTTTAATTTAAAATATATGTTATGTGTTTGATTAATTGATTTAAATATTTTAGTAAATTTTAACCTATCCTGTCGACGTTGTGATAAGTGATAGTAATTGATTCTGTTATTTGTACATTGTTTGAATAAATATATTATATTATTTTAACTTTTGTGTACACCCACTAAGTAATGTTTTTTTCTTAGCGTGTTGGATTTACCACATGCAAGTAGTAGAGTTATCAGTATTAAAGACTGAAGAGAGAAATCATATCTGTAGCAACTTGAATTAGTTACATCCTCTGTTTATATATTTTTTGTAGATATTTTATTTGTATTCAAAATGTTTGTATAACAAATTGTATGGACATTTACTGCATGTACATGTGTATGTATGATCAAGAACTGTTTTGAGTTATAAATGATGAATTGTATATATTCTTTCAATCCTACAATGTATCTGATTACATTGGGTGAATAATTGACCTCTGTGAGCTAAAATTTATATAGTTGAGTAACAAGAGTTGAGTTGAGAAACAGAATGATTGTGAGTGTTTTTCTTTGTAACAGGTGGTGGGAAGTCCAATTTTTAGAGGAGACTCTGTCTATTTGGTTTTTTTTTTAAATTATTTTAATATTAAGGTTTTGAAAGAAAATTGTAGTATTCTCTTATCTTGTTTCAAGGAAAGGCGGGTGATGAGGCTATTACAGTTGGTCTTAGCAAATTATGAGTTTAGTGGAAGCTTATACAAGTATGCAGATATTTAGTAAGATTGGGTACTAAACAGACTTACGAAGATCTTCAATAAACATCTCATAAAACTATTAATGAAAGGTTTTCTTAAGTTGAATAATATTCGTGGTCTTTTGACCTGAGTACCCCAGTGGGCTTGTGAATGATTCACTATACTTTAGTACCACGCATGTGAGAGACCTTTCATGGTTTAACCACTAGGTGTCGTTGGGTATGATCTGATGCTTATAGAATTCGGTGTGCATAGATATGAGATTCGTCAGCTCATATGGGTGAGTTATATATCTCAATGCTCTGAGATTGTATTTCAAAAAGTTTTATAGTTATAAGTAGAAAACCCAAAAAAGAGTTTTTCATGGATTAAATAATATCATAAAAGTATTTATGAATATTATTTATAGAAATAGAGACTTGACGATAATGATCTATATCTCTAGTCTTCCAAGATATAAGTGATGAAAGGATTATACGTATATGGTTAACCTTAGCTTGTATGGTTCAACGCGCTACTTTGAAATATCCGTGACGTATGTGTGGGCATCGTACATAGACATATAGAGGAGTTCATAGATAAGTATATGTTTATATCAATATATGATAATTCTATGACAATTGGGTTCTAGGGACTTGATTTCCTTCTATTGTTCCTATGGTCTTTGTCATTAGTGATTAACAACAAATTTTATGCATCCATTAGTCTAGGGTGTATAATTAATCTCATTCCCTCTCTTGAGTGTCGAATGAGACTCTATATATATACAACTAAATTGATATCCCTATCTACCTCGTTATACATACATGCATTAAGCTACTCTTATGTGATTATCCTAAGTTCATTAGTCTCCTAACTCAACAAACTCAAAGCTATGGTTTTTACAACCAACATATGGATTAAACTTTCCCAAGCACATAACCCGAATCTTTAAATCATTCAATCATTTTTCCAATGCAATTAAAAGCATTAAGCATATAAAAAACATAAATGAATAACACAAAATAGTCATTACTTACAAAACAACATCAACATATATTGTTCAATAGAGTTCCATCAAGACCTAGAACATATAATCTAATAACAAAAATGATAATCTTGTGATATGGTGAATTTTATAAAAATAGTCATTTTATTCTTCCTATGTTCTTCATATTTAGCAACTTCGTTTAATTTATTAATCAAAGGATTAAGACTAATCTCATTATATCTCTCAAGCGTCAAATGAGATACTATGCATATATATTCAAGTTGATATCTTTATCTAACTTGTTTACCTATACATGCATTACGCAACCCTTAAATTGATAACCCAATGATTAATCTCATTACCTCTCCTGAGTGGCAAATAAAATTCTAAGTATAATGTCACACTCTAATTGTTCTCAAACATTTTCTCAAACACTTGGTGTGCACCACATGCAATCATTAAGAAAATCATGGTGATTACCTAAGTGCTATTAGCCTCCCGACTCAATAACAACCTAAGGCTATGTTTCCCAAATCTAATAAATAGGTTAATCTCTCCCAAGCATCAATCCACAACAACCAATTCATTTTTCAATCAATTAGAAGTATTAAGCATAGAAAAACATAAATGAATTAAACAAAAATATACTAAATCATCCAAATATAATACAAATAAAACTACATCAAGCCTTAGAATTCAAGTTTAATCACACATAAATCAAACCATAACTAAAATTATCAAAAAATCTATAGATACAAACTTGTTCAAACAATATTCAAAACTGGAAATTTAAACAAAAAAGAAAATATAAAAAAAAAGAAAGAGAAAACTGAATTTAAGGATGTCTCCAAGATTTTAATCCTTCAAATGTCTTCAATGATGTTCAAGAAACCTTGGAGACATTTTTTCTTCTCTTTAAATTTGAGCTTAAGTCTTGGTCTCCTTTATGTATTTCATGTCTCCTTTTGATAGTGTGAGAATTGGTTAAATGGTAGTATTTATAGGGTTCAAATTAAGGCAAGAAAATAGGTAACAAATGCGCTCGGGTTCTAAGTATTCTGCCAGATTTGGTGCTTGGGTGCCAAGCATTTTGTTAGATTTGGCGCCTTAGTGTCAATTTTCGCTACCCGAGCGCCAAATTCTAGGTAATTTGGCGCTTAGGCGCAGAGCATTTTAGCACTGTCAGTGTTCATCGGCACAATAGCACTTCCACTGTTCATTGCACTACTTATTCCACTGTAGCATATTTAGTTTTTTTGCTTGTTTTTTTTGAATTTTCATTTCAAATAGCTCCATTAACTTGAAACCTATAAAATAAAATTAATACATATAAAAGTCATATATTCTTATTTAAATTAAACAATTATCAAGTTTAGAAGAAATACATTATGATGTATAAAATGCGTTTATCATCTATATAACAAATTGAGCGTAGACCTAGAGAGTCATATAATATGAAGTGTACTCGTTGTGCACTGAGGCAACAGAATAGATTGAATAGTTCGATTTAGTATATTCTAATAAACTGGATATTTATTTTAAAATCTCTCGGGTTGTACACTTGTCAAAACTTAAGTTTTAAGTACATCACTAGTAAGTTAACAAGAGTTATTTACTAATGAAATGATGACAAATGACACAATTTGTACCGTAAATTATTTGATCTTAAATTAACTAAATTGTCCTTTCTTGTATGACAAGTAATATCATTAAATTAATACAAAATAGTTTTTATTTAATTATTATTTATTTAGTTAAAGAACAAGAAAAGAAAATAGTATGGCCAAGGCATGGCTTATGAAATGGTGGTGGGGTTGTGTGTTGGCAATTAAAAAAGGAAGAAAAAATATGTATAAATGAAATGTTTTTCATTTTGTGCTAGGAAGATGGAATTTGGCTAAACCATTTAAAGAAAGGGAAAAAAAGAAAGTTTCAAGAGTTGAAATAAAGGTTTCATCATCTTCTTCTTCACACTTTTGGCCGGCCACCATTAAAGCACAAAGAGATTGTTTTGTTGTTTAAGAGTTGAACAAAAAATAATAATTTCTTAGCTTTGAAATAAAATAAATAGTTTAAGTGTTTAACTATTATTCAAGGTTAAGAAGTTAACCATAAATTATATTTAAGAATTAAACACACTTTGCTAGAAATTAGAGTAGTCATTTTAGAGACTCAACCCCACCCTTGTTGGGTTCTAGAATTGCGAATGTGTTCCCTTCAAGGTAGACTTTATATTGAATAAATTTTTAAAGGCTTATTATAAGGTGAATTCTCAATCTCAAATTCTTTAGTGTAATAAAGACTTAATTTAATGTGTTTGTTGCTTTATGAAATTAAAATTTTGGTTCCATTATATAATATATATATATATAATATGCATAAAATTATAATGTAATAAACACATGGTACATGCATGAACCTTAAGAAATTAACATTCTTTCAAATCAAATATGCAATGACTTCTATACAATTTTAAATAAGTACAATGTTATCTTCTAAACCATAATTTCTTTAGCACATCCTTATTGAAATACTAAAACTTATTTCATTTTGCAATTGTAGTGACATTTGTATTCATTTGGCACAATGAGGTAACAACAAGAGATCTAATTAATTGATTTAAGTGAAGGTAACACAACCCTTGATATAAGCCTACTTATTGAATGTCTCATAAATATTCATAAATTTATTTTAAAAATTATTTTTAGGCTCCAATTCAGCTAGGAGCAGTGAAATGAGATTTTTATATCACAGGGTACATAATAAATTATCCTAACGTATTTTTACAAAATCTAAGTTCTTTCTATATTATCTAGTACTTGTTGTTTGTGTGTATATGTTCATTTTATAAATTTCTTATTTCTTGAACTTAATCTCTTTTAAGTTCAAGGATAAGTGTTAAAAGATTGGTAATTCAATAATTTTGATTGGATAAGAATTGAGATGAATACTAAATTAGAGAGTCACAAGAAATCTAAATTGTCACCCCTACACTGTGCATAACATGGCACGCGCCACTATTCTTTGACGTGTTAGCCACTTGGCATCAGTTTTATTTTTTTTCGCTTATTTTGTACTATTTTAATATTTTTTTTATATTATTTTCAGTTGTTTTTAATTAATATACTCATTTTTAATACATCTATTATAAAAAATATTTTTTTTTTCATTTGTGTTTTAACCAATGTATTTTAACTCGAATTACTAACAATTTGTTGTTTATATGATTAATTTTTAAAGTAAAATAAGTGTTTTTTTGGGAGTTTTAAATTTTTTTAATGAGTTATTTAAATTTAGAGGAAATATAATTGATGGGAAAAAAAATATCTTACTTTATATTTTTTCGATTACGAGAAATTAAAATTTTCATATATAATAAAAAAAGTATTAAAATAAGGCCTATTCGCGGACCCTACAAAAAAAAAAAGCCTAATCCAGTTAACAAGTGGGTCAAGTTGGGCCAGTCATAACAAAAGCAGACAACGCCCATCTGAAACTTTTCTAGATTCATCGATTCAGATTTAAAACGTTTCAAAAACAGTGGCAGTAAAACATTCGAAATTAGAATATTTTACTGAGTGAAATTAAAAAAAAATTAATATTATCCTTTTAAATTATATTTTAAATTTTATATTAATAATTAAAATATTAAATAATTATTAAGTAATAAAATATTATAAAATTTAAAATTATATATTACATTATTTTATTATTAATAATTACTCAACATAATATTTAAAATAAAAAAATAAAAATACTGTACGAAAAAGGCTGGCATTATTCGTTAAAAGACGCATTGAACTTCAGCGATTATTTTGAAACAAATCCCTCAATTAGTCAATGTCAATGGAATGGAAGATTCACTTTCTTAGTTTTACCTAGTGGAAGGGCTCTTAATTTATTTTAAAATCTCAGGGACTCTTTTGCGTTGTTTCAAAATTTCCCCTAAAATTGCACAGAAGCTCGACTTTCTTAAAACGTTTTCACAAATCAACCCGCATCGGTTTTGCAGAGAAAGAAACAAGATGCAGCCAAGAACGTCGTCTGCATCAGGAAGGCCATCTGGGACGGACGGCTCTGATTTTTCGTATCGCATGGTCGTCGATTCCCGTAAGCTTCATATATAATTTATTTTCTTTCTTCTTCGGGTTAATATTACATCATGGTTTGAGTATATAAATATATTTGATTTTAAAATTTTAACTACAGGGTACACGAAGGTGGCTAAAGGGAAGTCTCTTCTCTCTAAGCTCTTTTTGATTCAGGTAATATTTTCTGGGATGTTGACTTTTTTTATGCTATTAGTCAACAAATCCGAATTGATGCTAAAAGTTTATATAATTAGTTAGAGAGATTGCTTTGTTTTTCTGTGAAAATGAAATTCTAGATCTTGTTCAGTCACGATTATTCAGCCTCCAAGTTGAACTGGGTCACTAAGTGATTTTGGGTTCTTTGAAGCTTTCGTAAATTTGGTCCAGGGATTCATTTTGTAGGGCTACTTCTGTGAACATTTAAAATCTTTACTAATGTAATCTTCAACATTTTTGTTTAGGGGAATGTGATTTGAAGAGCCTTTAATTCATTTTGGCTTTAGGATTTTATATTTCATGAAATATTTGCATCTCTTCTGATTGCAGGCTGTCATTCAATTGGTAGGATTGTTGTTCATATTTCTATTAACATCAAAGGAGGTGGGTCCTAATCAGCTTGCAATTTCATCAACTTCTCTTGCTTTAGCTTCTCTTGTAGTCGGAGAATTAGGTTGGTGACCAAGGTCGATATTTCTCTTCAGAGTAATTTGTGGTTTTGAGCCCATTTAATGTTCAATCATTTTTATTTTCTGTAGGTCGAAGCTACAGCCAAGTCAGTTACTTGAGAGTTAGCATGGTTGTATCATCCATTGCAGTATTTCTCTCTGTATTTTGCACCATCAATACTAATTCGATCTTAGAGGTAAGTTTATTATTATTATTTCTTTTTCTTTTCAAAATTTCTTTGTAAGTTCCATTATATTCCAAGTTTTCATTATCTATTTTGCTAAAATGCTGCTTTTTTCCAATTGCACCAATTCAAACAAACTGTCATCTTGCTTCAAAATTCAGTAACATTGCTGTTCTCAATATATGATTGCACCTGATAGTCTTTCCCAAATTTGTTTTTGGCAAATAAATGTGTTTGTGACTGATTGTATCAATTAGATAAAGATGACTTGTCCATTATAAATTTAGCTTATTTTGACTTATAATGAGCTTAATTCTTGTTCTTGTTAATAATATTGAGTTAAATCCAGCTCTACTAACTGGCGGATATAAACTGACTACAATATATGGTGTTTATTCAAGGATCTAAGGCCTTTTCCTTGTTCCTTCTCTTTCTTTGATCTGGATCAAAACTCAAAAGTTAACTAAAACAGCCACTAGCTTGTTGTGCTATCACATTGGTATTGGGAAGTAGTGGTGATCTCAATCTTGATTCTTGAGCAAATACACATCTTTATATTTTTATGTTTAGCAATTTCTTTTCAACTTACAATGGGTAAAATTTAGTTTGGTTGAAGAAGGATCATAACCTCTGTATGTTTACACTTGAGAAATTTGTCTCTTTTGAAGTTTGATATTGGGTGTGTACATTTGAGAGTAAGATATAAATGGAATACGGTGTTGACATTCTGCCTACAATTATGTAATGATCGATGGGTTTTATCCGAATTGCAGATGGCCATTGGGTTTTGTTGAATCTTAGTGGAATGTGTGCTAGAGACCCTTTTTTGAGAGATGCTCTGGTTGTTTTATTAGTGAATGGGACAAATTACAAGATTCAAATAGTTCTATTTTGACTTTGTAATGAAGTAGCTTGAGAAAATATGAATATAGATCTTATTGTTGATAAAGTGCATTGGGCAACCAACATTCTCTGGATAACATTTTGGTGCATAATGGGCCTGTGGGAAGAGCAAACCGAAGCTTAGGGGGCTTATTGCAAGTATAGCAGCACATCATTAGTTATCCATGTCTAATTTCTTGCAGCATTTCACTTTGAAGTGATGCTTCTTGCTCATATAAGCTCCCTACTAGTATCAATTTAAGAAGATGTATCTTTCATGTTGAAACTCTTAAAATGGAAAATCCAGCACTCATTTCTTAATCCTAGGCGAGTTCTTTTCTAATACCGGAGAGTACCTCAGTCATTAGGGTCATATGGAGTTTTTCCGAAAGAGTCATCAATATACCTCCTACTTTCTTCTTACATTAGTAATGTTGTAACTACTTTTAACTTCTGAAAATCTCTGCGTAAGAAGGGAATAATTTTGTAGATCTGTTAGATAATTTCTGAAAGGTGAGTATGCCCCTCCTTTAACTTGCATGTTCTGTATGGTTCTGGAGTTTGGATTTAGAAAATTGGGTCGTTCTGACTGCAAGCATGCATGCATATTTGAGAAAATTTATGTTCTTTTCAACTCAAAAAGTTGTCATAGAAGTTCGATTGCGTTACCTTTCAAGTTTTCTGACTATTGCATGGATTTATTGTTTAGGTTATTAACAACCCAACAAACTGGGAAGCAAAGAAGCTTGAACTTCTTCAGGCTGCATGCGTACTGCTTGGTATGTTCACTGTCTTTATGTCAATTACATATCTGTCCTAATGCTTATGTCATAATATTCATGGAAACTAAACATTGTTGTCTCTGTATCCTTATATTCACAGGATCAGTGGTACAAATATTTCTAATCAACACTATAATTTCTCTCGTTGGTAACATGTCTCCTCCCAAGAAAGCTTCTTAGCAGTTTCTTGTAATTTGGATTTGAGGTTAGATTTTTCTGTGCTGGATTGTAACTTTGAAGTAATATCCATTTGCGGGATTGTAACTTTTAAGCAATATCCATTTGCGGGTTTGTAACTTTGAAATCATTTTCATTTTAGAGAGAGCAAAAAATAAAAATAAAAAACTTTGAAATTGATTTCGGTGTCAATGGTTAAAAGAACTATTCTCGTTTCTCCTTTCTTGTGGTTTGCTTTATGGTATTTCCAGCTCACATAGTTCCTAATCAGAAATTTCTTTTTTCGGTGCCTCGTTTTTATGTTGATGAGACTTTTTCTTTTTCTCCTTTGATGCAAAGCCATGTCTCTGTGCCTCACATAGACCAGAGACGTACAGTTTCAATTGATAAAAGTAAGCTTATACAGCTCATGCTAGACTTAAGAAAAATCTTGCTCCCTCTCATTTGAACATTGCAACCCCAAACCAAGCAAAGCTCCTTTTAGTGAGAGCATTTGCATTTTACAGCCCTCAAGATAGGCAGAATTGAATTTGTTGATCCTCATGGACATTCTGTAATTCTGAAGAGAGGTGGTGGGCATGGGAGCTTCAACTTTAAGAGGGGACTGTGGCTCTTTCTGGAGAGTAAGAAGGAAAGAAAGAGGGCTGGGACCGTGGGACCATTACTATTCCCACAAGTTCATTGCTAATGCAGTTTTTAATTATGCTTTTAAAGTAAATATCAGCTTGCAATTAATTGGTTAGTTACTGGCAGCGAACTTTATAGCACTTGCTTGAGGAAATTATAGGGGTAGACTGAAATACTCTCACCGATGAAGTTGTTGGAATAAAGCCAAATATTCCTTAGATGTATGACACGATAGGTGCCCCCTTGTTTTTGGCAGTATGACAGGTACCCATTATAAATTCTTATGAATTTGATTAATTGGCCCAATTAATTCAAGTATTAAAGCAATAAAAGAAACCCAGCTCCCTGTGGAAGTGCCTCGTGAACGTAATTCACATTCTAAGATAGGCTATTTATTTTGGGTTTATTATTAGCTGAAGTGACATTAGAAAAGGCCATTTCATCGTTAAATATTATTTGGTGAAGATTTTTCGTTTTGTTTAGCGCGCTGTGTTGGTCCCATTTTGCTCTGTGCATTTGTGATGTTCTCTTGGAGTTACATGGGAGAAAAACACTTACTGCAACTCTTAACATAAGATTTCCAGCCAACAAAACGCTACCCGTTAAATTTCTTTTCCTTTACTATGTTGCACACACATCTACAACTTAAACTACCGACACTTCTACGTACAGCTGATTTCATCATCAACATCTCTACACGCCTCACATTTTTTCTTCAACAGGTAACATTGCGAAAATTACGAGAATATATATATATCTCATGCGAAACGGACTTGACTCAATTGAAACTTAACTTTTCGCTATCCACCGTTGGCTTGCTGTAAAGACGACATTTCCATAAATTTGATTTCAGTGCAATATTAGCATTATATGTAAAGTTCAGATTAATGAAGATGATAATCATAGTCTAACCATGCAGAGAAGCATAACTATTGATCAAAGCCAAGGCATAGCTAGTCATATGGACAGTCTTCACAATCTGGCTCCTCACAACTTTCCCATTAACTAGGTATTTTTCTCAAAGCCATCGCTGCAAGTAGTTTCGTCCGTCAATGCCAACTTTTCTGAAATTTGATTGAGGATATTATAAAGGTAAATATTCCTTGTATGACAGGTGCCTAGTCCATCGAACTAACTTTGTTAGAGTAATTCCCCAGTTTCAGTAACAAAATTAATTAATCGGTCCAATTAATAACAAAGATAAAAGAAACCCAGAAAATCCTTCAGCAAATTCGTCGTGAACTTCATTTACGTTTCAAAGGTAGTTAGGTTATTTCTTTTTGGGTTTATTATAATATAGACTGGCGTGACATTTGAAAAGTCCTTTTCATCGATACCTATTATTCGGTGGGAGCATTTTTCGTTTTGTTGATAGCTGTCTGTGTGTTTGTCCAACTTTTTCTTTTTTCACGTGATGTTCTCTTGGAGTTACCTGATAATCTATCCTTTCTTTTCAAATTTTAACAGAACAATATCCTATTGGACAACAATATATAGTTAAAACTCTCTCAAAACATATACAGAATGAAGGTGCAATTTAAATTTATACTTTACTGGCTACGTATTACACACATTTGCAACTTCAAGTAAAACTTTTGCATACCACATAACTCAAGATCTCTTTTATTGGTGCTATAGTAATTAAGTACAAGCATACGTGCACGTTATCGTATCAAATAATATATAAATTAAGTGTAAATATCATTTTCACAGAGATTATATGATTTAATTCTATTAATTAAGTATTAAAATTATATAATTTAACTTTTTTTTATATAGAAAAATCAAAATAAGAATTGAATCTAATTAAACTAACACTATCAAAGTAAACTAAAATAACTCAAAAACAAACAAAGAGATAAATTCATTAATTGATAATAATTTAGGACTTAAATTTATCTTATAGTATTTCATTAGATTTATTAACCTCTTAGTTAATCATTTAATACAATTTAATTGACTTAGACACTAATCTCATTACAAGTTTCTATCGATGGTCAAGTGACTATATCACCCATTCTAATAATTATATATATGTCTATGGTAGTTAAATTAAAATGTAATTCATTAAGATCAAATCTAAATTATACCATACATGTCATTTAGCTATATGTTTATCCTACATAGAACTCATAGTTGTTACTCTATGATCATGCATCAAACTATTCTAGGTTAAACACATAAATTTCTTTGTCAAATTTATCATGGTTCCTAAATCATTCAAGATATTTATAAGATATAATGAAAGCAATAAACACAAGATAAAATGAATCAATTGTATATATTAAGTTCATAAATTAAGAATCAACAAAATTTAACTATATACTGGGTTCAAAAGTCTAACCATACAAATAAAAATTTAGGTCATGGTAAAATAAAAAGTTCTATATCAAGAACAATATCATAAAAATTATAGAAAACAAAAAAAGATAAAGATTTGAAGAGATAAAACTAATTTTTCTGTAGTCTTAAATCTTTTAGTCTTTATGATTCTTCAAAAATTGTTATTTTTCTCTCTCCTCTTGATTCTTAACTTAAGCTTTTTGATCTTCTATTTATAAGTTTATGTCTTTAAATTAGGGTAAAACATCAAATATAAATTAGATTATAATTACTATTTACACGCAACTGTTCAAGAGCATTGTTCACGAAGCTATTGTTCACACAACGCTGTGAACTCATTTCTGGGTACTGTAGTGCTGGTCTTTAGCAAAGAACTGTAAAAATTTATTGTGGCATGGTATTGTAGCAATTTGATGTTTTTATCTTATTTTCTTTAAATTTTTATCTACATTTACTTTATTGACTCCAAACCTATAAAATAATAATAAAATGTATAAAAAGCTAAATAATCTTAATTTTAACAAATAAATGTTAAGCTTAAAAGATGAAAATATTAGACCTAATTAACCTTTATCACTCTTTATCCAATTTTTTTTTCTTCTGGCAATCACAATACCAAGGTTGGTTCAGCTCAATATTCAGGTCAAGATTTTTAAAAAGAGAAAAAAAAAAAGAAAATCCTTAAGTAGTTTTTTTTCCACCTACTTAATTGGACTAAATTCAATTTGGAATTTTTGGCTACCATTGATTTTGAAACAACTTGCTCCATAGTTTTTTTTTTTATAAACATTATGGTGGATCTTGACTTATTATCCTATGAACATTCAGTTTTTTTTTTATAAACATTATGGTGGATCTTGACTTACTATCCTGTGAACATTCAGTTTTTTTTTTTATAAACATTATGGTGGATCTTGACTTACTATCCTGTGAACATTCATAGACTTTCAATGTGATAGCAATTCTATTAAAATTTCGACAGAGTTTCCTTTGTTTAATGGACATTCTCAAATATGCAACTTAAAATATAACATTTTTATAAATTTAATATAAGCAACTATACTTTCAAGTTTTTCATGTGTCATACACAACTCACAACTATCAACATCAAATAAAAAATACATTTATAACTCATTCATTCATCAATAATTTTCTAAGTGTCTAAAATAAGGTTAATAACATTATGACACAAAATGCCAAAATAGTATAATACAAATCCAAGTTCAAAATCTGATATAATAAATTTCTATAAGCCCAAAAAGACAAAAAAGTTCTTGAGTCCCACATGACTCGTAAAATATTATAAAACACTACTATGTAACTCAAATCAACTAGTCACTGAGCAAAAAAAGTCTATAATCTCTTAAGAGAAGAAAAATGAAAGGGTGAGTTTTCACAGACTTAGTAAATGAAATAATTTAAATAAATAAATAAGATAAATATAAAGATAATAAAATAATAATAAAAATAAACTATTATACTATCTCAACAAGTACGATATAAATGTTTCAAAACCTCATAAGAATTATTAAACTCTATTTTTTTCATGTTAAATATGAAAGTTTTTCAAAATCTAATATAATCTCGTACATAGTTTTCATAAATTAGTTCACATGTAATACATGTCATGAAATTTAAATATTTTTTTAAAACCTTACACTAAACTATTATTCATGAGAAAATTTCGTTATACCCAGAATACTTATTGGACAGAGTATTGTACGTACTTATTTCTACTTCATCTCATATCCTTATCTTACGCATGCGCAGAGCAAAAAGCTCCTAAAGATCAAAGCGCCTATACACACAACTCAAAGCCTTTATGTATCAGATGAGTTTCAAAGGCTTGAATCTCATCTCTTTATCTAAAAGGGGAGGGCATCGTTTAGTAATTTGAAAATCACTTTTATTATACAAAATAACTCATAAAATATCATTATCTCATACTTCATACTTTAATCTCATAAATTACTTAAACATATTTCTATTGATATCTATAATATCGCTTACAAATATTTGAGATGTCAAATGAGAATATAAATGATTTTTCTATAACATATAATAAATATTTAATTTAAATATGACATAGTTCAAGAAAATTAATTCAATAAGTAAAACACATCATTTAATTTTAAAATCTATGTTCATCATACTTAAAAATATATTCATCATGCTTTTATGGGCTTTATAAAAAGGTGCATAACAAATGAAATTTAAATATAAGAAATAAATCATATCACAAGGTAATGCTGTTAAACAAAAATGCATTCTCGGGATATGTTACATATGAGAACTCTGATAAATAAGAGAAAATATACAATTATTTGCCGGAACAGAAGTTAATACTTAAATTAATATTTCTAAACAAAAAATTATTAAATAAAATGTAACACAACGAGTTATACACATACCAACTTGTAGAATTGACTTTGTGACTCATGGTTCAAGTTGTTCCATCTATTTTCTACGGATTCTAAAGTGAAGAAAAATAATAAATTGGGCTAATAATAAAGTAAAATTCGAAATTAGTCCCAAATCAAAGGGTTAAGGTTTTTTCAAAACTCAAATCCTTCTCTTTTTATAAAATCTAACACTCCAAAATACACACACACACACACACACACACACACACACACACACACACACACACACACACACATATACATATATATATAGGTAAAAACCTTAAATTAGAATGATGATCTTACTCCCAAAAACTCCAACACACTCTCTTACACTAACTTTCTCTCTCTAAAACCTCAAGTGCTAACATTTCTCTTAAATTGAAAACGTTTCAATATTCTAGAGTTCTAAATAATCTCTAAAACATCATCCACTTATAATATTTCAAAATCATACTTAAATCAACAAAAAGGGAAATAAAATAGAAAATAGCCATAGAACTTACCTCTTCACTCTCAACAAAAATAGCTCCCAAAATAAGTTTTTCTTCTTTTTTTAATTCCTTCTTTATCCTTTTTGTTTCTATTTGCCAAAATATAAAGAGAGAAAATTGGCTTATAAGCTTAAAGGATTTTGTTTTACAGGGCATGGCTCATGACAGTCCTTCTTCTTTATAAAAATTTCATCCTCAAAATTTAACATACCCGAGGAAAAAAGATGCAGATCTTGTGGTTGTATTAAGCCCCCATGCTCTCAAGTAGCCTCTTCATTTGCATGATTTGTTCAAATAACCTTAACTAAGGAAATGGTTTTAGAACATAAGACTTGTTGATTCATTTTCAATATCCTCATATGTCAAATCTTCCCTCAATTATATAGATTGTTGTTCTAACACATGGCTCAGGTCATGCATATGCTTTTGGAGCATTAAGACATGAAACAAATTATAGATTCTTGATAGCTCTAATGGTAAAGTAAGCGATAGGCAACTACATTAATGTGCTCTACGATCTCATTCAGACTAATATACTGTGAGCTTAGCTTTACATGCTTCCTAAAGCAAAGAAACACCTTTTCTTAAGGAAAGATCTGTAGAAATACTTGGTTTCCAACATTAAACTCAAGATATCTTCTACGTTTGTCAGTATAACTCTTTTGTCTATCTTGAGCTACTTTCATCTTCTCTCATATAATTTGTTTATCTCGAGCTATTTTCATCTTCTCTCATATAATTTGTATCATCTCATTAGTATCTTACACTAATTCTAAACCTAATAATCTCTTTTCACCCACTCATCCCAATAGACTAGAGTTTTACATTCCTAATATGCAAAACCTCAAATAGTGCCATCTCAATACTAGATTGGTAACTATTATTATAAGCAAACTCTATCAAAGGCAAGTAAATGTCTCAACTACCTCTAAACTCTATCACGCAAGCTCATAACATATCTTCCAAGGTTTATATAGTTGCTTTGACTTCCCATCTATTTGAGAATTGAAAATGGTACTAAAATTTAACTTTATTCCTAATGCCTTTTGAAAGCTGGGCCAAAAGTTAGATGTAAAACAAGGATCTCGATCTAACACTATGGATATGAGTGCTCTATGAAGATATACTATCTCAACCACATATATACTAGCTAACTTATCAAGCGAATAAGTAGCTTTGATAGGTAAAAAGTGAGCGGACTTCGTGAACCGATCAACAATCACCCATACATTGTCATAACCCTTTTGAGTACGTGGAAGCCCTATCACAAAGTCCACAGTAATATACTCTCATTTTCATTTAGGAATAGGAAGTGGCTAGAAAAGTCCTGTAGGTTTTTGATGCTTGACCTTGATTTGCTGAAAAAGTAAATGCTGAGAAATAAATTTAGCAATCTCTCTTTTCATACCCTGCCACTAATAATGATTTCTCAAGGTATAACACATCTTCGTACTACTTAGATGCATGGCATAAACTGAACAATAAGCTTCTTCCATGATCTTCTTTTTCAAATCTTCTAAATTGGGTACACAAAGTCTACTACCCATGGTTAGGTCCCATCATCTCTCACTATAAAGTTAGTTTATAAACCCTTTTGTACATCATCTATCAACTTCACTAACTGAGGGTCATGAACTTTCATTCTGTAGACTTTATCAACTATGGTAGGCCTAAACAGAAAATTAGCTATTGATAAGCGTATTTTATACATCATAATTTATCTCTTCTAAACTTGATAATTGTTTAATTTAAATAAGAATATATAGCTTTTATGTGTATCAATTTTATTTTGTAGGTTTTAAGTTAATGGTGCTATTTGGAATAAAAATTCAAAGAAAACAAGCAAAAAAACCAAATGCTATAGTGCAATGAACAGTTGAAGTGAACAGTGATAAAGCTATAGTGTTGATGAACAATGACAATGCTACAGTGCTCGATACCCAAGCGCCACTACCTGTTTTGCTACCTATTTTCTTACCCTAATTTGAAATCTATAAATACTACCCTTTAGCTGCTTTTCACACTATCAAAAGAAGGCACGAAAAATACAAAAGTGGAACAAATATTGAGCTTAAAATTGAAGAGAAGAAAGTTGTCTCCAAGGTTTCTTGAGCATAATTGAAAACATATGAAGAAACCTTGGAGACATCCCCAAATTTAGTTTTCTCTTTCTTTTCTTTATATTTTTTCTTTTGTTTAAATTTTCAGTTTTGAATATTGCTTGAACAAGTTTGTATCTATAGAATTTTTTTGATAATTTTAGTTATGGTTGGATTTGTGTGTGATTAAACTTGAATTCTAAGATTTGATGTAGTTTTATTTATATTATATTTAGATGATTTAGTATATTTTCATTTACTTCATTTATGTTTCTCTATACTTAATGCTTTTAATTGATTGAGAAATGAATTAGTTGTTATAAATTTATAGATTGATGCTTGGAAGAGATTGACCCATTTATCAGATTTAAAAAACATAGTTTTAGGTTGTTATTGAGTCGGAAGGCTAATAGCACTTAGGTAATCACTATAGTTTTCTCAATGATTGCATGTGGTGCATGTTAAGTATTTGATAAAATATTTGAGAACACTTTGGGTGTGACATTATACCTAGGATTTCATTTAACGCTCGAAAGAGGTAATGAGATTAATTCTTGGGTAATCAATTTAAGGGTTGCGTAATGCATGTATATGTAGACAAGTTAGTGTTAGGACTTGTGCTCATGTACCATCATAATTTTATATGAATATTATCATTTCATATTTATGCAATAAAATAATATTTCATTAAATCGCTAATTATTTTTATTAGTTAAGATGTTTGTAACATTTCAGACATTATATTAATCTGAAAAGGTTTAGATCAGGTCTAAAGAATTAGAACCTTGTCTAAAATAGGACAAAGGCCTGAGAATATACTAACAATGACATAGTTGTAAATAGTTGTAATAGTTACTAAAAAATGTCATTGTGCAAGTATGTTCTCAAATTATATGTCCCCGATCTATTTTCACTGATGCAGGGTTTGTTGAGTGAAATCGATTTATGTAGATAAGTGTATATCTATATTTGGATAGTCCAGATGGTTAATCTTAGCAAACCATGAGTTTAGTGAAAGCTTGTATAGATATACATGTATTTAGTAAGGACTGGATGCTGAACAAACTTAATGAAGACCTTCAATAGATATCCCATAAATTCATCAGTGAAGGGTCTTCTCGAGTTGAGTAGTATTCGTGGTCTCTTGACCTGAGCACCACGATAGGCTTATGAGTGATCCACCATACTTAGGTTCTACACATGTTAGAGACCTTTCATTATCTAACTGCTGGGTGTCGCTAGGTATGGCTCGATATTTATGAAGTTCGGTGTGTGTAGATATGTGATCTTTCAGCTCATATGGGTGAGTTAAATATCTAGATGCTCTACGGTTATATTCTAGGAAGTCTTATGGCCATAAGCATTTAACTCGAGAAAGAATTTCCTGTGGAATAAATAATATCGCAAAGGAGTTTACTCATATTATTTATCAAAATACGAATCAAAGAGATAAGTTTATAATTGAGCAATAGGAGACTTGACGGTGTTGATCTATGTCTCCGCTCTTCCAGGATATTAATGACTAAATAATTGTATGGATATAGATTAACCTTAACTTATATGGTTCAACTCGCCATTTTGTATTATCCATAATGTGTGTGTGGGGGGCATTGGTTATGGACTTACAAAATTATTCCGTGAAATAAAATGGGTATGAACTTAAGGAGTCTCACTATATGAAGTGTTCTCGTTGAGTATGTGGGTAGTGCACCAGATCGAATTGTTCGATTCGAAAAGTTTTTAAAAAATATGAATTTATTTCAGGGTCTCTCAAAAAGTAGCTAAGGTTTAAGTGTTAAATCTAAAATTGTGTCAAGTCAGACTTGACACTTTTATCTACCTAGTGTATGTCTCAAATTGTACCAATAATTTGCATGGGTATTAAATTAGGCATTGCTGGATATAACAACCATTTAAATAAAACAATTCTTGTTTATTTAAATTAAATCAATCGGTCATTTATTTATTTTAGGGTCTCTTGGGAAATAACTAAGGTTTAAGTGTTAAACCTAAAATTATGCCAAGTGAGAGTTGACACTTTTATTTACCTAGTGTATATCTCAAATTGTGTCAATAATTTGAATAGGTAATAGTTTGAATATTGGTGAATAAAGTTATTTGAAAAAAAGAAATAAAAAAGAAATAATTATTATTTCTTTATATTTACAATTCGGCCTTTATTACAATTCATTTGATTCATTCACTTGACATTTGTTCAATTTCCATTGGTGGAACAAAGAAAAATGAAGTGTGTTAAAATTTAATTGGCTAAATTTAGAGGTTATAGCTACTTGTTGCATCTCTATTGGCCAGAAGCAAATGTGAGAAATTAAATTGAATTCAATTCAAGCAAGAGATGGCGTGAATCACGCCACCAATTGCTTCTTTATTTTACCATTAATTTAAGTTTAATGACTAAGCTTTATATGCTTCCTAGTCATGGTTATATACTTGGCAATCTAATTTTATTTCATTGGCTGAAGTAAAGGAAAGTTTTCCCAATAAATACATTTGAATAGCCGTGAGTTTAGAGTGAATTAAAAGTAGAATTGCTATTTTTGCTTTCAAAAGTTAAGAATTAACTTTGATATTAAAGTATTTCGAGTGACAAAAATTATCTAGAAGCAAGAGTTGTTTCGAACTTCTGAAAGGGAAAGCTACTAATCTAGCTTGAGAAAGCTCATTATGTCTCTAATTAGATTTGTTCAAAGCACGCTTCAAGGGTAAGTTTTCTAATCTCATTAAGTAATGAGATTATTTTAATGTGTGTATATTTATATTTCTACTGTGTTGCATGTGAGACATGTCATATTTAAATTGTTTAAAATGTACACGTTCACCTATTGAATGACATTTAAGCATATAACACCTAACAGTTAGATTGTAATATCAACTTGAATATGTATGTATAGTACTCATTTAATGCTTAGGATAGGTAATGAGATTAGTCTTAATCCGTTGATTAATGAATTGAACGAAATTGCTAAATATAAAGAACATAGGAAGAATAGAATGAAATCAATACTCTAGGATTCCATTTTATAGAATTCACCATATTGTAAAATTATCATTTTTGTTGCTAGTTTATATGTTCTAGGACTTGATGGAACTCTACTGAACAATATGTGTTGATGTTGTTATGTGATTAATGACTATTTTGTGTTATTCATTTATGTTTTTTACGTGCTTAATGCTTTTAATTGCATTGACAAATAGATTGGATGATTTAAACATTTGAGTTATGTGCTTGAAAAAGTTTAATCCATATGTTGGTTGTCAAAAGCATAGCTTTGAGTTTGTTAAGTTGGGAGACTAATAAACTTAGGCTATATCACATAAGGGTAGCTTAATGCATGTATGTATAACGGGTTAGATAGAAATATCAACTTAGTTGTATATGCATAGAGTCTCATTTGACACTCGAGAAAGGGAATGAGATTAATCATTCACCCTAGACTAATGAATGCATAAAATTAGTTGTTGCTCACTAATGACAAAGACCATAGGAATAATAGAGGGAAATTGAGTCTCTAGAACCTCGTTGCCATAGATATTTCATTTCTTTAATTTACCAAGTTATGTAGCCTTAAGCCTTTTTTTTTATTCCATAATTCAACTCATCATTTAGATTAGCCTAGATAAAGTTAGGTTGTCAACATCGTAGTACTTAGTATCAATTTAGGACACAATCTTCGTGAGAATGATACTCATTCATTACTTTATTATTTGCTCATGACCCGTGCACTTGCAATTACAATTCAATTATGTATAATTTCGCAAACAGCTATCAAGGCTCTAGAATAATAAATTGACAGCACAACTCATAGAGATCTCAACTCAATCAACAAAAGCATTTATGTCACTCACAAATGAGCAATAGAACTGTATGATTTTTTACTAAGTGCATCAATTACCACATTTGCCTTACCTGAGTGGTCGTAGATAGTATCCTTATAATCCTTAATCAACTCAATGTATCTCCACTGTCTCAGATTCAGATCTTTCTGTGTAGGCAGATACTTAAGACTCACAAAAATCTAGCAAGTCAATAAGTAATTCCTCAACGTCTTAAATGTAAATACCACAACTATAAGCTCCAAATTATATATTAGGTAGTTTAGCTCATGCTTCTTAAGTTACCTAATAGCATAGGCCACTACCTTATCATGTTGCATCAATATACAATTCAACCCTTATCTAGAGGCATCACTGTATACCACAAACTCCTCATTACTAAATGAAAAAGTAAGTACTAGTGCTGGAGTTAATTGTGCCTTGAGTTCTTGAAAACTCTTTTCACAGTCTTTATTCCACACAAACTTAACATATTTTTAGGTCAATTATGTCAGTGTGCTAGCTATCTTGGTGAACCCCTCTACGAACCTAAGATAATAACAGACCAAACCAAGAAAAATCCTAACCACTGTTACATTAATAGGTTGCTCCCAGTTCATAATTGCCTCAATCTTTTGAGGATTTATATAAATGCCCTCAATTAATATTACATGGCCTAAGAATAAAACTCTGTCAAGCTAAAATTGACATTTTTTGAACTTGGAATAAAGTTGCTTATCTATTAAAGTCTGTAAAACAAGTTATAAATGCTCTGCGTGCTCCTCTTCACTACAAAAATATACCAAGATATCATCGATAAACACAATTACAAATCCATCAAAGTAGGGATGATACACCATTTTCATCCATAAAGGCTGTTGGGGCATTCATAAACCTGAATGACATTACCAAGAACTCATAGTATCTATAATGGGTCCTAAAAGCAATCTTGGGAATATCGACTTCCTTGATCCTAAGTTGAGGACAACCTGAACGTAGATTTATCTTAGAGAAGACCTTAGAGCCTTGAAGTTGATCAAATAAGTCATTAATACGTAGGAGCGGATACTTGTTGCTTATTTTGACATTGTTCAATTGTCGATAATCAACACAAAGTCTGAATGTTCCATTCTTCTTTTTAACAAACAAGATTAGAGCTTTTCATAGAGATACACTAGGTTTAACAAATCCCTTAGCCACCAACTCTTGTAATTGAACCTTAAGTTTTTTCAATTCTACTAGAACTATTCTATATGTTGCTATTAAGATAAATACCCTCTTAAGGATCAAATCTATAATGAACTCAATCTTTCTATCTAGTGGTAACCCTAGTAGATTATCAGGAAAAACATCTAAAAATTCTTGCACACTGAAATATCCTTTAATCTTACCTTATCCACTATAGTATCTATCACATGGGCTGAGTAAGCTGAGCACCATTTCTTACGTAATCATTTAGCATTAATGATAGATATAACACATGAAAGAAGAAGCTTATGTTCCCTATAAAATTTAACCTCTAGCTTCTATGGCTTATTGAATACTACCTTATTTTTAAATTAATCAATTTAAGCATAATGATTGCCAAGCTAATCCATACCCAAAATAGCATCGAAGTCTCTAATATCAAGAGGTATCAAGTTTGCCTCAAAGTCATGCTCACCCACTCTAACTCTGCACTTCTGAATGGGTGTGGCAAATAACTAAGCCATAATCAAGTGGTCTCAACTCTTTGTTTAAATGTATGACAAAAGCACGAGAAACAAAATAATACGTAGATCTTGGGTCAATAAGAATATGTGGCTCATGATTAAAAATAGTTTACATACCCATAACAATATCTAGTGTAGCTTGTGCCTCATACTGTGTCAAGGTAAAAACTTGAGCTTGAGTATGGGTCGGCCAAATTGGCCCCTCTGCCCTGCAGTGAAAGTCTGAGTCCTAGTTGTTAATGTAGAACCTCTTGTCTGTACACCCCTTTAACCTTGAGTCTTAATAAGTTACCTTGGAAGTGTTATGAGGTAGACCTCTAAGTAGAGTTATCACCTTGAGCCAAAGTAGGGCATTATCTCTTAATATATCCAATTAGACCATAATGATAGTAAGCATTGCTCTCAACCAAACATTTTTTCTGATGGTTCTTGCCACAAAATCTACATTGTATGTGTTTAGTGCTTATTGAGCGATCATCAAGATAGCCTCAATTACCTCTACCATTAGGTCTCTGGTTCCTGTTTCCTATGGGTTACTGCTATAAACCTTAACTAAAACTTTGTCCTTGTCCTTCTTTGTACCTCAAACTCTGGCGTCTTTAGAACCTCTCTAAACTAGTCGTATGACTGCCTTCCTTTTTTCGTGACTACTGCTAGGGCCACCATATGTCCACTCCTGATTTCATTTGTCTTGTAGCTGAAACCTTGTGTAACTTGTTGATACTCTACTCTACCCTCATTGTAGCCTCAACTACTTTTCTAAACTCACTGAAGCTAGATATAGTCACGATTATACCAATCTCATAGCGCAAACCATACTCAAGCTTAGTGCATTTCTCTTTATTTATAGCAATCGTTGTAGTAGCAAAACATGAAAGATCTAGAAACTTCCTCTTGTATTGCTAAACAAAGATAAATACTTGAGTTAGTCGAAGAAACTCTTTTCGTTTACCCTCCCAAAACACAATGGGAAAGAAGTGGTTATAAAATTTCTTTTGGAAGACTATTTAAGTAATCTCTTCAGGGGTCTGATAGTGCTTTTGTATTGATCTATACCAATGAAGTGCACCGCTCTAAACAACAATTATGGTAAAGAATAACTTCTTCTCATTTGATCACCTCATCACATCAATTATGCGCTCTACCCTATCTAACTAAGACTCAGCCTCTGAAGGATCTCTTGAACCATTAAAGTTTCTTGCCTGTAGATTCTTCACTTGCTCAATGATGTTAATACTAGCACATGCTTGAGCTTGATTTTGTACAACTGCAAACACAAGTTAAGAAAGCATGTTGATTGTAGGCAGGGTCATATACACTTGCACCTTTATTAATCGGCTCGGTTCCCCCACGACACCTAGGATGGGGGTTTAGCTCAGTGATGGGTTTAGTGCAACGTGGTGGCATGATGGTGTCTACAAAAATATCATCCTAATTATATTAATTATAACACTAAAAATTATGAAAAGACAAAAAAGTCTACAGAATCCATAACATATGCTTTGATACCAATTAAAACGACATGCCTCGTAGTTTTTTTATAAACTTTAGAGCGGATCTCAACTTACTATCCTATGATCATTCATAAACTATCACTACCATAGGAATCTACTAAAATTTTGACAGAATTTTTTTTATTTTATGAACATTTCTAAACCTGCAACTTAAAATATAATATTTCTATAAACTTAACACAAACAATTATACTTTCAATATCTCATTTAGAACTTATAAGTATCAACATCAAATAAAAAATACATTTATAACTCATTCATCAACAAATTTTTAAGTACCTATGACAAGGTTAATAACACAATGACATTAAATATCCAGAATAGCATAATACAAATTCAAGTTTAAAATTTAATACAATAAACTTCTATGAGCTCAAAAAGATAAAAAAGAATTTATAAATTCCACACGACTCACAAAAAAATTTAAAATACCACTACATGACCTATCTCAATTAATTACGAAGTTGAAAAAATTGATAATTTTTTATAAAAAAAAAAGCAAGAAAGTAAATTTTCACCAACTCAATAAATAGAATAATATAAAAAAATATATAAAAATAATAAAATGATAATAAAAATAAACTTTATACTATCTCAACAAATATAAAATAAATGTTTCAAAACTTCTATCATTAATCTTCATTTCAAAACCTCGTGAGAATCTTTAAACTCCATTAGGCGTTTCTTTTTGGGTTTATTATAAGCTGAAGTGACATGAGACAAGGCCTTTTCATCGTTAAATATTATTCAGTGGAGCATTTTTCGTTTGGTTCGGCGCGCTGCGTTTGTCCAATTTTTTCTCTGTGCGCATGTGATGTTCTCTTGGAGTTACATGGTAGAAAAACCTTAATCCTCTTTCCAAGTCTAAACATAAAAACAAGATCAAATGGAAGAAAAACTCTGACATAAGATATCCATGAAACACTACCCATTAAATTTCTATGCATTTACTATGTAACACACACCGACAACTTAAACTACCGACGGTTCTTCTACGTACAGCTGATTTCATCATCAACATCTCTACTCGCCTCACATTTTTCTTCCAGCAGTAACATAGCAAAAATTACGAAAATATATATATATTTTTAATGCGAAACGGACTTGACTCAATTGAAACATAACTTTTCACTATCCACCATTAGCTTGCATTAAAGATGACGTTTCCGTTAATTTGATTTCACTGCAATATTAACACTACACGTAAAGCTTTATTAACACTACACGTAAAGCTTAGAATAATGAAAATGATAATCATAGTCTCGAACCATGCAGAGAAGCATAACTATTGATCAAAGCCAAGGCATTGCTAGTCATATGGGCAATTTTCACAATCCCAGTAACAAAATTAATTAATTGGTCCAATTAATAACAAAGATAAAAGAAACCCAGAAAATCCTTCAGCAAATTCGTCGTGAACTTCATTTACGTTTCAAAGGTAGTTAGGTTATTTCTTTTTGGGTTTATTATAATATAGACTGGCGTGACATTTGAAAAGTCCTTTTCATCGATACCTATTATTCGGTGGGAGCATTTTTCGTTTTGTTGATAGCTGTCTGTGTGTTTGTCCAACTTTTTCTTTTTTCACGTGATGTTCTCTTGGAGTTACCTGATAATCTATCCTTTCTTTCCAAATTTTAACAGAACAATATCCTATTGGACAACAATATATAGTTAAAACTCTCTCAAAACATATACAGGATGCAGGTTGCAATTAAATTTATACTTCACGGGCTACGTATTACACACATTTGCAACTTTAAGTAAAACTTCTACATACAACATAACTCAAGATCACTCCACCCCACATTTTTTTTCTTCCGGCAATCACATTGCCAGGGCTGGTTTAGCCCTATATTCCGGTCGAGATTTTCAAAAAGAGAAAAAGAAAAAGAAAATATATAAGTAATTTTTTTCCACCTACCCAACTGGACTTAAATTCAACTTGGAATTTTTGGCTCCATCATTGGTTCGCAGTGAAGAGGACAATTCAACAAATTTGATTACCACACACAAGATTAACACTGCATATGTTGCTTAGAATAACGAAGTTGATCATCGTAGTTTCTAACCATGAAGAGAAGCATAACTGTTGATCAAAGCTAAGGCATTGCTAGTCATATGGGCAATCTTCACTATCTGGCTCCTCACAACTTTCCCATTCTCCGAATTTTTCTCAAATCCATCACTGCAAGTAGTTTCGTCCGTTAAAGCAGCACTAACCCAAGTCTGTATATCATTCATCTCAAGCTGTAAATTAGATGCTTTCATCCGACCCATTTCTCCAATTGACCTTTTGAGCTCATCAACTGAATCACTCAGCTCCTCCAGGCAGTCTTGCATTGCATCCACCTCTCTAGGCTTCATTCCAGGGCTTTTTGACAGCTTTAACATGGTGGCTGACGTTGATTTAGCCGTGGCAAGGGTCACGTTCAGGGCTGCATGTGCAAGTAGCTTAGGGCTTGTTTGGATAAAGCTTGCATGGCTAGCAAGGGAGGTAAAGCACAGTCTGGGATAAGTTGTTGAACGACATGATGTTCTGATGAACTCTGTGTTTATGCTTTTTGGGGAGATTGGCCTCGATGCCGAGCTTGAGTTTATGAGGGCAAAAATGGCTAGTAGAGTGAGAAGATATTCAAGGGAATGCTTTGAAGATGCCCCTTCCATGTCTCTCTCTTATCCGATCTCTCAAATGTGAGATAGAGAAGTAATGATGATCGAATATGATGAATATGAAAAGGAAAGGGTATCCATTTTATAGGGAAAAAAGTGCTGCCTTAAATAACGCAATGGGCCCCAAAGTTGAGTAGCCGGGGCCAACCTTCAAGGAAAATGTGCTAATCCCTTAAAACTACCTAGATTTAAATAGGGCAAGTGGTGCATACGAACAAAATTCAGCTACAGTTGGAATATGTAAACGCTACATGTGAAAGATATATTGTGCGAGATGAAAGTTGTGATGCACGAGATGAATAACGAGATGAAGATTGCAGCATATCATCAAGTGTTAGTGTGTGCTGATATGGATAACAAAATTTCAGAATGTCAGCATATCATCAAGTGTTTAAGTGTGTGCTGATATGGATGACAGACTTTCAGAAGTGCTGACATAGATTACAGAATTCCTTAAATTAAGGGACTACTTTTTCTGTTAATTAGTTTGTTACTCTATGGACTACTTTTTCTGTTAATTAGTTTGTTACTCGGTATAGATTTTTGTTAGTTTAACATCGAATCTTGTACTATAAATAGTCTTGTAAATACACATTTGAAATAGTGAAATACACAATTCTTCAATAGCTTGAGTGTTTGTATCCTGCGAAAATCTCATATTGTTTTCCTGGAAAATACGTTTTCAATTCAAATCAATTAAAATACTTCTTCAATTCAAATCAATTTTCTCTCTTAGTATTAGAGTCACTAATGGCAAACGCCCACTCTTCAAATATTAATAATACAAGTTACACATAATATTATAAAAATAATCTTCGCTGACGTTAAATGAAAAATTTTACTAACACCATTTTATATTGTCAATATTACTCAAACTAAAAATTTATTAATACTATTTATAATGTCAATAAATTACTAATACTATGATATTAATAAATTGCTAACACTGTAATATTAATAATTCTCTAACACCGCAGTATTATTATTGACACCGTGATATCAGTAAATTATTGATATCATAGTATAAAAAATTTTGTATTTAATTTAAAATATTTTTTAATAATTTTAAATTTAAATTATTAGACTAAAATTTTGAATTTATTTATAAACTACAATTCCATAAATAAATACCACATCTAAGTAAATAAATTTTATTTATTTATTATAAATAAAATTATAATTGTTAAAACATCCATACTAAGTTTCATAAATAATATTATAAATAAAATTACAATTGTTAAAACATTCAAACTAAATTTCATAAACAGTACAAAACATCTCAATTTATATCTTAAAATACTACAACAGTTCCATAAGCATATCTAAATGATACTAAAATAAATTATCAAAAATATCCCAATATATGAAAGCCTCCATGACTCGAATTGCTGATAAAAGGCTCTCTAAAAGTTGTTAGAGACTTGGACTGCTGGTAGCTAGGGCCATCTTGAACTTGCAGCTGTTGAGGACAAGTATTCAGGGCCTTCTATTATGTTTAGCTGCCCATTCTTGGCAAGAATTCATCGATGAACCAATGAGCTCCAAAGAGCAAAACATGCAATAAGTGAAAAGCTTAGTACTAAACTAACCAGCCCAACCACATATATTCATCATTTTAACCTAGTCTACTAGAGTTAATCCTGAATTTTTCTTTTCAAGCTGTTAAAGACAAGGCATTAAAAAGGTAAAGCCATTATACCAAATTCTATACTTTACAGAGGAAAGAAAAGTCTAAACAAGACTAATAAATCAAAGAGAGAGGCAGCCAAAACTAATAACTTATAAGAACTATTTTCATATCAGCCACTGGAATATTTCTAAAATGTTTCACATTTATTCCTCGTTTTATTTTTGATTGCATACTCACTCAGTTGCATGCACACCTCTCATCAACACACACATCTAGAAGAATGAAAAAAGATTAACATAATAATCATAAGTTTACTTCACAACCATCTATTTTATAATAAAAGCTATATAAATAAACATTAATGACTACACTTACACAAATTACAAAGATGTTTAAAAAAACCTACAAAATACTAAGAAAATACAAGATACAATGCCATATAAAATCATGAGAAAATTAGATTTTTATTTGAACTTCATATATATATATATATACACACACACATATATTTGTATATAAGAAAAGACTAGTATTCTATTGTAATGTAAACTTGACAACGCATTAAAGAGGCATATGAAGAGAATCATACCTGAGAGTTACTGAGCAAGTTGCCATGTGGATCGATTGATGGACACTTTTGTTTTGACATCGTCCAACAAGTTCTCTTAGCTTAGAATATTGAATGGTGAAGGCAAAATATTAATAGAAATTAATTCGCAATATAGAAAGCAAATATAACCATATTTGTCCATAGCAATTAACATAAATAATTAGTATATTAGACAGAAAATAAACAATCAACGTATGTGTGCTAAAAGATCAGCATCTACCTTCTAGCCAAATGACTTAGCAACTACCAAGCATCAATTTTTTTTGCATATTAGTTAATGCATTTTATCAATATACAATATTGACAAGTTTAATCTCATGGTTTTCCATTTCTCTTCCTTTACGTGCATGTTCTTCCTTTCAGCTCATATATTTATCCAGCCATTACTAGTGGAAAAGTTCCCTTGAAACTTTCGATCTGCAATTCAATTTCATAATACATCACATGAAAGCAACTATAACTACCTAAGGATGAATGAAACTTCCGCATAAACTCAAGTTCATCAATTGAGTTCCTATATATACATTTCACATAAGCTGAATAAAACTTCTGCATTCAATATTTACAATTGACTTACAGTTGATAAATTATGCTATGATTAAGCCAGAACTTATTGTACCTAACTTCTGTATTCAATATGTACAATTGACTTATAGTTGATAAATTATGATATGATTAAGCCAGAACTTATTGTACCTAACTGTCTTTTATCTATGCATGAGATTCCAAAGGCAACAATTGGTACCTTGAGTAAGTTTTGAAATTGCAATTAATGGCCTGGAAGGAGTGGCAGGTAATCACAAAAGCATAATCACAAACTGGTATCAAGTACATATAAACAGGTTAGGTACAAGATATGGTTAAGAAGAAATGTTCATTTATCCCATGTTCAGCTAGCAACATCAAAGGTGAGTCATTTAACATCTCATTCCACTGCATAAATATAAATGTGAAAGATATGACTGCTATTAGATGCTATTGCAATTTGAGTACACACACTACATGCCAATGCAAAAGAGAGAACTAAAACTTTAGTTGTGGAAGTTTGAGTAGTTATAGTGATGTTTCCTAAACCTCAAATTTCCCACAAACAATTGAGAAAATTTCAGGAAATCAGCCCAAGGGTTATTCAAATACATCAAATGTATGAACATATAACAAGGTATATAAAGCTCCAAGAAAAACAGTATATCATTTGAGAAATAGAAGAAGAAGAGAAAACTTTCTACTGCAACAAGAAGAGCACATGGTTACAATTTAATGTTATTGAAGAATACTGCAAAAAAAAAATAGGTATCTGAAGAGTTAATACAAACGGGCATCTGAAGAGAATACTGCACAACTTGTGTGATATCTAAATGTGAAAGCATACCATGGCAACATAGGTAAGGTGAAATATCACTTAAATGAAAAGGCTAAGGGCTACTTCCAGTGTACTCACCATGCCTGGCAACATTTGTCTTTAAAATATATGATTTCTAAATACAACAGCAATTACTAAATGCTAATTCTACTTAAAACTGTGCACTTCCCAAGACTCTCACTATCATGCCAAGCAATCGCTCCTTAGAGATTCTAAAATAATAAGCTCAAATTGTACACGAATTTTATCTAATAAAAGAATCATGTCCTAGATTTTTGGAAGAAGATTGCAGCATTTGAACAAAATCAATCTCCAAAAAAACAGATATAGAAAACGCTTCAACTACATTAGTGTTAAAATCATCTACACGACTACTGTGGAGCCACGATTTGTAATTTGTAAAGAAGAATCAAAGTTATAGATACTAATTATTAATAACATAGTTTATATATTGAGCTTAACTGTAAATCTAAAAATTTGTTTAAAACAATGAATTTACATTTTGTGTAAAAGGTAATAATGATAAGTAATCACTCCAACGTATAGATATCACGTAATAAGCTGGGTCTACCTTAAACAATTTTCTCAATATCCTGAACACAAATGCAAATTACATTGAAAAAAATGACATTTACAAATTAATCTGAAAATATTGGTGAATATTCAATTAGTCAAAATTATATAATAACTAACCTGAAAACTAATGGGCAATAATCCTTCCATTTAAATTCACGAGGATGGGTGTGGTGGGAATTTTGTCCATACTTTTTCCTTGGGATCAATAGCTGAAGCTTTTTAGACCAAAAGATGCAGCTGGACCAGGTCTTCCAACTGAATGCCCTGTAATCACTTCCACATTTTGATAATCAGTCACCAAAATAATTCCAACTGAATGCCTGCTAGAACTACACATACAAAGTTATCAGAATATCCTCTACAAGCAATAATGATCAAATTAACAGTCATAAAGCTATGGCACCAGAACTTTTACCATCAAAATGCAATAGTTTTTTGCAAGAATCATCATATTCAATTGGTGGATCTTCTCTGCAGTCTAAAACACAGTAACAAGTTATCATGACGTATACAAAACATATACATTAACTTTATCACAACGAATATTAAGTTTATCGCAACAAATACATTTCACAAGTAATAATTCTAAATAATCAAATTCGATTTTCATAGCATTGATATCCAATTCTAGTTTGCGATCTGAATTGTTCGATCAGCACCAACAATACAGAACCACCAATTTCATCAAAACCCTAAAATTCAGTCAAGTTGACACATATCACCTGAAATCCAAACACTAATCTAATTGGAATGTAAATTTTGTAAGTAAAATCAAATGATATGAAAACTCAAATGGCGACAATGAAAGAAGCCTGGTGTCCTAGAGCTTGGTGGTGGAATTCTTTTTGACGCCGAGAATGATGGCATCGGTGCCACGAACGCCAATGGCGGCGTTGCCTTCGCGAACGGCTTCAAGTGCGTATTCCACTTAGAATAGATGGCCGTCGATGAAAATAACGTTATTGCTCTATCGTATCTTGACATTTTCTTTTCTCTTTGATTTTTCCTTTTTTTCTTTATTTATTTTACGAGCTTACTGAGTGTGATTATTGAAATTCTTCAGGACTCTCACCAAGCGCCGCTCACGTCACTGAAAAAAGTGTTGATCGAGGTCAAAGTGTGAGCATTGTGTTGTGAGAGGCATGCTTTTGCGTGTGAGGTGAGGCGGCTTTGTCATGGTCATAGTGAGGAGAAGGGTTTTTTCGAACGAAAAGCAAAAAATTTTATATCTGCAAAATTAAATGAAAAATAAAAAATTAGAAGAGTTTCATCCTTTAGACAAAAAAAAAAATGATGTCATTTGGACCCAACAAACACTGACGCAAAAAAAAAAAAAAAAATTATAATAACACACCAAGTAAAACGATGCCGTTTCTTATATTTTGCAAAGAGGATTTAAAATTTTTTAAAAACGACGTCATTTTATTCTATAATAATTTTCACATCATTTGTTTTTTATATTTTCTTAAATAATCTTATTACATATTTATCACTATTTTTTAAATTTATTTTTTCATACTTTGTATCATAAATTTGTGATACAAAGTATTACAAATTTTTTGATATAATATAATTTTTTTGTTGTAATAGAATTTATTACAAATTATTAATAAAATAAAATTTATAATAAATTCTATGATAAATTTCTGATAACGTTATAATTTTATCACAAAATTTTTATAAGTGATGGCGAGCATGCGGTTGAGAATTTATTTTTGTTTTTTAAGACTTCGGGGGAAGAGTGACAATGGAGACCGTATGAGAGACCGAAAGAGAGAGAGAGAGAGAGAAGAGTAGAGAGACAAAGCAAATGTTACTTTGATCTGATTGCTCATCTTCTGCCCCTACAACAGGGTCTTAGGGAAATTTTTAATTTGTTTAATTTGTTTTCTCTAAAAGCTACCGTTTGAGATTTTCTTTTACTTCCTTAAATTTTTTTTAAAAAATTATGATTTCTTTTAATTTATGCTCTTCCATATTTCATTTTTTGAGAATATTTTTAATAATAAATTTATATTTTAAGATCTTTTTTATTTCTTAACTTAGTATTTTTTTAATCTTATTATAACTATCATTATTAATTTCAATTTATAATTCTAATCCCATTTTTATTTTTATTAAATTTGATAATTAAATTCCAATTCAATTGATTCTAAATTTTATAATTTCAATCTCAATTTTAATTCTATTAAATTTAATAATTCAAATTTCAATTCAATTCAAATAAAAATTTATAATTCCAAACTCAATTTTAATTTCATAAAATTTGATAATTCAAATTTAAATTATAATTATAATTCTAAATCTAAATTTAATTTCAATTATATTAAACGTTATAATTTCGAATCTAATTTTCTTTTACCAACATAAGAATTCGAACCCATGCCCTTCAAAAACAACCTTGCATCTTACACCAACAAAGCTATCTTCTAATTTTATCATGTAGCTTTTAGTTATATTTTATTTAAAGCATAATCACTTGAATGTTATAATTTTAATTTTATTTTTAATTATGTTAAATGTTATATAATTTCAATCCTGGTTTTAATTTCAATTTTAATTATATTAAATTTTATAATTTTAATTTCAATTTCAATTACGTTAAATATTTTAATTTTAATTTTACTTTTGATTTCAATTAAGTTAAATATTATAATTCTAAATCTCAATTTTATTTACGATAAATGTTATAATTCTAATTCTAAATTTAATTTTAATTGTGTTAAATGTTATAATTTTGAAAATTTTCACTTTTAATTACGTTAAATGTTATAATTTCGATTCCACTTTCGAATTCAATTAAATTAAATGTTATAATTCAAAATCTAATTTTGAATTTGATTACATTAAAGGTTATAATTTCAATTTTACTTTCAATTTCAATTACGTTAAATGTTATATCCAATTTCAATTCTAATTTCTATTACGTTAAATACTATAATTACGATGTTTCTTACAATTTCAATTACACTAAATGTTATAATTTTAAATTTAATTTTAATTTTAATTACGTCAAATATTATAATTCAAAATCTAATTTCAGTTTCAATTACGTTAAATGTTATAATTTTGATTCCACTTTCACTTCTAATTACGTTAAATATAATTAAATAATCATGATTTATATTTTAAATTTTAAGTTTTGTTTTAAATAAACTAAAATTAGTAATAAATTTGTTGATTTTTCTAATTTTAATTATTACATATAGTTACATATAATTACTATTCTAATTATATTTTTTATTCATATTTTAATTTTAATTATAACATTTAATGTAATTAAAGTTGTATATAAAATTATAACATTTAAAGAAATTAAAATTATAACATTTAATGTAATTGAAATTATATTTAGAATTATAACATTTAACATAATTGAAATTGAAATTAGATTTTACATTATAACATTTAACATAATTAAAGTTGAAATTAGATTTGAAATTATAATATTTAACATAATTAAAATTATAATTATAATCAAAATGATAATATCTAAATAATTAAAATTAGATTTGAAATTATAACATTTAACGTAATTAAAATTAGAATTGGAATCAGAATTATAACTTTGAACGTAATTAAAATTAAAATTGGAATCTGAATTATAACATTTAACGTAATTGAAATTAAAAATAGATTCAAAATTTTAATAGTTAATGTAGTTGAAATTAGATTTAGAATTATAACATTTAACCTAGTCAAAACTAAAATTAGATTATGAATTATAATATTTAACTTAGTTAAAAAATATTGAATTTGGACCAATTATAACATTTAATAAAATATAAAAAAAGGCCAAAACAACATAAACGCTTAAATTTAGCCAATACCCAAAATTGTAAAAAAAAAAAAAAGTAAGGTAAAAAAATAATGTTGTTTTAGGCGTTATATTAATTTTTAAATTTTATTTTAATAATTAAAATTTTTAAATAAAACTAACTTTTTGATATTAGAGTATCATTAATTTATTGACACTTTATTTTTTGATATTATGGTATTAGTAATTCAGTGACACTTCATTTTTTTGATACTATGGTATTAGCAATTTATTGACAATGAGCTTTACTTACACCATTTAGAAAAGTGTTAGTAGTATGGTGTCAGTGAAGCCTATTTTTGTAGTAGTGACAAATCATTATAACTCGGTTGCAATTGGACAGAATAGCAATTTTAGTTTTGCTTCATCTTTCAAGCTATATTACAATAATTTTCTTTTGTGAAAATCTCAAATCCTTGTTATAGTCTGTTGCAATGATCTTGAAGATCTGTTACTTGGTCGGAGAATTTGTCAAAGCTATTTTATAGCATATTCAGGTGAGATCTTTGAATCAATAACTACTGTAAATGCTAAGTATAAAATTTGGAGGAGGCAAAATGCAATGCTAATGAGTTTGTTTTATTCATCAATGACTGAGTCAGTTTTAAGTTCAGTTATACAATTTAAAACTTCTGTTGAGATATGGTCACAGATCTTGAAGATCTGTTACTTGGTCAGAGAATTTGTCAAAGCTATTTTATAGCATATTCAAGTGAGATCTTTGAATCAATAACTACTGTAAATGCTAAGTATAAAATTTGGAGGAGGCAAAATGCAATGCTAATGAGTTTGCTTTATTCATCAATGACTGAGTCAGTTTTAAGTTCAGTTATACAATTTAAAACTTCTGTTGAGATATGGTCACATATTGAGAAGATGTTTGGAAGCCAGTCAATTGCTTGACTTACTTAATTGAGAGCTCAATTATAAATTATCAGGAAAGGAAATTCCTCAATAAGTGACTATTATATGAAGATCAAAACCATAGCTGATAATTTAGCCATAACTGGCAAGCCTATAACTAGTGGAGATCTTGTCACTTACATGTTAGCTGGCTTAGGGACAAAGTATAATCTAGTGGCAGTTTTTGTTTCAACTAGAACTAAGGAGCCGAGTCTTACTAAAATTTACTCTATACTGTTGAGTCATAAAGGCATAATGAAGTTAGCTAATGCTACTGGTGGAACAAATATGACTGCTAATGTTGCATAAGCTAGAATGAAGCAGAATTACAAAGGGAATTTCTATAATAAAAATGTCTCAGGTTATAAAAAAGCTGCTGCAGGAACTAGAGCCTTCAATTACTAGAATAATTATAATGCCGAAGGAAGAGGACAATGAAAGAATTCTATAGGACATGGGAAGAATAACTCAATAATTGTGTGTCAAATCTGTTATAAAGCTGGACGTGAGGCTCTCAAATGCTAGAACATGTTTAATGAGGAGTTTGAACCTCCAATTCAACTAGCAAATCAATAACAGGCTGCCACCTATGTTGCTGTGCCTGTATCTACTGCTAAAAACAATGGAGATAATGGTTGGTACATGGATAGTGGAGCAATATATCATGTCACCAATAATGCTAATAATTTGGTAAATCGAGGTAAGTTTACAGGTAAAGAAGTAATCACAGTTGGTAATAGATTAGGACTAGGAATATTACATATTAACAACTGCATTTTAAAGAAAAAATACATAGATCAATATATCCTATTAAAGCATGTGTTACATGTCCCTTATATAACCAAAAATTTAATTAATATTTCCAATGTTGTTTCAAGTAACAATTTGAGAGTTGAATTCATGAAGGTTTTTTTGTTGTTAAGGATCAAAAGGGAAAGCCTCTACTTCAAAGGGTTGCTAGAAAAAGGGCTTTATCAGCTAGTAGTCTCAGACTTCAAACATTCTATTGATCTGTCTAATGACACAAGAATCTTTGTCTATGAATCCTTGTTTGCTCAGTATCATGTTAATAAAGTTTCATGTAATATAAAAACTTATGATGTTTCCAAACTAATAAAGGATTTAGTACCTTTGTCAAATAGCAACAATAAGATGCCGTACATAATCAAGAAACTGCTGATACTTTACACAAGAGATTTGGACATCTAAATCTTGATGTGTTAAAGAAAATTGCAACAACTTGTAAAGTTTTAGTTTTAAGTAATAAAAGTCTTGTATTGAATTTTTGTCATGCTTTTTAATTGGGAAAACATCATCATTTATACTTTGGTTCTTTTATTACCAAAACTTTAGAACCATTAGAACTTGTACATTCATATGTTTAGGGCCTAACATCTATATCCTCTCGTGATGGCTTTAGATACTACCTGTAATTTGTAGATGATTTTACTAAATTTAGTTGGATATATCCCCTGTAACTAAAATAACAAGTTTTATCTACCTTTAAACACTTTAAAACACATGTAGAGAGATTTCTGAACAAATAGATTAGATCATTGCAAACTGATGGTAGTGGAGAATACACTGTCTTAGGTAAAAATTTAGAATAGTTTAGCATTACTCATAGCATCTTTCCCTTATACACACCACCAAAATGGGATAGTTGAGAGAAAGTATAGAAATATTGTGGAAATAAGTCTCACTTTGCTAGCACAAAGTGGTTTATCCTTAGATTTTTGGTGGGATGCATTCACTATAGCAATGTTCATAATCAATAGGATGCCTTTGAAAGTCATTGTATATAAGCCTTCTTTTTAGCTTTTGTTTCACTATAAACTTGATTATACCTTTATGAAAATTTTTAGGTGCTCGTGTTATCTACACTGAAGAGAATATCAGGAATATAAACTCAAGTTTCATACAAAGAAATGTGTGTTTATAGGCTACAGTTATCAACACAAAGGTTATAGATGCTTGGATCCAAATGAGAGAGTGTACATAGCTAGACATGTCACATTCAATGAGTCTAAATTTTTATTTTTATCTAATTCATCCTTCAATAAAAACCTTAGTTCTGTACAGGCTCAAAACATAGGTTCAAATGTTTTGTCTAAAATCTCCCACAATTTCATTCAGTACTATAGTTTTGAAAACCTGTTCCTGAACACACCTGATAGAGTTCCTATAATAACATCATCAAGAAGAACTGAAGCCTCTATTGAATTTGATACTCAAGCAGAAATGTCTTAGCCCTTCACTAATATTAACACTAAAAGCACACAAGTTCAACTACCTAAAAATGGTAGTCCAAATGATCCAGACACTTATCAACCACATCACCCTTTACATTACCTTTACAAGAACTATATCAAACTATAAATCTTCATTCAATAACCACAAGAAGCAAGGTAGGATTTTTTAAACTCAAAATTTTTGTTGCTAATATGGTTAATAGTCTTGATTATACACCAACAGTGGCAAGTGAAGAACTCAGCATACCACACTAAAGAAAATCATAAAGGAAAAATACTAGGCCTTAACAAGCAACGGAACATGGATATTGGTACAAAAAACATCAGATAGTAAAATAATAGGGAATAAATGGGTGTTCAAAGTCAAGAAAAATATAGATGGCAGTGTGTCAAGATATAAAGTTAGATTAGTGACAAAGGGGTATCATCAAACACCAGCGTCAGATTATGAAGCAAATTTCAATCTTATAGCGAGGCAAGTACTATAAGGGTTGTGTTAAGTTTTGTAGTCACAAAAAATTAGAAAATTAGATAGGATGATGTAAACAACACATTCTTGAATAGGGACTTAACAAAAACAGTGTTTATGGAGCAACTAAAAGGCTTTATTGTACCAGAGAAAGAAAATTGGGTATGTAAACTACAAAAAACCTTGTATGAATTAAAATAAGCCCTCAGGGTTTGGTATGACAAGCTTAGAAGTTTTATGCTGAAATGGAGATTTTACAATACATGATCAAATAGTTCTACCTTCGTTAAGAAAGATTCTCTACTTATATTAATAGTTATTATATATATAGATGATATAATCATTATAGGAGACAATGTAGATAACTAGCAACAGTTTATCAACAGATTGAATACAAAATTTGCACTAAAAGAGCTTGGTAAAATGATTTTTTTCCTTGGCATAGAGGTTGCAAGAGTTGCAGATGGACTTCACTTATCCTAGGTTAAATACATCTCTGATTTACTCTATTCAACACATATGATCACGGTTAAAAGCTATGGAACTCTAATGAGTTCCTGACATAAAATAACCAAAGGCAAAAGAGAAGCCTCTTCTGATGTTACTTAATATAAAAGAACTATAGAGCTCTGCAGTATTTGACCTTAACTAGACCTGAAATTTTCTATGTAGTGAATAAGTTAAGTCAATATCTGTTAGCCCCTACTATTGGCAATGTTGTAAAAGATTGCTGCAATTTCTATAGGGGACTTAAGATCAAGGGCTGCTGTTTAGACTAAGAAAAAGTATAGATCTTATTGCCCTTACTAATGCTGATTAGGGGTGTGATGAGGATGACAAGAAATAGATAGGAGGGTATTATGTTTATCTTGTTGAAAACTTGGTTCATGGAGTTTAAAGAAGTAGAAAGTTGTTTTTGATGTAGTACGAAGTCAGAATATGGAGCTTTAGGTTAAGTTACAGTAGAGGTCATATGGTTGTAGTCACTACTATTTGAATTTTAGCTTACACTCATCAAAGCACTAAATATTTAGTGTGACAATTAGAGTGCCGGTGCATTAGCAGGTAATTTTGTGTTTCATAATCGGACAAAGCATTTGAAAATAGATTTACACTTTGTCAGAGACAAATTTTAGCTAAGAAGATTAAGGTTTGATACATTCCTTTAGATGCACAAGTAATAGACATCTTCACCAAAGCTTTGCCCATTACTCAGTTTCAATTTTTATCTTCCAAGTTCAATGTGACTTGTAGACACATGAGCTTGAGGAGAGATGAAAGATATATTATGTGAGATGAAATTTATAATGCATAAAAATGAAGAAGGAGATGAAGTTTACAACATATCATCAAGTGTTAGTATATGCTGACATGGATAACAAAATTCCTTAAATTAAGGGACTACTTTTTTTGCTAATTAGTTTGTTACTCAGTATAGATTTTTGTTAGTTTAACATCAAATCTTGTATTATAAATAATCTTGTAAATACACATTTGAAGAAGTAGTCAAATACACAGAATTCTCTAGTAGGTTGAGTGTTTGTTTCCTGAGAAAATCTTATATTATTTTCTTGGAAAATACTTCTTCAATTCAAATCACTTTTCTCTTTATATGCATAGAAGATTTTGTGATCATCAATTATTTTTCTCACAAGATATTTGCAAGTCAAATTCTTCTTCATTAATAATTTTGTCAATTTCGTACAAATAAATTTAGAGCATTTGTAATAATGTCGTGCACTATTGAAAATTTCTAGGGTTTGCTTTATAAAACTTGGTGAAGTAGTTATGTCACTTACTAACGACAAGGAACCAACCATCATATACGAGTCTAGTGTGCTTAACTAGTCTGAAATTAGTCTCTAAGAGTGTTTAGCCTATACAAACAGATTCCCAAACTAGTGTTATCATCTTTATCACCAGAATGGACTCCATGGAAATAGAGGATATGCTGCAGCGTTATGCTGCATTGGATCTGTAAAATAATATTATCCCCTTTATAACCCTAAATTCTTTTATTAATCAAGAAGGAGAGAAAAAGGGTGGCTTTGTCCTTAGTTGGTAAAATTTTGTACTCTAAACCAATTAACCAAGCAACCTTTATAGCCCATATACGGACGTTATGGCAAACATCGAAAGATTGCACAATCAAGGCTCTTAGCTCAGGAAATAACATCTTTGTATTTTATTTCTGTTTAGATAAAAATTGAAGAAGGGTCTTTGCAGACGTTCCTTGGTCTTTTAATAATAGTTTGATTGTGCTTGAAATACTAAAAGGACTTAGGCAGATTTCCAATCTCCCTTTTAATAGAGTTTCATTTTAGGTCTAATTTCATACTTCTCTTATTCTTCATATATGTAGTAATAGGTTTTAGAATTGGAGAATTAATAGGAAAAGTTGAAAAAAGTGGATCAAGGCTCAACAGGAGTATGTTTTGAAATATTCTTAAGGGCTCACATTAGTATTTATATTGGTCAGCCTCTAAAACCAACCATGAAAGTTAAGATCAAGCATTTTGGTGAAGTTGCTATAGTGTTATTGAGATACAAATGGCTGCCTCAATTGTGTTTTGTCGATAGTTGCTTCGAATACCCCAAACATGTATGCCCTACATTTATGGAGGATGGTAATGACAAGAAACAGTAGTTATATAGTGATTGGATCAAAGCAGGTTTTTCTCTAAATTTAGAAGGCAGAAGTGCTAAAAGAAACCATGGTAGAGAACTCTACTTAAATACACAACTCCGAACCTATTTGAGTCTCTCTTCTTATAGTAGAAATAAAAAAACAGCACCTAATGCCACCAATAAGGACCAGGGTTCAAGTTAAAATAAATAAATAAAAGAAAATATGTATGAAGTTTTTAAGCCCGTGGATAAAACATGATCAATCATCATTGGAAAATTAAAGCTCTAAACTGATCAAGAAAAGAGTTTATCCAACATAAATGTCTGAACTAAATTTGGAAACTTGAATGGAATAAAGGAATGCAAGGTAACGGGTGAAGAACACATTCTTGAGGCAAGTAAAATGCCTAATCAAGACCCATTAAGCCTAGCTATATCCTTATCATAACCTAGCCCGAAGAATGTAGTAGAGATAGAAACCTCTGCCTAAACCTTAACAGGTTACTCTAATAAATCTACTTCTTCCTATTTTATAAACCCTTTTGCTAAAATTTCAAATAATTGTGGAAAAATAGAGGGTTGAATTCAAATGCTGTATAAAAGATAGATACCTTTTTCAAAAAATAGAAATGGCCTATCTATGAAGTCACTGATAGAGTAAAGTGCTCAGATTTATGATGTGCTCAAGTCAAGATGGTTGATCGTGTATAAGAGAAATCAAAAGGACTATTTTCAGTTACAGAGCTAGAAGTATAAATGTAGCTATAACAAATTTTCCTACTCCTCTTAAAAAGTTTATTATCAAGTTGTTATGAGTTTTTTCATGATTGATGGATCATTTTCCATCTGTAAATTCTGGTTTTATGGTTAATACTTGTGCATATAAAGTTGTAAAAATGTAATTCAAAGTGTGATAAAAATATACACAAAAATTCTTTCTAGCAAACCTCTCTCTGTCCAGAGTTTCTTTTTAACTTTCTCGCAAGCCAAACACTCAAATTCTTTTATGGTATTAGAGCTAATGTGGCTAATGCTGGTATCGTAAATACAAATTTGATCACCATCAGTCTAAACAATAACACAACAACACTCAACTCATTTTCATCAACTGTTAAGCTTACACGATCGAATTATGTCATATAAAAATCACAAGTGTTAATAGCCATTAAAGGCAGTAGACTCGAAGCTTTTATTAATAGAAGCAAGAAAGTTCCAGATGAAACCATCAGAGTTACAAATAATGATACATCAGTAGCAAAGATTAAGAATCTAGATTATAAATCTTGGATGTGTCAAGATCAATTGCTATTAAACTGGCTCTTCTCAACAGTTCATGATTCAATTGTGAGCTTGATAATTGATAGGACTACAGTAAGGGAGTTATGGATCTCTATGGAAAGTCAAATTGGCTTTGAGTTTAAGGCAAGAGCAATACAACTGACACAATAATTGTCAATGATGAGTAAAGGTTCATTAACTATGTTTGACTATTTTTTGAAGATAAATAATTTAGATGATGAATTAGTAATTACTGGTTGTTTATTAGAAGATGAAGAATTTATTGAATATTTGATCTCAGGCTTAGGATCTGAATATGGCTCTGCTGTTGTGTTGATTGTTAGTAATTTTGGTTCAATGAGTGTTAATGAAGCATACTCTATGCTCCTAACTCAAGAAACTAGGAATCTGCAAAACTCTTGTAATAAATATGATAGTTAGAATATTGCTACCAATTATGCATAAAAAGAACAAAAGAGAGGTAATCAAAATTAAGGTTTTAATAACTATAGAGGCTTCGAGAGTGGTAATGTTGCTGAAAATAACTTTTGTAATCAAGGAAGAGGAACTCAACCTAAAAGAGGTAGAGGACAACAATTTGCAAGAGGAAGATATTTTAGAAAAGGAAATTCTTCTAAGCTAATCTGTCAAGTATGTGAGAGGCAAGGACATTCTGCCTCAAAATGCTACTATAGGTTCTATAAGGATTATATGCCTAAAGAATCAATAGGCTATGGTAACAATGCAAGTGGTAATTTTGGCAATCATGGTCCTGGGAATAGTGACCCCTTTAACTCAGGGCAAGTCAAGGCAGCTTATATTGCTTCACAATAACCACAAGAAGGATTGGCTGATGATGGCTGGTATTTAAACTTAGGAGCAACTCATCACTTAACCAATAATGAGACTAATTTGGAGAGCAATGAAGAATATGCAGGCACAAAACAAGTTTTGATTGGTAATGGTCTTGGTTTAAAAATTAAACTTATTAGTACTACTGGTTTAAATGTGAGTCAGAACACGATCTAATACTCAAAGACCTTCTCTATGTGCCTTTGATTACCAACAACTTAGTGAGTGTATCAAACTTATACATGACAATAACATTGACCTTGAATTTTTCTCTAATCTTTATTTTGTTAAAGACAAGAAAATAGGTCTTGTGTTGCTCATGAGTGCTATTGTGAGAGGGCTCTATAGGCTTATTCCAAATCTACCTTCCTCAGTTGATCATTACTCTGTGTTTGGTTATTGTCTAAAAAAGTCTTTGTTAGATAACCATCCAACTTTTATGTTGTCAATATAGTCTTCTAATGCACTTTGTAAAATAAATAAAGATTAGTTTAAAGCATCTGATCTATGTCATTCCAGCTTATCTCATTTAGATCATTGTATAATTTGCTTTCTTTCTTCAACAAGTCAAGGCAAATTAGATTACAATCTATGGCATAGAAGACTTGGTCATCCAAAGTCCCCATACTCTGAAACATGTAATGAACATTTGTAATTTTGCTCTTGATAAAAATAAAGACTGCAACCTTACATTTTGTGACTCTTGTCAAACTGGTAAACTTCATAGATTGTATTTTCCTTTGTACTGAGATCAAATCTAAGGTTTAATTTAAAAAAAAATATATCATTTATATATTAAAATAAATAAATGAATGAAATAGAGCGCTTCTTTAAAGTTGTCCAAAGAACAATCAATTAACTCAAGCAATTCACTTAATTTAAACTCCACTTTAATTTGTTTAAATTATTTTTGATACATTAGATAGTTAGATCCATACATTAAAAATCGATTTAATCAGTTCAATGAGTAAATTGATAGTTAATGTTTTCTTTGTACTAAAATCGACTATCTAATTCTAATTATTTACAGTTGGGTTTGACTGAAATAATTTTTTTTTAAAATCTGTAAGTAGTAATGAAATCTGCTTAAATTGAACAATATCTGATGATATCAACCTGACCAAAACGCCTTTATTTAATTTGTTATCACCAAAATTTAGCGATGCGTTCCAGTTGCCACCAATTATGAGGGATGTCCACCGCACGCCCAAAGCAAGAGCATTTGCATTAGTTTGCACAGGAAAAGGACTTGAGATAGATGAGAATATAACTTTGGATATATATTCTAAAGAATTATAACATGTGAACAATAATTCATCCTATCCTCAACTCTCAAATTGCTTTTCAAGTTGAGGAAATAAAAGCACATGGTTGTGGAAGGAAAATGGCACGCAATTAAGCTGAAGAAACAACGTATTTGGATTCGAAACTGAGTTGCTTTATCCTTCAATGCATCTGTGTAGGGTCATAATTTAGCTGATAATTATCTTTGGATCCCACAACTACCAAGTTGGTTCGTCTACGCTGAGTGCACATTGGCTTTCTTTTCTGACCTTTGTTTACTAGTTGATGAAATTAACGTCGACGAATATATATGTTGGTTGGTGAAGTTGATGAATAGCCGCACAATATTTACACTATTGTTCATTAATATTGTCTTTGACTTCAAATGGTGATTTGTATTTTGTTAACTTAACCTTCTAGCCAATTTCTCAGTTCTAAAGGGTTCTCGGTTTCATGGAATCAAAGTAAGGAAGCTTCAAGCTTGTGAGTTGTGACTGCTCCCTAGCTAGCTGATAGCCAAGACTTTAGCAACTTCACTTAACAAACTAATTAGCCACAAAATTCAAAGCATTTAACAATTGAGGTGTATGAGTGCCTGACTTTGAAGTTATTAGAAATTGGTGATTCAACATTAAGGATGAGTTTTGATTTTAAATTAGAGACCAATAAAAAGTTAACAAGAAGTCTAGTACGTGAAGGTCATGCTAAGAAAGAGCAAAATGAAAAGTCACAAGCAAGAAACTGTTCACGCGGTGGGTACTGTTCATGTACAAACTGTTCACGTGGGTATTGTTTATGCAGCAACTTATGGGTATTTCATATTTTAACTCAATTCACTTCTTTAAGTAAGATTTGGACTCTTACAAGTAAGTACTCTTATTCAATTAGGTTTAGGATTTTTAGGGTTAATATTAACACTATATAAACTCTTGTAACTCCTTATAATTGATATCAATTTTCACAACACAACTACACATTAAAAAAAGAACTCTAGATTACAAGAGAGACAATTTAGTAAAAAAAATGTTGTGAGTTCTTTGTGAGTTTTGATATTCTTGTAAAATACATACTTTGTGAGTGTTTTGTGATTCAATAATAAAAAACTTGAGATCTTATTCCGCCAAGGATGTAGGCAAGTTGCCAAACTATGTAAATTTTTTATGTTTTCTTCTACTTTTCTCTCTAGATTGCTTTATAATTATTTGTTACAGTGCCATATTATTTGCTTGATATACTTATGCTTTAAAAAATTGGTGTCAAAGTTTGGTTCTAAGTAGTTATGACCACACCTAAGTATGAAGTAGAGAAATTTAACAGGAAGAATGATTTCAATCTGTGGAAGATTAAGGTGATAGTGTTACTGGTGAGCCAATAATTAAGCTCGACCTTAGAGGAAACTGCAGCTCTGTTTAGTGAAGAAGAAAAGATACTAAAGTCATCAAAGGCTGAAGCAGAGAAGAAAGACATTCATAAAAGGGCTCATATTATAATCATTCTATCATTGAGTAATGAATTTATAAAGGAAGTTGCAAGAAAAAAGACAATTATTGATCTTTGGAAGAAGTTAGATTCTCTTTATAGGAGAAAATTATAGACAAACTGATTACATATAAAGAAGAACCTTTATCAACCATCTATGTTTAAGGGGGCGCCAATAAGAGACCATATAAATGCTTTTAATGGTAAGATTTCTGATTAATAGGTTTTAGATTCTGGTTGTACGTTTTACATGTGTCCTAATAAGTCATGGCTTATTAATTTCCAGCCCATTAATGAAGGAATGATATTAATAGGTAATGATATAGCATATCAGGTGATGAGAATTGTAGAATTAGACTTAAGTTGCATGATGGGAAAGTGAGAGAGTTAATAGAAGTTAAGTATATTCTTTATCTCAAGAGAAACTTGATCTTACTAGGGACATTAGACCAGAATGGATATGCCATTAGGATTGAAGGGTATGAGGGTTATGAGAGTATTGAGAGGTTCTATGGTTATGATGAGAGGTAAAAATCGTAAAGAAGTATATATGCTGAAGAGAAAGGTAGTGAGTGGTTCTGCACCATTCTCTATTACTAATGAGAATATTCAAACCAAATTGTGACATCTAAGATTAGTACACCTATATGAGAGGAACCTAAATGAGTTATTTAGTCAAAAGGTGTTTGGTGAAGATAAGTTCTAACTACTAGAGTTTTATGAGTATTATATGTTAAGTAAAGCACGTAGAGTGTGTTTAATACTAGAGAGCATAAAACCAAAGGGACTTTTGACTACATACGCTCATATCTTTGAGAACCAACATAATTAGTTACTTTTGGTAGGGTTAGATATTTCATCACATTCATTGATGACTATTCAAAAAAATTGTGCATCTATGTGTTGAAGAATAAGGAGTAGGTGTTTGACATGTTCAAAACATGAAAGGCTCTTATTGAGAATCAAACTGGTAAGAAGATGAAGAAACTAAGAACTGACAATGGTCTAGAGTATTGCAATAGAGAATTTAATATGTTTTATGCCAAGCATATGATTATAAGGCATAGAACTGTAAAATTAATGCCGCAGCAGAATGGTTTAATAGATAGGATGAATAGGACTCTGCATGAAAGGGTTAGATACACGTTGACTAATGTGAAGATGTCCAAGAAATTTCTGGGGAGAATGATGCAATGACAATAATCTATTTTATCAATAGAAGTCTCTCATTCACAATAGACTTCAAGGCCCTAAAAGAAAAATGGTCTGGCAACCCTCCCAAATACGATCACCTCAGAATATTTAGTTGCTTAGCTTTTGTGCATGTTAAACAAGGTAAATTAGAGCCTAGAGGTATAAAGGGGATATTCACAGGGTATCCCAAAAGTGTAAAAGGATACAAGGTGTGGTACAAAGAATTAAAGCTACCAAGAAGTATCATAAATAGAAATGTGATGTTTGATGAGACAACAATGGTAAAAGAGCCCTAAAAAGATGAGAAATAACCAATGCCCAAGGAAGTTTCACCACAAAAAATAGTTAAAGTTAAAGTGGACCTTAAGATAAATATTATATGTCTTCGGATCAACACTTCAGTAAGGTAAACCTTAAAGTTGAACTAAAGACATCAGTGAGTTCTAAGTTCACCCAAAGTAAGACTAGAACTCTTAAGTTAGAACTTGAAAAGTACCAACTAGCTAGAGATAGGTTAAGGAGAATAATAAATCCACTAATCAGGTATGCTCAAGCAGATTTAGTTGCTCATACTTTTAAATCTATATACACTCTTGAGTATGATGAGCCGAAGTTGTATAGTAAGGCTATGAAGAGTGAGAATAGTGATAAATAATGGCAAGCAATAAAAGAAAAGATTAATTCTCTTATAAAGAATTATACCTGGGTTTTAGTGGATAGACCTAAAATAACTAGTTGGGTGCAATAGGTGTATAAGGTTAAATACGAGACATTGAGAATAGAGCCTATAATGTTTAAAGTTAGGCTTGTAGTACAAGGTTTTACTTAGAGAAATGAGATTGACTTTCATGAGATTTTCTTTCAAGTCGTCAAGTACACATATATTAAGATTCTATTAGCCATGTGTGCAAATCTTGACTTACATCTAAAGCAGATGGATGTAAAGACAAATTTTCTGTAAGGAGAGCTAGAGGAGAAGATATACATGTCATAGTCATAAGGGTTTGTAGAACCTAACATGGAGAAGCATACTTACTTGTCGAAGAAATCATTATATGGGTTAAAGCAATCTCCTGGGCAGTAGTATAAGAGATTTCATGATTTCATGGTGACTTGTGGATTTAATAAAATCAAGTATAACAGTTGTGTGTACTTTAAGAGCCTAAGTAATGGGATACATATATATTTACTTCTATATATGGATGATTTGTTAATCGCATGTAAAGATATAAAAGTGATATAAAAATTAAAGAAGTAGTTAAGTGACAAGTTTGAGATGAAGGATTTGGGAGCATTTAAGAGGATTTTATATATGAATATTGTAAGGGAAATGAGATATGTTATCTTTTTGTCACAGTAGTGATATGTAATCAAGATTCTATAGATGTTTGGTATGTCCCATGCAAAGACTGTCTTTATACCATTGGCCATGCATTTTAAACTTTCACCAGCACAGTCGCCAAAATTTGAAAAGGATAGACTACAGATGAATAAAGTACTATATGCTACCGCTATTAAGAGTATCATGTATGGGATGGTTTACACAAGACTAGACATAGCATAAGCGGTGAGTGTTGTAAGTAGATACATAATGAATTCAAGAAAAGATCACTGATTTGTAGTGAAGTGAATATTGAGATATCTCAAGAGAACGTTAGATAATGGTTTATTGTATAAAAGGGTTGAGAGTAAGAGTAAAATGGTTAAAGGATACTTCAACTCAAATTATGCAGGTGATCATGGTGTTTGGGTGAAGTATATGTTAAAAGTTAATTCTATAGTACATAGTAGCATTATCAACTACGAAGGCGGAGTATATAGTGGTAGGATAAGTTATTAAAGAGGTTTTATAGTTAAAAAAAGATATACACAAAAATAATGGCTATTGAAGATGTCAACACCAGTGTATATTATGATAGTTAGAGTGTCATACACCTAAACAAGTATCAAGTATTTCATGATAGGTTTAAACACATTGATGCACAGCTCTATTTCATTTGAAAGATTGTTTAAAGTAGCGAGATTAGTTTAACGAAGATTACATTATTTGAAAACCTAAACTATTGTCCTTGGTTAAGTTTGTTCTATACAAAGATTTAACTGGAGTTGCTACTATGTGAGCATGACAAAAAATATGAAGATATAAGATCTTCGAAGTTTTAAGGATGATTTTGAATCAAGGAGATATTTGTTGGAAATTGATGATTTAAAATCAAGGATGAGTTTTTAATTTGAGTTAGAGATCAATAAAGAATCAGTAAGAACTCTAGTACGTGAAGGTCATGCTAAGAATGAGCAAAACAAAAAGCTAGAAGCAAGGAACTATTCACAAGGGTACTGTTTATGCTGCAACTTATGGGTATTTTATGTTTTAGCTCAATTAATTTCTTTAAGTGAGATTTGGACTCTATAAGTAAGGCTCTTATTCTAATTATGTTTAGAATTTTTAAAGTTGGTATTAACAATATATAAACCCTTGTAATTGATATCAATCATCACAACACAATTACACACAAGAGAAAAATTATAGATTACAAGAGAGACAATTTAGTGAGAAATTGTTGAGAGTTCTTTGTGAGCTTTGATATTTTTGTAAAATATATACTTTGTGAGTGCCTTGTGATTCAATAATAAAAAAATGATATTTTGATCCACCAAGAATGTAAATAAATTGTCAAACCATGTAAATTTTTTATGTTTTATTCTACTTTTCTCTCTCTATATTACTTCATAATTACTTGTTATTGCCTTATATTATTTATTTAATACGCTTCTGCTTCAATAGAAGCCATAATGATACTAATATGAAAGCATTAATTCTGAATTTGGATGAGGTTTAACACTAGTTACTGAATAAAAATTATTATACTTTCTGAAATTATTAAATAGTTGTTTGATGTCTTAGACTTAATAATAAAAATACACATAAATTTGACTTTAAAATATTATTTTTATATATAAAATTTGTTAAAATGATACTAAATGCACAAATTCACGTTAAAACAAAAAGTGGTGTGATATAATTGATTAATAGAATGTAAAAAGGTCAATGATATTGTGACATCTCTTATTTTCATTTTTTGCATTGATTTTATTTATTTCCTCTTCTAATCATTTGATGCAATATCAAATTATGTGTGTTTGTGTTTGTCCATTTACTTTTTTTTTTTTTTTGGGTGAAGTGTCGGTAGAATGAAAGAAATTTATTGAATTAAATAAAAAGATACACATAATTAAAGGGAATATAATAAGTATTACCCTTTAAAATATGCATGAAATTAATACAACTACAGGGATAAAAGTAAAAGATTCATGCCAAAAAACAAAAAAGCAAGAATCGAGTAAAATTGTACCTTGAAAAACTAATAGCATCGCAAATAAATAGATAAATAAATCAAAACTTCACTTGGGAGAAGATTCTACGAGGTGAAAGAATCACATAAAGACCAAATGATTTGCTATCGGGTCTCTGACAATATTATTCTCTTAAAAGTTTACGAGTAAAGGAAAATTCGTAATCAAAAGATTGTATAAAACTCATCTAACGAGTTCACGAACGCCAAGGTGGATTAACTTGAGAATCCCGTAAAAGATAAACCACCTACATTGAATTCATGGTGGATTAACTTCTATACGAGGGAGGCTTCCAAATTGAAAGATGGACTTGAGGAACTCGGCCAAGGGAAGGATGCAAACCAAGAGCCAGCAGAATGTTCCTATCCTCCCCGTAATTTATATAACTTGTATAGCTAGTTTGTTAGATATTATTACTCAATTAATTATACAGTTAAATTTTCTTAACTTCGAAAGCAAAATTACAAAGTATTTATCAAATACTTTAGTTTGATAAATACTTCATAATTTTGCTTCCAAAATACTTCATAATATTTTGCAAAAGCATAACAATCCAAACATAAGTCGACTTTAAACTGTTGATTAATTATCTAATGATGATTCTATTAAAAAAAAAAAAATGAGAAAGTGATATTTTAATCCATTTTTTTAGAGGTATATATCAATATAATTTTTCATATTTTAATAATTACCATATTAATCTCTATCATTAGAAACTTACTGTTAAATGAATTCTCTTTAAGGATAAAATAATATTTTTATTATTTTTAAAATAAAACTGTCAAATGTTAGTTTCAAAAATAAAAATGACATGTGTCATTATATAATAAGTTAATATTGACACATCTTATCATGTAATTAGTTAATATTTGTAATAAATATATTTTTTTGAAAGAATAAATATTTTTAAAGTAAATTAATAAAAATATATTTAATAAGATACGTGTCATAATATGATTAATTACAAATGACACGTATCATCATGTAATTAATTTATATGTTTAATAAATATTTTTTTTGAAGAAATAAATAATTTTAAAAGTAAATTAATAAATATAAAAATAATAAATAAAAGACACGTGTTATACTATGATTAGTTACAAATGACACGTGTCATCATGTAATTAGCTTATATGTTTAATAAATATTTTTTTGAAGAATAAATATTTTAAAATTAAATTGATAAATATATATTTAATAAATAAAGAACATGTGTCATAATATGATTAGTTACGAATAACATGTTGTTGGAGCTGGTGCTCACGTGCCATTCCAATATTGTATGAATATTAATTGTTAATATTTATACAATAAACATTTTGAATAAAGATTGTTAATATCATATTAATATGGTAAAATGCTTGTAACATTACAGACATTGTTTGATCTGAAATAGTTCAGATCTGGTTTAAAGGAGTTTAGACCGGAACTAATAATTATCAAAGCTGAGAGTTATAAATGCTAATAGTTAGCACTGTTAATAGTTATCAGTTTATAAGAGTCAGCGAGGTCTAAAGAGTTAGAACTTTGTCTATAATGGGACAAAGACCTGAGAGTATACTTGTAATTATATAGTTGCAAAGAGTTGCAATAGGAGCTAAGAAATATCATTATGTAAGTATATCTCAAATATAATGTTCCTGATCTATGATCATCAATGCGGGTCTATCGGTGAATTCACAATATATAGATTAGTGTATGTCTATATCTGACTGGTTCAGATGGTTGTTCTTAGCTGACCATGAGCTTAGAGCTTGTATAGACATGCGGGTATCCAGTCAGGACTGGATACTGAACAGACTTATGAGGACCCCAATAGATATCCTATGAAACCGTCAAAGGAAGGTCCTCTCGAGTTGAGTAGTAATCGTGGTCCTTTGACCTGAGCGCCACGGTGGTCTTGTGAGTGATCCATCATGCTTTGGTTCCACATATGTCAGAGACCTTTCATGGTCTGACCGCTATGTGTCGCTGGGTATGGTCCGATGCTCATGGAGTCTGGTGTGCGTAGATACGGGATCCATCAGCTTACGTAGGTAAGTTGTATATCCGATGCTCCGAGATTGTATTTCATAAAGTCTTGTGGCCACAAGCATAAACCCGGGAAAAGAGTTTCCCACAGGGTTAAACAATATAGCAAAAATATTTGCGTATATTGTTTATCGAGATACGAATCTGGAGATAAGATTATTGGATGAGCAAATGGGGATTTGATGGTGCTGATCTATATCCTCGCACATCCAGGGTATAAATGATGGAAGGATTATACGTATACGTTATGACCTCAACTTGTATGGTCTGACACGCTGATTTGTAATATTCGTAACGTGTGCGTGGGGCATCGATTACAGATTAATGGAATAGTTCCATTTGACAAATCGGGTGTAGACCTAGAGAGCCAATATGAAATGTACTCTTTGAGCACTTGAGCAGTGTACCGTATTGAATTGTTCAATACAGTATAATTCAGCAATTACTAAGGTTACGTTAACTAAAGTATATGGTTAAATGGTGGGACCCACTTTAGGTTAACTTGGTAACCGAGTAAGGATATAAAAGTAATTTCACTTTATGATTATTTAATTGTTAAATAATTAAAATAAATATTTATTTGTTTAATTGTTAAATAAATGATTTAACTTAACTAAGGTTAAAGGTTAACCATAAGGTTAAGTTAGTTAACTTTACTTAATGGTTAAGTAAAGGTTAACCTAACCATGGTTAAGTTAGTTAACTATGGTTAAATTAATTAAATATTTATTAACTTAAAGATTAAGTTAAAGTAATCTAACTATGGTTAAATGTTAACTAAGGTTAGGTTAAGCCAAATGAAATGCAAATGAAATTCAAATTAGTTTGGAATTTATGCATTAGTATATAAAGTGAAATGAAATTGAAAATCAAAAAGAAATTTTTGAAATTGGTTTTAGATTTTAGGTTTTGCATTTTGGGAGCCAATTCAATTTGAGAAATTGAAATTGTTTGTTTTGTGTTTTAAGTGTTAGAACAACAAAACAAACTATATAAATGGTTACTAAATGTAATAACTAAAAACAAGATTTGTTTTATTTATTCAAGAGTTGAATAAAAGGAAAAACAAATTTAATTAAGTTAAATTGTTTAACTTTGAAAATGTTTAAGAGTTAAACATATATGCTGGATTAAGATGCTGCCATTCTAGACAATCAAACCCACCCTTGTTGATTGCTAGAATTGATCAAAGATTCATTTCATGGTGGACTTCAAAGAAAATTAATCCAAAGGTTTCATGGTGATATTTCTCAATTTCGAATTTCAATTTAATCAAATGTTATTTTCTATGTTCATTATATTTAATCTTCCGCTGTGCACATGTATGTATGAGATATGTATATTGTTTGTATGATGAACACAACCCACATGCCATAACCCTAAGTTTTATTCGCCCAACCCACATAACCCAATACATGTGTCATTATATAATTAGTTAAATTTTTAATAAATATTTTTAAAAATTAAATAAATTAAAAAAAAAACTGCCACCATCACCGAAAAATGGTGATTGACAGGTCGCCATTTTTCGGTGATATTCCGACGGTAAAATTTATTTAATTTTACATTATTAAACTCTATTGTTCTTGATCTAAACAATAATATGATCTTTTTTACAAAACAAATATATAAAAAACCAAAAATGGTGGGGGAGGAGTAGTGGCCACCATTGCTCATTGTCAAATAGAGGAGGTGGTGACTTCCACCACCCTCACCTATAAATAGATCCGAAAATAATGTTTTTATAGGTGGGAGTGGTGAACGCTCCCCTCCCCCCCTTCCTTCTCATTTGGCAGCGAGCAGTAGTGGTTGCCGCCCTAGTCCATCATTTTTGGCAAACAAATCTTACCATTATGTAAATTAAGAAAAATAGAATCTAATGATATAAAAATAAACAAATTTTACCATTAAAATGTTGCTAAAAAATAATAGCCGGCGGCCGACCGATCACCATTTTCTGGCGACAATGGTAATTTTCTTAAAATTTAAAATTTTTATTTAATTTATTTTTAAAAAATATTTAATAAAAATTTAAACTAATTAAGTGATGACACGTATCATGACACATGTCAAATGATTAGTGGATATTTAACTAAGAGTATTATAATAAAAGTAATAAAAATAATAAATATTTAATAATAAATTTCTAACGACAAAAATTAACATGATAATTATTAAAATATAAAAGACTATATTAACATATACCTTTAAAATAAAAGACTAAAATATATATATATATATATATTTTTTAAAATAACTTTTACATTTTATTACTCAAGATATCTAGTTGCATTAAAAAAAAATAACTTTTACATTTTATTACTCAAGATATCTAGTTGCAAGATCAAAGGCATTCGGTTCCATTAAAAGGGGTCAAACTCTTAATTTTTTTTAAAAATATTAAGAGTTGTTCTATATGTATGGGTAAATGACAGTTTTTCCTACTATTTTGATTAATAACTCGTTCTAGCTTATTTGTTTTCTTTAATTATCCCAAATCTTTGTTGCAATTACCTTTTTTTTTTTGGTTATATTTTTGGGTGGTTGGATACGTTTTAATTAGTTGAGTTAGTTACTTTTTATTTTTTCAATAATTTAATTACATTTTTTATTAAAAAAAAAAGACAAGAACAGGTAAAGACGAAGGGGGTTTTAAGGTAAAAAGAAAAGCAACGAATAATTAGCTAAAAGCAATAAGGGGAAATGGTAATTCACCCCTATTTGTATTATGAGGACCTAGGTTAATTCATCACTTCAATTATGAAGTTTGAGACATATTACTCTTCTAAGAAAGAGAAAAAAAGGAAAAATTGTACCCAAAAAACAAGTATTTACATTGATGCTTTCGTAAGTGGACTTTGTGAACAGTAATATGCATTTACATCGATCTGATCAGATTAACGCGTGGTATTTGGTAAATGAAAACAAAATGAATTGTTGATTGAAAACCCTTCTAAAAAAGGTTGATTATTGGTTAACTAGTGGAATCAAGTAAGGATTGATCATATATAATATGTGAACATGTAACGTTACTACTGAAAGTAAGAGATTTAATGATAGAAAATTATTATTACAAATTGTATTTTGTAATAGATTTTTTTAATTACAAAAAATCACTTCAACAATTCATGATAAAAAAATTTATAATAAAATTGTGATAAAAATAATCAATCACAAAGAGACGATATAATTTAAATTAAAATATATTTATTATTTATTTGTGTTATTTATATCTTTAATTATTGACGTATATAAATATTATCTGACATATTAATCACATAAAAGATTAAGTAGATGATAATTTAGTATAAGATGTGTTAAATGATATAATGATAACATAATAATGTTGACATCACATAGAATATACATGAAGTTATCATAGAATGTCATGTATAAGGAATTTGTGATAGATTTGTATTATTATATGGTGATATTTCGTATTAAAAAATAATATTTTATTTTATAAACGATTTTATACATTTTAATAATTTAAATTATATTCATATATTTATATTAAATTATTTTATATAATATATCCATATGTATATCAATATGCAAATTTAATTATGAATTAGTAAAAATGCTAAAATTTCAAAACGTATTGCAAAAATTAGAATACTCATTAAATTATTAACATCAAAATAAAAATACTATTATTTAATCAATAACATTAGCTAAAATACACATCATTAATCAAATATTATAGCAATATATAACACCATAATTTAAACATCAAGCACATCATAATTCTAACATCATTTCATTAATTGAAATAGATGTCATTAATCAAATGCTGTAGTAATATACAATACCGTAATTTCAACATTAATCACACCATAATTTCAACATCAATTCATAAAATTCAAACATCCAAATAAACTTATGAATGTCAAAGTTTTAATAGTTAAAGCAATAAATATATTTTTTCCAATATAAAAAACCATAAAAATATTAAATCATCAATTAACAAATTGAGCATAATTCATGAAACCAACATCCAAGTTCAACTTATCAATCACAAAAAATCATAAATCAAAATCCAAATTGTATAGATTTCCAATGCAACTTCAAAAAAAAAAAATCCAATTAAGTTATTATATTTTTAATATAAAGTTAAGAAATTAAGTTAGAATAAGACACACAATACTGATAAGAATAGTATATATTCATATCTTTCAAGAAATGAAAGATACCCAATCTTTTTACGTCAACTTCATTTCATCTTTTTCAAACAAATCAGATATGTTAAATATTTCTTCTTCCTTAAAATCTGAAAATTCTTATATATTAATTTTGATATTTTAAAAACCAAAACAAATGTGAAAAATGACATTGATTACAGAATAAGAACTATCTAGAATTGCGACGTTTTTCTCCTTCCTATCTTGTTGATTTAATCTTTTATGATTTAATTATTTTTCCTTTTTTTTTTTCCTAACATGTTAGTTAAATGATTAGACATTAATATTGGATTCTTTCTTCTATTTCTTTTGTCACTACCCAGACGTCCTTTTTGACTTTGTTATAAGCTACAGAAATACAAGCTTTCTTACTTCTAGCTTTAATTTAAAATAACAGCACAAACCCACTGTAGTACAATTCCATATTGTACCAAAAACCCCTTTCTCATCAACAAAGCATATATTCGTTATTATAAAGTAAAAAGTAAAACAGAAGCAAAGCAAAAGAAAAGAAATAAAGGTGTTGCTGGCTAAAGAGGTAGTGGCCCCCAATTCTCACCAACAACAGAAATAAAAACCAAATAATTCATTATAGAAAACAAATCAAGAATCAAATTATATTAAAATGAATATTAAAATGTTTTAAAAAAAGTAAAAAGGAAGAACCGCAATCTCTATTATTCTTCTTCATAGCATGCATATTATATTACCTGTATCTATCTATACCTTTCTTTACATCCCTATATACAAGCTTCCCAAATTCTCGTTTTCTGTATTTTATAACCATAAATAGCATAGCACAAGTAAGAATATGAATAAAAACTATCAACTTAATAGTTTTTTCTTGCAACATCAACAAAATATATTGATAAATCATAATATATAAAAATCAATATCTAATAAGTACTCAAAATCTAATTTAAATCTTATTTATAAGTTTATATTACCCTACATAATTTCTAAATGGAGATTACCATGTGTAAGAGACCATATACAAAGTAAATTGCATGAACCCAGATGTTGAATCCTCAACTACCACAATATTACAATGTTCACAAAACATATCAAACAAACTGACACATGATGTTGAATATCAAGAAAAGTTCAGTGTTAAAGGACAACTTATAACCTTTAAAAAGACTACCAAGGGAAACCAATTGTAGATGCATTATCAACGGTGATAATACACATTAACAAAGGTTAATAAAGTTAAAACTTGTAAAGGGCCAAGTTATTGCATTGTTAACATACGATGAATTATTCAACCAACTTCAAAACTAAGAAATATCTTCTAAGAACCTCTATTCATTTTTACCATGTCTATACTATGTTTGATCAGTTCAAATGTCAAAATTGAGCAATTATTCACAGGATAGAGCAATAAGAATCTAAGTTTTAGTTAGACTAACCATTAACCCCTTAATTTTTGCAATACAAATTTGATTATCAAAAGTATTATATATACTATGACATTAACACTTCTCCCCACCATAAAAAGTCTAACTTTACCCCCCATAAATTTTGAACTAAAAGGAAACCAATCTTCTTCCTATTCATCGAAATTCAACGTTTGTAAATTTGAACTCACATAAAATCATTCATAATTAATATTAAGAAAATAGCAATCTAAAATAATAACTAAATTAAGCAAAAACAAAGTAAATAAGAACTTACCCATCATTTTTTCCAGAATCAACTGCCATATAAAGCTGACTGCTCATATGTATCTGTTGGATGGTGAACTGCTTATAACCCATGAGAGAATCAAGCACAGACTTTACGGTATTTCTTAGGCGGCATAAAAATATACTCATCAACATCAAAGAATAACATCCACTTAGTTATAAACTTGTATCTATACAAATAATTATTCGTCACTAATTGTGATGTGATTGCTGAAAAAGGTTAAAGAACTTATTGCTACATGGGGGAGACAGTTGTTGATTTGACTTAATGGACAATAAACTGTAAAAAATATAAATAAAAATTTTGTATTATTGATAAATCTCATTCATTAAACATTAATTCAGAAGAAATCATTAAATAGTAACCCAAAAGAAGTCAGAGACTAGATTAAATTGTTGAGGTTGAAAGATTTTAAAACTAAAAGAAGAAGAAGAAGAAGAAGAAGAAAATAATAGAAATGAAAAAAAACTTTTTTTTTACAATTAAAAGGGAAACGTTTAAAATAAAATAGAAAAAAAATCTAATTGAGAATAGAAATAAAGTAAAAATTAAGATATTTTAGAAATGGAAGAGAGTTAACCTTTAAAATAAAGTAGAAAATAAAAGACCATTTTAAAAATAAAATGAAGATAAGTTTTAAAAAAAATAAAAGACTCGTTTGAAAAATAAAATGGGAGAGAGAGAATTTATAAGAGTTTAATTTTATAATAAAATAAAAAGAAATAGAAAAAATTTATAAGAGTTTAATTCAATAACAGAATATTGAATGAGAAGAGAGATAATTTATAAGAGTTTAATCCCATAATAAAATTGAAGTAATTTATAAAAATAAAAAGAGAAAGTATTTTTTTTAAAAATTATTGGGATCAAAGATGATAAAGAGTTGGTTGACTTTTTGCATATTGTGAAGAATAAGAAGCGGTACTTTTCACTATTATTATTTATAATTACTGTTTATATATACTGTTTATACTCACAATTCAAAAGTAATGTTTTGTGGTAACTGTTTATGCACACTATTTATGAGTGAAAAAAAATATATTTATAGAAAAAAATTAAATATGGTATTAAAAAATTAGTTAATACTTAGAATTTTAAAAAAAAAGGATAAATAAAAAAAAATAAAGAATTAGTCATTAATTTATTTGATTGCTATACAACAACCCTTAGTCGCTCGTAGCGTGAACATGTTTTCATGTACTAGAAACCAATGGATTTGTGGTTAAAGAGATGAGAACTAAAAAAATTAACAAAAAATTAAATAAATATATTTCTCATTAAGAAAGACAGCTAGGTTGTGGCATGCGGCTGGCAGAATCTAAGGCCGCGATGGAACAAGGATGAAATTGGGTGGTAGTGGCTAGAGAAATGGGCAGCATTAGCTAATTGAAATCCGGTGGCGGTGGTTGGAGGACAAGAGGTGGTGCCTAGATGAAATGGGCGACGATGGCTAGATGAAATGAGCAGCGGTAAATGAGAGAGTCGAGAGAGTTAGAGAAAGATGTAATTGGTGGCTTTAGTTTTTAAAGATGAGTTAAATTAAATAAAGTGTTTATTTTTTTCTAGTTATACTTTAAAGATGAGTGGGTGTTTAAGGTAGTACCAAATATTATGAATCAATTAATAATTCAAAATGATGTTGTTAATATTTTTTTAAAAAAATTAATAAAATTTTAAAAATATTGTCGTATTGTGCTATACAAATTTACATGTCATTTTTTAATTTTTTAAAAAATAATCTAATAAACTATCTATTACTAATATTTGAAATTTATTTTCTAATACTTTTTATCATAAAATTGTGATAAAAAATCTTATAAATTTGTGATAATTTTTTTTTAATTATGATAAAATTTATTAAAAATTATTGATAGTATAAAATTTGTGATAAATTCAATCACAAATTTTTTATAACAATTTTTATCACAAAATTTCTATTATTAAATATCTTTAGTGTGTGAACATTGTTGTAGCCCATGATAGCAAAATGCTGGAACTATGATAAAACGAAAACAAAAGGTGTTGAAATAATCTTTCCAAAGAAAGCTAAGGCGGAATGGGAGCACATGAAAAATGTTTTCAAAAAAGGACAGGGACTTAAAAATCAAGCTATAACGATATATACAATAATGTATGTTCATATGTCATCCATTGCTTTTTATGTTTGCCCTATTCATCCCATGCTTTGCTTGCCCTTTTGTTAAGGGATGAAGCTAGTATGATATTAAAATATTTTTAGTGTGTTATAAAAGTCTCATACTCACAAATAATTAAAAAAAAAAATCATACATTAAGAAATAAATAATTAAGAAAGTAAAGAAAATAGTACACTAATTTACATAATTTGATAAATTATTTATGTCTACAGTAGATTTAAGGATCTTAACTTTTTTTTATTCTATATTTTTGTGTCCAAAGAACTCCACAAGAGTGTCAAGGAATACCCGAATACCCTAAAACAACCAAAGATTTATACCACACTATTTTGTGTGCTCAAAACACTCAAGTGTGACCCAAACTCTCTATTATCTCTTGTGTTATATTAATGCCTTATGAATTACAAAGAGTTACAAGAGTTTATATAGTGATTATAATGACTTTAAAAATCCTAAATCTAGTTGGAATAAGATTTCTTGCTTGTAAGAATCCGAAACCTTCTCAAAGAAGTCAAATCCGAGCCAAAACAGAATTTTTCGAAGTTACACTACTGCAACGCCTCTTGCCATTTTGCTGTAGTGCTGAATGGCCAGTACTGCGGTGCTAGTATGGCACAAACCTAACACTGTGACTCTGAGTGATCAGTGTTGCAGTGCTGGCTGTTCTGTTTCTAGTGCTACAGCTTGTGTCGATCTCCACCTTTTCTTCGCTTCCAATTTTTTGTCTCGTTTCTTCCTCGTATGTTCAACACGTACCATACTTCGTGTTCGACTTTCCTTTGATCTTTTAACTCAAAATTAAATTATCTTTGATTTTGAATCACTAAAATTTAAATAAACCCCTCTTTAATTCAAAATTTCTTAAGAAGTTTTTCCAAGATCTATCATTTCAACGCTCTATTATCCAACGTTAATATCAGTTAAGTCTTTTTCCAAATTTAACTCCTTTTGGGATTATGACTTTGGTCTCCAAAGATATAAATGCATCTTCCCTTGGATACCCTTATTATTGTGATTTCCAATACTACTTTTAACACCATTACAATACTTAGCAATATCCTTTCCATGTATTCTCTTTCGACCCCTATCACTATGGTGAGTAAATCCCTAATACTGCCCCTTGGTAAGCATCCTTCCAACAAATCCATGGTAAGACCCCATAGCATTGCCAACAGGCACATACAGCTCTTTGTGCTTCTTACCTCTCATCACTTTAAATCATTTTCTTACAGCCAATATTCATATTTCTGCTTTAAATGAATAACCTCTTGATCTAGCACTCTTAGGGATATCAAATTTCTTCTAACTCCAGAATATGCCTAACCTCATGTAATACTATAATCTCCCCATCATGCATCCTTATCCTAAAACTACCAATCTCTATAATTTTACAAGCCATATTATTCCCTATTAATATTTTCTTTCTCCTAATGGTTTTGTAATTGATAAACATAGAAGTTTTTGGATACACATAGTAACTATAGCTAGAATCAATTATCTATCTACTAATATACTTCTCATTAAAAGCTTCTAAGGACTGCAATTTTCAAGTCTTCACTATAGATTATTACAACCCTTCCTCTATTCTTTGCCTTTCTTATTGGGAAATTCCTCCTCAAGTGCCCTTTTTTTAAATTATAATTATAGCACCTCTTGGATCTGTCTTATTGGTTCTTCTTACCATCTTCTCCTCTTGTAACTAATCTCGTTTCACTTTCAAATTCTGATCTTTCTCCATTGTCTTTAGAGTTTAATGAGACTTTAACATTACTTACTGTTCAATTCTTTCTACCATATATGAGTGCGTCCACGAAGTGCTCATAACTTGGAGGAAAAAAGAACAACAAAATAATAGCCTTGTTTTAATCTTGGATCTTGATATTTATCATCTCAAGATCGATGATAATTTTGTTAAAGGTGTCAATGTGGTCGCTCATGAAAGTTTCCTCCACTATAGTCGATTAATATAACCTCTTCTTTACATATAGATGATCGCCAAAGACTTCATTATGTATAGTGTGCCACATTTCTTCCAAAGACCCATTGCTTCTTCTCTTGAGCTACCTTATTCAAAACTTCGTCACTCAAGGATAGTACTATTGTACTATAGGCTCTTTTCTGAATGATCTCATCATTTAAATCTCATAGTTTTGCTGGCTTCTTTTCATTACTGGTTGTATCTTGAGTTTTCTCAAGGGCTGAGTCTAATCCTTAACTCACTAGTAGAGCCATTACCTTCATCTGCCATTGAACATTTTTATTTCATGTTTGTGAGTAGCTATAGTTAAACAAAACCTCCAAACCTAGGCTTTGATACAAATTTGTTGAGTGGTGAAGTTAGTGTAAATGCTAAAATACCCTTAGTGCATTGTGAAAGTCTCACACTTACAAACAACCAAGAAAAGAAAGATCACACGACAAGAGATAAATAATCAAAAAAGCAAAGAAAACAACACACTAATTTAGGTTGTTCAGCAAATTCGCACATGTCCATGGTGGATTTGAGGAATCCAACTTCTTTTATTTTAGTTTTTTGTGCCAAAGAACCCTACAAGAGTTATAAAGAATACCCAAATACCCTAGAGCTACCAATGATCTATATCACAATATCTTATTCTTTCAAAATACTTAAATGTGACCTAAGCTCTTTATTCTCTCTTGTGCTACATCTTGATGCCTTATGAATTACAAGGAATTATAAGAGTTTATATAGTGATTACAATGATTTTAAAAGTCCTAAACCTAATTGGAATAAGAGTCATTACTTGTAGGAGTCTGAAACCTCATTGAAAAACTCCGAGCCAAAATAGAATTTCTCAAAGTTGTACTGCTGCAACACCTCTTACCATTTTGCTATAGTGATGAGGCACTGTAATATTGAATGGCCAGCACTGCAGCACTGAGTGGCCAACGCCTATTCTATTTTTAGCGTTGCACATGCTAAAGCTAGCACCGTGGCACAGTGACCTGTTCTAATCTCTGCCTTTTTTTCGCTTCTAATTTTTTGTCTCGCTCTTTCCTCGTATGTTTAACGCATATTAGACTTTGTGTTTGACTGTCCATTGGTCTTGTAACTCAAAATTAAATTATCCATACTTTTGAATCACCAAAATTTTAACATCTTTGTTTATGGAGAAAACGGGCTAGTTCTAGAAAATTACCATCAATTATCTAATTTGAAAGCACCTTCCATCATTCTTTGTAAATCATTAAAATTGTAATTCTTTTCCCTTCTTTCATGTATACAAAGTTCCTAATTCACAAGATATTTGGAATCTCCCATTATTATTTTTATCTTGATGACACTTTCTCTATTTTTTTTAACCTTTTAAAGAAGTTTATGAGCCATGTCTTTCTGCTCGGGACAGAGATACAGTTTCATTTGAAAAAAATAAGCTCAGGCTCATGTTAGCCTTAGGAAAAATCTTGCTCCTCTCATTTGCAAGAAAGTCTACCACAGTTGGAGCAAATACAACTATTCAACATGTTTTTATTCATTACAACTATCAATTTGTTTGATAAATTAATAATATAAATGTCAATAAGATTACATTTACATATACATAATATTATGTTAATATTTATAAATTTTTTAATTCAATCATTAATATATTAATTTTATTAACTTATTAATCACTGTCATGTCATAATAGAAATATAAAAAATTAGAAAATATAGTATGTAAGTATAATATTACTTAGATAAATATATGTTAGAATTAATGATTTAAAATTTTTTTTAGCATGATTTTGAGTTTGAAACTAATGAAAAATCATTAGAAAGTCGGGTACACGATGGACATACAAGAAAATGAGCAAAATGAAGAGTCAGAAGTGAAAACACAAGAAGATGATTTTTAGATGTGAACGTCGTAGTGGTGGCTACTTAGCGCTACAGCACTAGAGTCAGAAGCTTTAGCTCCATAGCACTGACTTGAGCTCACTACAACGCTAAGTCGAAGTCTCATCGGCACCGCGGTGTTGGCCTATGGCATTGTGGTGCCTAGTATTGAAAGATTCTATTTTTAGTTCGAATTGACTTCTTTAGTGTGATTTAGACTCCTATAAGTATGAACTCTTACTCTAACTAAGTTTAGAGTTTTTAAGGACGTTTTGTACACTATACAAACCCTTTTAACCCTTTGAAATCCATTAAATAGTAAGTGAAACTTCAAGAGATAAAGTAGAGAGCTAAAGTGCCTTAAGGTAAGTGTGCAAGAGAGTACACTTAATAATGTTTGCGTTTTGAGTGAACGAAAGAAGGACTAATAGATTCTTTGAGAGCTCTTTATTTATTGTATTCCTTGATAATCTCTTGAGAAATATCTTTATAATCTGTAGTTCTTTGTGAGATAGATATTGTTCCTATTGATCTTGTTCTTATTCTTATTCTTATTCTTGTTTGTTTGTGATTGAAGTTTTTGCATGCATTTAGGATTTTTTTAGAATGCACACTAAGGAAACCTAATCGAATTGGTATTAGTGCAAATGCTAATTCTAAAAGAGAATTAATGCTAAGGCTAATATCTCCCAATAAGTGGTATCAAAGACAAGGGTTAGGATACCTAAGTGGTATTAGCTATGATAACTTACAAGTATGAGGTAGAGAAGTTCAATGGATAGAACGATTTCAATCTATAGAAGGTAAATGTTATGGCTCTATTGGTGAGTCAAAAGTTAAACTCAACCCTAAAAGAGACCCTAGAAACTACCAGCAAATGGAATAAACCTTTTAAGCATAGTGAGATAGATAGAGAAACAATTCAAAAGTGCACCTACAGTACCCTAGTTTTATCATTAACTATGAAGTACTAAGGAAGGTGGTTGGAGAGAAGATGACAATTGGGCTGTAGAAGAAACTTGATGCCCCCTACATAACGAAGTTCTTAACGAATCATTTGTATGTCAAGAAGAAGATGTATCAGCTATCTATGACTGAAGGAACTTCAATAAGAGACCATATTGACGCCATCAACAAAATTATAATAGATCATGAGACAATAGATATCAAGATCGAGGATGAAGACAAGACCATCATCTTGTTATGTACATTGCTCTCAAATTAAGAGAACTTTATAGATACACTCATGTATGGTAGGGAGATCTAAATAATGAATGATTTTAAAGGCCTTATTGAACTCAAAGAATTAGAATAAAGATCCGAATCAAACAATGCAACAAGTATAGTTGCTAGAAGAAAAGATAAGAAGAATAATCAATCAAATGAGAGATTCAATAAGTGTTATCTTTGTAAGAAGGAGGGGTATTTAATAAAGAATTGTCCAGAAATAAAAAATGAGGGATGGAGATGCTACAATAGTATGTGGAAAAGATTTGAAAGTTGTAGAAATATTAATAGCCTCTGATGGAAAGTACGCTGGAGAACGGATACTAGATTTTGGTTGTAGTATTGATATGTACCCTGTTAGATCTTTATTCACTAACTATAAATCCACTAGGGGTAAATTACTAATAAGAAATAATATGGTTTGTGAAGTTATGAAGGTTGTGACATAAGTGTAAGGCATGTTCCTAGACTTAGGAGAAATTTGATATCATTAGGGGAGATGGATAAATAGAGGTTTTCATTTAGAGCAAAAAAATAACTTCTGAGGGTATAGAAAGGATCTATGTTAATAATGAAGGGTGAGAAGCGTAAGAGGCTTTATATGTTTGATAGGATGGCTATAGGTAGCTCAACATAGGTTATTGAGGGAATGTAGACCACAAAGAAACATCAAAGATTTGTTCAACATGGCGATAAGGGTCGAAAGAGAATATGTAGCAAGACTACTCTAGGCAAGAAGCATTCATACCTTTAAAAACTAAGTCACAAGCCTAATATGAGTTAAGTTTAGACAAAGACTTAACTGTAATCAGCTTTATGTAATAAAGCATTGGTGTGGGTGGATCCTAGAAGGCATCTTATAGAGAGATTTTGAATCAATGTTGGGATTGTTAGAATTGGTGATTCAAAATTATGTTTGAGCATAATTTTAAATTATAAACTAATAAAAAGTCTTCACAAAGTCAATTATGTGATGGATATATGAGGAAAGAGAAAAATGGAGAGTTGGAAGCGAAGTAGGGGTGCAAAAATACGAGGAGACAATTTTTAGGTGTGAGCATCGTGGGCTGGCTACTTAGTGCTATGGTGCTAAAGTCAGAAGTCCCAACACTGCAGCACTGACTTAAGTATGCTGCGATGCTTGGTTAAAGTTGCATCCTGTTGTGCAATTTTTATATTAAACGCAAGTGCATGCTATCGAGAACAAGTAATATAGAGTGAATAGAGTGTCGATCCCACAAGGAATTTGTCGTATTTCTAACCAATTACTAAAATTGTATCATCTCGCTTTTATCCAGAAGATTGATTTTTTTTATTAAAATTAAATTAAAAATTATCTACATTACCAACTAAAATTAAACAATCAAATTAGACAACAGATCTGAATATATGTGATGTAGATCTAGGACTATAGCTATCACTTAATATAATTTTTCAAACTGTGGTGCTCCGATTATTATTCTCTCAATTTAATTATTAGTCACAACACAAATCTCACCACGAGCCTCTTCCGATGGTCAAGTGACTATACCAAGGTCTATTAATTTTTTATATTCCTATGATAATTAAAGAGATCAAGATTCATTAAGCACAAGTTGTATTAACCATACATACCATTTAGGTATATTCTTATCCTAGATCGAAACTCACATTTGTGATCATGTATCAATTTGTCATGGGCTTAACAATTAAGTTCCTTTTCCAAGTTTATTCAATTATTACCAAATCATTCAATATATGGCAAGTATATCAAAAGTATTAAGATCTAACAAATTGAATAGGAATTGAGTTCACAATAATCGAATCCAACAAATCAATCCAACATATTAAGATCAAAGCTATAGGCTTATAAATTAAATTAGATCAACATGATAATAATGTCAAGATAAAATACAAATATAAACATGATATAAGTAGATCAATTCAGATTAAACTAGTAATAATTGAAGCAAATGAAGTTTAAGTTCAAGGATTAATCATGAATTGATCCTCTAAAATGATCGATTGGGTTGATCTTGTGTAATATCTCCACTAAATATGTTTGATTGTTATTTTTTAGTGTTTGATTATCAATTATGGGTTATTTTCTGGGTTAGGAAGGTGTTGGAGTTGAGAGAATTTGAGGTGTTTAGAGAAGAGGTTTGGAATTCCCTCTAGGGGGCAAAATGTAAGGTTTTTATAACTATAACAAAACGTTGGGGCATTCCCATGATAATGCTCCGGCGTTGGTTCAACACTGAGGCATTATCAACCTTGAACACAATGGCATTAATGGTGCTGCAATGTTTCTTTGTAAACTTTGGGGTGATGTGATCTAGATCCAAAATTTTGCCCCAATGTTGAAGTCCACCAACCCAGGGGTGTTCCTTTTTATGTATGAACACTGGGGCAGTCATGAACCAAACGCAAGGGCATTTTTCTTTGATGTAAGAACGCCAGGGCATTGTAATCGCAATGTTGGGGCGTTCATCATCAACTTTGTATTTTTTCCATTTTGGTCCCCATTTCATTGTGCATTTCTTTTGCCTCCAAATCATTGGATTTTATTCTCTATATATTCTATTAATTTCAATTCCCGTCTCATTATAACTAAAACCTGTAAAAACAACAATCAATGCATAAATAACTCTAAATGTACTTAAAAGTGAACAATTATTAAGATAAAATGAGGCCATAATATGTATCTAAATTATACTTATTAAATACCCCAAAACTTAAGTAATTGCTCATCCTTAAGTAATGCAAGAAATTAACACAAAGTAGAATAATAAAGAAACACACAAACTCAAAATAAAACAAATAGAAGTAACCACTGCTTGGATTGATTTAGTGATTACATTATTGTCTCAAAAATTGCATTACTTTTTCCCAATCCTTTTGGAATTAATAATCAATCTAAACAATTCACAAGCACCATAATTAAGCACTTTCATTCTTCCCATAAGTAATCAACCGTATGTGTGTGAAACAAGCAAGTATTAACTAATTTATACCTAGATTTAGCTCAAGTGCTCAAGATTGTACAAAAATAGGTGTCTCGACATATTCTTAAGCATAAAACACTACCATAAGCTTTTTTTTCTTACAACTTTCTACTAATGTAGAAATACATATATTTAAGGATCTATTAGGTCTTTTATTAACTTGTAATGTAGGACTGGGGTCAAGGTGGGTTATTTTGTAAATCGCAACATTAGGGCGTTCATCATTGAGTTTTGTATTTTTTCCATTTTGGTCCCCATTTTGCAATAGCATTTCACTGTGCATTTCTTTTGCCTCTAAATTATTGGATTTTATTCCTTATATGCTCCATTAATTTTTATTCCCGTCTCATTATAATTAAAATTGTAAAAACAACAATCAATGCATAAATAACTTTGAATTTATTTAAAAATGAATAATTATTAAGATAAAATAGGGCTATAATATGTATCTAAATTATACTCATCACATTTGTACCGCGACGCTGACCTGTGGTGCCTAATTGTTTAGGAAATTTTATTTTTAACACGAATTGACTTCTTTTAGTGGGCTTTAGACTCTTACACGCATGGTTTGTTACTTCAACTAGGTTTAAAATTTTTAAGAACATTTTATACACTATATAGTCCCTTGTAATTATTGGTATTTATAAGTGTTTTTCAAATAAACCAATGTAAGTCAAAGCATTAGAATATAGAGAAAACACGGAGAAGCCAAAAAGAAGAAACTAAGCACTTAAGTAGGAAACTGCTTGAGCATTGCAGCTCCTAACTTTGAGTGCCACAGTGCTTGAGGTAGAGACCTGGCGCCAAGTTGGGCGTCATGGATTCTCTTCTTTTGATTGTCGCGATGCTAATGAAGAGTGTCGCGACACTGAGAGTTAGGGATGTGACCATTGAAAGAGTCATTTTTCTCTTCCAATGGGTGTGGTCTTTTGAAGAGGTGTTGTGTTTCTTCAAAGAAACATATTATTTCTATAAATACTGTAGGCACATCCCATTTGAATAATCTAACAACTCTTTTCATCTTTGATTCAAATTCTTTCTACTTATCAACTACACTTAAAGTCTTTACTTGTTGTCCAACGAATTTGTAATTGTGTGCATATTTGCAATTTCTAATTGTCAATCTTAGAAACTATACTACCATTCAAGCTCTACTACACCTTGATTATTATCCACGTGGGGTTAGAAATAGTTTTAAGAATAGTGCCTAGCATGCCTTGACACACAATTTGTTGTATCCTTTGCTTATACACATACATACCATCCAATAGTAACCCCCTATAATTCATTAAGCATTAAGTAAAACTCCAAAATAGAAAATAGAGAGCTAAATAGCCTTGAGCTCTGAGTGTGTAAGAAAGTATTATGTACTACTTGAGTTCTGAGTGAACGAAAGAAGTACTAATAGATCTTTTGAGAGTTCTTTATTTATTGCATTCTTTGATAATCTCTTGAGAGAAATATGTTTGATTTGTAATTTTTTGTAAATTTAATAAGAGAAACTAGAATCCTGTGATCTATTGTGAAAGTAGGCATTTATTACCGAATAACGTATATTGATTATATGATTGTTATTATTGATATTATTCTTATTTTTATTGTTTGTGATTGTGATTGAAACTTTCACATATGTTTATGATTTATTGGAGTGCACGCCCAAAAAAATCTATCAAATATAGTATTAGTGCAAAGGCTAAACCTATAAAAAAATTAGTGCTAAAGTTAATATCTCATAACAATTAATATATATATATATATATATATATATATATATGACAGAATTTTAATTATTTATTTTACGGATGATGTGGTACCTTTAAGGTATGGTAAATTTTCTTCCTCATTTCCATATTTTAGACGAAAACCAAGCAAATTAAAGGACGATTTAGTAAAAGTATTTACTAAATTAAAGAGAACAATAAGTGGATTTGTTCACTTTCATTGTCATTGACGTTGTGTAATCGTAAAAAAAAAAAATGATGGGGATGGGAGTTTAGTGGGAGATTTTAACTCCTTATGAAAGAGAAATTCTATTATTTATTAAAAGTACTAGGTTATAAACTCTCTTTTCTAGAGGTTGAGAAGGGGAGACAGAGAGATATGGGGCTGGGACGATACAAGACTATAGGACTATACCAATTCTTATAATTTCATTTGCACAAGTAGTTTGCACTTTATAATTAGAATTACGTTGTTTTTTCTTAAGTTTATTTTAGTTTTTAATGATTTTTTTAAAGCATATTAACACTTAAAATATAAATAGTTAAGATAAATTTTTTATAATTTTTTTATCAATTGTCAACTACATATTTATATTTGTTTATGGTAGAAGAGGATTCTGATCCAAGCAATTATGTTTTCTAAGTAAAAAATAGTTTACAATTATTGCTTCACAACTGGCTGGCAACCAACTTTGATAGCGCATTTGATAGAGGAAGAAATTAAGGAGATGAATTGAAATACTCTCACCGAGGAAGTGATGGAGTAAAGCCAAATATTCCAAGGATTTGGTGATATGACATGTGCCCATTAAATGATAAATTCTTATGAATTTGATTAATTAGCTGAATTAATTCAAAGGTAGTATAAGAAACCAAATACTCCTCGTAACAAATTCCTCGTGAAGTGACATTCATTCACATTTCAAGGTAACTGGCGTACTTTTTTTTTGACAGCTGTGTTTGTCGAATATTTTTTATGCACATGAGATGTTCTCTTGGAGCTGCCTGGTAAAACCTCTCTTTCCAAGTTTAAACCAAAAAAACGTGATCAAATGGAAGAACTACAATCACTAAAAACTCCTCAAGAACAAGATATACAGGAAGCAAGCAATAGCTACCGATTAAATTTCTAATTTACTACGGTAGCGGTAGCACACACTTTACTACTACTTCTTCTGCATAGCATATGGTTACCCTCACATTGTCTTACGGCAGGAAGATTGCAAAAATTATACTGACTTGACTTGATTTAGAACAGACTTGACTAGACACAGTAAACTTGATTTTCAAAAACACACAACATCAACACTTCATTTATGACTTATAATGATGAAGCTAATCATCATCGTTTCTAACCATGAAGAGAAGCATAATTATTGATCAAAGCCAAGGCATTGCTAGTCATATGGGCAATCTTCACAATCTGCCTCCTCACGATTTTACCGTTCACCGTATTTTTCTGAAATCCATCACTGCAAGTAGTTTCGTCCGTCAAAGCAGCGCTGACCCATGTCTGTATATCACTCATCAGAAGTTGAAAATTAGATGCTTTCATCCGACTCATTTCTCCAATTGACCTTTTAAGTTCATCAACCGAATCAGTCAGCTCCTCCAGGCAGTCTTGCATGGCTTCCACCTCTCTAGGCTTCATTCCAGGTCTTTTCGACCGCTTTAACATGGCGGCTGACGTTGATTTAACCCTGGCAAGAGTCACGTTTAGGGCTGCGTGAGCAAGGAGCTTAGGGCTTGTTTGGATTATGCTTGCATGGCTAGCAAGGGAGGTAAAGCAAAGTCTTGGATAAGCTGTGAAACTGCAAGATGTTCTGATGAACTCTGTGCTTGTACTTTTAGGGGTGATTTTCCTGGATGCCGAGCTTGAGTATATGTGGGAAAAAATGGCTAGTAGAATGAGAAAATATTGAACGAAATGCTTTGAAGATGAACCTTCCATGTCTCTGTGTCTTGATGTGAACTCTCAAATATGATTTAATGAAGTGATGATGGTAGGTGATGAAAATGGAGAGGGAAGGGTCTCCATTTATAGGGCAGTAAAAGTGCTACATTCAACAAAACAATGGGGCCAACGTTCAAGAAAATTAAATTGCTAATCCCATAAATATTTTAATTGAGGCAAGTGGAGAATGCAAAAAAAATCATCTACAATGGAATTTAACTGCTCAAATGTAGGTGCATAAATGCTCATGTAATCATCAATTATTTGTCGTACAAGATATTTACGGTGGTTGAAATTTTTGTTTTTGGGGAGTTTTGTCAGTTTGGAGCAAACAAATCCAGTCCACGTTTAAAGAACATTCATTTGGCTCAAATCTCCATTAACCTTATTTAAACCATACTATTTTTCTTCTGTTTTACTGATTTTGATGAATTAATAATAAACTTTTATTCAGTTCAGCGAGTAAATTGATCGTTTTTGTTCTCTCCTCTATAATAAAATTGATAATCCAATCTATATATTGGATTTAATTGAATTTAAAATAATTTTAAACTGATGTATTGCAATTATTTTTTAAATTTTTTTTATTAAATACAATTTAAACTCATAATCATATTTTTCCCACTTCAATATTAGCGAGATTTAAAACTCAAACCTTCTTAGTTTCACCTAGTAGACTTATACTAATTTAAGCTGTCACGTTTAAAGAAAATAATAAATAAAATCTTAACCCTGTAAGTATTGGAATTTGATTATATCTGGGCAGGGTTTCATAGTCTCCAGATGATGATAAAAGCTTTATTTTGATCACCAAAAAATAGCGAGGCATATCAGTTGCCACCAATTATGAGGGGATGTCTACCGCAAGCTCCAAGCGAGGCCATTTGCATTCAATTTGCACAAGAAAAAGAACTTGATATGGGAACGTAACCTTGCACTGATGCAGATAAGTTTGGAGATTCTGAAGAGTCAATCTATTTATTTCATCCTATCCTTTAGTCTCAAATTGCAGATCAAGTTGCGGAAATAAAAGTACATGATTCTGAGAGGAAAATCCTACTTCATTATTCTGAAAAAACAGCACGTTTGGATTCCCAATTTTGGGAAGTTGAAGTGGAAAGAAAGCTTGTGAGTTGTGACTGTTCTTTTTGCTAGTAGGAATTGTAATGAGACGGGTTAGAGATTATATTATTTAATTTTATACTTGTCCCATACTTAATTTATATAATTCGAGTTTGTAACAGAGAATTTTTATAAATATCTTATATCTGTAAATTTTTAAATTTTTTTAAAATATTATTTAATTTGAACCAATTTAATTTTGTAAAATATTTTTTTACTTTGCATAATCATAATATACCAAAAAAAAAAAAAATATTTCCAATGAATTATTTTAAATTTTTAAATTTTTTCTATAAAAATTTTAAATTATGATAATCAAGAAATTTTATAAAGAAGAAATACCAAAATCATAAAATTTTTCTAAGCAAACTTTTTTATTTTTTTAACTTAGAGTTTTATGTGACGATAAGTAAGATTTAATAAATAATTAAATTAGTGGAACACTTAGCAAGAGGCCAAATGCAACCAGATAAGTTTCATCGTTCTTCGATTTAATTTCTTATATGATACTAATTAAATCGATTTAATTAAAAAATTAGTGTTTATATTTTATCTACAATAAAGAAGGAGAATTTCTTTTCATTTTAATAATCAAGAACAAATTTTAACTATTAAGGGAACAAAGAACAAAGGCTATTATTAGGGTTTTTTTTAATGTTGTATTTTTAAATCGGGTTTTTGGGTTGAGTTCGGGGAAACTAATCCATCCCCGTCCCCAACCTAAGTTTTGATTCGAAGATGAATTGATTTTTTCATACCCACCTCGTCCCCCAAAAAAGAGAAAAATGTAACTAAAAAATTTTCCCATTCGAGGTGGGTCTCTGTGGTGCCTTAAACTCGTGAAAAATTCTACCACTCATATTTGCTAGCTTATTGGTCAAGACCCTAGTACATTCCATTACCAAAGTTAATAAGAAGCAAAATTGGAAGAATTTGTAAGATTTCGTATTTGAAGCTGTTAGGGCTTTTAGTGTGCACTCTAAAACGTTTTTGAGTGGGTAAGGAAGACTTCATCCATAAGTAAAGAAAGAATAAGAAACATCACAATAAAGACATAAAACAATCGCACAAGTTAAGATTTACATGGTTTAGCAATAAATACCTATATCTACGGTGGATCACAGATCCTAACCTTTTTTATTCACAGTTCACAAAAAACACAGATCACAAAGATCTCATACAGGAGATAATCAAATAATACAATCCATAGATGAGCTCTCATAGATCTATCAGTACTTTCTGGATCACTTAGGTCTCAAGCACTATTATAACACTCTTTTACAAATTTAGCACTCAAGGCTCTCTATTCTCTCTTGGAATTTCTCTAATGCTTGATTAATTCTAAAGGCTTATAAAAATTTATATAGTATTTATAATATCCCTATAAACCCTATTTTTAATTGGAATAAGAGTCCAATACGTGTAGGAATCTAAAACTTACTTAAAGAAGTTAAATTGAACTAAAAATATAAAATTTCCAAAATTGGGTGCCACAGCGCTGGTGCAATCTCATATCGGTGTTGCAGCATTATATTTCCAGCATCAAAGTGCTCAGGGTCTGACTTTAGTGCTACAATGCTCACATCTAAGAATGTCTTCACTTGTGATTTCACGCCCCTCATTTTCAACCCTCTACTTCACTCCATTTCTCGTACGTCCAACGCGTATTCAATCTCATGTTGACTCCTCAATGATTTTCAACTCAAAATCATGCTCAAACATAATTATAAATCACTAAATTCTAACAAACCCATCCTTAATTAAAAATCTCTCTTCAAGAAGCTTTTCAAAATCTATCCACATTAGTACCCTCTCACTTAATGTTAACTTCAGTTAAGTCTTTATCTAGGCTTAACTCTTCTTGGGCTCATAATTTTAGTCTCTAAAGATATGAATAGATCTTCTTTTGGGTAGCCTTCGTATTGCAATCTCTCATATTCTTTTTGACACCATGACTATAATCCCACAGTAGCTAAAATTTATTTTTGCCAGCAACACCCTTATCATACACTTTACTTCGACCTCTATCACCATGGTGAGTAAAATCTCCAACACTGCCTTGTAGCCTGTATTTTCTCAATAACCCATGTTGAGCCATTTACAACATTTCTTTCAAGCACATATAGTCCCTTATACTTCTTAACCTTGATTATTACCATAGATCCTTCCATTACTTTTAGTATTCTTTTTTCTCCCTTGAATGAATACCCCTCTTGATCTAGCATTCTTAGAGATATCAAGTTCATCCTAATGCTAGAAACGTCCCTTACACTAAGTTACTCCTTAATCTTTTCATCATGTATCTTTATCCTTACATCACAATCTCCATAACTTCACTAGTAATATTATTACCCATTAGTATTTACCGTTAATGGATTTGTAATTTGTAAATAAAGAAATATCAAGATACATATGAAAATTACAACTAGAATCTAGTATTCAGTCTCCAACATACTTCTTATCAGTAGCTATTAAGGATTCTGCAAATTTTGTAGTCCTCCTCACAGACTATTGTAACATCTCCACCTTTCTTTTTTTCTGGACAATATCTTATCAAGTGTCATTCTTTCTTGCAAGGATAACACTTCTTGAATTTACTCTTTAATTGATTATTTTTTCTATCTCTTTTTATTTCAACAAAACTTGTTGCACTACCAAACTCATATCTTTTTTTTCAATTCTTTTAAGTTCAATAATACTTTAATATCACTCATTATTAAAGTCTCTCTGCCATATATGAGTTTATCCTTGAAGTGGTCATAACTTGTAGGTAACAATACAATAAAATAATGGTCTTATCTTCATCTTTACTCTTAATATCTATAGTCCCATGATCTATAATTATCTTATTGAAGGTGTTAATGTGATCGTTAATTGAAGTCCCTTAATCCATAGACAGTTGATAAATATTTTTCTTGACATACAGACAATTAGTCAAGGACTTTATTTTGTAGAAGGTGTTAAATTTTTTCCAAAGACTAATTGCTATCTGCTCTCCAGCAACTTCAATCAGTACTTCATTACTCAATGGTATCATAGGCCTTTTTCTAAATGGTTTCTCTGTCTAACTCGGACCCAGAGGTCACAGGTCTCTTCTCTTTGCTAGTTGTTGCTATAGTTTACTCAATGGCTGAATCTAACCCTTAACTCACTAATAGAGTCATAACTTTCATCATCTGTTTGCCATGGATGAATAACTTATATTCTTGATGTACCACAAAGGTATTATCCCTAATCTTGGCTCTGATACCACTAGTTAGGGTTTTAGCGTACACTTTAAAAACCTTCTAAATGCATGTGTAAGAATTCACTCACATGTAAAGTAAGAATAAGAAAGATTACAATAAAGAGATAAAACAATTACATAATCATTCAAGACAAGATTTATGTGGTTCAACAATAAATGTTTACAATGAATCATGAGATCCTAGTCTTTTTTATTCGCAGTTCACAAAGATCTCTCATAAGAGATAATCAAATAATACAATCATTAGATGAGCTCTCAAAGATCTATAGTTCTTTCTTGATCACTTAGATCTCAAGCACTCATATAACACTCTCTTACACATTTAGTACTCAAGGCTCTTTAGCTCTCTATTCTCTCTCTTATAGTTTCTCTAATGCTTAATTAATTTTAAAGGGTTATAAGAGTTTATATAGCATTTAAAATGTCCCTAAACACTCTATTTATAGTTGAAATAAGAATCTATACGTATAGGAGTTCAAAACCCACTAAAAAAAATTAATCCAATCTAAAACAAAAGTTTTTCAAAATTGGGCTCCTCAATGCTGTCTTTTAGAGCTACAACACTAGTTTGATCACTATGACATTACATTTTCAGAGTCACAATGCTGAAGGTTTTGACTTCAATGCTACAGCGCTAAGAAGTCAGCTCTGCGCACTCATACCTCTCTTCATTTCTAATTCTCCACTTCACTCACTTTCTCGTACCTTTAAAGTGTATTCAATCTCGCATTGACTCCTTATTAGTTTTCAGCTCAAAATTATACTCAAATATAATTTTAAATCACCAAATAGAAGTCAATTCTAAATATTGGTTAACAATCGAATATGGATTATCGATTCTATAGAAAAAAAACAAACAAACAAACAAACAAACAAATTTTTTATCTTGTTTACTTCCCAATATATAATATATTTGACTAACAAATCAGCAATAGTCGAATTCAAGTTTAACGCATATTACTCATCTAAAAAAAAATTTTAAAAGGGAAAATTATTACTATCTTTCTAAATTTTTTTAAAAATACTTTTTTTCAAATTATCCATCATCTAAAAATTAATTAATATATATAAAAAATAAAGGGTAATGATCGTTTTTTTAAAAAAGAAAAAATTATTTACATAGGTGATAAACTAATAGTTGTATTCTCTTTGTTTCTTTCTTTTAATAAATTATCTCGTTAGTCGAATTTACCGTTAAAAAAAATTAGTAAGCAGTCATGTGCTCGCAATCAAATTATTTCATGGTATTTGGTAATGGAAAGAAAATTAATTGTTGAAAAAAAAAAGTTCTTGTCAAAAAGGTTGATTGTTAATTAACATGTGGAATCATATATGCATATATCATATAAAATGTGAACATGCAACTTGATCATATAGGAAAAAGTTTGAGAGATTGGACAACATTAATTGTTGTAGCCCGCAATGGTAATAGCCAATAATGCCGAAACTATGAAAATAAGAAAAGACAAAAAAGTGTTAAGATAGTTTTCCCAAGAAAGTCCGGACAAAATGGGAACACATGAAAAATATTTTCGAAAAGGGGCTAGGACCCTATACTTTAAGCTATATCAATATCGACATTCAATAATGCTCGTGGATATGTCATCTATTGCCTTTCCTTTGTTTGCTATGGAGAGAAGGGGAAAATTACTACCAAATATTATCTATTTGATGCTATTTTTGTGTAGTGTAGTATAAGTGAAAAACGTCAGAATGGCAAATCCCTTCCATCTCTTTTAAGTTTTTCTCCTCATGAAATGTTGAGTTCGACTACTTTATTTTATCTTTTTTTTTTTTTCACAGATGACAAAATTGTGCATTGAGTAATTTGTATATTTACTCGAATGATATTATTATTCTGTATCATTATGTAAAAAAATTTGGGAAAAGTATATATTTCCTCCAAAATGAAAAAAAAGTGATTTATTTTTATTTGATATTTTAACTTAATTTTTTTAAGTTAATAATTATTTTACCTTCTTTTATTCTCTGCAGCTATATTAAAAAGAACATAAAATAAAACTCAAAGCACTTAAAAAAGTCTTAACAGTTTAATATTCAATTAAATCCTCTTTTTTTAGGATTGAATGTACCCTAAAGTCCCATATTTAATAATTCTAAAACTCTTTCTTTTATATAAAAAATTGTCGAAATAGGAAAGAATACTATTTCAAGACTCAAGCTAACGGCTATTATTGTGAACTTATCTCAATCCATCAATGGCATGGCCTCAGAGAATTATATGTATTTTGCCTTGATTACAAGTTGTATTCTTAATTCACTTCTCCATGATGCCATCGTTCAACTTTCTGTTTCAGTATTACAACAATTTTTTTTTTAAAAACAAAGTTGCATATCGGTACAAACAATGCATGTATCATACCCTTTATCGCTGGCTTTGGTTGTAGTCCAATAATTCAAATAATGTCTTTCTCTAAAATCATCAAAATTAAGCTTCGATATGGCTCGATTAAAACTTTTGTCCACCTTATGTGAGAGGACCACAAGGATAGCAATAGTATTTGGTGTCCCTCTTTCACAAGATAAACATATCCATTTTCTCAATGCTCTGGTTTCCATATGGATCCATTTTCAGTGTATGTGGATCAACCAGACCATATCTCTTTTCCACCAAGACTGGATTTTTCGGATACCAATATCCAATAATTGAAGAAATTGTGTCCCACAATTTCCTTCAAATTTGGGGCACATTACCCTACATATGAAGGTTAAGGACCCTTTTCTCAGCACCCACACCATCTCATTCTCACATCAACTCAAGTTCCATTATTATCATGGAATCTTTCTCATGTTCAAAACCCTTTCGCCATGGCCTTGCTACCATTATTATCACTCTATTTTACTTATGTACTACAGCAATATGCTTGCCAGCAAGGTTGTTAATGCAACAACCGCAAATGAAGTCCAATAACAGTACTGATTTTATTAAAACTTCATGTGGGGTAACGTTGTATCCTGATTTATGTTACAAGACACTCTCATCTTATGCCAGCACTATACAAACAAGCCCTAGGGAATTGGCCAATGCCGCTATCTCTGTGAGCCTAAACGAAGCAAAATCTACATCAGCATTGGTGTTGAAACTATCAAAAGGGCACGAATTGCAGCCAAGAGAAGCCGGTGCCGTGAAGGATTGTGTGGAGAACATGAGAGACTCAGTAGATGACTTACAGCAATCTTTGCAAGCAATGAAGGATCTAAACGGTCAGGAATTTGAGTTCAAAATGAGTAACGTACAGACGTGGGTGAGTGCTGCTTTAACAAATGAAGATACGTGCATGGACAACTTTGAAGAAAGTGGCATCAATGGGAGAGTTAAGGAGACTATTAGAGGATTTATTGTGAAGGTCTCACAGTTAACTAGCATCGCATTGGCTCTGATAAACAAACTCAGAGAGTAGTCGCTAAAGTTAATATATTCATTGTTCATTTTCAGTGTTTGTGCATACTTTTGTTTTTTTTTTTTAAAATTACCAGTTTAGTATTTGAAGTTTAGTAAAATTATTTAATAAGTCTCTATAATTTTTTAATTATTTTAATTAGTCTTTGTTATTTAAAAAATAGCATTTAAAATGTACTTTTAAATATAATAAAGTAAATTTAATAAAATGTAAGACTATTTATTATGATTAGACTTATCAATTTATTTTTCCGCTATCAAAAAGTGTATTTCAATAAAACAAAATACAAAAGTTAATTAATAATTTGACAAAATTTTAAAGACTAAACTAGCAATTTTCCTTTATTTATTTGCTTTTATTACATTAACAATGTTAGATTTTGTTAAAACCCCCTTTGTGAAACTAAAAGCTAGAAATTTAAAAGCAAAAATGATGATTACTGCCAAGTTGACTACTCCAAAGATGCACTTAATATGCAAAACTCACCTCAACAGCCTATCAGTTGTCATCCAATAGCAGTCCTCTTCTCAACTTTCTCTCAGTCAACCGTTGAACCTGAGCTTAGATCCTAAAGGAACTTCCCAATGGCTCTATCTCAAGGGAGTAAGACAGTAAAAAGTCTTCTTTCCCTTTGAGAAAGTATCTTTTCTATAGTGTATTTTCTCTTACCCATTTTGCATCCTTATCTTCTATCTATCTAATTAGTGAACCTAAATCTTATAGTGGCCGCCGCTAGAAAATCTTAGCAAGATGCTATACACGAGGAGATTTAAGCTCTTGAAAAGAATGGTACCCGGGAACTTTTGGAATTGCCAGAAGGGAAAGGTCCCACTTATGATATGGGAGAGGTACAGGTATCGAACAAACATAAAGTGCATATACAAAGTGAATTTCAAAAGATAGTCAAAGATCTATCATCTGTATATTGAATTCATTTTACTTCAAAATTTAGAAGTTGTATAGATTTTTTAATGTGAAGGACGCACTAAACATTAATTTGAATATCGTCTGTTAATGATAGTCCACCTAAACTTTTATTTTTCCTCGTTCCACGTCTTGCTTGGTGCAAGTTTTCGGCATATGAAAATTGATCTCTATCCTTGCATATATACAGTATAGGGTTTGTAGCTTCGTATTCAAGATAATTTGAAATAAGTAAATAAAATATTAAACAATACAATTGAATAAGTAAACGGGAAAAAGAGAATAATCTTTTACTGAACACGTGTACACGTTGTTAAAGTTAGTTAACAACTATTACTGGAATTTTGAGTTTTTGTTAATACAAGGGGCTGATAAATTGCAAAATTTGACAGCTAATTTTAGATAGCACAGTAAACCATTTCGAGTGATTCTTGTTTCTATGAATTCCTTGTAGTTTCAAGGTTGATCTTAGTTTGGCTGCGGCCTCTGACCGTCCGTCTTGTCTCATCTTCTGTAAATCTCTTAATCGATTGGATAAAAATGAACTCTTGTTCGATCGCGAATGTAGGCTATAGCGAACCACGTTAATTCTCTGATTTGAGTTACTCTCCTTTGATCTGTCTTCTGGATTCCATTCATTTGTTTCTTAAAGTCTTGGTAATTTAGGGTTTGAAATCACAACATTAATAAACTACTAAGCTTCGCACTTTCCAGTGAATTACAATCGAAGTGGATAGCTCGTTTTTCAACTTAAATTCTAACGAGTAACGGCTACCACCTGTCTCTTAATAATTAATTTCTTGAGACATCCGACTCAAGTCTCGAGATTAATAATTAGTGTAATAAGAACTCTAACTAGTATGAATCAATTTAAAAGAAAGTTAATTGTTATGAATAAAAAAGAATGATCACATCTAGCTATCTACTGAAACTTGTACTATTGAGCACAATTAAAGTATCTTGATCATAACGGGACAACTATATTAATACTTGAAGATACATATATATCTAATTTAACGATCTTTTTTTGTTGAAATTTTAGTTAATCTTTCACTTATCTTTTATAGTTTTAAAAAGTATTAAAACTAATTATTATTCTTACTGTTCATTATTCAGTTACTGTCTAGTTATTATTATTTCGTTAATTTTAATTTTTTTATAAATTAATAATTTTATTCTTGATAATATATAGTTTAACATTTTTATTTTTAAGTAAATTACAAAAACCCCATACTATTATCATTGTTCTGTTATCATTATTCTGTTAATTTTAATTTTTTTTATGAATTAATAATTATATCCTTGATAATATATAGTTTGACAGTTTTATCCCTAAGTAAATTACCAAAAATCTCATACTGTTATCACTATTTTATTAATTTTAACTTTTTTAATGAATTAAAAATTGTATCCTTAATAATATATAACTTTGTTTATGAATTAATAATTGTATCCTTGATAATATATAGTTTTACTCTTAAATAAATTAAAGAAAAAAGAGAGAGAGAGAGAGCTTAAAAAGAATTGAACCATTGACCTTAAAGATAAAATCACAAATTTTCACTATTAGACTAAGCTAAAACTTACATAATATTTCATAAAGATAAATATATATACCCTATAAATTAATAAGATGAATTGTTAATTCTAAATTAAATAAATTTTGGTACTTGAAAATCATAAATAATAATAAGTGTAAAATATTTTAAATATTGTTTAATTAAAATATGCTTACAAAAATGAATTTTTTTTGGAAACCATTATAAACATCTTTTTATTTTCTAATTATTCTTAAATTAATTGAAAAGAGATAAATAAAATGTATTGGAAATAATGTTAATTATAAAAAATAGTTTTCCGACAAAACTCAAAACTAATTTTTTTTATATGTTGCCATCAATTATCATTTAAAAATATTTTTTTAATATAACATAATTTTTTCTTTATTAACAGCTCATTTGAGAGCATAGAAGAATTTAATACTATTTGTAATATTGTTTTCTTAATTTTTATGAGATGAATATAATTCTCAATATTTATTGTTTAAAGTTTTTTTTTTGGTCAATTCTCACAAGTTATAATTTAAATTTTAAATTCTTCATGAAAATTTATTTTATTATGTAATATTAAACAATAAATATTCACGTATGAGCTAGAAAGTAACTTTATTTTTAGTATTTTTTATTTTTTTAGATTAATTTTAAGAAATTATAAAATAATTCATTTTTATAATAAGTTCATACAACTTAATCTTTAAGTCTTTTTATGTAAATGTGTGCATACTTAATAAAATTTATTATTTATTAAAATATTTTACACTAATTATTCTTTATATTTTTTAGTATCAAAATTTATTTTATTTAGAGTTAACAATTCATTTAATTAATTTATAGGGTATATATATTAGTCTTCATAATATGTAATGTAAACTTTTTTTTTTTGAATCTAAATGTTATGTAAATTATAGTTTAGCCTGGTAGTAACAATAAGTGGTTTTATTTTTTAGGTCAAGAGTTCAATTCTTTGTAAACTCTGTTTTTTTTTTTTTTTTGCTATAATTTATTTAAAAACAAAATTATCAAGCTCTATATTATTAAAGATAAAATTATCAATTCATTAAAAAAGATAAAATTAACATTTTTTTGCTATAATTTATTTAGAAGCAAAATTGTCAAGTTATATATTATGAAAGATAAAATTATCAATTCATCAAAAAAGTTAAAATTAACAAAATAATAATAATGGTGTAATGATAGAAGAGTTTTTATACTTTTAAAAATCATAAAGAGGTAAGTAGAGATTAACTAAAACTTTAAGGGAAAAATGATGTTTTCTCTTTTCCCATCATTTAAAGGACCTGCTTGAGGTTGTTGGATCATAAACTTGATCCATTATGGGAGCCTAAACTCAAAATCAATCAAATTGGAGTCCAAGTCCATAATCAAGGTCCAAAACTACTAACCTTCTACCTAGAATCTTCTAGGGTGTGGTAATTAAGTATGTGAATAATTTGGAAGGATGGAGAAGAATGAAGAAGAATGAGGTGTATGGTTATTGTAATTTTGGATTAGTTTATTTGTGTGGTGTAGGATTGTTCTTAAGTAGTATAAATACCCCTCCCCATTTTAGTTTAAGCATCAAGAAAAATTAAGAGCTTCAGCTTCTAAGTGAGTGAAGAAGCAAACTCTAATAAAGAGTGAGTTGTAGTATCTTGTTTTTGAGTGAGAGTGCTCTTGTAATATTTGTTTGAGTTTAAATAAAAGTTGTTTGTGTGAGTGTTTCATTTCCAACAAAGTGGTATCAGAGCAAGTTGGAAAGTATACACTATTGCATATCAAATCGAAGGTCTCGACGAGAGGAATCCGACGCCACCAAAATCTCCCCAATCTGAGTTCGGACGCGCCTCCACACGCCGTCGAAAAACTGTTGCCAGAAAATTGAGTTGACTCATCGAGTTAAGCCGAGTTGACTGAGTCGTAAGCTTGTTAACCGAGCCCGTTGATCGAGCCGTCCAAGCGAGTTGATTGAGCCGTCAAATTCATTGACCGTTGACCAGGTTAGGGTTGACTTTGACCGTTGACCGAAAAATTAAAAATTTTGACCAGGTCCCTCCCAAGGTTTTTCGGCGTTCCGGATTCATCCGTGCAATCGAATTTTGTAAATTCTTATTATATTGAGAGATATGGCAAATGGTATGGCACCATTCCAAGTTCCGACACTCAACAACAACAACTACGACAATTGGAGTATCAAAATGAAGGCACTTCTTGGATCACAAGATGTGTGGGATATCATAGAGAAAGGCTATAACGAGCCTGCGGATGATGCTGCTTTTGCTGCTCTTACACCAGATCAAAAAACAACTTTGAAGGATTCAAGAAAGAGAGACAAGAAGGCTCTCTATCTCATCTATCAAGCATTAGATGATGATGGCTTTGAAAATATTTCGAGTGCAAGCTCTAGCAAGGAAGCGTGGGAGAAGCTGCAAACCTCTTACAAAGGATCTGAGCAAGTGAAGAAGGTCCGTCTCCAAACATTAAGAGGTGAATTCGAATCCTTACACATGAAAGTATCTGAGTCTATTTCAGATTATTTCTCAAGAGTAGTAGCTGTTTCTAATCAATTAAAAAGAAATGGTGAAAAGTTAGAAGATGTGAGGATAATAAAAGATACTCCGTCCGTTGGATCCCAAATTTGAGCACATCGTCGTGACGATTGAAGAAACTAAAGATTTGGAAGAAATGACGATCGAGCAACTCCAAGGATCATTGCAAGCATACGAAGAGAAGCATAAGAAGAAGCATGGGTTTACTGAGCAACTCCTCAAGCTACAACTCAAGGATATGCATGAAAGCCAAAGCAATGATAGAAACCAACGTGGTCGAGGCAGAGGTAGAGGCCGTGGACGAGGTGGAAGTCGCGGTCATGGACGAGGCTGGAATTACAACAACAACAATTCCAACAACTATAAGAAAGGAGAAAGCTCAACACGAGGCCGTGGAAAAACCAATCCGAACTCAAGGTATGAAAAATCTCAAGTTCGATGTTATAATTGTCAGAAGTTTGGGCATTATGCTTTAGAATATAGAGCTCCCAACAACAAAATTGAGGAGAAGGCCCACTACATAGAGGAGAAGACAGATGGCAAAGAAACTCTTCTTCTAGCACGAAAGGAAACTGATGGTGGCCAAGCAAATTCCTGGTATCTTGACAGTGGTGCAAGCAATCACATGTGTGGAAGGAAAGACATGTTCGTGGAGCTAGACGAGTCAGTAAGCGGAAATGTTTCGTTTGGAGATGATTCCACAATAGCAGTGAAAGGGAGAGGTAACATCCTTATTCGTTTGAAAGATGGGAGACATCAGTTTATTTCCAATGTCTACTATGTGCCCAATATGAAAAGTAACATCTTGAGTTTAGGGCAACTGTTAGAGAAAGGTTATGATATTCATATGAAGGATTATAATCATTCTATAAAAGATGATAAGAATAACTTCATTGCTAAAGTGCCGATGTCAAAGAATAGAATGTTCTTGATCAACATACAAAACGATGTTGCAAAGTGCCTGAAAGCTTGCTACAAAGATGCATCATGGCTTTGGCATCTTCGATTTGGGCATCTCAATTTTGGAGGTCTAGAGCTGCTATCTAAGAAGGAGATGGTGAAGGGACTACCTCGCATCAACCATCCTGACCAGCTTTGTGAAGGGTGTCTAGTCGGGAAACAATTCAGGAAAAGCTTTCCAAAGGAGTCAAAGACAAGAGCCAAGAAACCACTCGAGCTCATCCATACCGATGTGTGTGGACCGATCAAGCCAAGCTCTCTCGGTAACAGTAACTATTTTCTTCTCTTCATTGATGATTTTTCAAGAAAAACCTGGGTATATTTCTTGAAACAGAAGTCAGAAGTTTTTGAAGTCTTCAAGAAGTTCAAAGCAGCAGTGGAGAGAGAAAGTGGTAGAAAGATCAAAGCCATGAGATCCGACCGAGGTGGAGAATTTACTTCCAGGGAGTTTTAAGAGTTCTGTGAAGCAAATGGAATTCGTCGACCAATGACAGTTCCTAGATCCCCCCAACAAAATGGCGTGGCAGAAAGAAAGAATAGAACAATCCTCGACATGGCACGAAGCATGCTCAAAAGCAAGAAACTACCCAAGGAATTTTGGGCGGAAACAGTAGCGTGTGCAGTCTACTTGTCAAACCGATCTCCAACAAGAAGTGTATGGGGAAAGACACCGCAAGAGGCATGGAGTGGAAGAAAGCCTGGCATTTCCCACCTGAGAATCTTTGGAAGTATAGCCCATGTTCATGTACCGGACGAGAGAAGAACGAAGCTTGATGATAAAAGTGAGAGTTTTATCTTCATCGGCTATGATGCTAATTCGAAGGGCTACAAGTTGTACAATCCAGACAATAAGAAGATTGTGATTAGTCGAGATGTGGTCTTCAACGAAGAAGAAGAATGGGATTTTAACTCTCATGCAGGTGACTTCAATTTCTTTCCTCAGTTTGAAGAAGATGAGCAGACAATGAGGGAGCAACTAGGACCTCAACAAGAACTTGAAACTCCACCCACTTCACCAACATCAACCACTCAAAGAGACTCATCACCTTCGTCATCGTCAAGTGGGAGTCAAAGTGAAAGAGTTGTGCAACGTACAAGAAGCCTTAGAGATCTCTATGAGGTAATTGAACGACAAGATAATCTTACATTATTTTTTCTGTTTGTCGATTGTGAACCAGTGAGCTTTCAAGAAGCAGTACGAGAGAAGAAGTGGAGAAATGCGATGGACGAAGAAATTAAGGCCATCGAGAAGAATGACACATGGGAACTCACCTCACTTCCCAAAGGACATAAGGCGATAGGTGTCAAATGGGTGTATGTTTACGCTCAAAATATAATGCGGCTATCGCAGTATAGATTGAGGTGTCGATCCCACGAGGAAGCTCTTGGCAAAATAGGTTAGTGAAGTAAAATATTAAAGCAGTAGCAAAGGGTTAATTGATTTAAACGGATGAGATAGAATTGTCTATGAATTGAGAAAAATGTCTTATGATGATTTAAGCAAGGCTTTGAGAATCACAATTATGCTTTATAAATCTACTCTATACTTTGATTCGATATTTATAACTCAACTGAAAGTTTCACATCCCAAACAATCAATCGGAAGGTATGTAATATATAGCACATTTGATAACACATGTATTTGATTTAGTTAAACTCTTTGCAAACATTAACACACATCATGTTATTTATACAAGTTATCTAAGATCGACAATATATCATTTTGACAATATTGCAGTAAAAGATTAACTTGAATATCAAACATTTATTGCCCTTACATGTTATCCAAGATCGACAATATATCAAATTGACAATACTGCAGTAAAAGATTAACATATAAAACAATGTAACCAGTAACAATTATAAATCAACATGAATCACATAAGAAAAGCATGACTGAACATATATGAGATATGAGAATTATAACCTCTAGATTATAGAAAATAAAATAGATAAGAGTTTAATCAAAACCAAACTTACAACATTTATAGCTCTTGACACCGAATCAAAGCATGGAAGTAGATTTACTACACATAAAAGTTCATCTCTTAGCCTTGCTAGGAACTCTAGCCTAAATTACAATACATGTTAATGAGAATAAAATAAGAGAGAATTATCTATTAAAAATGTCCTAAGGGTCTCCTTATATAGGCAATGAATGGTCATATGTCATGGATGACATCAATCTTCAATAATTTTAAGCCAATAACTTGTGTATCCACTTGCAGCATATTTTTTATAATGTAAATGATCAATTTAGCTTCTGTAGCCGACATAAAAGTTGTAGAATTTTGACTTTTCTTTCCATAGGCACTAATTTCATGCAAATTGGATGAGTATCCAATGAGATATGAGCAAAATTCCAAAGGTACATCAGAATTCGGCCAACAACCATTTTACCCACTTGCAATGCGATTTGGTCCATGATAACGGCTGATTTGGACTTTACCATAAACATACGAGTTATTGATAGTTAAGTTAGCAATTCACAGCTTCAAGAATTATACCAATTGAGTACGTATTTTGGGAGATACAGTCCAAATACGTGAGTTGGGTCAAGCTGGGTAAGAGTTATAGTCCGATTCTGTTGTATCTCAATTTTTGGCCCATAACATGTTGGATTTAGCTTTTCCACTATTCTTCAAATTTGTGTAAGATTGAGTCATGTTGCACCAGGTTCAAGAATTTCTTCATTTCGATTTCTACATTGAGAGTTATGTCTAATTTACCTAAACCTGTCCAAATAACATTCATTAATCATAATTTAAGGAGAACACTTTATTTCAAGCTAAAAATACAGAAAATACTAAAATTAGTGACATTAAATGGTGATTAAATCTTTTAACAACATGCATTTTCATGTGTTCATCACAGCCCCCAACCAGCTTATTGCTAGTCTCTAGCAATTCAAGCGTAAATAGAATATGCAAAACTACCTAAGCATTTCAATCAAAACGTCAGTTCGAGATCACTGTTGCTATCATGGTTTTTTCAATTACAACTTCCATAATTTGTGTGTGTGTGAACTAAGCCATAACCATCTAACCACAAACCACAATAGATATAGCCTTGAGAATTTCTCCAAGTAAAAGCCTCAACTCCATATCCTCACAGGTGTATGACTGTTTAAAATGTTAGGACTTCTCTTATGGAGTTGGAAAACAGTTAAGCACTCAAGAAAAAGTCAATTTTAAGGACAAACATATAAACTAACATTGATCCGAAGATAGGAAAATTATTTGTTTAAAAATCAATTATTCATATCATACGCCAACTTTAGAACTTTAATTGGCTTGTGAGAATAATACAATTATAACTTGGTGAGAAAACTGTTTTACAAGATATTTGTCTTCTAAAATTGAATGAAGACTTTATTAAACTGAATTGCTTCTTTTTTTTTTTTTCTTGTTTTTGGTATTTTTGTGTTTTTTTTTTTTTTTTGTTTTTTTTGAAGAATATAAGGAAGCATTACAAAGGTTTCTCACCAAATTATATTATGCACAAATGCAACCAACTTATCCCTTAACTCAAATAATATCATTCTAAACAAAAATTAACCAATTCAAATGATCAATGAAGGTTTATAAGCTGTTTTCTCATCCTTTCCACTTACTCACAAAAGATATGTGAGATTAGAAAAATATATACTTAAACATGGAAATTCTCTTGGCTATATAAATTGAATCATCCATCTTACCACAAGGCTTAGCATTGTGCTCAAAAATATTTTGGAAGTCATTCTTTAGTAACCTAAATAGAAACAGTGACTCAACCTAAACAATTCTGAAATCATAGTTAGGCAGAAAAGCAAATTCCTTTATACAAGAATTACCAAGACTACAAGCAGTAAACGACAATGCATGAAATATAAAACAAAATAACAAAAAGTTAGTTAAAATGCATTTCAAAAGTTAGTACTAAAACTCTTTACTCTGCCATTCTAATTTGACCTAGAATGCGTCTCAAGAGTTCAAGAATGAACTCTTTACTCTGCCATTTTAATCAAATGTCGGACCACAAATTTTTTTTTTTTGGCAAAATGCAACGTATGTCTACTATCCTCTCCCCAAACCAGATGAAACATTGTCCTCAATGTTTAAATAGAAAGAGATAAAGTATAGGAGACATTACCTGAAACACCAGTTATTTGAAAGAAACAAACCTAAGAGACACTTAAGCAAATATAAACTAAAATGATGGTGCTGATAAATAAATAAATAAAAAGAAAAATTTACAAACGAAGTGTCAGATCTAATTTTCGCTTGTTAAGGCCCACTGACCAATCGATCCGAGTTATTGCTGGGTTAGGTTCGTAGGTAACTGCCTGTAATTTGTTAATCAATTCATCCGCCTCAGTAGCAGAAACCAGGATCTGTCGTGCCGAATGTGAAATAAAATTCTGTTCCACAGCTTGATCAAGAAAACAAAGTAAGCAATCAAAATAGTTATTAACATCCAACAAACCTATGGGTTTTCGGTGGATATTCAGTTGGGCCCAAGAGACAATTTGAAAAATTTCTTCCAAGGTACCAAAACCACCTGGTAAAGCAATAAAAGCGTCTGCATTGCAAAGCATTCTGGCTATACGTTCATGCATGGATGAGACTCGTAATTCTTCCCCTATTGTTTTCCCGGTTAGGTTTCCCACGGCCAAAGCTGTAGGAATAATACCTAAAACTTGACTTCCTCCTAAATGTGCAGTTGTTGACACACACCCCATTAGCCCAAGGCTACCTCCTCCATAAATCAAATGAATTTTTCTTGCAACTAATGTTTTTCCTAGATTGTTTGCTGCTTCTACGAACACTTTACTCTCCCCAGGACTAGATCCATAAAATACACATATATTTCGAAATTGTCGAACTTGGGTTTCCTCCATATCTACTCTCACCTTTATCTCAATATATGAAAATGAAGAAACTAAGGTGCTGTATTTATAGAGTACCAAATGATAACAATGATTATGGTAACCCGACAGTTTGTCAAAAGAGAGTTAAAAATAAAACACAAAAAATTTAAACATAATAACCCACATGCATTATTAAACAAAAAGATTTGAATTTAAGACATCTACATGAGTAGCCCTACTATTCATAAAGTAAAGTTTGAAATTAAAACACATGTATTTACAAGTAGTTGTGATTGTGGCTCACATCTTCCTCTGGTTTTACGTCCAGTAACGGCTTAAACGCCCTCTATGGGTCGGGGATAGGCTTCCCATCCAATTTTCTTATAAATTGGCAAACAGGGTCTTTTAGAGTCAGATTCCCGAGACTATACCGTTGATGTTCATTTTTGAATTTGTTCCATAAATCGAGAAGTTCACGTTGCATGAGCCCACAGGGATGCGTCTCAAGAGTCAATAGGATATCATCCAAAGACTCCTTACTCAGTCCATCCTTAATGAACTGAATCTTGTCTTCTCGATTTCTAGATACGAATCCTAAAGAACGACAACTCCGATTACAATTCCATCGAGCATATTTATGACAGACTTGTAACCTTTTTGCTCGTTGCCTTTTGGCATAAGAGCTTCTTCCAAGACCAGGCATATGAGAAATAAAATCATTTTCAAACTCACCAGACAACCGAACCTTGGCTTCAATTAACCAACGAAGGTCCACAAGGATATTACCCAACATCAATAGCCTTAGTCTTTCACACCGTGCTTTGTAAATCTTAAGTAGAGCATTTTGAGGAAATGAAGGAAAACGTTTTTTAAGGTTGGCAAGAATGCGATCCATTTTGAAAGAAAGAAAAGAGATGAATGCACAGTTTGAGGGATAGTTTTTAGGGAACTGAGAAACCGACTTTAATAGTCACGGAGTACCGTATCCGCCACTTCACCGGGAAATAAAATCACACTGAAGAAAAAATAAAAAGAAGAAAATAAAGTAAAATAAAATGTGCAAGAAAATAAAAGCAAAAATAGAAAGTCAAAAGGTAAAATATAGACAAAATATAAAATATGGTACAGATAGATTGAACCTGATCAATCACGATAGACAGGATCCATAAGAGGGATCTCGCCTAGGTACATAGAGTCGTTTACCTTTTTCACGTAGCTTTTTAGCCGCTGTCCATTCACTTTGAAAATCTGTCCATCAGTGAGGTCCTCTATTTCAACAGCAACATTAGGAAAAACATGTCTTACCATAAATGGATCAGTCCATCGAGATCTCAACTTTCCAGGGTGTAAATGCAATCGAGAATCATAAAGATAGACCCGTTGATTTGGCTTAATGTGTTTCCTTGAGATCTGTTTATCATGAGCTACTTTTATTTTAGCTTTGTAAATTCTGGAGTTGTCATATGCGTCATTTCGTAACTTTTCTATTTCTGACAATTGTAACTTTCTCTGGAGACCTGCAGCATTCAAAGCTTTAAGAGAACGGTTACAGAAATGTGTTCCTTGGTTACTAATGATGACACGTGGTGTCCCAAGGTTTGATGGTTTTGGTTTCTCCCTCTCTCGTGGCAACTTTTCAATGCCTGGTTTCCAAAATCGAATCCCTTTATCCTGTGAGTCAAAAATACTAAACATATCAGTTGTTTCATCAGGATAATACAATTCTTCAATATCAAAATCAAAGAGATTTTCTAAATAATTAGAGCCATGATTTTTATAAGCTTCCTCCGCTCTAAGTGTGTCTATCATATATGAATGATAGCATTCGTCTTCTTCTCGTGATTGCTTATCAATATGAAAAATGTTCACCTCAAGAGTCATATTCCCAAAAGATAATTTCATTAGACCATTTCTGCAATCAATAAGAGCATTAGCAGTGGCAAGAAAAGGTCTCCCCAAAATAAGAGGGATTTTTGACTCCATGTTAACAACAAAATGAGTATCTAAAACAAGAAAATCAACAGGGTAGTAAAATTTATCAATTTGCAACAAAACATCTTCTAATATTCCTCGTGGTTTCTTGATTGATCGGTCAGCTAATTGTAGGACTACAGATGTTGGTTTAATCTCACAAAGTCCCAATTGCAAGTAAATAGAATAAGGCATTAAATTTACACTTGCTCCTAAGTCCAATAAAGCTTGACCAAACTCACGTGTCCCAATTTGGCAGGAGATTGTGGGACATCCTGGGTCTTTATACTTGGGTGGTGTCTTTTGTTCAATCACTGCACTTACCTGTTCTGCCAAAAATGCAGTTTTCTTCACATGGTGTTTTCTTTTGATAGTGCATAAATCCTTGATGACTTTGGCATAAGTTAGAACCTGCTTAATCAAATGTAACAAGGGAAGATTAATTTTAACTTGTTTCAAATGTTCTAAAATCTTACCTTGAATTTCTGAATTTTTTCCAATCGGTCGAAGAGCTTGAGGAAAAGGCACTGGGATTGAAAACTTACTTTCAGGCTCTTTTTCCACTGTGGCCTCTTTTTCAAGGGGGGCGTCTTTACTACTCGTAGATGTGTTAATTTCAGAAGTAAGCTCACTTACAATCTTACCACTTCGAGTAATAATGGCATTGACTTCTTTGAGATTTTGAACATCAGAAGTAGAAGCTTGTGCTATGAATTGTCCCTTTGGATTGGATTGAGGTTGAGATGGAAACTTACCTCGCTCTTGTACAGTTAAGGCACTGGTCAACTTTGTGATTTGACTCTTGATTTCTTTGTTTTCGTCCACCACTTGTGCAAGAATTGTTTCAAATTTTTGATTAGTCTTACTTTGTGCCTCCATAAATGCTTGTAATGTATCCTCTAAAGAACTCTTAGTTGGTCGTGCATTATATTGAGGTGCAACATAAGACTTGGGTGCTTGTTGTTCTTGTTTCCATTGGTTGTTGGCTTGTTGGTCAGATTTCCAACTGAAATTTGGGTGGTTTCTCCAGCTAGGATTATATGTTTCAGAGTAGGGTGAATAAGGCTTCTTGTACATCCCTAGGGCATTACATTGTTCCTCATATATCCCTCTCATCTCACTATACGTGGGGCAATCCTGAGCTAAGTGTTCCGCTCCTCCACAGACAAAACAGACATCGTGTGACTCAACTCTAGCAACCGTGTGGGTGACCCTTCTATCTTTGGTTTTCAAGGCCTCTAACTCCCTAGTTAAGACCTCTAATTGGGCTTTGAGGTTATCCTCTTCCCTAAGATGGAAAACTTCATTGGGTCGTGACCTATTTGTGCTTTCAGTAATGCTAGGTCCAGTCCATATATGGGCTTTTTCGGCTAAGTCATTAAGGAATTCTATGGCTTCCTCAGGATCTTTGTGAAGGAACTCCCCATTACACATCATCTCAACAAATTGGCGCTCTCTAATCGTGAGTCCCTCATAGAAATAACTAACCAAGCGCCAATTTTCATACCCATGGTGAGGGCACAGATTTAGCAACTCTTTAAACCTTTCCCATGTTTGATATAAGGTTTCACTGTCTTTTTGGGAGAAGGAAGAAATTTATCTTTTCAGGCCATTAGTTTTGTATTGTGGGAAGTATTTATTGAAAAATGCTTGGGTCATTTCTGCCCAAGTTCCTATAGACCTCGGCCTCAAAGAGTATAGCCAACTCTTTGCTTTATCTTTCAAAGAAAAAGGGAAAAATTTAAGTCTAACAGTGTCTATGGCTTCAGGTTGGCTATGGAAGGTGGCAATTACCTCTTCAAATTCCCTAACATGTACATAAGGATTTTTACTATCTAGACCATGAAAAGTGGGAAGAAGTTGTATCATTCCAGGTTTAAAATCCGAATGTGGTGTGTTAGGTGGAAATATAATACATGATGGTGTGGCTGTGCGAGTAGGATGCAAGTAATCTTTTAGAGTTCTAACGGGGTTTTCTTCGTGTTGGCTCATTGTGTTAGAATTACAAGATGAACTAGAAGGTGAATTCTTTTCACTTACAAATTGTGGGAGTGGTTCTAGTTCTAGTTCTAGCTCTCTCACAAATCTTCCTCGTTTGTCTCTAGGTCGATGCATACATCCTAAATTTTTTTTTTTTAAAGAAAGAAATGCTTAAGGAAAATTAAGAAGTGGAATAAACACAACAAGAAATAGAAATAAGTTAGATGGTAAGACCAACCATGAAATATAAATACAATAACTAAACAAAAGACTATAAAGTACGAAAAAAAAAGTACAATAAATAAATAATAAAAAGAAAATTCAATAAGTAAATAAATAAAAGGTTAGGCGGTAGAACCGGCCATTAAAATAAAAAGAAAATATAACATATTAACTAAAGAAAATAAAGTGCAATAAATACGTAAAAGAAAATGAAAATAAAGTACAATAAAAAAAAGTGCAATAAATAAATAAAGTACAATAATAAATAAATAAACTAAGTTAGGCGGTAGAACCAGCCACAAAATAAAAAGAAAATACAACAAATTAACTAAAGAAATAAAGTACAATAAATAAATAAAAGAAAGTGAACGAAGTTAGGCGGTAAAACCAGCCATTAAAAAAAAAAAGTGCAATAAATAAACTAAAGAAAATAAAGTGCGATAAATAGATAAAAAAAAAAAACTAATTAGGCGGTAAAACCAGCCATTAAGATAATATAAAATATAACAAATTAACTAAAGAAAACAAAATAAATTAGGTGGTAGAACCAACCATGAATAATAAATAAATTACAACAAAGGAAATAAAACTAAGATTTTGCAAAGAAAAGAAAATATACAAAGTTACCACTTTAGTATTTATAATCGCAACCAACTTTCGCTTAGTGTGCTTCCCCGGCAATGGTGCCAAATTTTTGTTTACGCTCAAAATATAACGCGGTTATCGCAGTATAGATTGAGGTGTCGATCCCACGAGGAAGCTCTTGGCAAAATAGGTTAGTGAAGTAAAATATTAAAGCAGTAGCAAAGGGTTAATTGATTTAAACGGATGAGATAGAATTGTCTATGAATTGAGAAAAATGTCTTATGATGATTTAAGCAAGGCTTTGAGAATCACAATTATGCTTTATAAATCTACTCTATACTTTGATTCGATATTTATAACTCAACTGAAAGTTTCACATCCCAAACAATCAATCGGAAGGTATGTAATATATAGCTGATAAGGGCAAATTTGTCATATATTTTCTCATGTTTTTATTATTGATATTTTATGATTTTATGAGAATAGATGGCTATTTATGTGCATTATTGTTATTTATAGGGACTTGAACGAAATTTAAAGAAAATAGGGACTAAAATGCAAAGTTTTCAAATTATGAGTCCAGCGCCCCCGCGCCACAAGTATTTTCGCCCCAGCGTTGGAATAGTGATCGAAATAAGAAAAACGACCTGATTAAGTCGCGTCTAGCGCTCCAGCACCGAAGAGTCACCGCGCCAGCGACGTTATAGCGCCCCAGCGCTATCAACATACCGCGCCAGCGGTGAAGCCGTTTTCATGCAGCGCCCCAGCGCCAAGATCCCACCGCTCCAGCGGTAATCGCTTCTTCACGCGTCGCCCCAGCGATAGATGCATAGCGCGCCAGCGGTAGTGCGAGTCCTAATCCGACGAGAATTGAGATTTTCAAGCTCAAATCAATCCCTATATAAAGCCACTCGTTCCCAACCTTCAAGAATGAATCCAAGACGACCCAAGAGCACTAAGAATACAGAGCACGAGTCTTGGAGAGCAATAGGAGCTTAATTGAAGCAACTTTAGAGAGAGATACAAGACGTTCTTCGGCATCAAGAGTTCCTAGGCAGCGCAATTAAGAGCAATTCGACGTCTATATCGGTTTGCTAATAATTGTATCATGATTTATAATTATTTTTACTGCTGTTCTCTTGTAGCCATGAGCTAACTTATTTTCTAGGGTTAATATTTGAACTCAATATGTGTGCTTAATTGCCATATCTTTCGAATATTTAATAAACTTAGTCTTTTATTATTTAAATTACTTGTGTTTAATGCTTCAATATATCTGGCCAATATATGGTGAATGAATTGGTAATATTTTGATAAACTCGGAAGAGGAATCAATATATTTAGACCTAGGTAATTTGATGCATGATTGTAGAGTAACATTCAATGTTGCATATGCAAGTTTCAATTTAGGATAGGAATATACCTAATTGGCATGTATGATCAATAAGACCTAATCTTAATGAATCTTAATTTATTACAAGTACCATAGGAATATAGGTATTTGGTAAATTAAGGTATACTTGCATGACCTTGGAAGAGGCTTGTGAATACATTAGTGTCTTGATCAATAATAAAGACTAAGTGAGTTAAATATTAGAGGATTAATCATTAGAAGCATATTGAGGGATAATATTAATCCTAGGTTTTCTCTACGTTGCTATATCTTTAAATCTCATTGCATTGTGTTTTTACTTTTATATTTTCTACATTCATTCTTGGATTTTTATTTTTCTGAATAATTATTAGGAAGACACAATTTTAGTAATTGGTTAAAAAAAGAAAGAATTATCCCTGTGGGTTCGACATCCGACTAATTAGTCTCTTTATTACTTGCATACGATAGTGTATACTTGCACTTAATTTATGATATAGAAATATCGCATCAATAGCACATTTGATAACACATGTATTTGATTTAGTTAAACTCTTTGCAAACATTAACACACATCATGTTATTTATACAAGTTATCTAAGATCGACAATATATCATTTTGACAATATTGCAGTAAAAGATTAACTTGAATATCAAACATTTATTACCCTTACATGTTATCCAAGATCGACAATATATCAAATTGACAATACTGCAGTAAAAGATTAACATATAAAACAATGTAACCAGTAACAATTATAAATCAACATGAATCACATAAGAAAAGCATGACTGAACATATATGAATTATACCAATTAAGTACGTATTTTGGGAGATACGGTCCAAATACGTGAGTTGGGTCAAGCTGGGTAAGAGTTGTAGTCCGATTCTATTGTATCTCAATTTTTGGCCCATAACATGTTGGATTTGGCTTTTCCACTATTCTTCAAATTTGTGTAAGATTGAGTCATGTTGCACCAGGTTCAAGAATTTATTCATTTCGATTTTTACATTGAGAGTTATGTCTAATTTACCTAAACCTGTCCAAATAACATTCATTAATCACAATTTAAGGAGAACACTTTATTTCAAGCTAAAAATACAGAAAATACTAAAATTAGTGACATTAAATGGTGATTGAATCTTTTAACAACATGCATTTTCATGTGTTCATCAGAGTACAAAACAAAGCAAAACGTCAAAGGAGAGATTGAAAGGCACAAGGCGAGGCTAGTTGCTAAAGGCTATAGTCAAAAGGCTGGAATTGACTATGATGAGGTATTTGCTCCTATTGCTCGATTGGAGACTATTAGACTAATCATTTCTTTGGCAGCTCAAAACAAGTGGAAGATACAGCAAATGGATGTAAAGTCTGCCTTCCTAAATGGAGTTCTTGAAGAGGAAGTCTACATTCAGCAACCATCAGGCTACGAAGTCAAAGGCCACGAAGACAAGGTGTTGAAGTTGAAGAAGGCTCTTTACGGGCTAAAACAAGCACCAAGGGCATGGAATAGCCGAATCGACAAGTACTTCCAAGAGAATGGCTTCAACAAATGTCCCTACGAGCACGCTCTATATATCAAGATCAAAGATGAAGATATTTTGATCGTGTGCCTCTACGTGGACGATTTGATCTTCACTGGAAGCAACCCAAGCATGTTCAATGAATTCAAAGAAGTGATGACAAAAGAATTCGAGATGACAGACATGGGGCTCATGGCGTACTACCTTGGCATTGAAGTTAAGCAACAAAAGGATGGAATTTTCATTTCACAAGAAAGCTATGCAAAGGAGATCCTAAAGAAGTTCAAGATGGAGAATTGTAAGTCGATAAGCACACCGACGGAATACGGAATCAAGATGTCCAAACATGAAGAAGGCGAAAGTGTAGATCCAACATTCTTCAAAAGTTTGGTAGGAAGTCTATGCTATTTAACTTGCACGAGGCCCGATATTCTTCACGCAGTTGGATTGGTCAGTCGCTACATAGAATCTCCAACAAACACCCATTTTAAAGCCGCAAAGAGAATTCTTCGCTATTTGAAAGGTACAATTGACTTTGACTTGTTCTATTCAGTTTCTAATGATTACAAGCTTGTTGGATATAGCGATAGTGATTGGGGTGGAGACATAGATAATCGAAGGAGCACTACTGGATTCGTATTTTTCATGGGAGATACTGCTTTCACATGGATGTCAAAGAAACAACCGATTGTCACATTGTCCACTTGTGAAGCGGAATATGTTGCTGCTACCTCATGCGTTTGTTATGCAATTTGGCTTAGAAATCTATTGAAGGAGATAGGCTTGATACAAGAAGAGCCTACCAAGGTTTGTGTCGACAACAACTCAGCCATTGCCTTAGCCAAGAATCCGGTATTCCATGATCGAAGCAAACACATCGATATTCGCTACCACTGTATAAGGGAGTGTGTTGCAAGAAAGGATGTGCAAGTTGAATATGTGAAGTCACAAGATCAAGTTGCCGATATTTTTACCAAACCACTGACAAGCGAAGACTTCATAAGATTAAGGAACTTACTAGGGGTCACAAGATCAAGTTTAAGGGGGGGTGTTGGATCATAAACGTGATCCATTATGGGAGCCTAAACCCAAAATCAATCAAATTAGAGTCCAAGTCCATAATCAAGGTCCAAAACTACTAACCTTCTACCTAGAATCTTCTAGGGTGTGGTAATTAAGCATGTGAATAATTTGGAAGGATGGAGAAGAATGAAGAAGAATGAGGTGTATGGTTATTGTAATTTTGGATTAGTTTATTTGTGTGGTGTAGGATTGTTCTTAAGTAATATAAATACCCCTCCCCATTTTAGTTTAAGCATCAAGAAAAATTAAGAGCTTCTAAGTAAGTGAAGAAACAAACTCTAATAAAGAGTAAATTGTAGTATCTTGTTTTTGAGTGAGAATGCTCTTGTAATATTTGTTTGAGTTTAAATAAAAGTTGTTTGTGTGAGTGTTTCATTTTCAACAGAGGTATATATATAAATATATATATGTCTCAATGATTCATTTCAATTATCTGAACGCAAATCATCATTCCATGAATATTACCAATTATTCCGTGATTAAAAAGCAAACTAGCTTGATCATTAGAATATTATCTACACGTCTCAATAATTTGCACCTTGGAATTTAAGGATCCTCTTCCAAGTTCTAATCACGAATTATTCTTCTAATAATGCCTCCTTTTGCTTGTACTTGTAAGTACTATCATTACATGCATGTTCTGAGAGAAGAATCTCCTATTAATCTGAATTTTTATTTGAGAACAAATAACTGATAGTTAGTAACAAAAAGAAGAAAGATTTTATATTCGACTTCAAATGACCTAAGCATATGGTTTGCCTTCCCAATACGTTAAATAAACGACGCACATTCTATTTTCTCTACCATTATCTTTACTTTCAAATTCCCTCTTAGTCATTACATATCGATAATTTTCGGAAATGAACATTTCATTCAATCTAAACATGATGACTTTGTTACTGATAACAAATTAAGAATTGATCTTATATATCCAACCAAATTTGTTAAGCTAATGTCATTGTCACCATTTTAATGTTAGCTAAGTTTGTTTATTTAGTTGTATCTTCACGGCACAAAAGATATCCACAAACAGCGGCTTCCGTTCAGCAGCGTTTCACGCAATCTTACCGTTTTTTCGTTGAAACGACATGTGCAATGTCTTTCACGATATTTGACTTTCATTAACGGCTGATGTCAAATAACATTTTACACGTGTACCGACCTTATAGGATGGCACATGGCCCTCCATAGACCCTATCTGTCTTTCTTTCTTTCTTCACCCGTTGGCTAACCTAGCCGTCAGCTCAAGCGCGTTCATGGTACCTAAGAATCTCTTACAAATAACATCATATTAATTATTTTTTAAATAATTTTAAAGTCTTTGTTATTTGTTATATATACTGTGCCCCGTTATGAATGTGCCAACTCTTACGTATGTGAATGTGCAAGATCTGATCTACATCATGTGCCATCTCATCTTTCGTGACTAGCTTACAAATCGTCATTATCAATAACTTAAATTACTAGAGTTTCTGTTAACTATTATATTTTTTCTGTACAAGACTTCAAAAGTAACAAGATGGTTGTGCAATGTAAACATGTCACCTAACTGTCTGCCTATAAAATGGGATCTTCTCAATACTCTTCTTCAATGCAATAGAGAGATCGACACGGAAAAAGAAAGATGGAACCTAGAAGTCTTACAATCCCATGTTCATTTTCACTCTATGCTTTCACTTTTCTTCTTCTCATTTCAAATAATATGCAGGCAACCTCAGCCTCTAAATCTAACTATCTCAAAACTTACAAAAGCTTTATCAAAACATCCTGCAATTCAACAACGTACCCAAGTATTTGCTACAAGTCCCTCTCCTCTTATGCCTCTACAATCAAAACTGACTCTTTAAAGCTCTGCAAGACAGCCTTAGCCATAAACCTGAAAGTGGCAAGTAAGACTTCTTCCTTGTTATCAAGCATAGTGAAACAAGGAGGACTAAGCCCTGGGGAAAAAGCGGTCACCAAAGATTGCGTCGAAGAAATAGGTGACTCCATTGATGAACTCAAGCAAGCTTTGAGTTCAATGGATAAAATAAGAGATTCTGGTGTAATGGATGACATAAAAACATGGGTTAGTGCTGCGGTAACTGATGAGGATACTTGCACAGGTGAATTTGATGAGAAGAAGGTAAGGGCATCTCTTCAGAACAAAATCAAGAAGAGTGTAGTGAATCTTGGCAAAATAACTAGCAATAGTTTGGCACTCATCAACAAACTCAGATATTGATATATACGCAAGTATGCAAACCCCTATTACTTCTTTGTGTTTTTATTTTTATTTTAGTTTTTCTTCTTGGCACGACAGTTTGTCTTTTGTTTGATATCTTACATTGTTTGTTGTAATTAAGATGGATTTGAAGTTGTTGCTCTAATGTTTAATTTGGACTTTCACTGTAATATGATAATCAAGTGTGCTTCTTTTTGGTCATTTTATACATCTCATGACCAATCAATCTTTTGGTTCCATATTTAGTATTTAAATCTACTAAACTTACAAAGTTTTTATTGAATACTGCCTATGAGTGCTAGGACTCGAACCCAAGCTAAGAAGGTGATGCACTCGGCATTCTTAATACTAGGGCATGCTATTGAATGCACTAAGCTTATTTGCCATATTATTTCCAAAATATAGATAAAAAATGTTCTTTTCAATATTTTTAGGTAACCGAGTCACAAAGTTTCTTGTTAGCAAACCTCAGACAATACTCACACTATATCATCTCAATAATGTTATCCCAGCAGTTGTTAATTGTTATAATATTATATCCGTACGTATAATTTTCGACATTCATTAATAACACAGTATATTTGGCCGTATTAATGCTAATTACACATCACAAATTCCCATTATTAGTTCCTAGTTACCAAAAACAACATTATTCTGACAAATAAAGTTACCAGTTTGGTTCTCGGTAACATAATATTTTCTTCGTTACTATGTTGCTGTGAGTAGACATGTGACTGAGGGGAAAGAATTGAATATTCGTTGGCCGATGCTAATCGTATATAACATGTTGATTATAAGAGGCTTGATATCACACAAGGATGATGTCTGATCATGCCAGGTGCCAATTCTGGACTAGACACGATAACTTCATTTAAAATATTTTCTCAAAATCCAAAATAAAAAAGGGAATTCACTTCACGGGCAATTCAAATCCACTACAAGCATGCAATACAATACGATCATGGTGAAATGTTTTAAGTCAAGGTAAACCAATAAATTAAATTTAAACAGTATACAAGTAAACAGGATACATGATGTAATTAAAGATAATAAATATGAATCAACTCGGCATAATTTGGTCCATTCAAAATCTCTAAAAATGAACAATTGAGAAAACCAACTGGAACCCGCGTGTTGAAGATTCTCGTTTAGCTTATCTTTATGAAAGTAATGGTCTTTTTTTTAAATATTATTACACAAATAAAATAATAATGCAATCAATATATAATATAAAATTATTATATTACACAAATTAAAAAGAAATATTATAACTTTTTATTTTTATACAAAGACGAAGATCAAATCTCCATTTTTACAGACGAAAAATGAACTTATTAAATATAGTACTAAAGTAGCTAGGCTCATGCATAAAGAAAGTAACGCTAGTGATTCGTGTTGGATATTTTAAATATAAATCTATCTTATATTCTATTTGACACAAATATTGATGCATGCCAAATATGAAATTGGAAATTAAGTTAGGAATGCTCGTGAAGTAACAGCAAGCACGTGATGGAGAAACTAATGATCATATAAAAAGCCACATTTAAACTAAACCCTAGTTATGAAATTAAGAGATTTGACATGGGTATGTATCATTTGGCGATACGAATTTATATAAAGAGAGAGTATATTATATAAAGAGAGTATATGCATTAATATAAGCTAGTGATAAAAGATTTATGTGCGCACAATTCTAATATAGAAGTTTCAAATTTGAAACTCTTTTTTAAATAAAAATAAGAGTAAAGAAAATTGTATTATATATAAAAATACATATATATCATAATTTTATTAATTAGCGATTAAATTTAATTTATACTACAAAATTTAGTTTATAATGAAACAAATACTATGGTTCCTATAAAATTAATTATTCTATAAATGATGAATGAATGGTTGGCTTCATATATTTAGTTTGGTCCGCCATTTTAATTAACATTGTCAAACATGAAACTAGGCCCAAAGCAGTCAAAACCTATGCCGATCAAGCCATTAATGCACAAAAGATGTACGTGGTGTGTCACATGGCTAATGGAATGTTTATTTATATTTGTTGGCCCAAAAAAGTTATTTTTTGGTCAACAAGCTTTAAATTTATTTTGTTAGCAGAAATCAACACTTAAGTCTCGTTTTAGTTGGATTTATTTGTGAGAGTTTAGGTCTTCTCTTTTTTTATAGTTACAATAGAACCTGCAAATTATAAACAGGGTTTATCATAATAGTCCCGCCAAGGTGAGTATTCGCGAAGACTCTTCGATTCTTATGTCAGAAAAAATCTTTGTAGGGTGAGGGAGTCTAATAAGAAAAAAGCAACAAGGGTGTCCAGAATGAAGGGAAGAAAAAAACTTTTCTCTATGTTAATTCGTCTGATTTTTGGGCATCCCTTACTTTAATGTCTTTTTCTCCTTTTTATAGTATTGATTTTCAATGGATCTTTCGGGTATTCTACCTCTATTGTGCTTCTGATACACGCCAAATATCCTTTTACTGTGTATCTGACACATGCCAAATATCTTTCTGACATCTATTTTGAGCATATTCTCAGCATATTCCTTATACCTGTCTTCGTCAGTGGATTAGGTTAAGTGTGAGGCTAAGAAGGATCTGCTCAGATCAGTCTTCTGATAATCAATTCTTGTTCGGCTTTGACGCATTTCAAGGTCTTCTTAAGAGATCTTCTAGTGACTTAGTTATATTCATTTGGCAGACAGCTGTTTTGTCCTAGTGTCTGCGTTTGATCATGTTCTTCGAGATAAATCGATCTAGTTAGTATTTGAAGGGCGGTTTCGGTTACATCATGGTCCGTAATACCAAGCAGGTGTTTCAGTCTGCTGACCCGGTCCCTTGAATTTGAACAAATCATAGACAGTCTAGTCATGCTAGGACCTGCTCCGATGACTATCACCGTGGGCTAATCCTCAGAGTGGGCTGTTCTGTAAAGAGTGGTGGGCTTTGGGAGATGTTGTCCCTTGGGAATAGGTCATTAGGGTTCCAATTCTTCTTAGGCCTAAAGGCTCTAGGCGCAAAGGTGCTTTTCAGGGGGGAGGAGGGGGTGGGTGGGAACAAGGGTCCACCAGTTTTTAGTTTTTGAATTTATTCAAAATTAGAAGCTCTATTTGGTTCTAGCCAGTTCAGACCATCCTCCTAATATATGTTGGATTTCTTTGCCTCAGTTGGTGGGTTCTGGGAATGAACTGTCTTCAAGTGCTTTGGTCATGGTTAGGGATGTCAGGGCTACTCGGCCTAGCGTGATGATGCTATAGCTATTCAGAGGGCCACTACCACGTAATGCGCACCTATCTCACAACTCTTTAAGAATAATAAGTCTTTTCAAGCGTTAACTTTGGCGAGTGTGAGAAGCTTCTCAAATAAAGAATTTACTACTAGTCGTTGATCTACTCTCGATCGTGTGGCTGCGATTATCCAAGACCTAAAGGCTGCTCTTTTTCTTTTCTCTAAGTGGGGTTTGGTAGGTCGAGATAATCTAGGCTGTTAATCAGCTAAATTTGTTAGTTTAGGCCTCTATTCTTCTAAAATTGTGCATTTAATACACTTGGAAACCCAAAGCGTCACTTTCATTTTTCCAACAGGTATCTCTTCGATTCTTCAGCTAATCTTATCTATTTGTTCGTTCAATCTGGACGGCCTAGATTACTCCATATTTGTCTATAAATAGCTGTCTTCTTCTTCATTTAGTCATTTACTCTGCATTTTTTCTTCCTTGCCATCATTCTGTTATGGTGGTGTGACTCTATTTCTTTGAAGGCGTCCTTTCTGCTTGAGGATTTCGACTACTGTAGCTATTGGTTGTTTATTTCTACGTTTCCTTCTAATAAATTCGCGCTTCTCTCATCTTTCTTTTTATAAAGCTTTTTTCTCCAATGTTCTGGTATTTGGAGGGTGGGTTTTTATTATTATTTAGGTAACTTTGCAGTCTTTTAGGCTATTTTCTGTGCTTTCATCATTATTTCCTTACTTTGTTTGCCTTCGTGTTTCTGGTTCTAATTTTTGTTGCTTACTTTCATAATTTTTTAGGTGTGGTTGGTTTGTATCTGTTCTTATCCTATTGTGTCAGTAGTTTTTTAGGAAACATTCTTTTGCTCTAGTGGCTTCTAGAGATAATTTAGGTTTCTCAGCTATGAACATAACTGAGGAGGAGGATGAGGAACTAACCCCTGAGATCCCACTAGTCAGGAGGGGTAGTGGGGCTAGATCTAGTGAGGATATGTCCACCTTAACAGGTAATGTGCCCTCTTCGTTAGGAGTAATCTTTAATGAGGTTGAGCCAATCTCTAGTACTAGGGAGGGGAAGGGTAATGACCCCATAGACCCTGAAGAGGCCAATGATGTAGAGGTGGTAATGTTTAAGATAGACACTAGATATCGTACGTCCTACTTGAACGAAACCGACCTGGACCTTATTAGGCATTTTTACAATATCCTTAGGTTGCCCACCGATAAGGATTACCCAAGCAGCCCTATCAGTGGCGAGGTGGCTATCCATGTGGAGTCCTTAAGGCTGGACCTCAGGCTCCCCATGCAGCGTTGCCCTTGCTAAGATGTTGGCCTACCTAGGAATAACTTCATCCCAACTAGGGCTCAATTCCCACCCCTCCTCCAATTTTTAGGAATTATGCTACTTGTACCACTTCAAGAGCAATGTTAAGAGCCAAATGGGCTTATACTATCTCTCATTCTATGGTATTCAAAACTCAGTTCTTGGTCGATCTACCTTTATGAAAGACTGGAAGGTAGAATGGTTTTTCGCTAAGGGAGGGTGAGGTCAGAGAGTTCCTAATAGAGATAGGGAAGAGTGGGTAGTCCCTGCTAATTTTTTTGCGAATACAGGTCCATGTCTTTGTTTTTATTTTTTTTGCACAGCTCGGCTGACATCTCTGAATTTTTTTACAATGACATAAGCTATCAATATAGAGATATCTAAGCAGACCTTTAATTAGATAACCACCGTACTTTGGTATATCTGTCTAATTTAGGAGTTGCTGTCACCAGCCAGCCTTGTTGAATTGGGTCTGGCTACCTCCGTGTCGTCTCTACTCCACATTCATAGTAAGTACTTGTTTCTTTTCTTTGGACCAATCTTTCCTCGACACTTCTTGGGCTTACCCTATGTATTACGCAGGGATGTTCAAACAAGGCGTTCAAGAGAAGAGAAAACGGAGCCGGATTGAAGGCTCTTCCTCAGGTGGTTGGGGTCCTTTAAACCCTGACAATATTATAGGGATGTTGTTCAGCTCCGATTTGGGGGGAAGTCGAACAAGGGGTCATCCCACGGGAAGGTGTCATCTGCTCAAGCTGTTGGCGGGCAGGCCCATGAAGAAATAACCAAACGGAGCCCAATTGGGAGGAGCCACAAGTTTAGAGCGGCTCTTTGAAGAAAGGGCGAGTCTCTACCCATACTCCTCGATCACAAGACACGCTTACCTGCCACACTCAAGGTAGGGGGCGGGGTTCATTGGCTCATACCACAACACAAACTACTTCGGTTAGGCGAGCTGTGGCAGCGTCCATCTCTATGAGGCGGGATGGGTCGTTATCTAGCGAAGGTCCTCCTTCTTGAATGTCTATTTCTGTGCTGGTCCCATGAGCAAGGGAAGTATAGTAACCACTTATCCACAACCAATAAGAATAAGTATTTACATATATATATATATATATAATATTCATATTTTATTTGTATGTGGATGATACTTAATTTATGTTTTGTTATTAGTATTGTTTGTATAGATTAAAGACCTACTATTAGTATTGAGTTTATTTGCAAGACTTTAGATTTATTTTAGGGACCAAATTGTAATACTTTAAAAGTTTTAGGGGTTAATTCATAAATACTAAAAGTTAGCCTCTTAATATAAAAATACATATTTTAAACCATAATTCAATCATTTTTGGTCTAGCTACCCCTTTTAGAGAGAGAAATAGAGCGGAGAGAAAGAGAATAAGAAAAATATAATAATAAGAAATTAGAATTTTAAACTTTAAGAGGTACATCATAACTCTTTCTCAATTTATTGGTGTTAATTAAGTTAATTCCTTTAAGTTTTTATTTTTGAAAAAAATAAAAATTTGGGAATTTGATGTGGATTTTGTAAGATATATTGAGAATTGATAATAATTATATAGATAACTTGATAAATCATGATGAATTGCAGAATTTCTACTTGATAGTCTCTTGATCCAGGAATTTTATAAATTGTTGTGCTTCGATTCTAGTTTTATCTTTTGAGAATATGAAACTACACATGTCTAAAATAATTTGAGACTTTGAAATGATTGAAAAATTCAGAAATTGATTTTTAGTAAATTTACAAAAATAACCCTACAATTCTAATTTTTTTTTGTGTTAACAGTATACTACAGTAACAAACACTTTTTGATCAGCTGAATGATCTTCAAAAATTACGAATTTCTATAATATGATAAATTTATATGTCTAATATGATATATTTAAAAGTTAAAATTTATATCAATGTGGTTAAATTGTTATTATTGTTTAAAATGTATCAGCCCATTACAGTATTTGATTAACAGATTTTTAAAGTTATGGAATAAAATAATTTTAAAATACTTATGGTAGGGATTTTGAAGTAAAATATTTATCATGAATTAAGATATGTGTCAAGAGTAATTATGTGGTATATTTATAATTTTTGAGTTAGTATATGATTTTATAAAATTGAGAGATTGAATACTATTAAGTAAATATCTTGATCCTGTCCAAATAATAGTTTGGATTTGATGGTGTTTATGAAATAGATTGTGTAGGAATTATGATATAATATTCATATATAAGAAGGATGTATGAGTCAAGAATGATATATTCTAATTTTGGAGCAATTAGACATCATTTGATGTATAAAAAAAAATTTATTAAATGTAAGTGGTCAGAATGACAAGTTTTGAGAAACTAAGTCATTAAATCAATTCAATGAGATAAATGCAATATGAGTAATTTTGTAAACTATTTAAAGTATTTTATGTGAATGGTGAGGCTTATGAAAGGATTAATGTCCACTGATAGATTAAGGATAATTAAATCTTGTACTCGAAAGTATTAAGAGGTAAGTATACTAGACTTTTATTGAAATAACAATAAACATAGTAATTTTTTATGTATGATTTTGTAAATGTGCTTAGAAATATATTTATTATATGCCAAAGTATATTTGATATGAAATGTGAAAGACATATATTTATGAATGTGAGCATTGACATTGAGCATGGACATACATGTGTTTATGAAAGTGAGCTTTCAAAATAAAATGTGTTTAACAAAGAAAGCTTTTGAAGTGGAAAATGTCAATGAGATACGTTTTATGTTTTAAGGATATTTGAAATTACTATTTACTTAGTAGGCACCTTATGTGATTTGTGAAGCCTTTATGTGTGGCCTTTCCTTCGAGATTGGTATGTGTTATATGTTTCGTATGTAGAGAGGATCCTATTAGTACCTAAAGAAAAAGTGAGTCATCACATTCGTATGGTGGCGTATTTGTGCATGTGACAGAACTCAACGATGATCAGGGTGAAGGTTTGGCTCTTACCTTTGGGTATGAATGTTATATATGTGTAATTTAAACCTCACTTGTGCTATTCCTCTCATACGATATGTCATCGACGGGTGACATTTGGCTCATTATGTGATATGAAAGTTCTACTAAGTAGTAGTTGAGTGATGGTATTCCTATTATATATTTTGAAAGAATAAGATTATGATTTTTATTTATCACGACATATCATACATATGCATTGTGTATATATATATATATATATGTATTTGTATTTTGATATATGAAAATATTAGTATGTTTACTGAGTGTTATACTCATTATAGTTTATAGTGATTTCTGGTAAATAAGATACATGTGTGCTTAGCGGATTTGGAAAGGCTTCTATTGTCTTATGGGTTCTCTAAGTGCTAGGTTGATGAGTGTTTATTTGTGTACACTTGGTTTAAGATATTTGATTTGTCCTTATTAAATAAATACTTATGTATTATTTTATTAGGTGTGGCTGTATTTGATTTATATTTCACCAAGTATGGTTATGGGCGAAACTTTATGGTGAACTTACAAGCAACTTGCTAAGGATTCTTATGTTAAATTTAAGTTTGAAATTTTATGTAATATTAATTATGAGTGCACATTATTGAATGAGTGTAAGTTATGTTGTGTGTCAGATTTTTTGGGTCTGGGACGTAACAGAAAGACATGGGCTTCCTACTTTCTATGATGTGAGAGTTAAAAAGGTACGTGACCCCAGCCTAGGCAGGTCAGGTGTCTTCTCTAGACCTTGTCTCAAGGTTCAATATCGTAATAGGGTCTGCTCACGATGTAAGTATTTCCTGCCTTCTTGTTCTGTTCATCTTGTTTACGCACTCACCGATCCTGACTCTTTTTATATTTCTTGCAGTCCTTCTTTCTTATTTCAAGGTTCCGGGCCAAGATTATTGGTATGGAAGCCCCAGCTCAAAGGGCTGAGGATGATCTTGCTCTGTCCAAGGCTAAAACCCAATGAGCGAAGAAGATTGCAAGTAGGAGAGGAGGATGACGAATGAGGCGGGGGCCAAATTAGAGAAGATGATGAACGCCCGTGCTGAGGCAGAGAGCAAGTTGTTTGAGCTTGACCATTAGAAAAAATTGGTCGAGTAGAAGATGACTAACTCTTTGGCCGTAGCGAGGACTTGCATTGCCTAGCTGACGTGACAAAATTAGAAACTTAAGCCGCAGCTCGCGGTGGCTCAAAGGGAGAGAGAGGTGATTGAGCAGGGCAGGAATTCCTTGGCAGTAGAACTTGAGCAGCATAGGAATCACTGGCCTGCCAGTTATGATGAAGGCTTCTGCCGAGGGGCAATGGATGGGTTCCTGAGGTCAATTAACCTCTTTGAAGAGCACTACCCAGAAATTGAACTCCAGTGGCTGTGGGACATAACCACTGGGGGATCATACCATAAAGGGGAGACCTCAAGGGCTTGAAATGCTAAAGAGGCATCAGTGCCTTTTAATGCTAGTGCTGATGAAGTTGTTTTGGCCGAGGCAACCTCTACTGTCGTTGGTGGCGTTGGTGTTGCTGTTGCAGGTTCTAGTGAAGTGGCTTCTACTGCTGACCAGGGCCAAGCTATTACAGCTACTGTCACTCAGCTCTTTAGGCCAGCTGAAGCTCCAACCAGTCCCCCTACTCCTGCTAATCTTTCGATCTATGCTAATTCTGAGGCGGTTCTTGTCATAAGCCTAAAGATCTCCTCCACTTTCTCTTCTTTATTTTCCCCATTTTATTTCTATGTGCAAAATTTAGAAAAAAATATTGGTAAGGTTTAGAATTTTTTGTAATGCTTTTTTTGTATAAATACAAATCCAGTCTATTTTAGTGTTTCTTACGCCACTTTATTTCTTCTTTAATGTTTTATAGTGAACCTGTTTTCTCATATAGAGAAATTATTAATAACATAGCCGAACCACATTTTGAATCGGTAACATGCTATTATAGTCAGGCTGCTTATAGTAGCTAAACTACAAAAAATCATTATTTTTTTATAACCGAACTAATAATAAAACATGTAACAAGAAAAGCTAACCATACTGTCGAATCGTCCACTATGTTCAAACAATAATGGTTATTTCTGGACACTTTGGTGAGCTTCGGTTATAGACAAGCAGCTCTTCCCCTACTCTAGGGAATTTAAGCTTGGTTGGTTGAGTGCCAATAATAGGTTTGTGAATTTATTCTTAATAAAAATTAGAGACAGCTCAGTATGCTTTATAGGGATAACTGGCTTGATGAGTTATTGACTGAAGTTGTTAACCGCAAGTTCCATGTAATAGATAGGTTGGTGCTAATAAAGACGTCCGAATTGGAGATGTTAAAGATGTTTGGTTAGTTTGGTCGCCGAAATATTATTTATCCAGGCATGTCAAAATAATAACCGGCTTGTCATTATGATGAGGATCTTCCTGCAAAGACAGTCGAATAATAATGCCCTCCTTGACAAAGGTGTAACCAAGCAGTTGTTCACCCTAGAACAGGTAGCGTACAATAATTGGCCCAGCATGATGTCGTAGAATGGATAGCTTACGATCATTAAGAAATTGTTAGAGGAACATAGGTTAGCTCGGAGTAATAAATTTGGCTAACTAACTTTCAGCATTTTTTAGAGGCTGGCTCGGCATAATAACGCTGAATAGCATGTTACGAGTGCTGTGAAAATACCACAATGATACCGTGAAAAGGCTATGGTCAAACCTTTTCAATGGAAGCTATGGTGTAACCCATGGTGGTGGTGAAAATGCCACAGTCCTCACCCCACCAAGCCATATTAATTATCCCCGTGTCAAGCCATTGATGGTGAAATGCTTCGTGAGCGTCAAAACGGTCACAACAAAATTCTCCATGGGCGTTGAACTAATCATGGTGAGATGCCCCGTGGGTGTCGAGCTGATGATGGTGAAATGCTCCGTGAGCGTCGAACTGATCACAGTGAAATGTTGCATAAGTGTTTAACCAATCATGGTGAGATGCCCCATGGGTGTCGAGCCAGTAATAGTGAATGGTTCGTAAGCGTCGAGCCAATCACGATGAAATGCTTTGTGAGCATCAAGATGGTAACGGTGAAATGCTCCATGGGCATCAAACCGATCACGACGGAATGAGGACGATACGATGATGCAATAACAGAGATGAGAATGGAATGTAACGATGATGTCATAATGATGATGATAATGTCATAATGGGATGATGTGATAGGGTGTTTTAAACGATTCGGATCGTACCTTTAAAGAGAGTTATTCTAGTTAGGTCGACCTGAATAACCTTTCTGAAATAATCCTCACAAGGCCTTTATTAGATAGCCTTAAGGTAATGTTTATAAGAATTCCAACTCATACTCCGAGCAGTTCATTTTCCATGGTCATACATGCAAAAATTCAAATGACTTTATTAAGTACAGTATTCGTATATAGGGAATTATCATTGCATAAAAGGTAGTTAAGAGTAATATTTCTTTAGTATTTCAACATTCCACGGCTTTCTCACGAATCGCCCGTCTCCCCCTTCGAGCTCATAGGCTTTTCTAATGCCCTTGAGAACTTTGTATAGCCCTTCCCAAGTTGGGTTGAGAACCCCGTCTGCTGGATTCTTTGTGTTGAGCACTACTCTCCTCAGCACTAGGTCTCCATCTTTAAATTCTCTGGCCTTTACCCTCTTATTGTAATATTTGTCGGTTTTCTACTGGTACGCTACTACTAAGATCTGAGCCTGATCTTTAAACTGTTTGACCAAATCCAATCGTCCCTGTATCAGCTTATTGTTGACTGCCTCAGAGAAGTTCAGCACCCAGTGAGTTGGGGTTCCTATCTCCATAGGAATTACCGCTTCACTTTCAAAAGCTAACGAGAACAACGTCTCACTTATGATGGATTTGCTAGTTGTTTAGAGTACCATAACAGCTATGGCAGTTGTTCTATTCATGCTCCCTTTCTTTCTATCAATTTCTTTTTAAGTAACCTCTTGATCAACTTGTTGAAAGATTCAGCCTGACCGTTGGTCTTGGGATGGGCAGAGGAGGCGAATGACAATTGCACTTTAAGCTGTTCATAAACGTTCTTGAAGCTGTTGCTGTCAAACTGCTTCCTGTGGTCGGTGATGATAGTATGGGGGATTTTATAGACACATATCACTTTTCTCTTAACAAAATTCCAAACACTTTTCTCCGTTATCTTTGATAGCGACTCAACCTCGATCCATTTGGTAAAGTAATCGATTGCCACGATCATATATTTACAAGACCTTTTGCCTCTAGGCAAAGGTCCGATCAAATCAAGCCCCCACTAGGCAAATGACTAAGGTTTACTCATTATGGTTAGTTCTTTTGCGGGTTCTTGAATCTTTTCTATGAATCTTTAGCATGTGCCGCAGTGTTGAACTAGGCTTTTAGTATCCCATTGGGTAGTCGACCAATAATATGCAATCTTGAACACCTTATAAGCCAATGCTTATGTCCCAGAGTGATTACCACAAACCCCCTTGTGGAATTTCTTAAAGATCTGTTCTGTCTCTAGTGGGCCCAGGCATCGCATATAAGGGTGTGAGAAACTTCTTCGGTGTAACACGTCATCGATCATAGAGTGTTTAGTAACTTAGTATTTAATTCTCCAGGCTTCTTTTTATCGATTAGAAATTTTCCATTCAAATTGTAGTCTCTAATAGGGTCCATCCAACTTAGTTTTGACTCGATTTGCATGGTCTATTCTTCCTCCTAGATGCTAGGCTTTATTATAAGTTTCACAGGGACCGTTCGGGGTAAACGAGAGTCTTTTGCTAACATCATTTGGGCAATTATGTCTGCTAGGTGATTCTCATTTCTTGAGATCAATTCTATATATACTTCCTAGAACTGGTTGGCCAGGCTCCTCACCTTTACAAGATATGCGGTTATTCTCTCCTCTCTGGTCTCAAAGCTGTCGTTGACATGATTCACCACTAACTGGGAGTCACTCTTTACTAACACTCCCCTCGCATTCAATGCCCGAGCTACTCTTAATCAAGCCAAGAAGGCTTCATATTCTACCTTATTGTTCGAGGCTTTGAACCCGAAGCAGATTGCGTAGCTGACCTCATCTTCTTTAAGGCTTACCAGAATAATCCTCACTCCACTTCTTTATAGGTCGGATGCCCTATTAATGAAGAGTAACCATTTTTCGAAGCGGGGTCGATTGCTTAGGCCCTCATCTCCTCAATCCCTATCGACTCGCAGGTGCATTCGACTACGAAGTCGGCCAAGGCCTGCCCTTTGATAGCTATTTAGGGCTTATAGTGGATGTCAAACTTGCTCAACTCCATGGACCATTTAAACAATAAGGCAGATAGGGCTATTTTATGCAGGATATACCTTAATGGTAGGTTAGTTCATACAAAGATGGTGTGCGCCTAAGAGTAAAGCCGTAACTTCCTTTCGGACACAATTAGGGTCAGAGCTAACTTTTCAAGGAAAATGTATTGAGTCTTTGGGCTGATGAAGGCTTTACTTGTATAGCATACCGATCGTTGTGCCTTTTCTTCTTCTTTGGCTAGCACCGAGCTTGCAGCCCACTCAGAGACTCCCAGGTATAATACCAATGCCTCCCCTTGTACAGGAACAACTAAGTGCACTAGTTCTGAGAGGTGGACTTTCAACTGTTAAAAGGCCTACTCGTATTCCTACGTCCATTTATTCTTCTCCTTCCTCTTTAGGGCTTGGAAAAAGGTGAAGCATTTATTCGTGGCTTTAGAAATGAACTTGTTTAGGGCTGCGATTCTTTTTGTGAGTTACTAAATCTCTTTACTTTGGTCGAAGACTTCATTTCCAGAATGGCTTGAACCTTATCTGGGTTGGCTTCTATCCACTTCTGGCTCACCATGAAGCCCAAACATTTTCCAGACTTTACCTTAAAAGTATATTTTTTCAGATTCAACCTCATTATGTTCTCCCTTAATATTATAAATATTTCCTTCAGATCAGCCACGTGGTCTTCCACCTTCATGGACTCGGTGATCATGTCATCCACATAGACTTTTATATTTTTGCCGATCTAATTTTTGAAGAGCTTATTTTTAAGTCTCTGGTATGTAGCCCCAGTATTTTTTAATTCAAACGGCATTACTCGGTAGCAGTATGTCACTTGGGGGGGGTGACAAATGATGTTTTTTCCTTGTTGGGGGAAAATATTGGGATTTAATTATAGCCGAAGAAGGCATTCATGAAGCTCAGTAGCTCGTGTCCAGCCGTGGCATCCACAAGCTAGTCGATCTTCGGGAGGAAAAAACTATCCTTTGGACACACCTTATTCAGATCGGTGAAATCTATACACATCCTCCACTTCTCATTTGTCCTTTTTCACCATTACCACGTTGGCCAACTAGTCAGGGTAATTGACTTTTTTTATAAAACCCGTTGTCAATAGTTTCTTCACCTCTGTTGCCACAGCCTCGTTTCGCTTCTAGTTAAAGATTCTCCTCTTTTACTTAACTAGTTAGAATGTGGGGTTGACGGTTAGCCAGTGGGAAGCCAGTTTCTGATTGATCCCAAGCATATCCTCATGGGACCAAGCAAAGACATTTGAAAATTTATGAACCAGCTAGGCCAGCCTTTCCTTAACTTTTGGTTTCAATTGGGTTCCTACCTTGACCACTTTCTTATGTTCCCCAGGTCTGACTCATATATCCTTCAATTCTTTTGCTAGCTCTGAGAATTTGTTCACCTTAGTTTGACACCAAAAATTCAAAACGCCTTCATTATCGTTACTATGTAACAACTCTTAATTGCTTCTAGTCCCCTGATACAACTCTAATTCCATCCACTGTCTGAAATTTTAGTTTTAACTCTTGAATGGACAGGGCAGCGTTCGTGCCCACTATAAATGGCCGCCAGAGGAGGATCATGTATAGTAAGGGTTGGTCGACCACCACAAATTTGGTCATCAAGTTTTTCTCGTAGAGCTTCTGTTCTATGGTGAAGGTGGGGCCACTACCTCTGTTGGCATCACACAACCATCACTGAACCCCTGCAACAGTGTCTGGGTCCCTTTTATATATAGGTTCTTGATTTTTAACTCATTTAAGATCTCTTTAAAGATTATATCGACCAAGTTACTCAGGTCGATGAATATCTTGTGTACTTTCTCCCATACTACAAGCACTTCTATCACAAGTGTGTCATCGTGAGGATAACTAACTCCATGTGCGTCATCCTTTGTGAATATGATCGGCACCTCCTGCTGCAACCTGGGCTTCTTGGGCAGAGAAGCGTTGCACATAACTTGGTATGCCACCATTGAGTACTTGGAGTAGTTTTGTCATTGTTTATTCGATTCTTCTGCCAATGTGGGTCTGCCGAAAATAAGTGTGATAAGGTTAAGATTCAATCCACTGTGCTGCTTAACGGTCGTGAGCTGTCGGTCAACTCAGAACTCTTCCAAGTACCCATTTCTTATTAGAGCGTCGACATGCTTCCTCAACTCAGAGCATTCCCCCATGGCATGTCCTGACCTCTTATGCATATCGCACCATTTCTTCGGGTTTTAATTTTGAATTGGTTCATAGATATCTTTGAGTAGTACGGGTAGGAAGAGAGAATTCTCAACACGAGCCACCCTTCTCTCTCCAACCGGATGTTTATCACGGTTCATCGGGCTCCAAGGCTTCCGGAGAGGCTTACTTGGGTGGAATCTGTTTGGCTCGTCTCTTTGGTTTTTGGACCATTTTTTGACGTATTATTCTTCTGGTTGTCGGGCGTATTACCCCAGTTTATAAAATTTCTCTTCCACGGAGAGCGGTATTCATTGTTCGTTTTTTGGTATTTCTACAAAGGGTGTACGGGTCATTCTCTTCCTCTGTATTTGACTTTTTCTCAAGGCTTGTCCTATCCTCAGAGTGGTTCAGCAAGGGATCTTTTGGCTTATTCACCCTCTTTTATTGATATATACTTCGGCATCTTGTTATACGCCATAGCATAACTCATGATGCCGCTTTCTGTCAGGTAGTACCAGAATCTGTTCAGCCCCAGTCCAACCGTAAAAGTATTCAGGGTGATGGACTGGTTGAAAGCTCCCAAGGCTATCGCCCTCTTTGTGTAATCTTTGGATGAAATTCCTAAGGCTCTCACCCCTGCCTTGTTTGATCTGTTTCAACTGCTCCAAATCTTTGATTACCTCGCACAAACCTTGAAAATATTGTGTGAACTTTTCGATCAGCTCATTATAGGAGGCAATACTACACTGCTTCAAGCCTTTATACCATAATAGAGCGGGCCCCTCTAAGTTCATATAGAATTGTTTGCACATCTGGTTCTGTCTTAGCCCTGTAATTAATAGCAGGTCGGTAATTTGGTCGACATAGTGATTAGGGTTGGTGACTCCCTTGTAAGTAGGCAGGTTTGGGAGTCGAAACCTGCTCAAGAGCCCCACATCTCTTAGCTCGTCTGTCAGTGATGATTTTCTCTCTCTTTTCGTCTTCTTTACGAGAGGATGATCTTTCTTCTCCTTCTCTGTCAAAAGGCTCTCCAACTTCCCCTCTAAATCACAGACCTTGCTCTCTAGGCTCGACTTTTCCTATTGATGCTGTCACTGCTCGGCAGATGGTTCTTTTCTCACCACTTGCTTAAAATCTCTAGTCTCTGCCTCTTTTCTATCGGGGATTGCTTTACTTGGTCTGGTTGCTCTGACAAATCATGCAAAGTCTCAGATTTGTTCTTGCGTTCTGTTTGTTCTCGAATCTCCTCCTGAGATTCTCTCTTACTGCCATTTCTTGCTTCTCTTCATTTACTTTTATTCAACTTAGTCATGACCTGTCTTAGTTCTTCTCTTTCCTCCCTCAGGGTTCTTAGCTCTACCTGTATTTTAGGTGGCAACAAGCTTTTTATCCAAAAGAGAGAGGCGTGTTTTCGTGGCTTCCATTCCTATTTAAGTATAAGCATCATTCTCTGGTAATGTGATTTCTATTGGTAGACGATTGTTTCGCCATAGCCTCCCGCCTTCTTGGACAGAGCTTTTTGTCTTGATTCCCACAGATGGCGCCAAAAACTGTTGACAAAAAAAAGTGGCTATTCGGGCTAACGAGCTTTGAATTTATTTTGTTAGCGGAAATTAGCATTTAGGTATTGTCTTGGTTTAGCTTATTTGCAAGTGATTGGGTCTTCTCTTCTTCGACGGCTACAACAGAACTTACAAATCACAAGCAGGGCTTATCGTGACGGTCTCTCTGGGAGGTTCCGACAAAGACTCTCTAATACTTAAGTTAGAAAAAATCTCTGTGGGGAAGGACAGTCTGATAAAAAAAAAGGAAATAACAAGTGTATCTAGAATGAAGGGAAGAAAACTTTTTTTTTTGTGTTAATTCTTCTGATTTTTTGGCATCTCTTGCTTCAATGTCTTTTTCTCCTTTTTATAGTACTGATCTTCGAAGGACCTTTCGGGTATTCTGCCTCTGTTGTACTTCTGACACACGTCAAATATCTTTCTGACATCCATTTTGGGAATATTCTCAGCATATTCTTTATACTTGTCTTCACCAGTGGATTAAGTTAAGTGTGAGGCTAAAAATGATCTGCTTGGATCAGTTTTCTAGTAATCAATTCTTGTTCGGCTTTGACACATTCTGAGGTCTTCCTAGGAGATCTTCTAGTGACTTGGCTATATTTGTTCGGCAGACAGCCGTTCTATCCTAGTGTCTGTGTTTGATCATATTCTTCCAAACAAATTGATCTAGTTAGTATTTGAAAAGCGGTTTCAATTACATTATGGTCCATCATGCCGAGTAGGTGTTTCAGTCTACCGACTCGATCCCCTGAATCCGAACAGATCTTAGACAGTCTAGCCATATCAAGACCTATCCCGATGATTGTCACCGTAGGCTCATCCTTGAAATGGGCGTTCTAAAAAGAATGGTGAGTTTCAAAAAAGATTGTCTCTTAAAAATTTTTCTAATTAGATTCTTAAAGTTCAAATTCTTCTTAGACCTAAAGCTCTAGTCCAAAGGTATGTTTTAGGAGGAGAACAATATTATTGCACAAAAGGGCCGGACTGGCCAAATAGAACCTCAAAAAATTAATTGATGTCAAATAACTTGTACAACTCTATAAAATTAAATTGTTTAAGCAATGAAATATCAAGAGAACTCAAAAACCTTTCAAATTAATATTCTATGATAACCGATATGAGCTATAAATAGCACAATTTTCTTTTTGCTAACATCGGCTCGTACTTTATGTTGTTTTTAATAACATATACTTAATGTTGAGGCGAAATTCTGAGGCTGTTACATGGTAGAATATTATTACTTACAATAATTTTGATATGATATTTCAGGCTGTAGAAATAAGTTGTCTAGGGTTTACTCATTGATCTCATTTTCTTTATCTCTGTTTGAATTTGAGAGTAAGAACCATAAAGATCTCCTCAATAGTCATGGTCTTGAAACTTTTTAATCGAATAATTCAATCTTAAATTGTAAGAAATATGGGAATATGTCTTCAGATCTCCTAAGTAGTCATTGTCTTGAAACTTTTTAATCGAATAATTCAATCTTAAATTGTAAGAAATATGGAAATATGTCTACATAATATTGAATGGAGAAACACAAAGGATGATATTATGAATTTGTTTAAAATAATTTGGATTTAGTCTGGAGTGAGTTTTTGCATATGAGTGAATGGTTAAGATTTTATATTATAAGAAATCGTATTCTTATACTTTGAGGCAACTCACCTCTTCGGTGCTTTTAAAGGTTTTTATATATATTTTCTAAGCAATGTGGGTATCAAAAAACGCGTACAGAAGTTTAGGATTTAGAAATCTTATTCTTAGGTTTTAGAGAACTTCCATTTTTTATACTTTAAAATTTTTTTTACTATATATCTTTAAGCAACGTGGACACTAGAAAACATGTAGGATGCTATAAATAATATGTGAATGAATCATGCCTAAGGTTGATAATAGGTCAATCTCATAATCAAAATAACATTTAAGAGGCTATTTATAGTATTTAAGGTTTTTGTTTGGGTTAATCATCATCTATTGGATAAGTGACTTAAACGTGTTTTATTTTTAATAAAAGTTATTAAGCTAATTACTTATTTTAATAAGGTAAGTAATTAAACTTTTTAATTTTAAAAAGACTCTTAAAGGTTAAGAGATGCTTATGAGCTTGTGTTTTTTTTTTCACTAGTTTAATCACATAAGTTGATTTTTTTATTGGACTAAGTTTCTTATTCACATTATTAAAAAAAAAGTATTCACTATACTATATTACTGACACTTTTTTTAAATTGTATCAGTGAATGTAAGTGTTAATAAATTATTGATATCATAGTATTAAAAATATGAAGTGTTAATAAATTATTGATACCATTGTATTTAAAAATAAAGTGTCAATGAATTAGTGATATCATAGTATCAAAAAATTATTTTTTATTAAAAAAAATTAATTAATAAAATATTGTCCTAAGTATTATTTTATCTTCTTCAATTATAATATGAATTTAGTAAAGGTAGCTAAAATTTATTTTATTAATTTATAATTATTTATTTCCATTTCTAATTTCAATAATTTAATTCTAATCCTAACTTCAATTATAATATCAATTTCAGCTTTTATTTCAATTCTAATTCTAATTTCAAAATCAATTTTAAATTAACAGCCAATTACAATTACTTTTATAGTTATATTTTTATTTTGATTACTTTTACTATCACTACTTACCAAAATATTATATTGAAAACTAAAATAATATTAAATAATTAAATGTGTTACTTTTGCAAGAATTAAAGTTTCCCTGTCTATTGGTTTAATGCCCCGTATCCAGAGCCACTAAAATCAAACTCATCACAACACTCTAATTTTCTTCTATATGCATATCTTAGGGTTATCAGAAAGCCTCAAATTGCCTTTGCTCTATGTCTTAAAATCTAGCAGTCTTTCCTTCCCCATTTCTCCTGCTCGCTTCTGAATCCATCTCTCAATGAAACGCATATCTCACAAGTAATTGAAATAGCACCCTTTTATTGTTTACTTGTCTATTGCTCATCTGATTTCTTCTTTTAATTTTGTTTGATTTAAGGAACTTGAATATTATGTTTGATGAATTTTCATCAATAAAGTTATCGGTCTTTGGATTTCCCAGTATGTATCCCTATTGAGAGTTAAAAGAATTTAAAGAATATTAGAACAATCAAATCTCTGGTATGGTTTGTCTTGAAAACGAATTAAAAAAAGAGGTGTAGCTAAATTACTTTTTGGTTCATTATCAATCTAAGTTCGTTTCCTGTAACGGTTTGATGTGAATTTGGTGGTGGGTTTTAGAGGCTTGAATTTTAGGCCTCGTTTTAATATTCAAGTATTCCAGGTTGTCAATTTTAACTGGCGTAAAGCTAAACAAAACCTAAATTAGCTCCTCTCTTCTTTCACATTATTTTCAGTAAAGCTATTATATCAAGTCATCTGAGTAATTAGTAGTTCAAGAAGATTCTGTGACACAAAAATTAATTTATTTGCATAAATCAACATTTCATGGAATGACAATCGATGGTTAGTTTTAATAGAGGATTATGTTAACGTGTTTACTAAGAATACATGATGAAGCATCTTGTGATATCATAAAGTCTAAAAGTAAAAAAGAAGATATGAAAATGTTGGTTAGAGGAAATAATAGTGAAAATGTTGGTTAGAGGAAATAATAGTGAAAGTGAATAATGCTTGAAATAATATGAAAATATCCAATACACATCAAATCCATGAAAATGCCTATCTGACTTTAAATTCTAGCATTCTTTAATTAGCACCAACAGAAACATTTCAAAAAACAAAAGAAACTAACACACACCTTGCTTTAGATAACAGTTATATGCCCATCATATTTCATATAGCTATGTGACAAGGATTCTCTAAAAGATGCTTAATATGATAAAGCATCTTGTGATACTATTGAAAATATTTTTTAATACAATTGCCATTTTCAGTATTGCAACCCTGCTTAGATCAGTGCTTGGGGTAGGCAGAATCAGTTTCCTTTTTTATTATGGGAAATATTATTAAAGGAACTGAATTTATTAAAGGAACAGATTATTAAAGTAGCCAAATCAAATTGGTTCTTGATTTCTTTTCGTATTCTAATTGAAATTTTCAGTTTGGTTTGATTTGGTTTTCAAAGAAATTGATTGATTCTCAACAATTATAATTGAAAGAGAATATAAATTTGCAGGAAACCAAACCAAATCAAAGTGATCAGTTCAGCCAATTGGGTTTAACTTAGTATTGCGCAAATTAACCTACACCAAATCAGAATTGTTATAGTACAGCTTAGATATCTGAACTCAAAAAGAGTATTTTTAAATTATTTATATAAGAATAAAGCTTATGAGCATATTATATCACTTTGTTCCATTTTGGTTGCTGTGTTCATGGTTATTAGTCCATTTGGTATCGTAATCTCTAGGGGCAACATATGATTACAAAGATCAACATAATATCAACTTGGAAATTTTTAGGGCTGTTTCAACTAGTGTTTTTGCCACTGTTTTACTTTGTTTATGATTTTATTTTTATTTTTTAATTATAATTTATTATTTTGTGTTTGTTATTATAGTGTTTCTATAATTCTCTTACTTGATTGTCTTAAACTATAACAATTTAATAGCGTGGCAAGTTATTGGTGAGGTACATTTTCATTCTTTAATATATAATTTTATTTTTTTTGTTACCTAATTATTTTTGTAATATGGAGTTTATTTTATATTACTTCCAAAATTTGGAGGTGCTATGAGTGGGAGATGGTTGTTACAATTTATTTGAAAGTGTTATTAAAATATATTACATGTTTGTAATATCTTTATTGTAATTAATTATTTTATTGTTAATTATAAATTAAAAGTTACAAAATATTTCATGTTGAACTAACAATCATTAAATAATAATTAGGTTAAACATTTGATATGGACAGAACATAGATATCAAATGATAGGTTATTAAAAAAATATGAAATTAGGGTTGATGAGTTTTTGGAATTTGCATGTGCTGAGTCACATCCACAACAAACAAAGTAAATTGCAAGAAAGTTTGTTCTTCAAAAGAATACAAAAGGTTTGGTAACTTCAAGAAAACAACCAAATGGGCACTTAGCTTTGTTTTTCTATCTAATCAACAATTGCCTGAAATCATCAATAAAAGTAAAACACTAGTTGTCTATCTTTGATCAGTATTGGGTTACTCATCTGAGTAAGACGGATTGTAAGACTATTATAAATATGATCGAGTTGTCCAACATTTGTCTTAAGATTTGGATAAAGTAAGTCCTTTGTTAATTTATATTGCTAAAAAAATGTCTTAATATATAGTCTCTTATGTGATTTATATATAATCTAATTTTTTGTTAGGCACTTTTATCATTTTATGAAGAATGAAGGACATGACTTTCTAGAGCACTTTTGTATTCCTGTAAAAGTATCTGCATCAGGTCGTCTACTCAATGTCAAAACACATACTGACTAGTCTCGCTATATTGCTAAGAATTTAGTAGTATCATAACTAGGGCAAGTTACACTTATCCCATATAATCCTAGATATGAAATTCTTTCAATTGATGTAATTATAATACTTTTCACCTACTTATAACTTATTAAATTGACATATTTTTTCTTGCTTGTAGCAACCATTGGGTGTTAGTTGCCATTAATTTGTTGACATCAATTGTGTTTTACCTTGACTTGTTGGAGAATAAAAACCTTGTGAAAATTTGAAAGACATTATCAATCAGTTAAGATTCAGTTACTTTTATTTCAAGTTATGTATTTTTAATTTAATTTAAACTTAATATGACTTGTTATTTATTTCTTTTAAGGGAGGTCAAAATTTATCTTACACAAAAAATATCTAAGGTTAATCTTCAATGGATCAATATCAAGGTAAATGTAAACATTTCTTACTTTATTATATGCTTCACTAATACTTATTTTTACAATTACATGTTAACTTGTGATTTATATTTCACTTATAATTTTGATTGAAATAACAATTACTTTCAATTGTTTTATAGTGCCCTTTGTAACTTAATTCATTTTAGTATGGATACTTTCTCATGAAGTATATAGAAGCAATTGTTAAGGATGTTAATGTACTCAAGAATAACGTATGTTTCCATTAGAATGTTCTAAAATTTTCTAATATTAGTTTATACATTACTAACTATTTTTTTATATTCAAAGTTTAAGGGAATTGATGATTACACTCAAAATGATATTACCGTGATATATGGTGAGTGTGTGATATATGTTGCGGACTTAATCACAAATCATCAAAAACAAGTAAAGTTCCTCTTCATTAACTATTTACACTTGAAATTATTTTTTCTATCATAAAGTTTTAAGGATATTGTTGTTGGTGTTTTGAGGCGAAATGGGGTTGTTGTTGGTAGTGTTTTAAGGCTGTTTTAGGGATTGATTTTAGGGTTCATATGGGGCTGTTTTAGAGGCTATCTTGCCGTTGTTTTGGGGCTGTCATGGGGTTGTTTTGGGGCTAGAATGAGGCTGTTGGTGGTGTTGTTTTGGGGATGAAATAAGGGCTGAAATGGGGGCTATTTTTGGGGCTCATATGAAGCTACTTTTTGAGGATATCTTATTGTTATTTTAGGGCTGAAATATGGCTATTTCTGGGGATAATATAGAGTTGTTTTATGCATTTTCTTGATAAATATATTCTATAAATTCTTTACCTTTATTGTATCTTCTTTAAACGATATATTCTACAAAGCACATTTTAGCATTTGTATCTTCTCTAAGCTTTTATGCTATTTAGTGCAACAACTAACTATATCTTATTTTTATTTTCTAAACTAGTTTGGATGTAATTTTTATTCTTGTATTTTCATTGCAATATCTTATAAGTCAAGTATATTTTTCAAGTTGTTTTTTATATATTTACTCATGTATTTCTATTTACTTAGATAAAGGTGATCATGAATTTATTTGCTCGATGGCCGCTAAGTTGTGGATAGATTGCTTCAACTATTTTGATGGATTGTTGGTTTCTTCAAGCTTACGTGGCAACTATATGTTTAACTAAAATTTAAACACTAGGATGTTTGGGACTAAGTTTGGGGTGTTTTTTTAATTAATATGGGATGTTTATAATATTTATGAAATTAAGTTGAATGTACTTTTGTGATATTTTGATTATAGTGGTTGTAAGATGATCTTTCATACTACTTAATAATTTAGAATATATTTAAATGTTATGAAATTCAAGTTTAAATATATATTAAATATTCAGATCAATTAATTATAATTTTAAATTATTAAAAAGCTAATTTAATTAAATTGCCATAAATAAATAGTAATATATTATTGACACTATGGTATTAGCGATTTTTTGATACCATGGTATCAATAGTTTTTTTATATTATGATATTAGTGATTCTTTGAGACCACAGTATCAGAGAATTTCTACTACCATGGTATTAGTAATTCTCTAATACCATATCAGAAATTCATTAATACTATAAATGGTGTCAATAATTTTCTGACTTGAGCAACACTGACATTATGAAACAGTGTCAGTGAAACCCTTACCATTTTTTTAGTAGTATCAGTAGGCTTAACTTAAAGGTTCCTATATTTTGGACTTTATTTAGTGTAATCTTAAACTTATTAAATTATAACTAATAACTGAAGTTCAAAAAAGTGGCTTGAGCCAATATATTATACTTGTTGAATATATTTGATTATGTGCATGAGCTTGAGCCTTAACTTACGAATGATTTTTGTGCATTAACACTTGATCAAAATAGACAATAACTATTTTTTTCAAAAATAAAAAGAGAGAGAATAAGAAGTAGAAGAAGAATAAGAATAAGAATAAGAATAATATGGTGCAACCAAAGGTGTTAAAGTTCCACTAATGATAATCCTTTTATATTTTAGTTAACATAAAAAATTTACTCCGAAACTTTATGGTCATGACTTGTAAGTTTACCATTTCATCTTTTATAAAAAAAATTCTTTCTTCTCACCTTTCTTCCATAATCCTTAAATTTTCAATTTATTTGACTAATTTTGATCTATATACATTACTTTAATTAAACTGGCCTCTATCATGTGTTTTTTGTTATGGCAAAGGACATTCACACCCTTAAAGTATTTTTTTAGTACTAATTACACACTCATAGTTTTAATAATACTCATTTATACTTTTAATAAAAGGATATTATAGTAAATTGATAAAGTGTCCACTATAAAAACTTTTCTGCCGTTACTTGTGGACCAGAACCACTTATCAGTGAATACTGTTTGGTCAGCAGATGGTCACTGTTCACATGAACAGTGCCATATGTGAACAATGTAGGATATTTTTCGGATGATTGTTGATGATGAATAGTATCTACTGCGTCAATACTGTTCACGTGAGGTACTACTTATGTAAATAGTACCGCTCACGCATTATTTAGTGAAACTGTTGATTCGAGCATTAAATTTTCGATCAAATTTCACCATTTTAATGCCCGAATCCATAGTTTCCACAATTAAGAGCACCCGAATTCGATCCACAGCAGACGCAAAGAATGCCATGGGTGGGGGCAAAGAAACAGCTCTAGACAACCTTTATGAGCTACAATTACGTAAGCTCTCTACCACAACGTGATTGCGGCCAGTCCACCCGTTGCAGAAAGTCCTCACAAGCGAAACTCGCTATTACAGAGAAAGCGATGATGATTTTTGACAAAATTTCACTGAATAATGCATGGCGGCACTGTTTATATGAACAGTATCTCGCGTGAATAGTATTGTTGCAACATATGTAGGTCACCACCAATCATCCAAAACTTATCATGTCCTGTTCACGTGTGGTACTGTTCAGTAAATACTGACTGTCCCCGGCCGAATAGTATCCATCGGTATCTTGTTCTGGTCTATAAGTGGCGATAGGATACTATTTATAGTGGACACTTTATCAATTTACTATAATACCATTTTATTAAGGGTGTAAATGAGTATTATTAAAATCATAGAGGTGTAGTTAGTTATTGAATAATACATTGAGGATGTGAATGTCCTTTGCTCTTTTTATAATAAGAAAACAAATCTAGTATTGTCTAGTAGCTAAGAAAATGAAAAGCAAAAAGTTTTAAAAACAACTAATCAAAGGAAAATGAAACATTTTTAATTCTTATTTTACTTACTTAAAATATAGAAGAAATGACAATTACACATTTATAATATAGCAAAAAATACAAGTCACTTGCTTTTAAAAATATACTAAAACATCTTCCTCTGGTTAAAATTTTCTTTTAGTTTAGATAGTAATAAGGACAATATAGTATTTTACTTATAAAAAGGACACATTACATTAACTGATTGTTGATCGACTATTGACTTGTAGTGATCAACTTTTTACTGACGTCAATAACTCTCTATGGACACCGTTAGAACCCAATTTTTATGACATATATGATGGTGGGGTTATTTTCACTAATAGAGTATTAAATGAGTTTCAAAATTAGTAAAAACAAATATTAGGCCCGTATCTTTTTTTACTAATTTTTGAGCTCCTCTAAAACTCTATTGATAAAAATAACCTCACCTTCATGTAAATTATGAAATTTAGAATTCAATGGTCTTAAATTGAATTGATACAATATTGGTCAATAGTTGACCATGATCAATTAAATCTAATCGATGATTGGTCAACTCTAGTCAACAATTGGTCAATATTAATCAACAGTTAAACAACGATCAAATTATGCCATGTGTTAATGTTTTATAAATTTTATTTAAATATTGAGAAAATAATAATTTAAATGGTATTATAGTAATTGTAGTGATTGTTATCCAACTTAACACAATATTTTAACGAAGAGAGTTGTTTTTGGATATTTTTAAAATAGAGTAACTAACTTGTCCTTTTAACCATATTGTGGCGTGTATTTCTCCTTTTTCTTAAAATATATAATAGATGATATATATACATACACAAGAGAGAAGAAATATATATAAATTGGTGCACATGAGATGTGCTTAACAAATTTTTGGCTAGTTGTGACAACTTATTTACTTAGTTTTCTTTGACTCAAATTAATTAACATTCTTAACATCTCCCTTCAAGCTTAAGGGTAAGAGAGACCTTGAGCTTGTTTCAAAGGTAAATAAATTGAAGGGTTGTTAAAAGCCTTGTGAAAATGTTTGTAATCTAATATTCGTTTAGAACAAACCCACAATCAATTTTCTTAATAGCTACTTTGTCTCTTATAAAATGTACACTTATCTTAATATGCTTAGTTTAAGCATCAAACACGAGATTGAAAGACAAAGCCTATGCACCTTATTATTATACTAAATGATAGAAAATTACTATCGAGGATTAGATATGTTAGATAAAATAGATTATAACCAAACAACTATTGAATAAAGCAAATGTCAGAGCTCAATATTCTACCCCTGTGCTGATTTTAACACTACATGTCGTATCTTAAATGACTAAGAAACTAAATTATTACCAATATTAATGTAGTGGACACTAATTGATCTTTTATCATTATGGTCATCGTCCTAATCAACATCTAAGTAATTAGTAAGCACCAGCTCCCTTATTGAAACAAATTCAAGATCACTATGAGTAGTGACTTTCAAGTAAATTAACACCCTTTTGCAAGCTTGCCAATTCGTAATAGTAAGAGCTGTAAAAAATTGAATTGGCTTGTACACTAAATAGGAAGTTTTGATCTAGTTAAGATAATATATTGTAAAGTGCCAACTATACTTTTATAAAGCATATGAGTAAAAAGCTCTTTAAATTCACCTTACAACAACTTTGGACCTTTACTCATCAGAGTATCACAATTCTTACACTTGGCATAAAGTGACAAAATGTAGTTAAGGTATCACATGTCTTTTAATGTAAAAACAATGCTAAGTTGTTGAATAAACTATTCAAGCTAACAGGAAATATGACTTGTGATAATGATACCATTTGCATAGACTAAAATAAGAATAAGTTTTCCATTTTCCCACTTAATAAGGTATCTAATCCAGAATTTTTAAAACCCCACTATTGTAAAGTTGCCTTCAACTTGCCATACCAAGCTTTTAGAGCTTACGTTAAATTATGAAGAACCTTTTGTAATTTATCTTTTGATTGAGGATTCTGAATTTGACCAACAAAATTTATGGTCAAATATGTTAAAATGTCAACAAATCTCTCTAGTAATCATGACATCAACCTCTTAAAATCACTAAAAATATTTAGTAACTTCTAATTTTTTTCTTGAGTATTTTAAGACAATAAGAAGTAAATGGATGATATAAAAATTTAATAAATGATAAGAGTAATACACATAAATATTTTATACAAACTTTCTTGTATAAACTGACAGGCAAACAAATATTTGTTGGATAAAATATTAGTTAATGAAATAAATTAAAATAAATTATGTGGGTCAATACTAATATGTCACAACTATTTATATAAAATATTTCTATAAATAATTTATACATATAACTTTTTTTATAAAAAAAATTGACAATTTAATCATTAAATTACTCAATAGTCCCTAACTCTTTTAAAACACCTTAGTAAGGCTACGCTGTCTAAAATTCTGTTAAAATTAACTTTTTAGAATTAAGTGTATCTTTTATACTATTATAAATTTTATATTAAAAACAATAAAAAAAATTTAAATTTTCAGTTTCAATTCCCTCAATAAAAACCCACCAACCTCACCTCCCGTTTCAAACCTCCCCCACCTCAAAATCCGCCCTTTCCCCGCCTAAAAACCCACCAACCTCACCTCCCGTTTCAAACCTCCCCCACCTCAAATTCAGCCCTTTCCCCGCCTAAATTATTTTTCATAATTGGTAGTATTGTTGAAATAGTAATTTGGTGATTAGTGGTATTCTAGGGATAGTGGTTTGGTGATGGGTACTATTACATGAATGGTAGTTCCATAGTTTCAATTTGTTATTTGCAATTACTTTGATTTTTTTAATTCTTAATTTCTTCATATGTTGTAATTTAAACCAATCTAGATGTAATATTTTCAATTTTAATCACTACTTAATAATTAATTAATTTAAAATTAGTAATGATTAGCGAATTTTAATTTTTTTTTAATTATTATTATGACTTATTATATTAATATATATTACAAAATATTAATTGAGGGTAAAATGATAAAATACCAAAAAAAAATGTAAGTATTTAACAGAATTTCTTGAAAGATGAAAAGTAACTAACGTTTTTTAAAAATTTTAGAGACCTAATAAATAATTTAACATAAATACAAATTTTAAAACTATCAATTTTCTTTAATAAAAAAAAACACTTAACGAAAGCAATGAAATTAACATTTGCAAAAAAACACTTGCTTTTCAAATATTTGGCGGAGAAATAATATTTGATGGAAATGGTGTTTACATTAATATTACTTGTTAGATACATCTCCAGTTTCATTAGAAAAATACTGCAAAGTTTTATTACGTCCACTCTCAAATAAAATTTGAAAATTCATGCCCCAAGTTAGATTCTGGAAAGTGTTAAGGATATCTTTGGGAGTTTAGTCAAATATCTTATTTTGTCCCACCAATTTTAGAAAGACAAAATTATTCTAATCTATTTATTTGTTAATATTTATTTTAATGATAGAAGAGTAAAATCATTATTCAACATAAAAATAAGATGCAAATTGATACATACATTGTAGTAACCAGTATGCATAATCGGTAAGAATATATATATATATATATATATTTTATTTGTATGTGGGTGATCCTTGATTTTTATATTGCTATTAGTAGTATTTTTATAAGTTAAGGACATACTATTAGTATTGGGTTTATTTGTAAGACTTTAGATTTATTTTAGGGACCAAATTGTAATACTTTGAAAGTTTTAGGGGTAAATTCGTAAATATTAAATATTTACATCTTAGTATAAAAATACACTTTTAAAACCCTAATTTACTTATTTTTGGGTCGAGCTATCCCTTTTGAGAGAGAGGAGAGAGAAATAGAAGAGAGAGAAAGAGAAGAAGAAGAAGAAGAAATTGGAATTTTGGATCTTAAGAGGTATATCACAACTATTTCTTAATTTATTGGTGTTAATTAAGTTAATTTCTTTAAATTTTAATTTCTAAAAATATGTATAATTGAGGATTTGATGTGTATTTCGTATGATATTGTGAGAATTGATAATGATCTATAAGATAGCTTGATAAATCATGATGAATTGTAGAGTTTCTGCTTGATAGTTTCTTGATTTAGGAATTTTATAAATTATTGTGATTCGATTCTGGTTTTGACTTTTGAGCATATGAAATTAGACATGTTTAGGATCATCTGAAACATTGAATCGATTGAAAATTTTGGAAATTGAATTTTTAGTGAATTTATCAAAATGACCCTAAAATTTTAGAAATTTTTTGTGTAAACAGTATGTTACAATGGAAAATAATTTTTGACCTATTGAATGATCTTTAAAAATTACGAATTTATGGAATATGATAATTTTATATGTCTAATGTGATATACTCGAAATTGAGAATTTAGATCAATGTGGTTGAAGTGTTATGATTTTCTATAATGTATCAGCTCATTGCAGTATTTAATTAACAGATTTTTAAAGTTATGAAATAAAATAGTTTTAAAATACTTTTGGCAGTGATTTGGAAGTGAAATATTTATCATGGACTGAGATATGTGTCAAGAGTAATTATGTGGTAGTTTTATAATTTTTGAGTTAGTATATGATTTTATAAAATTGGGGAGATTGAATACTGTTCAGTAAGTATCTTGATCCTGTCAAGTTAGTAGTTTGGATTCGATGGTGTGTATGGAATGGAGTGTGTAGGAATTTTGATATAATATTCATATATAAGAAGGATATATGAGTCAAGAATGGTATATTCTGATTTTGGAGTAATTGGACATCATTTGATGTATTATAAATTTTTGTTAAGTGTAAGTGGTCAGAATGACAAGTTTTGAGAAACCAAGTATTTAGACTAATTTAATGTGATAAATGCATTGTGTATAATTTTGTAAGCTATTTAAAGTATTTTGTGTGAATTGTGAGGCCTATGAAAGGATTAATCTTCATTGATAGGTTAAGGAGATTTAAGCCTTGTAGCTGAAAGTGTTAAGAGATAAGTATACTAGACTTTTTACTGAAATCACAATAAACGTAGTAATTGTTTTGTATGATTTTGTAAATGTGGTTAGGAATATGTTTATGTTATGTCAAAGTATATTTTGATATGAAATGTGAAGATATGTATTTATGAATGTGAGCACGGACATACATGACTTACATGTGTTTTTGAAAGTGAGCTTTCAAAGTGAAATGTGTTTAACAAAGAGAGCTTTTGAAGTGTAATATGTCCATGAGAAATATTTTGTGTTTTGAGGGTACTTGAACTCACTGTTGACTTAGTAGGCATTTTATGTGATTTGTGGAGCCTTTATGTGTGGCCTTTCCTTCGGGATTGGTATATGTTATGTGTTCCGTATGTAGGGAGGATCCTATTGGTACCTAAAGGAAGAGTGAGTCATCACATTCGTGTGGTGGCGTATTGGTGCATGTGAGAGGACTCGCCGATGATCAGGGTGAGAGTTTGGCTTTTACCTTCGGGCATGAGCATTATATATGTGTGATTTAAAAACCTCACTTGTACTATTCCTCTCATATGGTATGTCACTTACGAGTGACATTTGGCTCATTATGTGATATGTGATATGTAAGTCCTACTAAGTAGTAGTTAAGTGATGGTATTCCTATTATGTATTTTGAAAGAATGTGTAAACGCTTACATGATATGTGATTTAATAAGATTATGATTTTGATTGATCACAGCATACCATACATATGCATTGTGTACATATATGTATTTGTATTTGATATATGAAAAACTAGTATGCTTATTGAGTTTTATACTCATTATAGTTTATGGTGATTTCAGGTAAATAAGGTACATGTGTGCTTAGCGGATTTGGCAAGGCTTCTGCTGTTCCTTGGGTTCCCTAAGTTGCTAAGTTACCGAGTGTTTCATTTGAGGACACGTGGGATATGATATTTGATTTGTCCCTATTGAATAAATACTTATGTATTATTTCATTGTGTGTGGATTGGATTTGGTTTAAGTTTTATAAAGTGTGGTTATTGGATGATTTTAAGTAAGAATTTGTAATAGATATATTCTAGGCTTTCGGTAACAAAGTTGCTACTGGTGACATAGTAGAGTGTTAATCTCTGAGAAAACTCTGTATATCTCCGGTTTAATAATTGTTCCAGTCATAATTCAATTGCTATAATTCTGAAAGAAATTGAAATGAATGTTTAAATATTGTCAAGGGAAGTTTATATTTATATGTTAGGTTATGGGTTGATTTTAGTGTTGAACTTACTAACAACTTGTTAAAGATTCCTGTGTTGAATGAAAATTAAAAATTTTGTATAATATTATTTATAAGTGCACATGCAGTGAATGAATATAAGTGATATCGTGTATTAGATCTTTTGGGTCTAAAACGTGACACACATATCATATTCATATGTTAATAAAAATTTATTAGTTTTAATTAATATTAAAAAATTTAGATTAGTTTTAATATTGATTCTTTCTTTCTTTCTTCTATCTTCTTCCTATTTCTTTTCTCTTTTTTTTACACCTTCTCTTTGTGATCTAGCCTTTTCTCTTAATCCCTTTCTAGTCACTTTTAATATTATAAATTAATATTAAATTATCTTAAAAAATAAAAAAATATATAAATTTCTTTACAAAAATTATAAATTTATCATCAAATACCCAACATCTTCATCATCGTATCTAAGCAGCCGTGTACTCAAAAATAGCTAGTATCTTTAACATCATTCATCATCATTCATTAAAATCAAATCATTCTACCCTCTCCTCATTCAATTAGTCGTAAATGAAACAAAAACAAAAAGACAAAGAGATAAGAAAGAGAAACCATGCTAGATTGGGATACAATGATTTATAAAAGTAAGGCCCACCGACGATTGCTAGAATGATAGATAAGATCTTCGTTAAGTGAATGATGAAATTATATTTAGACTTGTTGCAATATAATTTATTGTATGATTTTTACTAAAAATGTATGGTCCAATTGGCTATGGTGGAAGAAGGGAAACGGGGTGGAGGCCTAAGATTAGTTGGGAGTGACGGTGGGAGTTGTACAATATTAATTTTTTAAAATTATTAAAACTTTATATTTTATAATTTTTTAGAATAAAATTTATAATAGAATTTGTAATATTCAAAAGACTAAAATTTAATATTTTTTATTAAATTATTAAATTTATTGACGTATTCTATTTAACTTAATAAATAAGAGTAAAAATAAAATTATATAATAAAATAAGCTTTTTCATTAAAGTAAATAGAACAAACTAATGAATTTGAATAATATTATCTTTTTAAAATTTAAAATTAGAATAATTTTGTTAAAATTTATAAAATAAAATTAGATATTTAACTAAACTCTCAAGATAATTAGATATTTTTCTTGAAAAAAAAAAAGAAAAAGAAAAAGAAAAAGACAATTAGATATTTGTCCAAACTGTTAAAATCTTCACCCCTTTGGGAAGTATACAAAACATGAGACAAGATGCTAGCATCCACCCATCAAGTAGCCGCTGGCTAATTAATATGAACAAAAAATAATGTCATTGTTAGGCCCCACATTACCAAGTGCATGTGGATATGCATGTTATGACTGATATTCATTATACTTGACAATAAAACGATACAAAAGCGGCACTCACGTGGTCACAGTCATCGATAGTCCTCTTTGCCTGCTCTTAATTCTTATCCTCCCAACTTTCACATTGCCAATGAAACTCTTTTTATAATATTAATAAAACAATTAGGACGCTATATAGTGGATGGTTTATTAGTTTTTATTTGCATTGTATATATAAAATTTTCACCGATATCAAGCCAAAGTTTTATTTTTTTTTGGAAAGGGATATCAAGCCAAAGTTCCTTTTACTGAATAGTGAAGACTTAACAGGAAAAATAATTATATATGGCTCTCATTGGAGATGTAAATGTTATCAATATGTGAAAAATGCTACTTTTTATATATAATATTTTAAATTTTAAATTGAGGTATTAAATAATTACTAAATAATTAAATAATATAAAATATAAAATTATTTATTATATAATAATTATTTGACACATTATTTAAAATAAAAAATTTGATATATAAATTTAAAAGTGTAACATTATAAAAATAATAATACTACACATCTCAAATAAAGTGTTAAATAATTAATTTTTAAAATTATTCATTATATAATTTTTTTACCTAATAATTACTTAACATCTTATTTATAATTTAAAAATTAAATATAATTTAAGATATATAACATTATTTTTATAAATTTATAAAATACGTAGTGCCAAAACTCCGTAGAACTAAGAGAGTTATGCCCCCAAATTTTAAATTCTTTTAATTTAATAATATTTTTAAAATATATTTTTTTATAATTTAGTTCTTCAAAATTTAAGTATGATAATAAAATTTTATATAATTTTATATAATTTTTAATTTTGACATTTAGCTTGTATACAATGTTATTTGCTTTAGTTTCATGATATAGAGAAGAGAGACTTTGTATTTCATCTTAAATGTTTATCTTCTTATTTTTTTTTATCATCTCTAAGATTACTTGAGCAATAGTTAAAGTTGTCGTATCAAAATATTGACATTCAAGCTCCCTGCACTTAATCAAAATCACAGGGAAACTGAAATAACAGAAATGATTTCTTCTATTTGCTTCTTCCTTTAGTTGGGTCCGTCAATCATGGTTAAAAATGGAGACACATGGGACCCTACGCATGGGTTCTTATTTGTATCCATTGAATTTCACCTTAGCGTCCAAATCTTTTCTCAGCTGAAATTAAGCTATTCCTTCAATCAAGGGATTCCATTTGGAAACACACCGTCAATCTATTTCTTTCGTTTTGGGGGACAAAATGTGAAAAAAAAAAGAAGGGAAAATCAATGCAAGTCTAATGTAATTTCAGTTCATAACATTTCATTCCATCTGTTTGATTCCCAGGATACACTTTGAAATAGTAATAGTGCTTAAATTTGTACATGTATCAAAAACCACACGATATATTAAAAACTCTCAAAAACTTATTTAACAGTATCTTTATTGGAAATCAGAGCCATGGCTGTTCAGTGTCTTGAAGCGAAGCGATTAACCAATGATAGGGCATTGCTGGTGACCTGAGCAACATTGACAACCTGACCCCTAACCGAAGCCTTTATCTTACCATCCAAGGCCTTGCCTGAGAACCCATCGAGACAAGTGCTGTCATCAGTGAGAGCAGCGCTAACCCAGGTTTGAACATTGCTCATGTGCCACAAAAAGTCCTGACCCTTGGTTTGACCCAAGTGCTTCAGCTCCTGAATCGACTTGCTAAGACGGTCAACAGTGTCACCCATCTCTTCCACGCAGACTGCAATCGCTTTATACTCTCTGGGCTTCAAGTTCCTGAATTTGTTCAATTTTGTCACGAATGATTTAGCGGACTGCGCCCTAGACAGGCTCACGGACAAGGCTGTGAGAGCCAATTGGCGCGGGTTTTGCTGGATTGTGCTAGCATAAGCAGAGAGAGATTGCTCACAGAGTCTAGGGTACGTGACATATCTGCACGAGTTCTTAACAAAGCTGGTGTCAGTGAACATAGTGGCCGTGACCAAGCTAATAATGTAGAAAAGAGAGAGTAATAGCAGAAGACAGGCAGTTCTTGCCATGTTTTAGGTACCAAAAGATTTTGATATGAAAACTAGTTAATAGATTTTATTCCGATAAAATAAGACTGACAGAGTTCTGTATTTATAGAGGGCTTATCATCATTTCCAAGGGCATTATTAATATTGCCTTAAAAAATAAAAATTATACAAAAGTAAACCATGTTTTGTTCTGTACTGGGTTATGGCATGGCAAATGGTTAATTAAATAAAAAAAAGTAACGGACCAATAACATGGCAAGCTGGTGTCATTAAAGATAGGCACATGATATTGTGATTTTTTTTTTCCCTAACATTTAATATTGGAAAATTTTCTACTCTTTTGCTCACCGACATGATTCCTACCAATTTTGGACCCACTTCATTGATTTCTTATCTGTCCGGGAGTGAAAACAAAATTGGTACTATTGAGATGTAACAAATTGTGGGACTTGCTTTGATTTATTGAGGCAAAAATTGTCACTTAAATTTATAAATGTTACCATTTGGCGTATAGTCATTAGCTTAATCGCGGTTTACGAGATTCATTGCTTTTTTTTTTCTGGGCTATGTATGCAAAAGGATATAAATGAACTTTTACGAAACCTTCTTTTATATATATATATATATAAGAGATTTAGTAATTTAACTATTTTGTTTAAATTAAAATTGAGATAAATATTAAAAAAAAAGAATAATAAGAAATTTAAAATATATAAAACACGTACAAGAAAATTTAGAATATGTGGGACATAAAGAGAGAAGTGAGATTGGATTCGAAGACGCGAGAAAAGTAAAGAAAATGCGTGAAAGCTGGTGCACGGTTGAGCGCTGTGGCACCAAGTTTCTAGCACCGCGGTGTCAGGTCCTCAACATCATGGAGCCAAAGTGAGTAAAGTTCGTTTTTGTTTCAAATTTTTGAATTTGGAAAAGTTTTAGACTTTAAAAATAAGTGAATTTTTATTCCAATTAGGATTATGGCTAGTAGGCACGAAATAACCTTTATATAAACCCTTGTAAAACTCTTTAGGTTGAAATCAAGCATTAAGAGAGACTTAAAGAGAGGGAAGAACTTAGTAGACACTAAATGTATATGTGCACTAAGGTAGAACCGTCATTTGAGTGTTTATTGTTCGTAATAAGGTAAGGGTACACTAAACATTAGGTCTTTTTAAAAGTGTTTTATTAATTTTTCTTTATAAAATCTCTAAGGAGTCACTAAAATAAGTTAGAATCTTTGGATCTTTCATGGAGCATAGGGAATTGACAGAATCACATAAATGATTGTGTTGTGCTATTTATTATCTGTTTTGAATTATTAATATTTTATTTGATATACAAATTATTTCGCTGCACAAATAATTAAGATTCAAAATTGAACTTAATTAAATTTTTTACTTTAATTTAATCTCATAAAAAAAAGTGAGTATTTCAACTATATATATGTAATGCACCATTGTTAGGTATGCAAAAGAATAGAGAAGCTATATGCTCTTGTGGTATCCCTGTTAAAATAAAATTTCTCAATAGATTCAATAATAAAACAAAATGTCGGCGGAGAATGAAAATTGGAAATTTGTGGTGCAAGCTAATGTTCTTTATTGACGAAGAAACTCATTGCACATAATTTTTTGAAGACATGAATTTGTTCATACGAACCCAAAGACAAAGGTGGTTTATTTTGTAGCGTGAATTTTTTGCACCGGCCATATCCGCATTAACTTATAAGCATTACCGTTACTTCTGAATCTGAATTGGATTTCTCAATGAAAGAACAGAGGAATGAGATGAATTTACGCCTCGATTTCTTGTATTATTTCCAGCAAATATACCATTACATTGCAATGCTTCTCTCTTTATATACAAGATGAGAGATGAATTAATCATAATATATACAAAATGTAATCAATACGTTTACAAATTTCAATCATTGGTCTCAGCTTGATTCTTGGAATGTACAGCCATTGGTTCAAGTGTCCCTGCAACTGGTTTACTTTCATTGGCTGCTTTTATTCATCATGACAGCTGCACGCACACCTGGCATTCTTAATCCTCTTCTTCTCTTCCAAAATCATCTGCAGCTCTTCTCTAAGTAAGATATGAATTCTAAATCTCTTAAATCACTCAAAATAATTTAAATGATTTAAATTATTTTGAGTGATTTAAGAGATTTAGAATTCAAATCTTACTTATCAAAATTAAAAAAGATATTTAATTTATATTTTTTATAACTCAAAAAAATATAAAAAAATTTAAAAAAAATTTCAAAGTTAATTCTCACAGTTGATAATGGTAGACTTATGACACCTCTTTGTTTCCGTCGTTATCCAATTATCATGTTTTGTTTTAAATTACCCAAAAATCCTCTTGTTATAGGGAGTAAGAAGTATTAATATGAAAGGAAATATTAGTCATTTATCCTTTATCAGATTTTGTTTTTTTTGTTAACTTAAGATATTTGTTGAAGTAGAAGCACACAAACAAATAAAAAATTCATCCAAATAAATAATAATATTACAGAACAAGTTATTAAGAAATAAATAAAAAAAAAAATAGAAGAAGAACACACAAAAATATGGTTCGACAACTTACCTACGTTCACGGCAGATCAAGATCACACTCTTATCTTATTATGAATCATAAGGCACTTACAAAGTATGCTTTTTACAAGAAAGATCACAAAAAAAACTCTCTCACTCACTCTAGGGATTTTCTCTCACAAAGAACCACAAAGATCTTTTATTTATCACAAAGATTGTCAAGATTTCTAGTTGATCACAAAGATCTATATTTAATCACAAAGATGTGTTTACAAGCCAATTGATAGTCTTTATATAGGCTTTGGGACGACCTAAGTTTACCCTATACGTGTGGGAGTCGTATTAAGGAGTCTTGAAACAAGTGGGAGAAGATCACACTCTTCTCTTATTATGAATCATAAGACACTTACAAAGTATGCATTTTACAAGAAAGATCACAAAGAAAACTCTCTCTCTCACACTCTAAGGATTTTCTCTCACAAAGAACCACAAAGATATTTTGTTGATCACAAAGATTGTCAAGATTTCTAGTTGATCACAAAGATCTATATTTGATCACAAAGATGTGTTTACAAGCCAATTGATAGCCTTTATATAGGCTTTGGGAGGACCTAAGTTTACCCTATATGTGTGGGAGTCGTATTAGGGAGTTTTGAAACAAGTGAGAGACGAAATAAGGAAGTTTTCTTATTTTGGGATACTGTTCCCGTCTCCAGCGCCGCAGCACTGGCGTGCTTTTGCTGAGCACTGCGGCGTTGGCCTCCTGGCGCTGCGGCGCTCAGGTTCTGCGGCGCTCAGGTTCTGGATTGGGCACCACGGTGCTCACGCCTGGTCGCCGCGGTGCTGGCACCTGGTGCGCTTTTCTTTATTGTTTGCCTCCTTTCGCGTCCGTCTTCGATCCGTGCACACCCTACACATTTGGCTTGATTTCCAAATCATATTTCGATAATTTCCAATCAATATCTTCACAAATCCCCTCCTTGATTCAAAATCATCCACAAAAGCACATCGATCTCTTATTTCCGCATCTTTAGTCACCCTTATAAAGTAGTGACTTCGGTTAAGTCCTTGCATAGGACGAACTTAACAGGGGGTAGTGGCTTAGTCAACATATCAGCAGGGTTTTTAGATGACGCTATCTTTGTTAAACTAATTTCACCACTTTGGACAATTTTACGAATGTAATGAAGCCTCACATCAATGTATTTTGACCTCTCATGGAACACTTGATGCTTGCTTAGGTATATGGCACTCTGGCTATCACAATACACATCGGTGTTCACATCTTCTCTAGCCAATACCTCCGCGCATATGCCTTTTAACCATACAGCTTCTTTGATAGCTTCACCAACAACTATGTACTCTGCCTCTATGGTAGATAGTGCAACCACGTGTTGTAGAACTGATCTCCAACACACACTACACTAAAATACTGTGAATACGTATCCCGTTAACGATATTCTCTTGTCTAGATCACCTGCATAATCTAAGTCTACGTACACTCTTACTATTTCATTGTTGTCCTCATCCCTCTTATATATCAACCCGTAATTTGACGTCCTATTGAGATATCTTAGAATCCACTTTACTACAAGCCAGTGATCCTAACCCGAATTTGCCATGTATCTACTCACCACACTCACAGCCTGTGCTATGTTTGGTCTTGTGCACATCATTACATACATGATGCTCCCCACAGCGCTTGCATACGGTACTTTGCTCATCTGCAGTTTCTCCTCTTCAAATGTTGGCGACTGTGCTGCTGAAAGATTGAAATGTAAGACCAAAGGAGTAGAGACAGCCTTCGCGTTGGACATACCAAACTTTTCCAAAATTCTAACCATATATCGCTGTTGGAACAAGAAGATAACATCTCTTCTTTCCCTCACAATATCCATACTGAAAATTCTCTTTACTGCTCCCAAATCCTTTATTTCAAACTCGCCACTCAACTGCTTCTTAAGCTTCTGTATTTCTTCTATATTCTTGCATGTGATCAACATATCATCGACCTATAGAAGAAAATACATCATCCCACAACTTATGTTCTTGAAGTACATGCATCCGTCATACTTGCTCCTACTAAAATCACAAACCATCACAAACTCATCAAATCTTCTATACCATTGTCTAGGTGATTACTTTAACCCGTAAAATGACTTATTTAGCAAACAAGCATGATCTTATTTTTCGGGCTCCTCGAACCTTTGCGGCTGTGCCATGTATATCATTTTTTCAAGCTCTCCATGTAGAAAAGCTGTCTTTACATCCATCTGCTTTAGATGTAAATTAAGGTTTGCACACATGGCTAATAAAATCCTAATAGATGTGTGCTTAACAACTGGAGAGAATATCTCATAAAAATTGACTCCCTCTCTCTGAGTAAAACCTTATGCTACTAACCTAGCCTTGAATCTTGTAGGCTCAATTCCCGGTATCCCCTCCTTCACCTTATACACCCACTTGCACCCGACTAGCTTCTTTTGAGGTCTCTCCACCAACTTCCAGGTATTGTTCTTTCTAAGAGAACTAATTTCTTCTTCCATGGCCTGCTGTCATTCTTCTTTGTTTTCACTCTTCATAGCCTCACCATATGTCCTAGGCTCATCATACTCAACAGTGTAAGCAGAATTAAAACCACGAGCAATTAAGTCTGCTTGTGCATACCTGACTGGTGGGTTAATCGTTCTCTTTAGCCTATCTCTAGCAAGCCGATACTCTTCAAGTTCCAACTCAGGAGTTCTAGTCTTCTTTTGGGTGAACTTGGAGGAACTCGCCGGTGTTCTTGGTTCATCTTCAAAGATCTCATCGTTGAAGTGTTGATCTGGGGGCATATCAGATCCATGTTCAGGCTCTACTTCAACTTCTATTGACTCGGGTGCTGAGTCTTCCTTGGTTGCAGGTTCTTCTTTCTCATCTTCATGGGAGGTTTTCAGCATCGTCATCTCATCGAATGTCACATCACGGCTTATGATACTCCTTGGTGGTGTTAAGTCTTTACACCACACCTTGTATCCTTTTACTCCTTCGGGATATCCTATAAATACCCCTTTGATAGCTCTAGGTTCCAACTTCCCCTCCTTAACATGTACAAAGGCAGGGTAACCAAATATTCTGAGGTGGTCATACTTCGGAGGATTGCCAGACCATTTTTCTTCTGGCGTCTTGAAGTCAATTGCTGAGGAGAGACTTCTATTAATCAAGTAAGCTGCAGTCACTACAGCTTCTCCCTAGAATTTCTTGCACATCTTTGCATTGGTAAGCATGCATCTAACCCTTTCAAGTAGGGTTTTGTTCATCCTCTCAGCTACCCCATTCTGCTGCGGTGTTGATCTTACTGTTCTATGCCTTGCAATCCCATGCTTGGCACAAAACCCATCAAACTCTTTGTTGCAAAATTCGAGGCCGTTGTCAGTTCTCAACCTCTTCACTCTTTTGCCAGTCTAATTCTCAACAAGAGCCTTCCAAGTCTTGAACACATCAAATACTTGATCCTTGCTCTTCAACACATAAACCCACAGCTTCCTCGAATAGTCATCAATCAAGCTGAGAAAATACCTGGCACCACCACGGGTAGCTGTCTGAGCTAGTCCCTAAAGATCCGAGTGTATGTAGTCAAGAGTCCCCTTAGTCCTATGTGCTTTCCCAAGCACACAATGCTCACAAAACTCCAAGGGCTGAAACTTATCCTCACCAAACGCCTTTTGACTATATAACTCCTTTAGGTTTCTCTCGCCTAGATGTGTCAGTCTAAGATGCTACAACTTGGTTTGCATACTCTCATCATCTACAGAGAATAGTGCAGAATCACTCACGACTTCACCCTTAAGCACATAAACACCTTTGCACTTTTCTCTTCTCATTACCACCATGGAACCCTTCAAAACTCTTAAAATCCCTCCATCGATCCTGATGGAACATCCATTCTGGTCTAAAGTCCCCAATGAGATCAAGTTTCTCTTCAAGTCAGGAACATACCTAACATTTGTCAACTCTCTCACTCGCCCATCATGCAGCCTAAGCTTAACACTATCAATTTTCATCATTTGACATGCAACATCATTACCCATTAAGACCTTACTACCACTAATGGGCTGGAAATTTGTAAACCAAGACTTGTACGGGCACATGTGAAAAGTACAACCAGAATCTAAAACCCATTGTTCAGAGTTCATACCATCAGTAGCGATGAGTGTCTCTACGCTGTCATAGCTATCATCATAGACAAGCACAGCATCCGCTTTCTTCTTGTCTTATGTTCTCTTCTCAGGACAATCGTTTTTGAAGTGCCTCTATTTCTTACAGCAATAGCACTTCCTAGGAGTCCTAGACTTCGACCTTGAGCCTTTTTTCTTCCCATCTCTATATGAGGGCCTTCCTTTTACAAATAAACTTTCTGCATTGCCCTCGGTCTACTTTCCTAATAACTTTGAGTTTAATGATGATTTCACATCACTTATCATTAAACTCTCTCTGCCATAGAGTATCGTATCAACAAAACTCTTATAGCTCTTGGGGAGTGAACTCAATAGGATAATTGCTCTATCTTCATCTTCTATCTTGATGTTGATAGACTCAAGATCAAGGATGATCTTATTGAAGGTTGATGAACACATGAAAATACATATTTGTTAAGAGATACAGTCACCATTTAATGTCACTAATTTTAGAATTTTCTGTATTTTCAGCTTGAAATAAAGTGTTCTCCTTAAATTGTGATTAATGAATATTATTTGGACAGGTTTAGGTAAAATGGACATAACTCTTAATGTAGAAATCAAAATGAAGAAATTCTTGAACCTGGTGTAACATGACTCAATCTTACACAAATTTGAAGAATAGTGGAAAAGTCAAATCTAATATGTTATGGGCCAAAAATTGAGATACAATGAATCGGGCTACAACTCCTGCCCAGCTTGACTCAACTCACGTATTTGGACCGTATCTTACAAAATACATACTCAATTGATATAATTATTGAAGCTGTGAAATACTGACTTAACTATCAATAACTTGTATGTTGATGGTAAAGTCCAAATCAGCCGTTATCATAGACCAAATCGCATTGCAAGTGGGTAAAATGGTTGTTGGCCGAATTCTGATGTATCCTTGGAATTTTGCTCATATCTCGTTGGATACTCATCTAATTTGTATGAAATTAGTGCCTATAGAAAGAAGAGTCAAAATTATACAACTTTCATGTCGGCTGTAGAAGCTAAATTAGTCATTTACATTATCAAAAATGTGCTGCAAGTGGATAAACGAGTTATTGGCTTAAAATTATTGAAGATTGATGTCATCCATGACATATGTCCATTCATTGCCTATATAAGGAGACTCTTAAGACGTTTTTAATATTAGATAATTCTCTCTTATTTTCTTCTCATTAACATGTATTGTAATTTAGGCTAGAGTTCTTGGTAAGGCTAAGAGATGAACTTTTATGTGTAATAAATATACTTTCATGCTTTGATTCGGTGTCAAGAGCTACAAATGTTGTAAGTTTGGTTTTGATTAAACTCTTATCTATTTTATCTTCTATAATCTAGAGATTATAATTCTCATGTCCATATATGTTCAGTCATACTTTTCTTATGTGATTCATGTTGAATTATAATTGTTACTGGTTACATTGTTTTATATGTTAATCTTTTACTGCAGTATTGTGAATTTGATATATTGTCGATCTTGGATAACATATAAGGGCAATAAATGTTTGATATTCAAGTTAATCTTTTACTGCAATATTGTCAAAATGATATATTGTCGATCTTAGATAACTTGTATAAATAAATATGATTTGTGTTAATATTTACAAAAGAGTTTAGTCATATCAAATGCATGTGCTATATGTTACATATCTTCGATTGATTGTTTAGATGTAAAACTGTCAATTGAGTTATAAACATCAAATCAAAGTATAGAGTAGATTTATAAAGCATTATTGTGATTCTCAAAGCCTTGCTTAAATCATCATAAGATATTTTTCTCAATTTATAGACAATTCTATCTCATCAATTAATTTTATCCTTTGCTACCTCTTTAATATTTTACTTCACCAACCTATTTTGCCAAGAGCTTCCTCGTGGGATCGACACCTTAATCTATATTGCGATAGCCGCGTTATATTTTGAGCGTAAACAAAGGCGTTTATATGATCTTTCATCGGCGTCCCCTCTGACATGGACAACTGATATAGCTTCTTCTTTATATATAATCTGTTGGCCAACGATTTTCTCATATAAAGAGAGTCAAGCTTCTTCCAAAGACCTATTGCCGTCGTCTCACCTGCTACTTCCCTTAGTACTTCATCGCTTAATGACAGAACGATTGTGCTATGAGCTCTTTCTTAAATGTCATTTCTTTCTGCTTCTACTTTAGATGACTCTGGCGTCTTCTCTTCATCACTAGATGGAGCTGCAGTCTCCTCTAATACAAACCAAGCCTTTGGCTCACCAACAACGCCTTAACCTTCATCTTTCACAAGTTGAAGTCATTTGTACCGTTGAGTTTCTCTACCTCATACTTGGGTGTGGCCATGTCTGCTTAGAACCAAAACTCTAATACCAGTTTGTTGAGGCGGAAGCACACAAACAAACAAAAAATTCACCCAAATAAATAATAATATTGCAGAACAAGTTATTAAGAAATAAATAGAGAAAGGGGTAGAAGAAGAACACACAAAGAATTACGTGGTTTGGCAACTTGCCTACGTCCACGGCGGATCAATATCACACTCTTATTTTATTATAAATCACAAAGCACTCATAAAGTATGCCTTTTACAAGAAAGATCACAAAGAAAACTCTCCTTCTCTCACTCTAGGGATTTTCTCTCACAAAGAACCACAAAGATCTCTTATTTATTACAAAGATTGTCAAGATTTCTAGTTGATCACAAAGATTTATATTTGATCACAAAGATTTATATTTGATCACAAAGATATATTTACAAGTCAATTGATAGCCTTTATATAGGTTTTGAGACTACTTAGGTTTACCCTATACGTGTGGGAGTCGTATTAGGGAGTCCTGAAATAAGTGGGAGACAAAATAAGAAAGTTTCCTTATTTTGGAATACTATTCCCGTCTCCAGCGCCGCGTCGCTGGGCTCTCATTACCATGGTGCTGACGCGCTTCTTCTGAGCATTGCGGCGTTGGCCTTCTGGCGCTGCGGCGCTCACGCCTGGTCACCACGGCGCTGGAGCCTGGTGCGCCCTTCTTCGTTTTTCGCCTCTTTTTACGTTCGTCTTCGATCCGTGTACACCTTACGCACTTGACTTGATCTCTAAATTATATTTTGATAATTTTTAATCAATATCTTTACAATATTAAAAGCATAATAAGCGAGTAATTGCGAAAACAACATGAGATATAAATAATCCATTTCCAACATTTGTGACTGCCCGTCCAAAATCAGTATTACATTCACACGTTAACATTTGATCTTCAATAAGGCTAGATCGTGTCAAATAGTTTCTCAGCACATATATAATATATGGGAAAAAAATATTATAAAACCATATACAATTGTAGATAGAATTTTCTCTAGCTAGATTGTCTTTTCTTTTCTTATAGATGTAAACAAGTAAATAATTACGTGGAAAGTGAAACGAAATGGGGAGGAAAAAGAGACTGAGGTGGAGGAAGAAACAAAGAGAAGCACGTAATGAGAAAAGATATGTCGGAAAATTTATTTATACTCAAAAAGAATTCGGAAAGAAAACAAGTGTTAGAATAGATGAGAAACGTAAGAAAAAGATCTAAAATATTAATGTCAATGCATATCACCTAATCTTTTAAAATCATAGGAAGGAAAAAAGCATCATACTTTGGCACATAGTGATTTGAATAGTGCTAAATTGACTGTTGGATTTTATATTTTATATTCGATTGATGTGTCATCTATCAGTTTCATGTAGTTGTTACTTATGTAGTAATTATACAATAAACACATTAATGCGGTGTCTAAGTCTATTGTTGGCTCTCTTACCTCTTAGCCCTTCTTTGCTGAGCGTGCTGCCCTTTTTGTTGGGTTACAAGTTAAAGAATTCAATTTTCAAGTTTTAGTAATTGATATAGATTATTCTAATGTACTCTATGCCCTTCAACATTAGTTTTTACATTCTGTAGATTTTGCCACCTTTGTTGCTATTTCAGATTTTCTAACTTCTTCTCCGCATGCGCAATATTTTGCTATTAAAATAGAGAACTTTTGTTGCTTATTTTTTTTTTTTTGGGGGACAAAATTTGCCTTTATTAATAATGTCTCAATTTTATTAAATGTATATTTTTTTATTTCTCGTATTATAAGACAATTTTTCTTTGTAATAATAAATCTCTTTTTAATTTTTCTTTCAGAAAAAAAAATCAATAAAAGTTTTTAATTATCTATAAACATCACACATGCACAAGGTAAGAAGTAAAACATAACAAGTCTTTTTGTGTGGTTCCCCTGTTCTCTTCAGAGGAGTCCAACGAATAAGGGTGAGTGGATTCAGTTTAATTGAAATTGAATCGAATTAAACCTAAATTTTTTGCTTCGATTTAAAATTCGGTTTGATTTATTTGAAACATATCAATTTAGTTCCAATTCAGTTTCAGTTGGATTCAAATTAAAAAAAGTACATCAAAAATTTAAAAAAAAAATGAAAAATCAAATCAAATCAAACTTATTAGTTCCAATTCAGTTTCAGTTGAATTCAAATTAAAAAAATATACCAAAAATTTTAAAAAAGAATTAAAAATCAAATCGAATCAAACTGGTTCGATATGGTTCTAAGGGGTAGAACCGAAACCGGTTCTTCAATTTTGCCTACTCCTACCAACCTCAAAGTAGCTTGGGACCAAAATGGCCATGGAAGTTACTCAAGCTGAGTAAGTCTTTTCCGTCTATAAACTACCATCTTTATTACTGAGTAGAAGAAGTCAATAAATAGGAAACTTAAAAGCTCTAACCAACTTATAAGACAATGGACACAAACAAGCTCATTAAATTGTGTAGCTTATTAAAAATATCTAAAGAAGAAACTGAAGTGGTTGAGATTGCTAGAGTACATAAAGAGAAAATGGAGGGAATGAGGGAAAATTGTTTAGTAGTGAAAGTATTGTCATGTAGAGCTGTCAAGCGTTTAAAAAAACAATGATACAAGTATGGAGGCCCGTTGAGGGCTTACAAATAGAGAGCTTGGTAAGCAACTGTTTCCTGTGTCTTTTTGAAATTCAGTAAAGACGAGAGAAATGAACTAGCAAAAGAGCCATGACATTTTAACAAAGCACTCATAGCTCTCACAGAAGTCTCGAAAATAGGGGGAAATAAACAGATTAACCTTCATGTATGCTTCCTTTTGAATCCAAATACATAATATAACAATCATGTGCATACACAAAAGTATGGTTAAGCTGCTAGGCAACAAGACAGGGACGGTGAAAGAGATTGAGCTAAACAGCCAAGGAAGATGCCTGGGGAAATTTGCTAGAGTTATGGTTAGAGTTGACATCACAAAATCTCTCCGCAGGTTTGTGAAAGTAGGGAAAGAAGGGTCGAGCGAAGGAATCATTCTACTGATCCAATATGAGAAGCTACCTGATTTTTGATATCAATGTGGGAGGTTAGGTCATACACAGAGAATGTGAAGAATACAAGAAACTATAGAAAACCCAGGAATGAGATGAATGAACCAAGGAGAAAAACTCAGATTGCCAGGATTTTGCATATGGGCTATGGTTGAGAGGAGTGGTAAATAACAGCTTAAGATAAAACAAAACCAAATGATGTAATAGACAGAAAGGGGGAAAGTGTCCTGAAGAAGGTAAATAGATATCCAAACATGAAGAAATGGTGCATGAAACAGGCCAAAAAAATATTAGGGTAAACAAAAACAAGAGAGATGAAGAAGGGAAGAGATCAAGTCCAGTTGTAGAACTCGAAAGGAAAGTTGACTCGAACCACAAAATAAATCCAAACTCGATAGTACAAGTGGAGATGGAATCAAGGGGAGATGTGCATCCTGGAGAGCATTAATAATGATAGAGACGAGAGTATGATGGATCTCGATCTATGAGAAATCTCGGTGCTTAAAACAGAAAGGAAGCAGAGCAAAGAGGGAAACCTACAGCGGGAAAAGGCGAAAAAAAAGTTGCTCTTTTGTCGCCAAGGAAAAAAAAAAAGGGAGAGAAAAAGACTTTAGTTTTATAAATAGGATAAAAGGCTGGAACCCAAAGGGAAATTACATGTGGGCCACTTAAATCACGCCTAATAAAAGTAAGGACAAAGTTGAAAGGATATGGACATAGGGCTGGAGAAAGATGAGAAAGCCTAAGTGAAGCCTATCTTAGGGAAAAGAAAGTAAAATGAGCTTGAAGAGAAGTGCTTAAATGAGAAGCAAGGGAAGTTTTAATGCCCTCAATGGCTAGCTACACAAGAGGTAAGTAAAGAAGAAGAGCTTGTGAGAGAAGACATTAACCATGCATTATCAACAGTGGTTGACACTCAGCCCTACCAAGAGCAATGAAAATTTTGAGTTGAAATGTCCGAGGCTTAAGGAATCCTCAAACATCCTAATATTTAAATAATGTTCTTGGACAAAGCAACTTACGTAATTTTTTTTTTTTTGGTGTAAAACTAAGATTCAAGGGAATCAAATGAGACTGATGAACAATAGGTTAAATTTTGAGAATTGTTTTGCGGTGGATAAAGAGGAATTAGCATGAGGGATTGAACTTTTATGGAATAGTAATATCAATCTAAGGATACTGTCGTATAGCAAATGCCATGTGGATGTTGTGATCTAAGAAGAAGAATCAAGGTCCTGAAGATTGACCGGAGTTTATGGAATGCTAGAAATGAGACAAAAGAAGCATACATGGGAATTACTCAAAAGATTAGCAAGGATGCCAAATCTGCCTTAGATATGTTGTGGTGATTTTAATGAGATAATGTCAATAAAAGAAAAGAATTAGGGCAACCACAGAATGTAAGTGCAATTAAGGAGATTAAGGAGACAACAAGGTTTTGTCAATTGTAGGATATGGTATAGGCTGGGTTTCCATATACTTGGTCTAATAAGAGATTTAAGTGAAGTTAATTGAAGAAAGACTGAAGAGGTTCTTGTGCAATGAGGAATTGAGCAATTTCTTTAATAGATATGAGGTGTTATACCTTATGGCAACGGGATCCAATCATTGTCTTATTATGATTGAGGTATCGTAAAGATGTAGATGGAGAAAGAAGAGAGAAAGAATAGATTGAGATTTTACTACAAAAATATGTGGGATCTCAACAAGGAATGCCTAAATAAAGTAAGGGATGGGTGAAAATAGTTTGAAGAGGGAGATAAGGAACTTATTGCTAAATTCATTGAAGAGACAGAAAGGACAAAGTTAACCCTAAGATAATGGGGGAAAAGAACTTTTGGGGGGAAGGAAAAGGAAGCTATAACACTTAAACTGAAGAGCTGATGCGATGTAAAGCCTCAAACAAACAATATGAGGCAAATAATAACATAAAGTAGCTAGAATTACAAATAGATAGTTTGCTACATGAGGAATAAGTGTACTGGAGACTGAGCTCCATAATAACTTGGCTAAAAGAGGGAAATAGAAATATAAAATATTTCCATGCCACAGCCAACCAGAGGAGAAAGAAAAATGAAATTAAAGGATTGCTTGATAAAGAAGGCAAGTGGGCTGATAATAAGGAAAAAGATTGAACAAATATTAGGGGATACTTTGAGCATTTGTTTAAATTAACAAGACTTAATGTAGAACAAAGAAGAGAAGCTCTAGAAAGGATTGAAAATAGAGTATTAATGTAGATGAATGAGGAACTAAGCAGACCCTTTACCAATGAAGAGGTTTAAAGAGTAATTTGGCAATTTAATCCAATATAGGAACCTAGACGAAATGGCTTATCAACTAGTTTCTACTATAAGCTCTAGAAATATGTAAGAGAATACACAACAAAAGCTTGCCTTCAAGTCTTTAACCACAAAGGTAATGTACTTGTACTTAAACAGACTTTGAGAGCACTCATCCCTAAAGTAAAAAAAATTGATGTCAATCCTATTAGCCTATGCAATGTAGTGTCTAGAGTTATTGCAAAACCCATTGCCAACAGAATGAAAATTGTATTGAAGAATATAATTACACAAAATCAGTGTGCTTTCATACCCAATAGACTTATCAATGACAATATCGTAATTGGGTATGAATGTTTACATAAGATTTAATGTAAAACGAAAGGGAAAGAGAGATATGCAACACCAAAGTTGGGTATAATTAAAGCATATGATAAAGTGAAATGGACTTTCTTGGAAGATACTATGGTTAAATTGGGGTTCAATAAAAAGTGGATTAATTTGATTATAAGATGTGTCTCAACTACATCCTTCTCAATTCTAATAAATGGATCAGTAAGGGGCAGGTTTAGAACACAATAGGACTAAAGTTATGCTACTTCTTTTCACCATACCTTTTTATCATCTGTCCTGAAGCCCTCTCAACAATGCTAAACAAGGCTGAAAATGAGAAATTAATATGAGGTATCAAGTTCAGTAATTCACTAGTAATCTCTCACCTCCTGTTTGCTGATGACAGTTTAGTGTTTGTAAAAGCCATAACATATAACTACAACCATCTAGAGAAAATGATTGACTACTATAACAAAGCATCTGGCCAAATATTTAATGAAGAATAGTCCTTTATTTTCTTTAGCCTAAGTGTCTCAAGAGACCAAACACAAAATATAAAGAATGTGTTCAAGCTTAATGACATCCAAATGTGCAATAAATACTTCAACTACCTTCTATGATAACTAGGAACAAAAATAATACTTCAATGAGTACAAACTAAAAATCTTGAACAAGGTGAGGCTAGCAATAAATGCTATTATCAAATAGAAGGAATGAGGTATACAAATCAAAGCGATAGCCTAAGCAATCACCACTTTTGTCATAAGTGTTTTCAAATTCCCATAAGGGTTATGTGAAGACATGCAAGAGAAATAGGGGCATTGGCTTCAAAGACTTCTCCAACTTCAACCAAGGATTGAGGATAATGCAAGCAGTAGACTCTTTCATTATAAAAATTCTAAAAGGTAGATACTTTAGAAATAGTCACCTTATGGAGGCAAAACTAGGCAGCAACCTATCTTATATCTGGAGAAGTATGCTACGGGAAATATAGGTTTTGCAGAGAGGAGCAAGATGGTTAATTGGGAAAGGAGACAAAGTTGGAATTTATAATAGCAATTGGATCCTAAGAATGTCCACCATGAAACTAATATTCCTTAGACTACTACCATAAAATAACAAGGTTGAATTCCTATTAGATGAAGAGAGCAAATGGACAATAGAATTACTTCAGCAATACTTTAGAGAAGAAGATGTGCAACAAATCACCAAAATCCTAACTAATGAAAATAGAGGGCATAATATATTGGCAACATAATAAGAGAGAGCTGTATATAGTGAAGTGTGGATACTTTATGGTTTTGCAAAAGAAAAAAGGTCCAGAACTAGAATCTTCAAAGTAGATGCAAAACTAGTGGAAGACGGTATTGACCATACCTATTCCTCAGAAAATTAAAATATTCTTATACAGGGCACTTTCGAATATGCTCCATACTTCTACTGCTTTGTTGGCCAAAAAGATAGTCAACCATCCAATATGCTAAAAGTGCCTTAGAGAGAAAGAAACAAATTTTCATGCTTTGATTAGATGCAAGGGAGCAAAAAGAATTTGGAGATGTACTTAGTTTGCAAAGCTTATCAAAGGAACCAATAACATGGATCTTTAGAGTTTTCTCCACTATATGGTATCTACTACAACAAAGAAAGAGTTAAGCAATGTAATTATGTTAATATGGGAAAATTGGAAGACAAGAAAAAACTATATAATGACTAAAAACAAGATGAGGTAAAGAGATTGATTGCAAAGGTAAAGGCTTATATAGAAAGTGGGAGCACCCCTTACTCCCAAAGAGAATGGTACAAGCAAATGTTGATGTTGCCATTGATCTATAAAAGAGCAAAGCTAGCCTAGGAGTAATGATAAGAAACAATCATAGCAGTGACCGCGAACATAAGAAGTTTTGAGGGTGAGGTTGAAATTGCAGAAGCCAAAGCCATGCAATTGGGCTTGAAGATAACTGAGGAACTTAGCTTTCTTAATATGCAAGTAGAGTCAGACGCAAAGAATGTTATGGAGCTGTTTTAAGGAAATATACAATAATTGAAGGAGAATAAATAGCTGGTGCAAGACTTCCAAAATAAGACTGTTTATGCAAACAAGATTAGACTTAATTTTGTTCGACAACATGTAATGAGAAACATATAAATTAGCCAAGTTTGCATTTCAATTTTCATGTTTAAAATGTTGGTGTTTGAGAGTGTATTTTAAATAAGCATTAGAGTAGAGAGAAAGAGTCGAGAAGAGAAAAAATGTCGCGGCACTGGAAGTGGGCGCCATAGCACTCCAATCTCAAGACAACGTGTCGCGACGCCCAATTGAGCTTATGCCCAACATAGCTATTGGGCACCACGATGCTCATACTTTTTGGAAAGTCATCTACCCATTTCAATAATGTGGCATTTTAAAAAGATGTTGCATCTCTCTAGAAAAATACTTGAATTCTATAAATACTGTAGGTACACTTGATTCATAACAATTAACTTCATTTCTTAAACTTGATTATATTTTCTCTCTTCTAACAATTATTTTTTTAAATTCACACTTATTATTTAAAGAAGTTGTATTTAGTATGTACCTTTACCACTTCTTATAAATCATTGAATTTTAGAACTATTATATATTTTAACTCAAATGTATATTGATTATTATCAATTGTAGGGTAGAAATAGTTTAAAAACAGTACTAAATACATATTGACTTCCATATTTTACTTGTCGTATCCTTGTTATTTATTTTCATATTGCACACATTTTTCCAACAAAAAATTTTGGAAGGAACATTTTTCTGTTGCTCCGAATTAAATGAAATGATTTCCTTTCCTTTAAAAAAATAATAATCTATAAACATCGGAAGAGTATTAATTAGTAGTCGACGAATTTACAAAATCCCTTAGAAGTGCTCGTATCCATCAACAAGTCCACATGAATGAACCAAAAAACTTAGCCATAGGCATGCGAACACACATCAACGAGATTGCCAATAATATTTTCATGCATGTTTTGGCTTTTTTTTCTCCCACCAAAATAATATATTACTATCCATTCTAGAAATCACCACAAATTTACAATTTATGTAATTTTTTTTGTTTTATAAGAAACCACTTCACACGTATGGATTGCACATGTAAATCGATGATCTATTGTCTAGACATTGCCTTTACAAATTTACTTTGTAATTTCTCTATCATAAAACTCATGGCTAGAGCATAAAGATTACAAATATAATTTTATCCTAATTAGTCTAATTATATATCGACGTGTTATTGTATTTATAAGTAAGAAAAATATCAATTTTATTATTGATTTAATTAATATATACTAATTTAATTTTTATTTTAAAAAATACTTAATTAATTTCTATAAGATGAAAATTATCATAATTTAAAAATAAAAAATAATAATAAGTAGCTAAAAACATTTTTAAAGAGATTAACTTAATATTTAACCAAATTAAATTAAATTAGTATATATTAATGAAATTAATGACGAAATTGTCAATTTCTCTTATAAGTATCATCTGCAATCGTCTTTTATCCCGCTAGTCCTAATTTTTTATATTTTAATATTTCAGCGCTTGTCACACACATTTCAGAACATTCGAAGATTAATTTCAATTTCGTTTTCAATTGGATGATAGATAAAGTTAGAACAGAACATCAATTGCCTTTCAAAAAAAACAAAAAAAGAGAACTTCAATTAAATCGTTCTTTTTAAATATTTTTTAAGCTATAAAACTAGTGCTGAGAAGGAATCGGCAGTTAATTATTAATGTTGGTTTTCAAACAGAGTGACAGTAATAAAACATTCAAGAATATCTTCAGTCGACCATTTTCTTGGGAATTTAATTTAATTGATATATACCTTTTTTTTTTTCGACAACCATATATAAAGAAAGAGCTAAGTTAATTTTGATTCTTTGTAATAATGCTATCATTACATGTTCAAATTTAAAATTTGTACAATTTATTGGATATATAATTTTGTTAATTATTGATTGATATTATATAATTATAATATTAATAAAAAATAAAAAATAAATAATTATTTCATAAATAATAATTACTAATTAATAATATATTAATTAAAATACAAATTTGTATTTTAACTATATAAATATAGCATTATTATTTCAATTAACATCATGGTTGTCCAATTCCTTGGCAAAAACATTCGAAGTTAAGCTTAAAAATTTCTGGCCAATAATCAAAGTATTCACCTGGACAGTACCTGGTCTCATATCAATTATTAATCCCATCTTTGGCGAAATTTGCCGTGAAAACGGAATGGTTATTGAGGCGATTGAATTTGAGTGCTAGCAATCTGAAATTTATTGCCGTTGGTGATGGATTTGGGTTAGTGCTACTGCTAAATGGGAAAATCCCACGGGACACAACCTAGCCTTTTCCAAAATTAATCTCATTATACCTTGTCTCAAAAATATGCATCATAATTTTTTTTCCCGATTTTTCATATATTTAAAGACTAAAATACCCTTATTATTTTAGCAGGGACTCAAACAATCAATTTTAAAAAACTACGTAACCGAGCACTCAAATATTTATTTTAACAATAAATTTTGTGCACCCCTAACTTAAGTCAAGTGTTCAAATTCTAATGAAAAAATTTTATAAATAACTTTTCAATTATTTTATTTTTTTAATTAAATGTAAAATAGTTATATTTTATTAATTAAAAATTTTATTTTTGGATATATTTATCCTAATATTAAGAACATAACTTCCTCTCCTTTTTTCTACCGAATTTTTAAGAATCATATTGATGAATCAAGAAGTATATTGATGCCGAATATTTTTGAAGTTATTATTACGAAACTCGAGTATTGCTGAGTATATTTATCACTTTAAATCAAAGAAATAGCCGAATTTGGTAAGTTTTCTAATTTTTTTTTAAAAATTTAATCTTAGTTAGAAATTAGATAAAATTTACATTTAAAGTTAAAAATAGGTGTTATTGATAAATTAAATGTGAAAAATGAGTTAAAATAGTGTAAAAGACGTTGAAATCCGACAATAAATAAGATTTAAAGTGTGTTTTGCGAAAATCAGACGGCGGGCGGTGCAGCTGCCATCAATTTAGGCATCGCGGGGCCATCTCGGGCCTGAGATGGCCCCGCGATGCACGTGATTGCGCATTTTTTTATATTTTTTTAAATAATATTACTAATTATCATATTTGTTTTTTTTCAGGTCTTATACAGTATGATGCAATTGTTATTTATTTTGGAGGAAAGTGAGAGAGTTCTAGTGATGGGGAAGAAAATTATGTTGATTATAATAATTTTGGGATTTCGGTTCCGAAAGATATTAATTTTAAAGATCTTTTAAATGCAGTATGTTATACCTTGAGAGTCGACAATATGAACTGTAAGGTGACTTTGAAAATCAAAATTGATCTAACAAGGTATAAGTTAAAGCCTATTGAGATCAGAAACGACAGTGATGTTTGATTTTTTTTTAGCGCCAATAGAAGATCGTACTGTCCTAGAGTTCCTAGAGTTCCCATTTATAAAGATGATGTACAGCCCCTCAATCAAAACCCACCATCGATTTATACTCATTTTATGTCAACTAGTGGTAGCAATCAAGTGAGCTATACATCTCCATCAATTCCAGCAGTGGTTCTTACAAACACAACGAATGAGTATCACAATGTTTCTCCTATACCCTTCAATGAAGACCCAGCCTATACATATTACGCTTGTGATGACATTGGAAATATTGGGGACTGTGATGATGTTAGAAATATTGATAATTTAGAAGGGGGATGATTTAGCAAAAGGCGGACGTTGTTATGTTTCAACAAGCTCCCTAAATGTTGAAGCTAGAAGAATAGATTTTTGTGAAGCGGAAAACCCCTTTGCGTTTATGCCTCCAATACCACCATTAGACTTGGGCATATCGGATAAGATATCGAGTAGTGAAATTGGCGATGTGTTTATAGGAAAGTTGTTTGATAGCAAAGACAAACTTCACCAGGCTATTAGTATGCTAGCACTTAAAGGTAATTGGAGCTTTAAAGTGTCAAGGTTGACAAAAGATCATTTTGAGATCAAATGTGATGATGATAGATGCCAATGGCGATTACGTGCAGTGTCAACAAATGCAAGGAAACATTTCATTGTGCACAGAATTGATTCAAGTCACGTATGCCAATTAGATCGATTGCGTGATGGTCATCGACAAGTAAAGTCACGGATTATTGGCAAATTCATAAAAAAATAAATTTGCATCTGCGAGTTGACGTTATAGACCGAAGAAAATCCAAGCAGACATACGTGAGGAGTTTGGTGTGGACATAACTTATCCTACTGCTTGGCGGTCTAAAGAGCATGCATTGGTGTTGATACGTGGTATTCCAGAGGGTTCATATAAATTACTTCCTGCATACTGTCATATATTGGAATAACAGAACCTAGGTACAGTCACGCATTTGGAGATTGATGATTGCAAGCACTTCAAATATTTCTTCATGGCTCTTGGACCATATATTAGAGGGTTCTAGTCTTCCATCCGATCGGTTATTACAGTTGATGGTATAATTTTAAAAAATGCATACTTGGGAACAATGTTTGTGGCTATTTGCAATGATGGAAACAACCAGATTTTTTCACTTGCCTGGAGTATTACTAACTCTGAAAATGATGCTTTATGGAAGTGGTTTATGGCAAAACTCCGAGGAGTCATTGGCGATCTTGAGAACTTTGTATTTATATCTGATCGACAAGCTAATATTGAGAAGGCCATTAGAGAGGTATTTCCTAATGTATATCATGGTGTATGTATCCATCACTTGAAGTGTAATTTGGTAGCACGATATTAGATACCGTCGCAGACAACAAAAGGAGGGGGATATTTAGCTTCCTATTTTGTTGCTGCCAATGCGTATCGTATAGCTGACTTTCAAAGGGAAATTAATAAGATGCGAGAAATGAAACCGGAGGCAACAAGATACTTGGAGGAGAAGGTTGGTTTTTCAAAATGGGCTCAAACAATTGGAGCATTCAGAGGATATGACATCATAACCACCAACATTGCAGAGATCATTAACGCTGTTGCGAAGGAAGCACGTGCCATAACGGTGACTGCTTTAATTGAGTGGATTAGAGAGTTAATGTAAAGATGGTTTGTTAAGAGACGTGAGCCTGCAGAAAATATATCCAACTTCTTGACCACTTGGGCCCATGACAAGATTTGAAAGCACAATGATGATTCCGCTCGCATGACAGTGCATACAATAGATCAATCTCGTTTTGCCGTTAATGACGAAAAAAGAAATAAAATAGTGGACATCCCAGGGAAGTCATGTAGTTGTTGAAAGTTTGATATGCGGCAGCTACCGTGTCTTCATGCACTTGCAGTATGCAGGCAGGTTAGATTTCAATACCAGACTTTTTGTTCGTGATATTACACGACTGAGTCTTTGTTGCGTGCATACAGTGAACCAGTAAATTCGGTTGGTCATCCATTAGATTGGATTGTTCCAAAGGAGTTGAGAGCTACTGACATCCAGCCAGCTATGTAGCAATTCCTGAAATAAAGCCAGGTTAGCGTCAAGCCCAAGTAAGATGACTACACCCTCTTCCTTGTCCATCCATGCCTGAAACTCAGTTAAGATGGTCGAGTCTATCTGCTACAATGGATCTATGTTTGCTTGAGGTTGTACTTTAATTTCAATTTTCTTCTTCTCATGTATCCTTTGTGGAAATGGATTTGTATATGGGGTATGCAAATACTATGCAGGCCTATACGGTCTCCCAAATTGACTCACTCCTTTATGCGGGGCAGGCAAAATCTCAACACTTGCAGGACTGTCAATCAGTGGCTGGGGCAGTATATCATGACCATTAGCTGGGGTCTAAAAACTATATTGACAGCCTGCCGGTGTGTTCTCTCCAAACTAAAATATATGTATATATTAAAATAAATCAAACTGCAATTAAGGTAAGAAAACATTATTGCGATTTTAAACTTATTTTGCTTACCATATTATAGCTTTTGTTCTGTTAGAATGAGCATGACTGCCTAAAACACATCATCATCTGCTATGTAAGATCGGTCCAGAGTTGATCAACCCTTGTTAAAATTTGATCTCTATCCTTGTCCATTCTCTACAGAAGTGCAGTTTCAGTACGCTCAAATCTCTTAATCATCTCCTCCCGCAGTTGCTCAATCTGATGTGTTACACCATGGTCTGTAGATGCACTGTGTTCAGACTACAAAAAACATAACCATAGTTAATGACTTATTTAAAAATATATGAAAATTTCTCTTTAGTTAATCACGTAAATAAGTAATATACCGTTGCTCATGGCACTGGTGCTGATATTTGTGGATTTGTTCATTCATATTTATCCCTCTCCACATTTATAACATCATCTTTAGGGTCGCTAAAATGGGCATAGGTCCTGGGGCGCTTGCTCTCGCTGTAATCAGACATATTTGGTAAGTCCCCAGCATAACTTTCGCTTAGAATGCCTACACGTCTAACCAGTTGCACAATTGCCTCTTCTTCTCATGGTGTTTTGGTACTAATTTACGATGTACCAAAAAAACCTATAAATATAATATTAAGTTACGCTTAAAACAAAATAAAAGTTATAAACTAATATATATATTTTTCATTAATATCAACACATACCAAATCCTTCCCTAATATTGTATCCTGAACGTCATCGAACAGTGGAGTCCCTCGAGTCGTCCAATTCAAAATACGAGGGAAGTGATCACTATAATAATAACCAAAAACCTCTCCGCACACTAGAATTGCCTAAAAAATTCATATCTAATATAATTATTTTTAAAATATAAGTTTGGCGTATACAAAATAAATAAATAATTAAGATCAAAAAGTTAAGTACAAGAAAATTATAGCGTACCAGAAATGTGTGCGAAAATCCATACACGTTGTAACTCTCAAACTTCCTCTGTGTAAATCTTTTCCTATTTAGTTTCTCAAGTTTTTGGAATGCAGACTTCTTAAGTGAGTTATGATGTACGGTCTATGCAATATTGCCCTATGGATACTTATTAAACTCATTAAGGTCATCCATTAAATATAGAGCAAAATTTTGAATCCCACTACGCTCATCACATGGGATCAAAACACGACGCACAAAATAAAATAAACTCAACTTTACTGCATCTGCATCATCTATGATTCCATAGTAGAGATCACTACCCATTTAAGGCGAAGAGACCTACCATCATGCAGGAGGGCCAAAATAAATAAACTCTATAGTAAGGATATCTACCTCATTTAAAGTAGAGAGACATACCCTCAAGCAGAAGAGCTAAACCACCCTTACGTGGGAGGGACAAAAAAACCCTCGTGTATAAGGAAATTACAAAATACTATAACAAATTCTTAGTAACCTTCACCAAATACCTAGATTAATCCTTATAAACTTCAAACAACCACAAACATTAAAGCTAAACAAAAGACACAGCACAACCAAAAAGTATAACAACACAAGCATAAACCGCCACATGTGATGAGGACACTATACTACATTAGTGGCAAGAGAAGCATAAGTGTTACCGATAATAGCCAATCCTGAAAGGACTGTGCTAAACTGCTATTGAACTATGACGGCTTAAAAGAAAGAAGTAGGTTGTCCAATGGTGGTCGATAGTATGAAACAACGCACCAAAGGTCATTGGAGATGAGTTGAGGGCAACAACGTTCAATTGGGCCTCGTTGAAAGTACGCTCAGAATGGTGGGCATACGGTTGCTGGTGAAACTTTGGGGAAGATGCAATACACAGCAAGCCCTGTGAACTTGTTGAAAAACTCACTTGTAGAGAAAAGAGCAAAAAAAGTAAAGCTTGCCAAAGATGGGGATTGGCGATGGTGCTCAGTAGAGGCTCAATGAGGATCGACATGGCCCCAGTAGACGTTGTAGGTGCTCAAAGGGTCCCCCCAACAGATTGGCTAATAGAAAAATGTTAGAAGGACAAAAAAAAATAAATATTAAGACAAAAAGCCAAGAAAGCTATACTAAAACATAAAAAAACTAAGTCGAAACCTATGAGGAAAGGGAAAAGGTAAAAGAGGGCTGTATGAGAGGAGACTTACCTGTCACACCCCAGACCCAAAAGATCTGAAACATGACATAACTTACAATCATTCAATAATGTGCACTCATAATTAATAGTGCCTAAAATTTCAAACTTGAATTCAACATAGGAATCCTTATCAAGTTGCTAGTAAGTTTAATACAAAATCAACCCATGACCATACTTGGTGAAACATAAACCAAATACAACCACACCTAATAAAATAACACATAAGTATTTATTCAATAGGGACAAATCAAATATCTTAAACTATGTGTCCATAAATGAAACACTTAGCAACCTAGCAACTTAGGGAACCTAAGGGACAACAGAAGCCTTGCCAAATCCACTAAGCACACATGTACCTTATTTACCTGAAATCACCATAAACTATAATAAGTATGAAACTTAGTTAGCATACTAGTTTTTCATATATCAAAATACAAATACATATATGTACACCATGCATGTGTATGATATGCTGTGATAAATCAAAATCATAATCTTATCAAATCACATGTCAGGTAAGCGCTTACATATTCTTTCAAAATATATAATAGAAATACCATCACTCAATTACTACTTAGTAGGACTTACATATCACATATCACATAATGAGCCAAATGTCACTCGTAGGTGACATACCGTATGAGAGAAATAGTACAAGTGAGGTTTTTAAATTACACATATATAATGCTCATGCCCAAAGGTAAAAGTTAAACCCTCACCCTAATCATCTGTGAGTCCTCTCACATGCACCAATACGCCACCACATAAATGTAATGACTTACTCTTCCTTTAGGTACCAATAGGATCCTCTCTACATACAAAACACATAACATATATCAATCCCGAAGGAAAGGCCACACATAAAGGCTCCACAAATCACATAAAATGCCTACTAAGTTAACAATGAGTTCAAGCATCCTTAAAACACAAAATGTTTCTCATGGATATATTACACTTCAAAAGCTCTTTTTGTTAAACACATTTCATTTTGAAAGCTCACTTTCAAAAACACATGTATGTCCATACTCAATGTCAATGCTTACATTCATAAACATATGTCTTTCACATTTCATATCAAATATACTTTGACATAATATAAACATATTTCTAAGTACATTTACAAAATCATATATAGATAATTACTATGCTTATTGTGATTTTAGTAAAAGTCTAGTATACTTACTTCTTAACACTTTCAGCTACAAGGCTTAAATCTCCTTAACATATCAATGGAGATTAATCTTTTCATGAGCCTCAAAATTCATACAAAACACTTTAAATAGCTTACAAAATTACACATATTGTACTTATCACATTGAATTGGTCTAATTACTTGGTTTCTCAAAACCTGTCATTCTGACCACTTACACTTAACAAAATTTTCTTATATATCAAATGATGTCTAATTACTCCAAAATCAGAATATATCATTTTTAACTCATATATCCTTCTTATATATGAATATAATATCATAATTTCTACACAATCCATTCCATAAACACCATCGAATCTAAGCTACTAACCTAACAGGATCAAGATACTTACTGAATAGTATTCAATCTCCTAATTTTATAAAATCATATACTAATTAAAAAATTATAAAACTACCACAACATTACTCTTAACACATATTTCAATCCATGATAAATATTTCACTTCAAAATCCCTGCCAAAAGTATTTTAAAACTATTTTATTCTATAGCTTTAAAAAGCTGTTAATCAAATACTGCAATGAGCTGACACTCTTTAGAAAATCATAACAATTTAACCACATTGATCTAAATTCTCAATTTTGATTATATCATATTAGACATATAAACTTATCATATTCTATAAATTTGTAATTTTTGAAGATTATTCAGCAGATAAAAAATTATTTGTCACTGTATCATACTGTTAACACAGAAAATTTTCAAAATTTCAGGGTCATTTTGGTAAATTCACTACAAATTCAGTTTCTGAAATTTTCAATCGATTCAAACTCTCAAATGATTCTAGACATATCTAATTTCATATACTCAAAATCTAAAACCAGAATCAAGGTACAACAATTTATAAAATTTTCGAATCAAGAGACTATTAAGAAGAAATTCTGCAATTCATCATGATTTATCAAGTTATCTACATAATCATCATTAATTATCACAATATCTTATGAAATTCACATCAAATATTCAATTGTACATATTTCAGAAATCAAAACTTAAAGAAATTAACACCAAAATCTAAGAAAGGGTTATAATATACCTCTTAAAGCTTAAATTTTAACTTTCTTTTTCTTTTTCTCTCCCCTTTATTTCTCTCTTTTCTCACTCTAAAAGAGGTGGCTTGACCAAAATGAGTGAATTAGGATTTTAAATGTGTATTTTTATACTAAGAGGCTAATTTTTAGTATTTATAAACTAACCCCAAAACTTTCAAAGTGTTACAATTTGGTCCCTAAAATAAATCTTAAGTCTTGCAAATAAACTCAATACTAATAGTATGTTCTTAATCTATACAAACAATACTAATAACAATACATAAATTAAATATTATCCACATACAAATAAAATATAAATATTATACAAGTACAAATATTAATTCTTTCCGATTGTGAATAAGTGGTTACTATATTACCTCATCTTCGATGTAATCGATGGCTAAAAAAGAGGTTAGAGTTTTGATAGGCATGAGAAGAGAAGTTGAGAGAAAAAATGTTAATAAGTTAATTTGACTAGTAAGGTACTATTTTATTCCAAATAAAATACCAATGTATTTATTAGAAAAAATGGTAAAATTTAATATTGAACTTAAATTAATTGAATTTATTAATCCAACGTTTCTCACGTATTAATCAATAATCAATTGAATATTGTGAATAAAAATTAATAAATATTGTAATTGTATTAATTAAACTGGTTGCATCCACATTTTTCAAACATATGAATGGATAATTAATTGTATATCTTAAATTAAAACTCTTAAATGTTGCAATTATATTAATTAAATCATTACACCCAAAATTTTCAAACATATTAAGGATTATGAATTGAATAGTATAAATTAAAATTCTTAAATGTTGCAATTATATTTATTGGTAAAAATATTTTTATTTTAATAAAAATTAATGCAAAAGTTAGATTATCTTGCTCGTGCATATAGGGTTAGAGAATTATTTCAATTCTTTATTTGTTAAATTTGAATTGATTTACTGTAATCTTCTTTATTATCCTCCATCTTCAAACTTACATTTGTGCACGTAATTTTTCATAGGCAATACTTTAAATTGAAAGAAGATGAGTAGCATAATATTTTTTTTTCTTAACGTACAATATGTTAAAAAATATTCTTCTCATTTACTACTCCTTACTTTCTCTATATATAGCAGCACTTCTTTAGATTTAGAGTTTGATTAAGATTTGAATTAATAGAGAAATTGATAGATCTAAGAGGGGAGCTATCTCCAACTTAGCCTAACCCAAGTCATCTCATGACTCACAAAGTCTTCTAAGTTAAGTTCAAGGTATTCTACTAAAAACTAAATGTTACATTCTAGTAACCCATATAAAATAAATAAATCTTATTTTAATTAAAACTCTTTTAATTAAATTAGGTTTGGTCTTATATCCTTAATAACAACTTAATTGACCTTTTATTGATGTTCATAATTAAAGGTATGCTATAAAAAAAATGTTTTACCTCTTTAATTACTAATTTACGCCCAAGTTACTAAATGCTCTAATGAATATTTTTAAATATGTATATATTTATAAATAAATATTATTACTCAATAAATAATCTATTAAATAAATTACAATAAAAAACTTAAATGATAAAAAATTACAAATAACTTAGGTGAATATCACTTTGTATAGATTTCATGTTGCAAGAATATGTTCTTATAACTTAAGAAATTGCATCTCCAAGTAATTGAAGTTTTAAAAATTTATATAAATTCCACTCTATGATAATTTAAAAAACACAACACATAAATGCAAGTCCATAACTCTCAGAATTAAGATAAATTAGACTAATTAAAATTTTTGTGAATTAAGATCAATGATATTTTATTAACTAAATCAAATTTTATATTAGTTCTATTCAATGTATCATATGTATTAGTTTTTCTACTAAATGTCGCTACTTCAATAATTAAGATAAATCATTTACTATAAGAAGTAGAAAAATTATAATTTTGTATAATGAAATGTCATTTTCATTAACAATTATGAATAATATTTAATTTATAAAAAAATGTGTGATTTATATCTTTTATATTAGCATTTTATACCTAATACATAAATTACATACTTTTATAAACATGGCTTTTTAAAATATGCTAAAAAATATATAAATAGATTACATTTAATCAAAAATAATAATTATTACATGTGTTTTAAGAGCATCAATAAAATATAATGTCTAATAGCCTTATTTAAACATTTTTACACCAATAATTTTCTTACATGTTAATAAGAATCATAAACTCAAATTTACCCAATTTTATGCGGGTTACAACTCCAGTCCCAAATTTACCCAATTTCATAATTTATTTTTCATTCACAAATCAAATGTATCGTAACAAGTTAACATTTTAATAACAATTTAAGAATCAAATTTAAGTAATTAACATTTTCAACTACTCAATTTTTAATTTTCTAAATAAATAATTAACATTCCAATACATAATTTTCAAAATAATTAATAATTTCACAATTTAAATTTTAAATTTAAATAATTAACATTCAAAATTTCCAATTCCAATTTCTAAATAATAACAATTCCGAATTCTCAAATTCCAAAAATAAATATTTAACATTCCAATTTTCAATCAAGCTAAAAATTAAGAATTAAAAATTCCCAATTTCTAAAAATAAATATTTAACATTCCTATTTTCAAACAAAATAAAAAAAACAATTAGAAATTCCCAATCAAAATTAAATAATTAACATTCCAAATCCAATTTCTAATTCGCAAACTAAAATAAATAACAATTCCAAAATTTTAATTTCCAAAAATAAATATATAACATTACGATTTTCAAAATAAATAACAATGTCAATATTAACATTTTTAATTTGGTGGCGGAGGCAGCAACTCAGCTTTAGAGGCAGCAAGCAACCTGATCAATTCAACAGCTGGTAAGTCGAAAGAGATAGTCAGAGAGAACTGAGAAGAGAGACAAATCAACTAAGACTTGAGACTTGAAAGAAACTGAGTGCGATTTGGCCATCTGGGATTTGCTTTAGGACCGAAAAACTTGTGAGCCGATTGGTTCAAGGATTTGGAATCGCTACTAACCAAAATATGAATCGAACCAAACTAAATCAGTTTGGTTCAGTTGATTTTGTCGTTTTGATATATTTATTGTTTCTCATCCCTAATTTATGATATCGTTTCTTTTTCTTGACCTCATTTATGGCATCTTTTAGAGTTCGGCCAAAAGGCCTACTTTTGAGCCATCATGAGTGTCCGAAGCCAAAAATTTTAAGTTGGGAGAGGGTAAGTCCTTAATTCGAGACTAATTAGGTCCCTTCAAAAAGGACCTAGTTAGTGCTTTCAGTTTTAAAATGTTCCTAAACTTAAATGAGAACCATCCCATAATAAAAATAAATAAATAGTACAAAACAGTGCCATTTTATGTCTAAGAGAAAATTCCCAACTATAAAATTGATTCTCACTTCTTAGCCTACTCTCTCTCATTCTTCTTACCTTACAGTTCATGCTCATCAGTCACCATCGTCACCACAGCACTATTGCCACACCACCATCATCTATCGTCCAATTGTTAGTGACTATCGAATCTCGACTCATCTCTCTTTTTAGTTCTCTCGATGTTGCCTCTCATTCTCCCTACTCCCGACATGCATGCACCTTGTCACCTTGCCTACAACAATCTCCTTCTCTGTCGCTGTGAATCACCACCAAGCTAACTACCACTGCCAATGTTGAGGTATGCTTACAACTATAAGCATACTGCCCTCTCTTTGCAATTTAGTAATTGCATGTATTACTTTTTTTGTAAATTAAGAATAAATTAGAAAATTATAAAAGTATTAATTTTGTTGATAAATTATATTGTTGACGAAGCATTTGTTTATGACTTTGATTTTTAAGTTTGTGGGTTGTGAGTACTGACTATTGAGTAATGACTAAAGATGAGTAATGACTAATGAGATGAGTATGTGTAAAGTGTAAAGTATAAACACTAAATAGTGTGTGAAATTGTGAAAGATGTAGAGATGGGTAATGTAATTGAGGTAAATTGTGTGTAAATTGTAGTCGTAAAAGATCGACATTTCATTTTTGGATAAAAAAATATGTTGAAAACTTTTTAATGGTTCAATTGGCTTCAGTTTCATTATCTCTAATCACCAAGAATTAGAAATAATATTGTAGTTTCATTATTTTTGTAGATGAGTTTACATTTAAGTTCATAAAATAATATAAACATACAATCTCATGAGGATGAGAGAAGTAACGGCGAAGAAGAACTCTTGTCTCTATGTCTTAATCTTAAATAAAAAAATAAAAAATATGTGCTATAAGCATCAAAATTGAAGGTGTGATTGCACTTTACTTGATGTAAATCGAAAAAAAGTTAAAGGTGAAATCTCATTATTGTGGAAATTTATATGTTTGCAATTCAGATTGAGATGGAACTAATGGTATAAGAAAATACGTACAAAGTGTAAAAAGTACCCAAACCCATTGGTTGATGATCAATAAAAAGTTTTTGGTGAAGAACATACTAAAGGCAAAGAGGGAAAGACTAGCAATATTGTGTCTAAAGGATGGAGTCAAGATGCATATCTACAAGCAACTATAAAAATAGTCGTTATACATCAAATGCCATTTAATTTTTTGAAGAATAATAGGCTTTGATATTTTCTATTTATAGCAATTCCCATATTTAATGTCCCATTTCGAAGACCATAAATAAGGATACAATTCAATTGTTTATTAAAGACAATATTGTGTTTAATAATATTATGTCTAAAAATGGTTGTTGACGAAGCATTTGTTTGTGACTTTGATTTTTAAGTTTGTGGGTTGTGAGTGCTGACTATTGAGTAATGACTAATGAGATGAGTCTGTGTAAAGTGTAAACACTAAACAGTGTGTGAAATTGTGAAAGATATAGAGATGGGTAATGTAATTGAGGTAAATTGTGTGTAAATTGCAGTCGTGGGACATGGACATTTCATTTCTCGCAACAAAAATATGTTGAAAACTTTTTAATGGTTTAATTGGCTTCGGTTTCATTATCTCTTATCACTAAGAATAAAAAATAATATTGTAGTTTCATTATTTTTGTAGATGAGTTTATATTTAAGTTCATAAAATAATATAAACATACAATCTCATTAGGATGAGAGAAGTAACGGCGAAGAAGAACCCTTGCCTCTATGTCATAATCTTAAAACAAATAGAAAATATGCACCATAAGTATCAAGATTGAAGGTGTGATTGCACTTTACCTGCTATAAATCAAAGAAAGATAAAGGTTAAGTCTCATTATTGTGAAAATTTATATGCTTGCAATTCAATTCGAGATGGAACTAGTGGTATAAGAAAACACGTACAAAGATGTAAAATGTACCCAAGACCATTGGTTGATGATCAATAAAAATTTTTTGGTGAAGAACATAATAAAGGCAAAGAGGGAGAGGCTAGTAATATTGTGTCTAAAGGATGGAGTCAAGATGCATATCGACAAGCAACTATAAAAATGGTCGTTATACATCAAATGCCATTTAATTTTTTGAAGAATGATAAGCTTTGATATTTTCTATTTGTAGCCATTCCCAGATTTAATGTCCCATTTCAAAGATCATAAATAAAGATACAATTCAATTGTTTATTAAAAAGAATATTGTGTTTAATAATATTGTGCCTAAAAATGGTTGTTGATGAAGCATTTGTTTGTGACTTTGATTTTTAAGTTTGTGGGTTTTTAAGTATTAACTACTAAGTAATGACTAAAGATGAGTAATGACTAAAGATGAGTAATGACTAATGAGATGAGTCTATGTAAAGTGTAAACACTAAACAGTGTGTGAAATAGTAAAAGATGCAGAGATGGGTAATGTAATTGAGGTAAATTGTGTGTAAATTGCAGTCGTGAGAGATCGATATTTCATTTCTAGCAACAAAAATATGTTGAAAACTTTTAATGGTTTAATTGGCTTCGGTTTCATTATCTCTAATTACCAAGAATTAGAAATAATATTGTAGTTTCATTATTTGTGTAAAGGAGTTTATATTTATGTTTATAAAATAATATAAACATACAATCTTATGAGGATGAGAAAAGTAGCGGCGAGGAAGAACCCTTGCCTTTATGTCCTAATCTTTAAAAAAATAGAAAATATGCACCGTAAGCATCAAGATTGAAGGTGTGATTGCGCTTTACCCGATGTAAATCGAAGAAAGATAAAGATGAAGTCTTATTATTGTGGAAATTTATATGCCTGCAATTCGGTTTGAGATAAAACTATTGGTATAAGAAAACATGTACAAAGATGTAAAAAGTATCGAAGCCCATTAGTTGACGATCAATAAAAGGATTTTGATGAATAACGTACTAAAGGCAAAGAGGGAGAGGCTAGTAATATTGTGTCTAAGGGATAGAGTCAAGATGCATATCGACAAGCAACTATAAAAATGGTTGTTATACATCAAATGCCATTTAATTTTTTTGAAGAATGATAGGCTTTGATATTTTCTATTTGTAGCCATTCCCAGATTTAATGTCTCATTTCAAAGACCATAAATAAGGATACAATTCAATTGTTTATTAAAGAGAAAGCTATGTTAAAGAGTATGTTGGAGATTTGGTAAGTCAACAATTTTGTTTGGACAAGAAACGAGATTAATATCAAAATAGAGAGTCACAAGAAGTTTAGAATATGTGGGACATGTATGGAGAAGTCTAAGACGTGTGGGACACAAAGGAAGAAGCAAAACGGGACTCGAAGATACGAAGGAAGCGAGAAAAAATGCGGCGGCCAGAATAGAGCTGAGCATCATGGTGCCCAGACTAGAACCCCAGAGCCACAACGCTGGGTACAAATGCCAAGATCTCAGTGCCGGGGCATCAGAACGGCTGAAAGTCCGTTTTTGATCCGAATGTTAAATTTTTGGAAGTTTTGGACTTTTAAAATAAGTGCACTCTTACTCCAATAAAGAATAGGATTAGTAGGTATGAAATAACCCCTATATAAACACTTATAAAACATGTTTTTTTTAGATTAAGCATTAAAGAGAGACTTTAACAGAAGGAAAAAACTAGGTAGACACTAAGTGCTTGTGTGTGCTAGGGTGAAACTGTCGTTTGGATGTTCATTATTCATGGTAGAGTAAGGGTACACTAAACATTAGGTCATTTTGAGGGTTCTTCATTAGGTTTTCCTTATAAAATATATAGGGAGTTAATAAGAGAGGCTAGTATCTTTAAATTCATAGTGGACGTAGGCAATTGGCCAAACCATGTAAGTGATTTGTGTTGTGATCTTTATTTTTTGATTTGAATTCTTGCTATTTTAGTTGATATACAAGTTATTCCGCTACACATAGAGGTTAGAGTTCAAGGTTGAACTTGAAGTTCTTCGCTTTAACCTAATCTCACGAGGGATAAGGGTATTTTCTCCCTCAACAAACTGGTATCAGAGCAAGGTTCGATAATACACACCTGGGGTATTTAAACCATGGCTGTAATCAGGAAAAAATAGAGAAATTCAATAAGATGAATGACTTTAATCTTTAGAGGTAGTAGGTTAGAGCTCTACTAGTGAAGGAAAGGTTAGACTCAGCCTTGGAGAAAGTGAGCTCTTCAACTAACGAAAGGACAACAACTTTATAGTTCGGGGAGGAAGATTGGGTCATGATTCAAAAAAAGGCTCACAGCACCATAATACTAGCGTTGAGCGATGAAGTATTAAGAGAAATCGGTGATGAAGAAACTGCTTTGGGACTATGAAAGAAACTCGAGGCATTATACATGAAAAAGTCTCTTGCAAATAGACTTCTTGTGAATAAGAAACTGCATCAGCTAATAATGCACGATGGATCTTTATTGAGAACTTACATTGACGAGTTTAATAATATCATCATAAGTCTTGAGCAATTAGGCATCAAGATTGAGGATAAAGACAAGGTCATAATCTTGTTAAGTTTGTTGCCGAAGAGCTATGAGAGCTTTTTAGATACGCTACTATATAGTAAAGAGTCCTTAACGATTAACGATGAATGACGTCAAGACCTCATAGAACTCAAAAGAATTGACAAAGAGATCGAAGTCCGAGAGTAAAGCAGCATTGCTTGCATAAGGGAGAAAGAGCAACCAATTAATGAGGAGATCCAAGAAGTGTTTCCTTTGTAATAAGGAATGGCACTTTGTGAAGGATTGTCCAAAATCAAAATGCCAAGGAGGGTGGGCTGTAATCGGTACTGAGAAAGATACCGAAGTTGTAAACACATTGGTAGCCTTAATGAGAAAGTATGTTGGCAAATAGATACTAGATTCGGGGTATAGCGTCCATATGTGTCCCGACAGATCGATGTTTACCAACTACAAAACCAAGAGAGGTAAAACTCTAATGGGTAATGACATGACTTATGAGATCATGAGAGTTGGTGACATAAGGCTAAGGATGCAATATGGAGAAACTAAGGACTTATATGGTGTAAAGTATGTTCCTAAACTGAGGAGAAACTTGATATTCCTAAGCAAGCTCAATGAGGAAGGGTATTGGGTTAAAGCAGAAAAAGAAAAACTGAGGTTAGAGAAATGACTTATAAAGTTTGAAGGTGAGAAACACAATAGGGGGCTCATATACTTATTGGGATAGCCATGAGTGGCCTAACACGGGGTGTTGGGGTAATACAGACCAATAGACGACATCCAAACCATACTCACCGAGGTGATGAGGGTCAGAAAGGAGTGTAATGCATCCATATCCTATGCAATGTGCACGAATGCCTTTGGAGACCAAAGCCATAAGCTCGGAGAAAGTTAAGTCTTGATAGAGACTTAACTGGACTCAAGTCTAGGTGATAGAGTATTGGTGTGGATCGAATTCAGAAACCTTCTTAGTTGAGATTAAGCATTAAAGAGAGACTCTAAGAGAAGGGAAGAACTGGGTAGATACTAAGTACTTGTGTGCGCTAAGGTGGAACCGTCGTTTGGGTATTCATTGTTCATGGTAGAGTAAGGATACACTAAGCATTAGGTCATTTGAGGGTTCTTCATTGAGTTTTCCTTGTAAAATCGCTAGAGAGTTAATAAGAGAAGCTAGGATCCTTGGATCCATCGTGGATATCGGTAATTGCCGATCCATGTAAGTGATTGTGTTATAATTTTTATTTTCTGCTTTGAATTCCTGCTATTTTGCTTAATATACAAGTCTGTTGCATATAGAGGTTAGGATTCAAGGTTGAACTTGAGTTCTTCGCTTTAACATAATCTCACGAGGGACAATGGCATTTCTTCCCTCAACAGAGTATAATTGGTAGGATTAGGCAATAAGTGAGCTTGAAAATAAATATTTGGACTTCTATCCATAGTCATAGTTATATAGTTGTAATTGTCTATTCATAGATTGGATGTTGCATAAAAGAATTTTGAGTTTTTTTTAATAATTTCAAACCATAGAGGGGAAACGATCCACAAGCAGCTTGAATATTTCTTATTGGGTTAGAGTATATCGAAATTATTTACCATAATAGTTGATAATGTTAATGAAAAAAGAAGTCGAGGAACCAAAAAGAGGATGCATTGGTGTTGAATAGTTAGATTATGTATGTGCATTATTGTGCATACATTTTGAGTTTAATTTTAACTGATGGGTTAAAAAAATTAAATGAGAGTATTATTTATATATGCAATATTGTAAAATATATGACATTTTCCGTACAAGAATGGGATCTTTTTCAAAGTTGTGTAGAAAGAGAAAAAAAATTAAGTCCAAATTGAGGATGGTGTTAAATGTACTATCTAGGTGTAATTTCATTTATTTGATATTAGCAACTACATTGAAATTTTTTATCAGATGATAGAAGATGATGGACTATATAGGAGTTATTTTTTAAAAAAGAAAAATGGAAAGAGAATAGATGGGCTATTGATAAGGCGTAATTATATAAAATATTTTACCATCTTAAACTTAATATTTGCTTAAATTATCATAATAAATTGGTTATTTATGCATGTTAATGATGTTTTATAGGTTTAAAAGCTATCAGCACGAGAATACTGGAAACCAGATGCGAACTAAGTTGTTTTGGATAAAATTTGAAAAATGACCAAAATGCTCAAAATGTAAAGAGTGATTATGAATAGTGTATGTGTATAGTACATGTGAACAGTACTTTAGGTACTAACATCCAGAAACTTAGGTCCCAGTGTCGCGGCATCAGAATCTAGTGCTGTAATGCCCAATTATAGAAAATTTTCAATTTTGATGAATAATACTTAATAGTTTATATGAATAGTATTGATGGATATTGACTATAAACAATATATTTAAACAGTATTATGAACAATTTATGTGAGTCACTATTCATCTAGAATACAAATTTATGAAATATATTACAACAAATGCCGACTTTTGAAAGGCAAAGTTTGCCTTATTTCAGTGCCCTAAGCCTATAAAATAGTGACTATTGAGCTAAAACAAGGAGAGTAGCATGGGCATAATTAAAAAACACCAATAAATAAGTCTTGGATCAAATTAAACATCAAGGAGGAGATGATTCAATAGCAAGGATCAAAACAGAGCAATAGAACAGAGAACTTTCTTTTCTTTTTCTTTGTATTTGTTGTATGATGATTTTCTTCGATTTTTTGATTGATTTTGGTTTCAGAACTCTTTTTATTATCATGGATTAATTTTATATAACTAGGATTATAATTTAAACTTAATATGTAGTTTGAATTCATTATTTATCCTTATTAATTATGTCAATATTGAATTGTTCAATCTATTGGGTGTTTAATGCTTCTAATTATATGACAATGTATTAGATTGATTTGAGAAGCTTAATAAACTTGGAAAAGGAAATTTTGTGTTGAACATTAATAGATTGATGTATGATTATTGTGTAAAAATATGAGTTCCATATGAGATAGGAATATACTCATATGGCATATATAACCATTTATGAAACCTACTCCTAATGAATCTCAATTCAGTATAATTATCATAGGCATATCAATAATTAGTTGATTGAGGTATAATCACTTGACCATTGGAAAAGACTTGTGAATGCATTTGAGTTTTCGGTTAACAATTCATATTGATTGATTAAGGGTAACAAGTGAATTCAAATGTAGTATTAAGGGATAGTTGTAATCCTAGACATTTGATAATTAAAGTGTTTAAGATCATTTTTTTCTGCCTCTATCATTAATTTAATTAATTAGTTAATTTTGATATCCATTCATTGAATTGTCAATAATTTGAATAAGAGTAGGAGGAAACAATTTTAGTACTTAACAAGTAGTAATAATAATTTCTCGTGAGAATGATACTTTACTCATTGTATATTATTTATTGCGATAACGTGCACTTACTTTAAAAGTATGTACATACAAAATACATAGCAGCTACCAATTAGTGAGAATTGGGAGAATTTTGAGTCTTATGAAATTTTTGAAAACTTTTTATGATGTCAAATTAAAATTTAGTACTTCATTGGTTTTGACATCTAATATCTATTTTAGTAAGATTTGTAAAATTAATTCTAACTTAGCTTTATTAAGTCAAAATTAAGATTTTTGCTCATGGCTAACAAGATCAAGGTAAAATATAATAAGTATTTAGAATCCACAAAGAAAATCAACAAATTATTGATCATTGCTATACTACTTAATCCACAACTCAAGTTGGTGTTTGCTAAATTATGTTTAGGGATTTTATTTGGTGATGATGCTGTCAATGTTGATAAAATAAAGAGAATAAATAAAAGATGTTGTTTTGGCTTTACGAGGTCTATCGTACAAGTCATGACAAACCAAATTGTAAGGAAGTAGTAGCATTAGTGTTGGTGGGAATAGCATGCTTGTTTCACATTTACAATAATCTAATGGCATATCGACTTTAGTTACAGATGTAGTGCAATATAATGTTAATATGTTATGATTTATATCTATGAAAGTGCCCAAATTTTAAGGAAGGTTATGCCAAATTTTTTAAATATTAAAACATTTATTAAGATGTGCATGCATGTGCGTAAACTTAAGTATTTTAAAATAAATGTTAATTAATATTATTATGAATGTAAATATACATTTTGCTATGTATTTTTTTTTGTTTTGTCTATTTATTCATTTAATTTCATATTTTGGTACTTTAAATTTTATTAGTTATTAGACTACATCTAATTAACTCATTAAGAAGGAAGAATATATTATTTAGATTGTTAAGAAATCAAACAAAGTCCTATATTGACAAAAAATAGGGAAGATCATGGTATATAAGGAGTGAACTATATCTCCATTGGTATGAGACCTCTTAAGTAAAGCTCAAGAGCAAAACGATGAGGACTTAGGCTCAAAATGGACAATATCATACTAATGTGGAGATATGTGTGCTCCTGGGCTTTTCGTAGTATTAGAGCCATGCCCTTGAGTTAGCTATATAGAGGAAATCTTTGGTGCTAAACAAGAAGGTAATGAGTATAGTAAGCCCTGATTTGCTTGCAATAAGATCCGTGGTTAAGCTATATGAATAGGTAGTGGTGTACTCCCGGGCTTTACGTAAGGCATATCCTCTCAACGCAGTGACACAGAGTTAACTTAAAGAACAGGCTCTCAAGGTTGTGGTGCAGTACTTTGGTGTTTCACGTAAGGTATTCAACCTCAACGCAGTGAAGATGAGTAATGTTAAGAGCGAGATCTTTCTATGTAGAAGATAGACAGATGGATGATTATTTAAGGGGAGGCTTAATTGTTCTTTATTTGAGTAGAGGATTGTTAAGGAAGCAACAAAGTCTTACATTGTAAGAAATCGAGAAGATTATAGGTATATAAGGAGTGAACTATATCTCCATTGGTATAAGGCCTTTTGGGTAGAGCCCAAAATAAAAACTATGAGGGCTTTGGCCTAAAATGGACAATATCATACCAATGTGAAGATATATGTGATTTATTGGGCTCATAACAGTGGTATCAAAACCATGCTTCTAAGTTAGTTATATGAAAGAAATCCTTGGTGCCGAGTAAGAAGGTATTAAGCATAATAAGCCCTGATTTGCTTGTCATAGGATCCATAGTTAATCTCTATGGACAGGCAATGGTGTGCTCCCGAGCTTTATGTAAGGCGTGTCATGTCAACGCAGTGATTCAGAATTGACCTGATAGAGCAGGCTCTCAAAGTAGTGGTGCCATAGTTTGGTGTTTCACGTAAGGCATGCAACCTCAATGCAGTGAAGATGAGTAATGTTGGAGCGAGATCTTTCTATTTAAAAGATAGACAGATGGAATATTATTTGAAGGGAAGCACAATAGTTCTTTGTTAAATGAGAAGATTGTTAAGAAAGAAAACAAAGTCTCACATTAGTAAGAAATGAGGAAGATTATAAGTATATAAAAAGTGAACTATATATCCACTGGTATAAGATATTTTGAGTAGAGCTTAAGAGTAAAACCACGAGGACTTAGACCAAAAGTGAATAATATTATACTAATGTAGAGATATATGTGATTTGTTGGGCTCCTAACACAAATTAATAATTTTTTTTATTTTTGTTTCATACTCCTATAATTCTACTAATCTATATAATTAATGAATCAAATGTGAATTTAAAAAAAATTTAAACTTTTACAAGTCTCAAATAGGAAAAAATAAAAAACCCTCTAAATTAGAAGTTCAAATAAAATTTTCATAATGAAATTAGAAACTAATAAATTAGTAAAAAAAAAAAAATTGCCTTCAAAATGTCCAAAACATACGTATAATAAAAACAATAGGTCAAAACCAACCCAATACCCAATCTACGGGCCAAACATAAAAAAAAGACCAATTCGAGATATGGTCTAACCAATTCAACTGGCGTATAAAAAGGCCTATGTTCCAAATTAGTCCAAAGTCCTGAACTTTCTGGACGTTTTGGGACATATTTCCAATTTAAGTTCCATTTGAGACCATTTTTCATGTTCTAATTGAGACTTGGTTTATTCAAATCCGTCACGAATTTGAAGTTGCTCACCCCTAATTTTTTTTCTATGTCTATAAACTTATTTATATTAATATCCTTGTCGTTCACTATAAGTGAAAGTGATATATCTAAACACAATAATGCAAATAAAGAGGGGGTATTAGTTTGTTTAATTGGTAATTTGTTTTTAGTGAAATCAAAATATTTGAAATTCAAACCCTACGAAGTTGTAAGGAGCATGGTTTAAATTTTATACAACAATATTGTTTTTTAATAAAATAACAATGCAAATAAAGTACCAATCACTAAATTAATAAGGCACACTATTGATTGTGATGTCTATATTGATGAATTAGGTTTTTTTTAAATATATTGAAGTCTGCTAAACAAATCAATAAAATTACACCATCAGGGGCTTTTGATAATCAATTAAAAAGATTAACGCGACCTAATAAAATACTTGCACACTTGTCTGACCCCTACCTCTTACAACTAAGGAGAATAATTATATCTCTGATTGGGAAAATCTTTTAAAGAAAAAGAGATACAACTTTAAAAATCAGATAGCAAAAGAAAAATTCCTTACACAAGAAGAGAAAATACAACTACAAACATATGCAAATAAAACAATTCAAAATAGAATTTAAAAATAATCAATAAGACCAAGATATACTCCACACCAAGTAGATTCAATTATGCTAGTTGGCTAACGGGGTTTGGTGCCAGAAAAAAAATCACTCATTTTCAAAAAAGGCCAATGATTGCTAATCCTATGATGGAGAAGAGTGGCGATAAGGACAAAGGACTTGTCGATTATGGAACGAGATCTATGACTCTCTAGTGAGACTTATTGACGAAAGCAAACGTGATCCGACAAGATTTCAAGTAATTGTCGATAGGTTCAGCTCTAACTCTAAAACATAGAGAATCTGTGTGCCAATTAGACCTACTATAGCTGAGAAAGTCGGCCGATTGGTGGTCGTTAAATTAGTTACCATTAACCTAATATGAGATCGTGACTCATTTATAATAGTAATCAAGTATACAGTAAATGAAAATACGTGTCATAACATCACTAAATAATAACCTTCAATATATAATAACTTTGCGTATTAAACATTTTAAAATCCTGTTGTACTCTCTTATTTTGTTTTACTTTTTATTTTTATAAAAGAAGACTTTAATTACTAGACTAAATCGGTATAAAACCAATGTATTTTAAATTACAACAACTTATTTTTTTTATTATAATTGAATCTATTTATTTAATCTTAGAGATGTAACAAAAATTCTCAAATATGAGAATCCATACAGAGAATACTGTCTATATACATGTACCTAAATTAAAACACTCAATTTTTTAACTCTTTCTAATTATCTACATTAAAGTTCTTCAATTAAGGTTACACTAAATAAATTATAAAAAATTATAACACAAAAAATTGAATACACTATAAAATAAACTTAATTGGACAGACATAAATTTGTAGATCTAAAATTACCATTACAAATCTATTTAGATTTTTTTTTAAGAATCCTAAATAAATCCTATTAATATATGCCAAGATTAGCTGTAACTCTCTCTAAATATTTTCATAAGGAGCTAAAATATATATCTATAACATGGCTTCTAAAATCTTGTATATAAAATACAATAGAATCTCGATAAGTTAATAATTTCAATTAAATAATAATTTTATTAATCTTCACTTGGGGTCAATGTGCTAAATTATTAATTTGATAAATTTATAAGATAATACAATATAAAAAAATTATTATAGTTTTATATAGGGTCTACTTCTTATATAAATTAATATGGTATATTTAAGAGGCGTTTGTAAAATATGTATCAATATTATTATTATTATTATTATTATTATTATTATTTAAAAAAAATTAAATTCAACTTAAATCTCTTCCATAACTTTTCATAATGTAAAAAGAAGTTATAGTCTAGCATTTACATATTGCAACAAAAATTATTCGATGTTAATATCACCTTAACTGCTTTAACGAGAAAGACTCTACAGTCAAACTATAATCTTCAATAAGTTAGATTCATGAATCTACTTTATATATATAATTAAAAAATATATATTCAGATTAACTTGCGTAATTACAATAAAAGGATATTAGATATAATATGTTGGCAAAATAATGGATATCTTCATAAATTATTAATTTATTAATTAATCAATTAATTAATATTCATTTAATTAATTTTTTTTTAATCTCAAGAGTATTAATTTATCAAAGTTCGTGCAATTTAATCTGAGTGTGCAATCTAATCTGAGTATGTATGCCAAGTTATATCGCTTCTCATAATTCTTGAGATATGGTTCTTTTTTTTACAGCCAGACGCTTTAAAGTGAAAGAATCGAGAATTCCTATCTCCCACCTAAAGCCACAAAACCCTTAAACATTGTCTCCAATATGTTTCTTCTTTGTATAACAGAGCATCTAGGAACTTTTGGACCTTAGTAATATCTCGCGAGGCTTAAATATCCACCTGCTGATTTAAAACCCTTAAGTAATCTTTTTTTTCTTTATCTCAGAATTTAATCTTTAAAAATGTACTAGATTCCACTTTTTGAGCATTTTTCCAATACATTATAGATTTCCACAAGGTCCATCCAGAGAAATTGCATTATAGGACCATCCCTTTGAGATAATCTGTCTACACTGCTCTTCATCAACCCAAGCTTCCTTAAAATGCAACTTGCAGTGGGGAGGCTGACAAGATTTACTACCAATCGTCATTCTATAATCCCCACAAACTAACAATATGAGGCGGTGATCAAAGCTCCAGAAATTCAGATGTTGTACAAAGGTATTAAAGAAAAAGTTATGCCAAGAGAAGGAATAAAATATATGATCAAGTTTTTCTTGTATGAAAATATTGGAGTTATGTTCATTACACCAGGTGAAAGGGAGGCCTTTGAAGTAGATCCTTATTAAGTTACAATCATCAACAATATTTCTAAAATTTTGCATAAGATATAAAAGCCAAGGTAACCCGCCATCTTTTTTTGAATTTTTGAGAATCTCATTAAACTCCTTACCGCACACGCAAGGGAGAGAAAAGAGAGAACACAGATGCCTCAACATTGTCAAAGAGTGTATACGCTGAAGCGTATCAGGATGGCCATAAAAACTTGTATATCTTAATTTTCTCCCTTGTTTTGTAATAATAACATAAATATGAAACCAAGAGTAAGATAGAAGTAAAATATCTATCTTATATGTTTATAGTAACACCAAGCCGCCACTACGTCTAATTCTCTCAACAACAAGTTTTCTAACACAACCAAGGTTTACTTGGAGATCTAATTCTCTCAACAACAAGTTTTCTAACACAACCAAGGTTTACTTGGAGATGCTCAAGCCTTTGTTTGAGAGCGTGTGTTTCCATGAGAAAGATCATCTTTGTACAGTGTTTCCGTATTAAGTTGGACAGAATATAAAATATGCGAGGGTTACTTAGCCTCCGCACATTCCAACTTAAGGTTATCATTAGGATTGTCAGCCTTGCACCTCAATAGGAGCTACCATTTGAATTTGAGAAGAAGAGACCGATTCATGTAATCTCTTAGAGCTGAGTAGAGTTTTCTTAGTTTGAGTGAGGATTTTTGCGTCATTGATCCGCTCCTTTCATTTTAGTATTCGATCATCATTTGTAGGGCGGTGTGCCTTGGAGAGGCCGGGGACTTTTTTCCCTTGAGGTTCAGAGATGACTAGTTCAATCTTGCTCCCAAGATAGAAGTTACGTGAACAAATCTTCTGACTTGAGGACCTTTGAAGGGAGCCCGCATGATTAGTATTTGTTCCTGCAAAAGCCTAGTGAGATTCCTTTCGTTCCTCTGCTGCCTCCATTAATTTTTTATCCATGTTTGCCACCAAGTTTGCAATTGAGATAGTGTTCGGCTGGTCTAAAGTTGCAGGATTTTTCGGGTACAGAAAAACCTGTTCAGAGTATGACGAGAGTGCCTGCTATGGGGGTTGACTTCGCGTGCTCTCGTCATACTTTGGGGCACCTAAATATGGATGAGAGACAAGGAGCAGGTCACTACTTGGAGCAGTAGTAAATTTGGCAAGTAGGAAGGCATAAAATTCGTTGGACTCGTGGCATCACGTGGAGCACCACCAGCTGCGGATTTTTTTATTATGCCTTCATTAGCCAGCTTTTCACTCATGTTTAATACTATATTCTTCATTCATAACACTTAAAAATGGTGCCCTTTAGAGCTGCTATCAGCTTCACTCAAAAGATTCCAAAACCACGTGCATCTCCTACAAGCTCCACTTTGTTGTCTTGCAAGTGCCGAATATCTCCTATTTGTTTATTTTCACCATCACTTACTTCCACTTTACCATTTTTAGGCCATTTTCTAGTGTTTGGGTGAGCTTTACCTGAGGATCCACTGAAGGTTATTGTTGAAGCGAAAGCATACAAATAAGTTAAACAATTCATTCAAGTAATATAATAATGCAGAACAAGTTATTAAGAAATAAAAGAGAGAAAAGGTAGAAGAAGAACACACAAAGAATTACGTGGTTCGACAACTTGCCTACGTCAACGACGGATCAAGATCACACTCTTCTCTTATTATAAATCACAAGGCAACCACAAAGTATGCCTATTACAAGAAAGATCACAAAGAAAACTCTCTCTTACTTTCTAGAGATTTTCTCTCACAAAGAATCACTAAGAATAATCACTAAGATTATTGTTGATCACCAAGATCTCTCTAAAATCACAAAGATCTCACTAACTTGATCACAAAGATTGTCAAGATCACAAAGATGTGTTTACAAGCCAATTGATAGCCTTTATATAGGCCTTGGGACATCCTAGGTATTCCCTATACGTGTGGGAGTCGTATTAGGGAGTCCTAAAGCAAGTGGGAGACGAAATTAGGAAGTTTCTTAATTTCGGGATACTATTCCCGCTTCCAGCGCTGGGATCTCGTCGCTCCAGCGCTGGTGCGCTTCTGCTGAGCACTGCGGCGCTGGCGCACTTCTGCTGAGCGCTGCGGCGCTAAGTGTTCTGTTCTGGCGCCGCGGCGCTGGTCGCATGGTGCACCTTCTCATTTTTCGCCTCCTTTCGCGTCCGTCTTTGATCCGTGTGCACCCTACACACTTGGCTTGATCCCCAAATCATATTCTAATAATTTTTAATCAATATTCTCACAAATCCCCTCCTTGATTCAAAATCATTCACAAAGTAAATCGATCTTTCATTTTCGCATCTTCGATCACCCTCACAAAGTAGTGACTCCAATTAAGTCCTTGCATAGGACGAACTTAACCGAGGGCAGTGGCTTAGTCAACATATCAGCAGGGTTTTTAGATGACGTTATCTTTGTCAAACTAACTTTACCACTTTGGACAATCTCACGAATGTAATGGAGCCTTACATCAATGTGTTTCGACCTTTCGTGGAACACTTGATGCTTGCTTAGGTGTATGGCAATCTGGCTGTCACAGTATACACCGGTGTTTACATCTTTATGAGCCAATATCTCTGTGCATATGCCTTTTAACCACACAGCCTCCTTTATAGCTTCACCAACAGCTATGTACTCTACCTCTGTGGTAGAAAGTGCAACCACATGTTGTAGAACTGATCTCCAACACACACTACACCCAAACACTGTGAATACGTAGCCTATCAATGATCTTTTCTTGTCAAGATCACCTGTATAATCTGAGTTTACGTACCCTATTACCATTTCATTGCTGTCCTCGTCCCTCTTATACACCAACCCGTGATTCGACATTCCCTTGAGATATCTCAGAATCCATTTTACTGCAAGCCAGTGATCTTTACCCGGATTCGCCATGTATCTACTCACCACACTCACAGCCTGTGCTATGTCTGATCTTATGTAAACCATTGCATACATGATGCTCCCCACAGCGCTTGCATACGGTACTTTGCTCATCTGCAGTTTCTCATCCTCGGATGTCGGTGACTGTGCTGCTGACAGTCTGAAATGCATGGCCAAAGGAGTAGAGACAGCCTTCGCGTTTGACATACCAATTTCTCCAAAATTTTGACTATATATCGCTGTTGGAACAAGAAGATAACATCTTTTCTTTCCTTCACAATGTCCATTTCCAAAATTCTCTTCGCTGCTCCCAAATCTTTCATTTTAAACTCGCCACTTAACTGCTTCTTGAGCTTTTGTATTTCTTTCATATTCTTGCATGCGATCAACATATCATCGATGTATAGAAGCAAATACATCATCCCACAACTCATGTTCTTGAAGTACACGCATCCATCATACTTGCTCCTACTAAAGCCACAAGCCATCATAAACTCATCAAATCTCCTATACCACTGTCTAGGTGATTGCTTTAACCCGTATAATGACTTTTTTAGCAAACAAGCATGATCTTCTTTACCGGGCTCCTCGAACCCTTGCGGCTGTGCCATGTATATTATTTCTTCAAGCTCTCCATGTAGAAAAGTTGTCTTTACATCCATCTGCTTTAGATGTAAATCAAGGTTTGTACACATAGCTAACAAAATCCTAATAGATGTGTACTTGACAACTGGAGAGAATATCTCATGAAAATCGACTCCCTCTCTCTAAGTAAAACCTTGTGCTACTAACCTAGCCTTAAATCTCATAGGCTTAATCCCCGGTATCCCCTCATTCACCTTATACACCCACTTGCACCCGACTAGCTTCTTTTGAGGTCTCTCCACCAACTTCCAGGTATTGTTCTTCCTAAGAGAACAAATTTCTTCTTCCATGGCCTGCTGCCATTCTTTCTTGTTTTCACTCTTCATAGCCTCACCATATGTCCTAGGCTCATCATACTCAACAGTGTAAGCAGAATTAAAAGCATGAGTAACTAAGTCTGCTTGTGCATACCTGACTGGTGGGTTAATCATTCTCCTTAGCCTGTCTCTAGCAAGCTGGTACTCTTCAAGTTCTAACTCAGGAGTTCTAGTCTTCTTTTGGGTGGACTTAGAGGAATACGCCGGTGTTCTTGGTTTATCTTCAAGGATTTCCTTGTTGAAGTGTTGATCTGGGGGCATATCAGATCCATTTTCAGGTACTACTTCAACTTTTATTGACTCGGGTGCTGAGTTTTCCTTGGTCACAGGTTCTTCTTTCTCATCTACTTGGGAGGTTTTCAACATCGTCATCTCATCGAACGTCACATCACGACTTATGATACTCCTTGGTGGTGTTAAGTCTTTACACCACACCTTGTATCCTTTTACTCTTTTAGATATCCTATGAATACCCCTTTGATAGCTCTAGGTTCCAACTTTCCCCCTTTAACATGTACAAAGGCAGGACAACAAATATTCTAAGATGGTCATACTTCGGAGGATTGCCAGACCATTTCTCTTCTGGCGTCTTGAAGTCAATTGCTGATGAGGGACTTCTGTTTATCAAGTAAGCAGCAGTCACTACAGCTTCTCCACAGAATGTCTTGGACATCTTCGCATTAGTAAGCATGCATCTAACCCTTTCAAGTAGGGTCCTGTTCATCCTCTCAGCTACCCCATTCTGTTGCGGTGTTGATCTTACTATTATGTGCCTTGCAATCCCATACTTGACATAAAACCCATCAAACTCTCTGTTGTAAAACTCGAAGCCGTTGTCGGTTCTCAACCTCTTTACTCTTTTGCTAGTTTGATTCTCAACAAGAGCCTTCCAAGTCTTGAACATATCAAATACTTGATCTTTACTCTTCAACACATAGACCCACAGCTTCCTCGAATAGTCATTAATCAAGCTGAGAAAATATCTAGCACCACCACGAGTAGCTGTCTGAGCTGGTCCCCAAAGATCCGAGTGTATGTAGTCAAGAGTCCCCTTAGTCTTATGCTCGCCGGTACTGAACCTCACTCTATATGCTTTCCCTAGCACACAATGCTCACAAAACTCCAAGGGCTGGAACTTATCCTCACCAAACGCCTTTTGACTATATAACTCCTTTAGGTTTCTCTCGCCTAAGTGTGCCAGTCTAAGATGCCATAACTTGGTTTGCATACTCTCATCATCTACAGAGAATAGTGCAGAACCACTCACGACTTCGCCTTTAAGCACATAAACACCTTTGTGCTTTTCTCCTCTCATTACCACCATAGAACCTCTCAAAACTCTTAAAATCCCTCCGTCGATCCTGATGGAACACTCATTCTGGTCTAAAGTCCCTAGTGAGATCAAGTTTCTCTTCAAGTCAGGAACATACCTAACATCTGTCAACTCTCTCACTTGCCCATTATGCAGCCTAAGCTTAACACTACCAATTCCCATCATCTGACATGCAACGTCATTACCCATTAAGACCTTACCACCACTAATAGGCTGGAAATTTATAAACCAAAACTTGTGTGGGCACATGTGAAAAGCACAACCAGAATCTAAAACCCATTGTTCAGAGTTTATACCATCAGTAGCGACGAGTGTCTCTGCGCTGTCATAGCTATCATCATAGGCAAGCGCAACATCCGCTTTCTTTTGTCCTGTGCTTTCTTCTCAGGACAATCCTTTATGAAGTGCCCCTCTTTTTTATAGCAATAGCACTTCCTAGGAGTCCTAAACTTTGATCTTGAGCCTTTTTTCTTCCTATCTCTATATGAGGGCCTTCCTCTTACAGATAAACTTTCTGCATTGCCCTCAGCCTGCTATTCTAATAACTTTGAGTTTAATGATGATTTCATATCACTCATCGTTAAACTCTCTCTACCGTAGAGTAGCGTATCAACAAAACTCTCATAGCTCTTGGAGAGTGAACTCAGCAGGATAATTGCTCTATCTTCATCTTCTATCTTGATGTTGATAGACTCAAGATCAAGGATGATCTTATTAAAGGCGTCTATATGATCTTTCATCGGCGTCCCCTCTGACATGGACGGTTGATACAGCTTCTTCTTTATATGTAGTCTGTTGGCCAACGATTTCCTCATATAAAGAGAGTCAAGCTTCTTCCAAAGATCTATTGCCGTCGTTTCACCTGCTACTTCCCTTAGTACTTCATCGCTCAATGACAGAACGATTCTGCTATGAGCTCTTTCTTGAATGTCCCTTCTTTCTGCTTTTGCTCTAGATGACTCTAGCGCCTTCTCTTCATCACTAGATGGAGCTGCAATCTCCTCTAATGCCGAACCAAGTCTTTGGCTCACCAACAACGCCTTAACCTTCATCTTCCACAGATTGAAGTCATTCGTACCGTTGAATTTCTCTACCTCATACTTGGGTATGGCCATGTCTGCTTAGAACCAAAGTTCTGATACCAGTTGGTTGAAGCGAAAGCACACAAACAAGCTAAACAATTCACCCAAGTAGTATAATAATGCAGAACAAGTTAGTAAAAAATAAAAGAGAGAAAGGGTAGAAGAAGAACACACAAAAAATTACATTGTTCGGCAACTTGCCTACGTCCACGGCGGATCAAGATCACACTCCTCTCTTATTATGAATCACAAGAAAACCACAAAGTATGCCTATTACAAGAAAGATCACAAAGAAAACTCTCTCTTACTCTCTAGGGATTTTCTCTCACAAAGGACCACTAAGAATAATCACTAAGATTATTGTTGATCACAAAGATCTCACTAACTTGATCACAAAGATTGTCAAGATCACAAAGATGTGTTTACAAGCCAACTGATAGCCTTTATATAGGCCTTGGGACGTCCTAGGTATTTCCTATACGTGTGGGAGTCGTATTAGGGAGTCCTAAAGCAAGTGGGAGACGAAATTAGGAAGTGTATTAATTTTAGGATACTATTCCCGTGTCCAGCGCTGGGATCTCGTTGCTTCAGTGCTGGCGCGCTTCTGCTCAGCGCTGGTCGCATGGTGCGCCTTCTCGTTTTTTACCTCCTTTCGCGTTCGTCTTCGATCTGTGTGCACCCTACACACTTGGCTTGATCCCCAAATCATATTCCAATGATTTTTAATCAATAGTCTCACAAATAGGGAGATTCATGGAAGGCATACAGAAGGAACACTAAATGGGGAAGCAAAAGGATCGGGGGAGGGATAAAGCACAGAGGGAGGCTATGTGCTTGTAGGAAAGTACTTAGAATGGGATCAACATAGGGGTTGATTTGAAACAGACCATAAAGCAGCTTTCGATATATCACTTTGTGGCAGAGGTCGAAAGAGAATATGTGGGAAGAGTAGCAATAACGAGAATGGTTTTTCCACCATTAAGGGTTGTGGTTATGGTGTCTTCGGGACATAGAAGATCACAACATTAAACTACTCTAGACATCAGCATTCGGGAATCTTTAGAGACCGTAGTCGCAAGAACCTTAGTTAAGTTGGGGACTTGACTTATAGACCATGCTAGAGAGCATTAGTCAAGGAGGGGTGACAGTGATTAGCTTCATAGGAAGAGATTTTGAATCAAGGAGGGGATTTGTTGGAAAATTGGTGATTCAACAATCTTGGTTGGACAAAAATTGAGATGAATACCAAAGTGGAGAGTCACAAGAAGTCTAGAACGTGTGAGACACGTATGGAGAAGTCTAGGACGTGTGGGACACGAAGGAGGAAGTAAAACGGGACTCAAAGACGCGAAGGAAAAGAAGGAATCGTGGGCAGCTTCTAGCGCCGCGGTGCTCAAAATAGAAGACCAGCGCTGTAGCGCTGGGTCCTTAGTGTTGCAGCGCTGGACGCGAGAAGGGCTAGCGCTGCGGTGCCCAGGGACGAGCGTCGCAGCACCAGAACGCGTGGAAATGTTCGTTTTGGCTCGGGATTTCAAGTTTTGGAAAGTTTTGGACTTCCAAAACAAGTGGACTCTTACTCCAACAAGGAATAGGGTTTGTAGGCACGAAATATACCCTATATAAACACTTGTAAACTATTGTTTAAGGTTAAGCATCTAAGGTTTCAAGATGTAACCATAAGAGAGAATAGAGGAGCTAGGTAGGCACGAAGTGCGTGGTGCACTAGGGTGTAACCTTGGGGGGTGTTTTCTTCTTTAGGTTCTTTGAGTGAATAAAAGAGAAACACCATAGATCCTTTAGGCTTAGATGCTCGGGCTATTCTTGTGTTTCTTGTAAAAATCTCTTATGAGGAGATACAAAGAGGTCTTAGAGAGTCATAGTGATCAAGGGTAGATGCTTAGAGGTCTCTATGGGAGATACTAAGGGGTCTTGTGGGATCATTGATGATGTAAGAAGATACTTTGTGATCTATTTCAATGGGAAGAGGCTGGATCATGGATCCTCCGTGGACGTAGGCAATTTGGGCCGAACCACGTATATTTTGTGTCTTGTGATTGGTTTGTTTTCTTTATCTTTATTGGTGTGTTAATCTTATGTGTTCTTGCTTATGGTGTGAGTTATGGTTTTCTGCTGTGCAAATGGTATCAAGGTTGTGGCTTAGTTGATGCCATAGGGGTGTCAAATTGAAGTGCATGGCTTGATATCCCTCAATTCTCCACCCCTTTGCGTGATTTTATTAATGATATTCACACCACCTTCCATGTGATGCACATTTGGTCTAGCAATCTCCTTACATGCCCTTTTATTGTAAGGCACATGCAGAACATTACCTACATTTAGTCCACTTAACTTTGTGGCAGTATTTTTAGCCACGCTACCAACCATTGCATGTGTATCCCTCTCTTCGATCAGCCACTTAGTATGGTTATTATGCACGTGTATCCCTCTCTTTAATCAGCCACTTAGTGTGGTTATTATGCACGTGTATCCCTCTCTTCAATCAGCCACTTAGTGTGGTTATTATAAGAGCATCCATCATTAAGCTATGAGCATCCACATGCATTGGTATTCTTTCTCAGAGTGGGGTAGCAAACATCTCAGAGTGGGGCACATGTTTGCTGGCACCTCAACTTTTTCTAAAGTCCTCTTTATCATTATGCCATCCACCATTGGTTCGACACTCACCGGAGTGATGTCGCCATCGGTAACCACCCCAAAGAATTCCTTATTTGATTGGGAGCTGGTGCCTCTTATCCTTATCCCTATATGTCAATCATCCTCCTTCGTGTGAGAATCTCTTTGAGTATCTGTATAATGATGGACAACTGGATTTGACCTTTGCGTTTCCCTTGGTCTATTCCGCTACCCTTTGTAGCTCCATACTAATTTGATGTTATCTGAGTAAGGTGATTGTCAGGGTTTTTTCAAGATTGTTGTGAGTGATTGTAAGCATTTTTGATACCCATGGTCTAAGAAGTCGCAAAGTGTGCAAAACTCTAGTAATTTCTTGTACTTAAAATAAAGTCAAATCAATTTTTTATTTGATCCAAGTTTAAGAAATATGCCTTTCTGTATTGACTGATCTAGGCATAATCTAACTCGTAATCGAATGAATCTCCCAGTGCAAGAGCCAAAATCTTTGGAATCCACGTCTAAGAATTTTTCAATTTTGTTCCTAATCAGCTCAGTCGTCTCAACATTCAAATAGATTATTGGTATTTTGTATATTTAGATCCAAAAGGATGCACACTTAAATGTATAGTTTGCAACTGAGTCTTTATCAAAAGCAGGCTCCATAGTTATAAAGAATTTAGTTCCAGGGTTCAAACATTAGCACTTTTTTTCGATCATCTTCCAAGATAAATTCACATAGAAAGTTACCACCACCTAACCATCAGAATCTCAGCTCTCTGGTAGGCTACCACAGGCTTTGCATTATAGTTTGAAAGGCATCTCGTTGATAGTTTCTTCTGATAAGAATTTTTATGAACACGCTGAATTTTGCTGTTAAGCAATGTCTTCTAATTACCGCTTCTGAGATTCCTACAACATCTTCATTGTAAGAGTTGTCTATAAAGAATAAATTCCATAAGTCTTCAATGTCTTCCATAATTTTGTAGAGTTCCGCTAAGCAAACAAGAGTCACACATGATCACTTTTTTTTATTAAAAAAATGGCTCTTTTCTTTCTTTTTTTTAAAAAAAAAACTATTTTATTTTAATTCATGACATGATTACATATTCACATTACACGTCATTATAGACATTATAATTTGTACATATACTATGGCTGTAATATAAAACGTTACGTCAATTCATAAAATTTTGTAAGTTGAAACCTTGATCTAAATGTTCGGGAGAGATTAAAAGCCAAACTTGCTTCAAAGAAAATGTTACAGAATCAAAGACTATTTGTTCATTTTTATTTACAAATACACCTCTCATGAATGATACAGGAAGTGAATGTAACTTCATAAAATCGTAAAAATAACATATAATCATCTTTCTTTATAGAACACATTTACTATATCAAATTGAATTTTATATTAATGTAACTCCAAATATGAGAAGAAAACCATCTAACTTTAAGCACGCTCAAAGCCTCTTTACTCTAGATAAAAACAAAGGCGAGAGTTGATCAACCAAACCAGTGATCTTATATTTTTCCTAAGCAAAGACGGGTTTTCATAGCTGATTTTTTGTTTGGATAGGACTTAACCAAAGGCCGTTTTGACTTGACCAGTCCTTAATACAATCTTTGTATTATTTTAATACTAAACATATTTCAAAATTCTAATGTGTTTGTTGAAGCGAAAGCACACAAACAAATAAAATCACCCAATCAATATATGCAGAACAAGTAATTAAGGAATAAAGAAAGAAAGGGTAGAAGAAGAACACACAAAGATTTACGTGGTTCGGTAACTTGCCTACATCCATGGTGGATCAAAATCACATTCTTCTCTTATTATGAATTACAAGGCACTCACAAAGTATGCATTTTACAAGAAAGATCACAAAGAAAACTCTCTCTTGCACTCTAGGGATTTTCTCTTACAAAGAACCACAAAGAATTCTTACTTGATCACTTAGATCTATTGGGTTATCACAAAGATTGTTGATGATCACTAAGATGTATTTACAAGCCAATTGATAGCCTTTATATAGGTTTTAAGACGTCTTAGGTTTATCCTAAACGTATGGGAGTCGTATTAGGGAGTTCTGAAGCAAGTAGGAGATGAAATAAAGAAGTCACAATTCGGGAAACTCTTCCCGCGCCCAGGGCCACAGTGCTCAGCTCTCACCATTGCAGTGCTAGTGCCCCCGTATGAGCGGCACAACGCTCGTTGCTTGGCACCGCGACGCTCGCGACTGCTCACTGCTCCCTTCGTCTTTCGCCTCCTTTTGTGTCCGTCTTCGATCCTTAAGCACCCTACGTACTTGACTTGCTCTTCAAATCATATCCTGATGATTTTCAATCAATATTCTCATAAATCCCTTCTTTGATTCAAAATCATCCACAAAGCAACTCGATCTCTCATTTTCACATCTTCGACCAACCTCACAAAGTAGTGACTTTGGTTAAGTCCTTGCATAGGACAAACTTAACCGAGCGTAGTGGCTTAGTCAATATATCGGTAGGGTTTTTAGATGAGGCTATCTTTGTTAGACTAACTTCACCACTTTGGACAATCTCTCGAATGTAATGGAGTTTTACATCAATGTGTTTCGACCTCTCGTGGAACACTTGATGTTTGTTTAAGTGTATGGCACTCTGACTATTACAATATACATCTATATTCACTTCTTCACTAGCCAATATCTCTGCGTATATGCCTTTCAACCACACAGCCTTTTTTTATAGCTTCACCAACAGCTATGTACTCCGCCTCTGTGGTAGATAGTGCAACCATATGTTATAGAACTGATCTCCAACACATACTACACCTAAACAATGTGATAACGTATCCCATTAACGATTTTCTCTTATCTAGATTTCCTGCATAATCTGATTCTACATACCTTCTTACCATTTCATTGTTGTCCTCATCCCTCTTATATATCAACTCGTAATTTGACGTCCTCTTGAGATATCTTAGAATCCACTTTACTGCAAGCCAGTAATCCTTACCCGAATTTGTCATATATCTACTCATAACACTCACAGCCTGTGCTATATCTGGTCTTGTGTAAACTATTACATACATGATGCTCCTCACAGTGCTTGCATACGGTACTTTACTCATCTGCAGTTTCTCCTCTTCGAATGTCGTTAACTCTGCTGTTGAAAGTCTGAAATGCATAGCCAAAGGAGTAGAGACAGCCTTTGCGTTGGACATACCAAATTTTTTTAGAATTTTGAGTATATATCACTGTTGAGACAAGAAGATAACATCTCTTTTTTTCCTCACAATATCTATACCCAAAATTCTCTTTGTTGCTCTCAAATCCTTCATCTCAAACTTGCCACTCAACTGCTTCTTGAGCTTATGTATTTCTTCTATGTTCTTACATGCAATCAACATATTATCAATGTATAGAAGCAAACACATCATCCCACAAATTATATCTTTGAAGTACACGCATCCGTCATACTTGCTCCTACTAAAGCCACAAGTCATCATAAACTCATCAAATCTCCTATACCACTGTCTAGGTGATTGCTTTAACCCGTATAATAACTTCTTTAGTAAACAAGCATGATCTTCTTTTTCGGGCTCCTCGAATCCTTGCGGATGTGCCATGTATATCATCTCTTTAAGCTCTCCATGTAGAAAAGATGTCTTTACATCCATCTACTCTATATGTAAATCAAGGTTTGCACACATGGCTAACAAAATCCTAATAGATGTGTGCTTGATAACTGGAGAAAATATCTCATGAAAATCGACTCCATCTCTATGAGTAAAACCTTGTGCAACTAACCTAGTCTTGAATCTTGTAGGCTTAATCTCTGGTATCCCCTCATTCGCCTTATACACCCACTTACACCCGACTAGCTTTTTTAAGGTCTCTACATCAACTTCCAGGTATTATTTTTTCTAAGAGAACTAATCTCTTCTTTCATGACCTGCTGCCATTCTTTCTTATATTAACTCTTTATAGCCTCACCATATGTCCTAGGCTCATCATACTCAAGAGTGTAAACAGAATTAAAAGCATGAGCAACTAAATCTGCTTATGTATACCTGACTGGTGGGTTAATCATTCTCCTTAGCTTATCTCTGGCTAGCTGGTACTCTTCAAGTTCTATCTCATGAGTCCTAATCTTTCTTTGGGCAAACTTAGAGGAACTCACCGGTGTTCTTGGTTCATCTTTAAGGATCTCCTCGTTGAAGTGCTGATCTGGGGGCATACCACATTCAGGCTCCACTTCAACTTCTATTTACTCGAGTGCTGAGTCTTCCTTGGGCACAGGTTCTTCTTTCTCATCTTCTTGGGAGGTTTTCAGCATCGTCATTCATCGAACATCACGTCACGTCACGGCTTATGATACTCTTTTATGGTGTTAAGTTTTTACACCACACCTTGTATCCTTTCACTCTTTCGGGATATCCTATGAATACCCATTTGATAGCTCTAGGTTCTAACTTCTCCTCCTTAACATGTACAAAGGAAGGGCAGCCAAATATTCTGAGGTGGTCATACTTCAGAGGGTTGCTAGACTATTTCTCTTCTGACGTCTTGAAGTCAATTACTGAGGAGGGACTTCTATTAATCAAATAAGCTGCCGTTACTACAGCTTCTCCTCAAAATGTCTTGGACATCTTTGCATTGGTAAGCATACATCTAACCCTTTTAAGTAAGGTCCTATTTATCCTCTCAGCTACACCATTCTACTGTGGTGTTGATCTTACTGTTCTATGCCTTGCAATCCCATACTTGACACAAAACCCATCAAAATCTCTACTACAAAATTCGAGACTATTGTCAGTTCTCAACCTCTCTACCTTTTTGCCAGTCTGATTCTCAATAAGAGCCTTCCAAGTCTTGAATACATTAAATATCTGATCCTTACTCTTCAACACATAGACCCATAGCTCCTTTGAATAGTCATCAATTAAACTGAGAAAATACCTGGTACCACCACGAGTAGCTGTCTAAGCTAGCCCCCAAAGATCCGAGTGTATGTAGTCAAGAGTCCCTTTAGTCATGTGTTCGTCGGTACTAAATCTTACCCTATGTGCTTTCCCAAACACACAATACTCACAAAACACCAAGGGTTAGAACTTATCCTCACCAGACGCCTTTTGACTAAATAACTCCTTTAGGTCTCTCTCGCCTAGGTGTGCCAGTCTAAGGTGCCACAACTTGGTTTGCTTACTCTCATCATCTACAGAGAATAGTACAGAACCACTTATAACTTCACCCTTAAGCACATAAACGCCTTTGTACTTCTCTCCTCTCATTACTACCATGGAACCCTTCAAAACTCTTAAAATTCTTCCGTTGATCCTGATGGAACATCTATTCTGGTCTAGAGTCCCTAGTGAGATCAAGTTTTTCTTCAAGTCAAGAATATACCTAACATCTATTAACTCTCTCACTCGTCCATCATGCAGCCTAAGCTTAACACTATCAATTCCTATCATCTGACATGCAAAGTCATTACCCATTACGACATTACCACCATTAATAGGCTGGAAATTTATAAATCAAGACTTGTGTGGGCACATGTGAAAAGTACAAATAGAATTAAGAACCCATTGTTCAGTGTTCTTATCATTAGTAACGACGAGTGTCTCTGCATTGTCATAGCTATCATCATAGGCAAGCACAACATCCACTTTCTTCTTGTCTTGTGCTCTTTTCTCAGGACAGTCCTTTATGAAGTGCCCTTCTTTCTTGCAGTAATAGCACTTCTTAAGAGTCCTAGACTTCAATCTTGAGCCCTTTTTCCTTCCATCTCTATATGAGGGCCTTCTATTTACAGATAAAACTTTTTGCATTACCCTCGATCATCTTTCCTAATAACTTTGAGTTTAATGATGATTTTACACTACTCATTGTTAAACTCTCTTTGTCGTAGAGCAGCGTATCAACAAAGCTCTTATAACTCTTGGTGAGTGAACTCAACATGATAATTCCTCTATCTTCATCTTCTATCTTGATGTTGATAGACTCAAGATAAAGAATGATCTTATTGAATGCATCTATATGATCTTTCTTGTGCACCCTATGAACTTGGCTTGCTCTCCAAATCATATCCCGATGATTTTCAATCAATATTCTCACAGTGTTATATTATTAATTTTTTAAAATACTTTATATTTGTTTAATAGGAAATACTTTTATCATTAATTATATGTAGTTTTTGAAATTAATATTGTTATGGTCGGTGGTTACGCACCATCCCTGAATGTACATATACTTGTGTATTTATACAAGTATACATTCCCATTAAATTTCTAATACCCATATATATGGTATTATGCATGTAACGTTACAGACATTGTAAATCTGAAAGAGTTCGGATTAGATCTAAAGAGTTTAGACAAGGGCTCATATTTTGCTATGCTGAGACATATAATTACTAAATGTTAGCACAACTAAGTGTTAGCTGGTTATAATATTCAGTAGATCTAAGAGTTAGAGCCTTGTCTGTAATGGAATATAAACCTGGGAATATACTAGTAACTGCATAGTTACAAGAGTTGCAATCGGGTGCTAGAAAATGCAAGTTGCGCAAATATGTTCTCGAATAATTATCTTTGATCTATTTCTTCCGATGCAGGTCTGTCGGTGGATACCTTTATATATAGATCAGCATATGTCGTACCTATAGAGTATAGATGGTCATTCTTAGCCGATCGTGAGTTTGGAGCTCGTATTGACATATAGGTATCCAGTTAGGACTGGATATGGGACAGACTCACGATAGCCTTCGATAGACATTCAATGTAAGTCATCAACGGAGGGTCCTCTCGAGTTGAATAGTATATATGGTCATTTGACCTGAGTGCCATAATGGGCTTATAAGTGATCCACCATACTTTGGTTCCACGCATGTCACAGACCTTTCATGGTGTGACCGCTAGGTGTCGCTGGGTATGGTCCGATACTTATGGAGTCTGGTGCGTACAAATATAGGATCCGTCAGCTTCCATATGGAGTTTGATATCCAGATGCTTTGAGACTGTATCTCAGAAAGTCTTGTGGCCATAAGCAATTATCCCGGGAAAGAGTTTCACCAGGGTGGAACAATATGGCAAAGGCGTTTGCGCATATTGTTCAGTGAAATACAAGTTTAGAGATAAGACATGGATGAGTACTAGGGGATTTGACTATGATAATCTATATCTCTGCACATCTAGGATATCATGACATAAGGACTATATATATGCGTTGTAACCTCAGCTTGTATGGTTCAACGCGCTGATTTATATATCCGTGACACGTACGTAGGGCATTACTCACGGATTTATGAAATAGTTCCATTTGACGAATCGGGCGTAGGACCTAGGGAGTCCTGCCATATAGAGTATACGCGTTGTGCACTAGGGCAATGTGCCAAATTAAACTGTTTAATCCAATAATATTCAGTACTACTATGAGAATGCGTGCATGTCTGTATTTAAGTGTTAAATACAATAATTAGTTAATAATTTTTATTTACTAATTGTATAATAACATGTAGCGTATTGTGGACTCTCAGTTGAGTTTACCCAAGTGTAGGATTTGGTTAGATCCACTAGGGGGTAAACTTGGTAACTATTTATGATAGGCAAAATGGTTATTTCTAACTTTGATTATTTAATTATTAAATAATTAAAATATCTTTCTTATTATATTATATAATATATTTTTATATTATATTATATTATATTATATTATATTATATATTAATATTTTATTTTGGGTGCTATATAGTTGGCACCCATTTATATTATTATATTATATTATTATTAAAATTATATAATATATAATATATTATTATTTTATTATTATTTGTATATATATATATATATATAAAGAGAAAGAGAGAAAGAAAGTGAGATTTGGTGTGTTTTTGGCCAATTGGCCGAGAGAAGGAGAAAAGAAATGGAGAAGGAAAAGAAAGAAGAGAAAAGAGAAGAAAAAAAAAATGACATAGGAAAAAATGAAATTGTTTCATTTTTTTCTATGATTCTATTTGAAGCAATGGTGGATTGCTTCAAATTCTCAATTTCTTATTCTTTTAGAGAAAAGAATAAAAACACACACTGACCATTTTAGAGTTTAAGAGTTAAACTCGGTGCTGCGTATAGGGCTGTTGTTCTACCTCACCAAGCCCACTGTGTTGGTGACTAGAACTGCCCGCAAGTTGGTCTCCATGTGAACTCTGAGAAAATATGTGTATAATATTACACGTTGAGGTGAGTTCTCTATCCTATAAATATATTAATGTGATTAATATATTTTATTTATTGTGTTTATTACAAGTTTCACGCTTCTGTCAGAGTTAAATATGTATTTGATATGTATTTAGGCAATAGACACAATAGCACATGCATACACCCATGTGTATTAGATCCCGCGGCAACAAATATTATATAAATTTATATTTTAAAATTAAAAAATTAGATTATGAAAAAAAAAGATACCAAACAAAGACGATTGTAATATTTAGCACCATAGAGATTTAGTACATCCTAGTAGAGTCTTTTGAAGTTTTACAAACATCGTGATGAATACCGAAGTTACATTAAATGAATGTTAAAGCTCATAGGGGCTGGCCAAATTGGCAATAGCCCCCCTCGTAAGCGCACCCCCCCTAACTGAGGTTAATGGTTCAAATCCTCCCTTCTACGTAGATGTAGAGAATATCTCCAAAAAAAAATTCTTAGAATGGTATTTTTGCTCAACATAAGAAGATTTTAAAGGCTTCCCAAGTTTATAAAATAGCAAGATTTTAAGGTCTTTTGTATTACTGTTAACGTTCTAGTCTTATTCATTTGATATCCCATAAATCAAAAGATTAGATTGCTTTAGATTTTTTTTTATGTTGGTAGAGACTGAAATTAGATATAAAAACAAAAATTAAATTTCTTATAATAAACCAAAAACATCAATATTTTTCCAAATGGTTTTAGAAACTATACAATGAGAAAAACATATTCAATAGTTAACCATTCCTAGGACTTTGCAATAAAATAGTCTAGTAGAAATAATGATAAGTCTTCCAGCTTTATGCTAGGCTAATGTTATGACTACAACCTACATACTTAACTAAGTTCCAAATAAATTAGATAATTTCACCATATATGAGTTATAGATAAATAAGAAACCTGGCCTAACTCATTTTTGACCCTGGGTTCAACAACATATGTTCAAAATCCATTTCATATACATGTAAATTTGGGTGCACCAGGTATGAAATGTACTTTTTCTAAAGTACTAAGTGATGAATATATATTTTAGATCCATAATTCAACCCCATTTATCTTAATAATTGTTCATTTTTGAGTAATTTAAGAATTTTATGCGTTAAATGTTATTGTTATAGGGTTAAATCAGGAGAATATGGAAAATGATGAAATTGGAGCAAATAAGGAAAATTACTACAGGAAATTGCTACATTACTTATAAACAGTAATTGCAAACAGTGATTTACTACAGTGACTAACGCTCTGGCGTCCAAAAATGAACGCCCCAGTGTTCATATACTAATGAAAGCCCCAGCGTTGAATAGTAAATACCCCAGCTTGCCAACGATTCTATAAATACAATCTTTCACCTCTAAATGCAAAAATTCGGCCCCTAACCTAACTCTAACCCATTGTCTCTCAATCTAACACATTTATAACCCAGAAATCATCCTTATATTGTATAGAAACAATATTTAAACCTATTTTGGCGAGAGATTACACAATCAATGGCATTTTGGCTAACTTTTGGAGGATTCAACCAAAGGCCATGGATTGATTGGAGGCACCTTTGTCTTTATACATTCGGTTTGGGATTGTTGTATCATGTTTAATTATTATTATTTAGCCATTAAACTCTTGTTATGTTGATTTAATTTCATTATCTAGGATTGTAGCCTTTAATTCAATATGTGAAATTAATTGTAGTATTTAATTCTCATTGTTATGAATTCAGTTTATTATTCAATTTGTATTGTTCTTAATGCTTTCAATATGCTAGGAATTGTGATTGGATGATTATGAAACATTAGGATAAACTTGAAAAAGGCATCCTATTATTTAGATCTAGACAAATTGATGCATGATTATAGAGTAATATCTACAAGTTCGATATGGGATATGAATATACTTATATATGGTCAATACAACTTATTCGTAATGAACCTTGATTTATTCAAATTACCATAGAAATATAGAAATTCGATAGATTAAGGTGTAATCACTCAAATATCGGAAGAGCCTTGTGATGAAATACGTATTGTGACCAATAATTAAAATGAGGGATTAAAAATGGGATAATTAATTCATATTGAGGGATAGCTATAATCCTAGATACTCTTCATATAGTATTTGCACATACATAGTTTGCACAATTAAGATTAATTTGTAGAATTAGTAATTAGTTTTAACATAAACAAATCAAATTTATTATTTGTTTGAATAAAATTGAGAGGATACAATTTTAATACTTGGTTAATAATAATAATAATTCATCGTGGGATCGACACTCAACTCATCATATATTACTTATTCCCGATAGCATGCACTTGCGCTTAGCATAGAAATCACACAACAAGTTTTTGGCACCGTTGCCGGGGAATTAGATTTATTCTTGCTAATACTAATACCAATCTATCTTGCTTTTAGTTTAGATTTTATTTTTTATTTTTATTTTTATTGTATTTTATTGTTGTTTGCTTTAATTAATTTTTGTTTAATTTATATTGTATTTTGTCTTATTTATTTCATTTGATTTTATTTATTATATTTTTATTGTTATGTTTTTAATTGCTTTGGTTTATATTGAATTGTGATTATTTTACTGTTATTTTTTTTACTATAATGTTAATTGTTTGGAATTGTTTTTCTTTTGTGTTGCATTATTTTGATTTGTTTTTAATTCAGATATATTTTTGTACAGTGAAATTTCTTTTATTATTAAATAATTACTTTTAATTTATTTTGTTTTTATCTTGCAGTATGTTTAATTCTTATATGATGGCTGAACAAAATCAAGTTAGAACACAAATACTACCGCGAGACTTTGCCATCGCATAAGTAAGCGACATATAATCTAGCATTCGAAAAGCAAACATGGATGTCATTTACTTCGTAATCCAGCCGGAGGTAATCCAATTGTTGAAAGCTTTAATACAATTCAGCGGGTTACCAAATGAAGATCCAAGTTAACATATTGTAAATTTCTAAAAATTTGTGATCTATGCAAATACAATAGAGTTTCAGATGATGCAATCCGGCTTAGGCTATATTTATTTTCACTTTGAGACAAAACAAAGATTTGGCTAAGGTCGTTACCCTCATGATCTATTACACATATGATGGTTTAGCATATAAAGTTTTTGCTAGATTTTTTCCACCAGTAGGACAGTAATAATGAGGAACGACATCACTTCATTTGTACAGAATGATTCAAAATCTCTATATGAAGCATGGGAGAGATTCAAAGAATTGCTGAGAAAATGTCCACACCATGGGATTCAAAAATGGATACTTATGCAAACCTTCTACTATGGGTTAGTTGGACATTTGAGAATCATAATTGATGCTGCAGTAAGGGGTTGATTCATGAATAAGTCTGTTGATGATGCTTATAACTTGTTAGAAGAGATGGCCTTCAACGAGTATCAATAAATAGTCGAAAGTGTTACTTTAATAAAAATCACCGAGAGCAGAGAATAGATTATATGTGATTTTTGTGGTGACAACCATTCATGGTCAATGCATTAAAACACCATATTATATTGGAGGTTGTAACCAACAACAACACAACCCCACTTCCAATTTCTATTATCAAGAATAGAGGGATCATACAAATATTTTTTGGAGTGGCCACCAAGAACAAACTTCAAAGCAAGTGAGTCCTCTTGAGCTTCCAATAAAAAATCTATTGCGGCATAAGAAGAAATCCACGTTAGAGGATGTGTTCAAACAAATTATAGAGAATGCAAATGCTCTCTTACAAAGCCAATCTACTTCTCTACAGACTATAGAGACTCAAGTTGAATGAATTATAGTCACAAGCTATAATCATCCTCTAGAAGTATTGCCTAACAACACAGTGATCAATTCAACAGAAAATATTGATCACTAGAAGGCAATCACTGTAAATTGTGGAATGGAGCAACCTGCAACCATTGAACTAGCCAAATCAAATGATGATCATCACGTATATGAAGTAAAAATAGAGGGAAAATAGAAAGTACAAGAAGAAAAAGAAAAAGAATAGCAACAACAAAGCTTTTCGAGTCATTATAGTTCACCACCTCTATTATTTGAGAGACTTCAAGAAGATTACCTTGATCTACAGATTTCTAAGGGTTATTCCCATTGTTTCCAGATCGACATGGTAATTCTAAATGAAGCACAATTACCTCCGAGGCTAAAAGTGATAGAAGTCATCCAACACCAAGATCATGAAAAGACATCGTTGTACAGAATAATAACTAAGAAGAGGCAAAGTAATTTTAAAAAGAAAACAGCCAAAATAGGCCATTGGGGTTCAATCTTTCAGTCTAAGATTAAAGTCTTTCTGGGAAAGCTCAAAGTAAAAAGGTCAGGGATGTCACTTCAAGATTTTCTTATAGAGTTGTGAAAGTCAAAGAAAAAGAATATTAATACCCAAAGACATCAACTTAAGTTCCATAAGGGAAATGACTCAGATATGTAGTTTGATCCTCCTTGAGCCAAAAAGGAGGATGTCAAGTCGATAACGTTAAATCAAGCACTTCTTGGGAGGCAACCCAAGTGAATTTCAGTTTTTACTTTTAATTTTTGTAATATTTTATTTTTTATATTGTTTTTGTATTGCAGCGTGTGAAATAACAAGTCGGTGCCTAGCAAAGCATGACAAAAAGAAGTTGAAGCATACCAAAAAGATGCAATCAAAGGAACAGAAAAATGAAGCAAGTTTAAAATCTTGGTAGCAAGCTAGCGCCTACTTCAACTACTCAGCATCAGCCCAACAACATAATTGACTTCAAAATCCAAACACCATTATGCTGAAACATCATCAACTAAGGGAGTTTTCTAACCTCATTTTCTTTTTCTCACCATTAGGGACAATGTCAAAATTTATGTTTGGGAGAAGGAAACTCTCTTCGGTGTTTATTTACTTTTGTGCTGTTTATTTACTCATTTTTTTGGTGTATATTTATTTATGACTGTTATTTTTAATTATTTTGTTTTGCAGAAAAAAATTATTATTTTATGTGTTGAGTGTTTTATGTTGGATTAAGATGATGATTGCTAGTCCTTGACAAGAAATGTGATTGTAGAATTTATTTTTCAATTCCCTAGGAAATAATATATACATTAAATAATTCACGCACCAATACATAGACAGACTTTGACCTTATTTGTGATCATCAATTTTTCAATACTTGGATAAAGCTTGTGTTAGTTGAATTTTTGCTCAAAGATGTTCATGCTCAAGTAGTACACTCTAGTCTCGATGAACAGACAGACACTCTAGAACTTGTTTGATTGTGGATTAAGGCGAAATCTTAGAAAATACATTAATAGAAAAATGAAAATAGCCCATCTTTGGACTGTTTGAGCCTTTCTAGCCTATATTTGATGTGTATTTATTCGTAGTCACCCATTTGAGCCTAAAATACCCATGTTATTGAATAACTCCATTATAAGCCTAAACTTTGAATTTAAGTACCCAAAATATCCTTAACACTATAAAGACTGATTATAGTGAAAAATATTTTGGAGCATTTTGCGTTATGGTTGTTTAAAGAGGAAAAACAATAAAATTTGGCAATTAAACGCTACTTTTTTGGGGGAATTATTCCAAGTTTGGTGGAGTTATAAAAAAAATGAAAAAAAAGGAATAAGTGGTTGAAACTAGGTAAAAATTATAAGTTTTGGGGAATTAAATCAAGTGTAGGAAGTTTAAGTGGTAGCCAATGGGACTTAGTGTTCATGGTGTGAATTAAACCAAATTTGTATCCAAAATAACCCACTTTGATCCTAACCCTATATTACATGCTAATAAAATACCTAATCGATCTTTAAACATGTGTTTTTCTATATTAGTGGAGAGTTATATGAAAACAAGTTTATGGTAGTGTTTTGTACTTAAAATAAGCTGAGACCCCTCTTTTCTATACAATCTTGAGTAGTTGAGCTAATCTAGGTATAATTCAATTAATACTTGCTTGTTTCACACTCACGCACGGTTGATCACTTATGAAGAAGAATGGAAGTGCCTAATTGTGGTATTTGTGAATTGTTTATAGTGTTTATTAATTTCAAAAGAATTGAGAATAGTGATGCAGTTTTTAAAACAATAAGGGTAATCATTAAATCAATCCGACCAATTATTACTTTTATGTTTTTTATTTTTCATATGCGTTTGTGTGCTTATTTTTATTTTTTTTTACTTTGTGTTATTCTCTCTAATTGCTCGAGGATGAGCAATTGTCTAAGTTTGGGGGTATTTGATAAGTATATATTTTCGATCCATAATCCAACCTCATTTATCTTAATAATTGTTCGTTTTTGAGTAATTTAAGAGTTTTTATGCATTAAATGTTGTTGTTATAGGGTTAAATCAGGAGAACATGAAAAAGGATAAAATTGGAGAAAATAAGAAAAATTGTTATAGTAAATTACTACAGTACTTGTAAACAGTAATCATGAATAGTGATTTACTACATTATTTTACTACAATGAATAACGCTCCAGTGTTCATATACTAATGAAAGCCCCAGCATTGAATAGTGAACGCCCCAACGTGCCGACAATTCTATAAATCAACTTTTTCGCCTTTAAATGCAAATATTTAGCCCCTAACCTAACTCTAACTCATTTTCTCTCATTCTAACACATTTATAACCTAGAAATCATCATCATATTATGTAGAAACAATATTTAAACCTATTTTGGAGAGAGATTACACAATCAAGGGCATTTTGGCTAACTTTTAGAGGATTCAACCAAAGGTCATGGATTAATTAAAGGCACCCTTGTCTTCATAAATTCGGTTTGGGATTGTTGTATCATGTTTAATTATTATTATTTAGCCATTAAAATCTTGTTATGTTGATTTAACTTCATTATCTAGGATTGTAGCCTTTAATTCAATACGTGGACTTAATTGTAGTATTTGATTCCCATTATTATGAATTCAGTTTATTATTCAATTTGTGTTGTTCTTAGTGCTTTCAATATGCTAGGAATTGTGATTGGATGGTTATGGAACATTAGGATAAACTTGGAAAAGGCATCCTATTGTTTAGATCTAGACAAATTGATGCATAATTATGGAGTAATATCTATAAGTTTTGATATAGGATAGGAATATACTTATATGGCATGTACAAGAATTTGGTAAATTAAAGTGTAATCACTCGAATAACCAAAAAGGCTTGTGATGAAATACATGTTGTGACCGATAATTAAACTGAAGGATTAAAAATGGGATAATGAATTCATATTGAGGGATGGCTACAATCCTAAATACTCTTCATATAGTATTTACGCTTACATAGTTTGCATAATTAAGATTGATTTGTAAAATTAGTAATTAGTTTTAACATAAACAAATCAAATTTATTATTTGTTTGAATAAAAGTAAGAGGACACAATTTTAGTACTTGGTTAATAATAATAATAATTCCTCGTGGGATCGACACTCAACTCATCATATATTACTTGTTCCCGATAGCATACACTTGCGCATAGTATAGAAATCACATAACACTAAGAACGCTAATTTAAAGTGTATGTGTTCATCAATAAACGAATAGGTGGAACTATGATTGAATTAAAATCACAAGATGTCAAATTTTTTAAAAATAAATTTCTTGGTATTAGAGAAAATGATGAGAATATTAAAATTCTATGAATTAAATTATCTATATGATATCATTGCTTCTGCCTTATGAATTGAGAAGAACCCTTGGTTTGTCTAGGATTTCTGATCCTATTTAATGTTATAACTCCATAAGATACTTAAGTTCAATTATAAATTAAGTAAAACCTTGGATTTGCCTGAGAGTTCTGATTCTAATGAAAGTTGACCACCTACTAGATTGACTCTATGAGATGACTCGATTTGACGAAGTAACTGTAAATCCTTCCCTTTTTTTTCTTTTAAGATTGAGAGAGAGGCATATATGATTACTTTACATAACAGTGATAAAGTTAAGAACTTTTAGTATTGCTGTCATATTATTCGTTAAGGAATTATGAATGAAAGTAATATATAAAGAAATAGAGTCTATAAAGTTAACCATGTATAGGACTTAGTTAATTCACTGTCTAACCATAAAGCCATTTAAAAAAAATGGATTCTGCATAATAAGTATTAAAGTACGACACAATTTGGATAGTGCAAGGCATAATTAATCACAAAAGTACTATGCTCAACAAGAGGCTATAAACTTTGAGAAAATCTTTTTTTTTATAAAGAGATGTGCCTCTATATGATTAATTCTAGCAATTATTGCACATATAAACCTATAGTTACATTAAATGAATGTTAAAGCTCATTTTCTTAATGGAGCGTTAATAAAGGTTTTTTTTGGAACAACTTACAAGTCAATTAAAAAAACAACTAAGAACTCAAAGTTTGCAAGCTCAAAAGTTTGGTTATTATATACAAATAATATTTTATTGTCTAGAAATAATAAAAATTTTGCTAAAACCTTTGATGTATGGTTATTCCAAAATTTTGGAATAAATGATATGGGCGAGGAGTCCATAAGGATCTTTCAAGAATACTTCTAACTATATCACAAAAGTTTTACATTATAAAATTCTTGAAAGAATAATTTTGCTAGAGTATAATTCTATGGATACACATATTATAAAGGGGATAAACTCTTAACCTTGACATGTATATTAAGACTCCTTAGAGAATAAGAAATACATTACATAATTTTTTTACTCAAGTTTTATTATAAGCTTCACATAGACTTTCATGTATATAAGACCAGATATAAATAATAGTATATAATTAGTAAGTGGGTACTAATTAAATCCTCTATGCAAATGATTAACTTGTTACAAGGAGAATTTTAACATACTTTAGGAACACTATAAACTATTCTTTATGCTATTAATGAGGAAATTTATGCTTATATATGGACGACGATTTAGAAGGTGGTTATGATAAGCAAATTAACCTCACGATATGTATTTTTAATTAATAGTGGTACCAAATTACAGAGTAATAATAAGTAAATATGCACGAGTTCTATTAACATTGGAGGTTGTGAATATGATGTGTTTAATGACAGTGTAGAAGTTATATTTAGATTAAATGGTTGTTGAAGGATCTCAACATCGTCATTGATACTTATAGTTCAATGACTATGTACTTCTAATAGCCAAATAATATCTTTTTGCGAAAGATATTTGCCACAATAGATTGAATATAGAGATACTAAGTACAATTTTAAATAGTATTACAGCACAAAATGATGTGCATAAATAATACATTTCTACAAGTCACGTGATTGTAGACCTATTTACAAAACTTATGACTAGCGATATTTTTATACTGCACAAGTGTGATCTTTGAAAATGCATAGATTATGATATTGTACTTAATAAATTTTTAATTGAATATTTCATCTCTATTTATAATTATAACTAGCATAGTACACACATGAAGTGATGAAAGATATGTCCTCAGGTTATAGCAGGCTTTTATACACAAGCGGTCACCTTAGTTGCTAGAAAGACAAGGTGAGATAAGTGATAAGGGCAAAATTGTCATATATTTTCTCATGTTTTTATTATTGATATTTTATGATTTTATGAGAATAGATGGCTATTTATGTGCATTATTGTTATTTATAGGGACTTGAACGAAATTTAAAGAAAGAACGCAAAAGGAGCGAAAACAGGGACTAAAATGCAAAGTTTTCAAATTATGAGTCCAGCGCCCCCGCGCCACAAGTATTTTCGCCCCAGCGCTGAAATAGTGATCAAAATTAGAAAAACGACCTGTTTAAGTCGCGTCTGGCGCCCCAGCGCCAGAAATTCACCGCGCCAGCGGTGAAGCCGTTTTCATGCAGCGCCCCAGCGCCAAGATCCCACCGCTCCAGCGGTGAAGACGTTTTCACGTGTCGCCCCAGCGACAGATGCATAGCGCGCCAGCGATAGTGCGAGTCCTAATCCGACGAGAATTGAGATTTTCAAGCTCATATCAATCCCTATATAAAGCCACTCGTTCCCAGCCTTCAAAGAGGAAGCCAAGACAACCCAAGAGCACCAAGAATACAGAACACGAGTCTTGGAGAGCAATAGGAGCTTAATTGAAGCATCTTTAGAGAGAAATACAAGACGTTCTTCGGCATCAAGAGTTCCTAGGCAGCGCAATTAAGAGCAATTCGACGTCTATATCGGTTTGCGATTGATTGTATCATGTTTTATAATTATTTCTACTGCTGTTCTCTTGTAGCCAAGAGCTAACTTATTTTCTAGGGTTAATATTTGAACTCAATATGTGTGCTTAATTGCCATATCTTTTAGTATTTAATAAACTTAGTCATTTATTATTTAAATTACTTGTGTTTAATGCTTCAATATATCTGGCCAATATATGGTGAATGAATTGGTAATATTATTGATAAACTCGGAAGAGGAATCAATATATTTAGACCTAGGTAATTTGATGCATGATTGTAGAGTAACATTCAATGTTGCATATGCAAGTTTCAATTTAGGATAGGAATATACCTAATTGGCATGTATGATCAATAAGACCTAATCTTAATGAATCTTAATTTATTACAAGTACCATAGGAATATAGGTATTTGGTAAATTAAGGTATACTTGCATGACCTTGGAAGAGGCTTGTGAATACATTAGTGTCTTGATCAATAATAAAAACTAAGGGAGTTAAATATTAGAGGATTAATCATTAGAAGCATATTGAGGGATAATATTAATCCTAGGTTTTCTCTACGTTGCTATATCTTTAAATCTCATTGCATTGTGTTTTACTTTTATATTTTTCTACATTCATTCTTAGATTTTTATTTTTCTGAATAATTATTAGGAAGATATAATTTTAGTAATTGGTTAAAAAGAAAGAATTATCCCTGTGGGTTCGACATCCGACTTATTTAGTCTCTTTATTACTTGCATACGATAGTGTATACTTGCACTTAATTTATGATATAGAAATATCGCATCAATAAGACGCAAAATGAAAAAAAAAAGATTAAAATTAGATGATTTACTTTTATGGAGCTTATATTCATTTGTATAATTGAGCGTTGACTTAACTCGGTCAAAATGAAGATCATTTTAGTAGTATCGAATCAACAATGATTTTCTTTGCTATCATGAAAATTTTTTATTTAATCAAATGTGAGTTTTATAATTTGGCACTTTTTAAAAAGTGAGCTTATTGAGAACCCAAGTTAGATGCTAGATTGGCAAATGTACTAACATCTATAGTGACTTTGTAAGACATATGATCTTTTAAAGAAAATTCACTATAGCGCGTGGATCACACCATGTGCATTTTTTGTGACCAACTTGAAAAAAATAAGTGAATGGATCCATACTTTCTCATTGTGTAAGGTCCTTTGAGATTATTTAATACTTCAACTACTACCCTAATTACTATCAACTATATTTTAAAGTGAGGACTAATGTACGCTACCTTAACATATTTTTTATTACTACAATAACATTCAATCTATGTAACATGACTAAGAAAGATATTAATCTAGAACTAAAAAATATAAGTTGATGGGAATATTTATTTTTTTAATATTTAACTTGTATATTCACCGGTCAACCAATTGTATAATCTATAAGATGATAGATACAATTTTGAATACATAAAATGCATAAAAATCGAATATATTTACTATTAAAGGATTGGGTATTCTTGGACTAGTATAACAAAATAAAATCTAAGATACAAAATGAACGAAATACTTAATAAGTTTTTTTTGTTCATAGTTACATTTGAGATTTTTTATTTTTTACAGTTCTTGCTTATATGAAATTTATTCAAGGGTCACATATTGTATTTGCCGGTATTTATATTATGTTTATGGCTTTGGGTTAAAGACTCTTGTTGCTCTATCGTAGAATATCATCTCATAATATAGAGCGAGAGATGTTGAGTTTTTGAGTCGGTTTGCCTATAATGAATTGACCCAACTCAATTCCCTTAAGTAACTACCACTTGGGTAGTTATTTATGCAGATTGGTGGGGAGTTTTTGAATAACTCCCCTCATCCACTTTTAAAGAAAATAGTTACCAAATATAGTAACCATTATTCCCTTTTTACATAAGTTGGTTAGTTGAACCAACAATCTCTACAATTCGTCTCTCTGGTTTTTGCAAAGATAGAAAATACAAAGACACGGTAAGAAAGCATATGACAGAGAGAAAAAAAAAGAGAAAATTAGAAAATAATTTTTTATTTTCTTTAAACACATTGGCTTCTTATGACGTAAATTGAGGGACTTTTCATTCATGATTGTTCTTCAACTAAAAGTAGTAGCACAAATCCCTTGCTTCCTAAAAGTTTCCGCATTATCATTTAAGTATGTTATTTATGATGAATTTATGTGTAAATTCAATAAATATATATTTTATATCTTTGTCAATATAAAATTACTCTAAATAAAGTATGTTGTCTTTTTAAACCCATAAGTTTATCAAGCCAGAAGCACTAAATAAAAGCTGAACAAAATAAAGATTAATTTCTTCATATAAAAAATAGTGTCTAAAAACTCCATCTTGTCATTCCTCAGTGCAAGAATAGAAATTGACAGGGGTGAGCATTTTCGATTTCAGGTTGGTTCGATTTGAAACCAACTCAAATAAAAAATTAATCGGTTCCTATTGTCTGGAACCTATTGAAACTGAACACTTTAACAAAATTAAATCAGTTCGATTCTCAAATTTTATTAAATATTTAATTAATCTTAATTTTACTTTTTAAAACTTAATTGAAAACAAAACTAAATTGATCAAGTCTCAAAATAAAAACTGAAGTGGAACCGAATTGAACCGAATTTTTCTATTTGATTCAGTTGGTTTGTTCTAAAAATGTCCACCCTAAAAATTGAACCAAATAAAATACTTTTTTATTACGTGATTTGTAATTAATAAAAATAAATAACAAGAAATAAATCTTTCTTATACATGATTAACCATGACAATAATGAGGCCACACACAAGATCGTTTAAAACATAAAACTTAAAAATAAATAATAAAAAAATCCCAAAGGAACTGAGATGAATAAAAAGGGCCAAATTCAAATGCGATTCTTGATCCCTCAAACGGAAAACTCTCACAAACTTTTACCATTTCTCAATGTGTTTTAGCAAACTGGTTAATCAATGCCAGGGAATTGCTGGTGACTTGCGCAAGATTGACAACCTTAGCCCTAATCGAATCCTTCACCTTACCATTCAAGGCCTTGTCTGCGAACTCATCAAAACAAGTGTCCTCATCAGTCAGAGCAGCACTTACCCAGGTTTGCGCATTGCTCATGTGCCATGAAAAGTCCTTATCATTGGCTTGACCCGTGTGGTTGAGCTCCTTAATCGACTGGCTAAGTCGGTCTACGGAATCATCTAATAAATCGAAGCAATCTGCAGTTCTTTTAGACTCCATTGGATTCAAGTTCTTGAGCTTTTTCAGCGTTGACACAAATGACTTGGCAGACTTAGCCTTGGACTGGCTCACGTACAAGGCCACCTGTGCCATATGCTGAGGGCTTCCTTGGATTTTGCTGGCATAAGGCGAGAGACACTGCATGCACAACGTAGGATAGCGAGTGGATTTGCACGACGTTTGAACGAAGCGTGTGTCATCACTAGATGGCTTACTGGTCGTGGCTGCGGCCATGCTAGTAATGTATGAAACAGAGATTAGCAACAAAAGACTGGCTGTTCTTGCCATGCCTTTGTAATTTAGATACCAAAAACGTTTAACTTTGTTTTGATTTCTTCGACGGAAAACTAAACGAGAGTCTGATAAATGTCACGATATTTATAGAGGCTTGATAAGTTTTTCGCAGATATTTTTGCCTACATTATTATAATTAAGTAATGTTAAACATACATATACAAAATTTATATTCTAATAAATATGGCATCAACATAAAATTATTATATAATGTAAAATAATAAAATAAAATAACTAATTATTACATGATATTATATATAATAGTACCACATTAATTAAAATATAAATTTTATATTTAATTTTGTTAATTTAGCGCTATTGTTAATATTTGAAGGACAAACACAAGTACCTACAAGGGAAACAGGAAAGTTTAGCAAAGCTTAAGCCAATTACAAGACCAAACAAATTAAATAAAAAGAAATTATTACTTTAGTCTCTAAATAACTATTGAATATTCAATTTATTTCTAATATTTTTAAAATTACTAATTATATCTTTAAGAGATGAAAATGATCATGTTTCAAAAACGAAAATGGCAGCAAAAATAACAAAAAAGACATAAGTAGATAATTGTAAAACTTAATTAATATATTAAGATAAAAGCAGGGATGAAATTGATAATTTTTCTTAAATAAAATATTACAGCATCTCTCCATTTTTTTTACTCAAATAGTTATAAATTCAAAAAACAATAGGGTGTGACATGTATTGGGTTATTGGAACTGATTAATTAAATAAAAGTAGTGCACCAACAAAACATATATATATCATGATATGTGATTCGTTTCTTCAAAAATAGGAAAGGGCAGATCAAACCTAAATGATTTTTTTTTCCGAGAGAGGAAAATTTAATAAGGTCCTCAAATATAGTTTCTGTATGTAGAATTTGATATTAGTAAGTTAAAATGTCTAATATTTCAAATATAACTCTATTCATATAACGTATAAATATGAAATATAATTATGGAATAGTAATTGAAAATTAAACAACTTAATTATATATTATTAACTTCATAATTGTTTTTGTTGAAGTCCATGGCGTTTAGAACTTCTTTTTCTTAAAAAAAAAGCTCTGTTAATCATTTTTAAATATATAATTATCAGTATTTTTTTTAAAAAAAATTACTAAAAAATAATGCTTGAGATTGTGCCCCGATGAAGAATTGGTTCTTAATATATTAAAGTGAAAGTAATCAAATAGGTAATAAATTTAAAAAATATAACGTAGCAATTAAGCAATTAAGAAAATTATTGAGAGAAAGTAAAAAAATAATACACATAGAATTTACATAGTTCGATAACTTGCTTACGTTTACGGTGGATCAAAATCTCATTTTCTTTATTGAATCACAAGACACTCACAAAATATTCTTTTTACAAAAAAAAAACTCAAATAATCACAAAGAACACATTTCTCTCTTATAAACTAGGAGTTTCTCTTACTAAAATTAACAAATATGATTTTGATCACCAAGATGATGTTTATAAGCTATTAGAAGGCCTTTATATAGGCTTTAAGACGACATGGGTTAACCCTAAATGTGTGGAAGTCGTATTAGAGAGTCTGGGTGCATTTAAAAGACTATCCAAAATGGGAAACCAATTTACCGAACCGGCGTCATGGCGTTGTCTTCTTGGCATCGCAGCATTGTCTTCTTGGTGCCACAACGTTGTAGTTATTGCCAATTGTTGCCATGACGGTGACTTCCTAGCATTGCGATGCCCAGCCCTAGGCAGTCACGCCTACTTCAGTCCTCTTCTTTCAAGTTCTTCTTACTTTCTCGCACACCTAATAAACTTGACTTATTCTCTAAATTATATTACAATGATTTTTAATCAACTTTTTTACAAATTCCCTCCTTGATTCAAAATTATTCACAAAGTATATATGATCTCTTATGTCCACATCTTCGATCACTCTAATATAATAGTGACTCCAATTAAGTCTTTGCATATGATGAATTTAACCGAGGGCAGTGGTTTAGTCAACATACCAACAGAATTTTCAGACGACGCTATCTTTGTTAGATTAACTTCACTACTTTAAACAATTTCTCAAATGTAATGGAGCCGTACATCAATGTATTTAGACCTCTCATAAAACACTTGATACTTGCTTAGGTGTAGGGCACACTGACTATCATAATACACACAAGTGTTCACATTTTCAGTAGCCATTATCTTTGCGTATATGCCTTTTAACCACACGGTATCCTTAATAGCTTCCCCAACAGCTGTGTACTCACTTCTATGGTAGATAGTGCAACCACATGTTGTAGAACTAATCTCTAACACACACTACTCCTAAACACCGACCCGTCAACAATCTCTTTTTGTCTAAATCTCTTGCATAATTAGAGTCGACGTATCCTCTTATCATTACACTGATGTCTTCAACCCTTTTATACATCAATCCATGATTTGACGTCCCCTTAAGATATTTCAATATCAACTTCACTGTAAGCCAGTGATCCTTCCTCGGATTTGCAATGTATCTACTAACAAAACTCACAACCTGTGCTATGCCCAGTCTTATGCAAACCATCGCATACATAATGCTTCCTACAACACTTGTATATAGTACTTTACTCATCTGTAACTTCTTCTCTTCGATTGTCGACGATTGTGCTGCTGAAAATTTGAAATGCATGGTCAAAGGAATGGAGACAGCCTTTGCATTGAACATACTAAACCTCTCAAGGATTTTGAGTATATATCACTGTTTTAACAAAAAAAAAATATCCCTTCTTTCTTTCATAATATTCATACCCAATATCCTCTTCGCTTCTCCCAAATCCTTCATCTTAAACTCGTCACTCAACTGCTTCTTGATTTTCTATATTTCTTTCATATTTCTACATGTGATCAATATACCATCGATGTACAGAAGCAAATACATTGTCCCATTGCTCAAACTCTTAAAGTACACGCATCTATCATACTTGCTCCCACTCAATTCACTAGCTATCATAAACTTATTAAATCTCCTATACCACTTTCTAGATAATTGTTTTTGTTCCCGCCTCTGAAAATCCCCCTCTTTCTGCCCTCAGGCTTGAGGGCCCAGAGTTCAACCAAGGCAGACCTAGGAGCAATGGCCAATGGGCCTAAACCTGACAAAATAACAAAACCAGCTCCGACTTAGGGAATCTAGTTGGAAAATGATAAAACATGTTCGGCATTTGCTGACCCAAATACGACTACGACCTAACAGGTACTAACTACATTCCGCAACTTGTTATAGGAATCTCACGTCAATATCAAACGAGTAAGAGAGAGCTGTTCGAAATCAAACCCGAGCCGACCAAAATAAACCTCGCTTGAACTAAAAATACCGGCGAAGACAAACCCGAGGAATATGCTTAACACATCAGACGTGACACTTGACGTGGGGTAAAAACAAGGTCAGAAAATTTATAGAATGATATTTGGCGTATGTCAGTGGGGGCAGTATAAAGATGCTTGGCGTATGTTAGAAGTACAATAGAAAATAATTGGCACAAAACAGAAATACTACAAATGAAAGTCCAAAAAAGTCTCTGAAATGCCATATAAAAAGAGAAAGAGGGAGACGTGGAAGAGGATGATGAAAAAATCTCCATAAAACACAAAAAGAAGAAAAAGAAAAAGGCTATCCCCTATAAAACACAAAGAGAAGAAAAAGGAAAAGAGTATCCCCCCATCTTCAAAAGAATATTTTATTTATGTTTTGTCATATGTTTTAGGAGAGAAAACCCTCTTTTAACTGACTTAAGCATCGGAGCGTCTTCGCCAAAACCTACCTCGGCAAAACCACATTTGAGCTTGTGTTCGTGTTTTCATTTTATAGACCCCTCCCTACGGCACGCGAAAAATAGGAAACCTAAGCCCGTGCCTATCGATCCAGTCTAGATGAGGCCCAAATTCGATTCCCCTTCAATAAGTTTAACACATGTTGATTTGAAAAGTCATTTTTTCAGGTCAAGAGTCTTTGGCGCCATTTGTGGGAACCAAACGAAAAGCTTTGTCAAAAAAAGTAGCATTCTAAAATGGCTGAACGATCGTCCGCCAACCGGAATCACATTGTTAGAGAGCAAAACCTAAACCCAAACTGACCTTTCCCTCGAACAGAAAGCTCTATGCACCCTGCAATAAGGGCAGAATTGAGGACTTGAGGGAGGAAATGGATGAACTAAGGCATCTCATGACTGAGTTGATTATGAACAAGCAATTGAGAGCAAGCAATCGTGGGAAAGAATCTCGAGAGGAGATTCGAAGGCAGATAGAGCAAAGGGAAGGACTGAAGACTCCACACAATTTGATCAGGACAAATAAGTCGAGCCAGGAAACCCCCGAAATAGGAGACACGGAGCCTGGAGGGTCAAAGCCATCAGCGGAGAAAGAGCCGTCGGCAGAGTCACGACAGTGTTAATGAAGTGAACTGGGCCTGGAGAGCAAGGTCAGCAATTTTGAAAAAAAGCTGAAGTGCTTTTTGGCAAAAAGAAGGGAGAAGGACTAGCCTCTTGAGAAGAGGACAGAAAAAAAGAGAAGGTCGCTACTAACAGATGAGGTGAGAGATATGGAGCTCCCGAACGGGTTCCGACTCCCCAATTTTCCCATCCACAAAGGGTTCACTGACCCTAATCATTACGTAGATCAAGTCACTGACCTGCTATCTATCACAGGACTGAGGTAGGACTAAATGTGCTGGCTCTTCCACATGAACTTAGAAGGGCCGACTTTATTTTGGTACAGGGGGCTAAAGCAGCACAGCATCCTCCTATAATGAGCTGACTAGAAATTTGCCCAACATTTTTGGGGCTCATGCGAAGTGGCCAGGGACCCGGAGCAGCTGAAACAGATCAGGCAGGGTCAAAAGGAGAGCATGAGGGACTACATCCAAAGGTACCACAAGGAAGTGATAGCGCTTGAGGCATTCGACTAGCCCATCGCTCTAGACACTCTAATGGCAGGGCTATGATTGAACAGATTTTGGTACCATATGGCAAAAAGTGGTACCACGAGCTACACGACAACGTACAATAGAGCCCCAAAATACATGTCAATAGAGGTGGGTGAGAAGGCCAATAGATCATTGGCTGAACCTCATTGAGGAAAAACACAGCCATATAGGAAGGCAAGATAATATGGGAGAAAGAGACCCCCGCTCCCCTCACTAAAATACCAGAAAATGGATAGAGAGTACCGTCCATCGCAAAGAAGAAATTTTGTGATCTGGCACGATGCGCCAGACAATAGAAGAAATAATGCGTCAAGCAACGGACCCCGAGACCATGGGGGAGGGTCAAACTATTTCTGACCAGGCGGCCCTCCGGGGGCTCTCTGAAATCCAAGAAGCAACGAACCACCGGGTGAGGGGAAAAGAGTGGCATGGGTTGAGAATTTTATCCCTCTAGCCATGCCGCTTGAAGATGTCTATGAAGCTATCCAAGATAGGGGATTATTACAGAGAAATTTCAAAAGGAAGGGAGCGGAACGATGAACAGATCCTAAGAAATGGTGCAACATGTACAAAGGGCTCGGGCACACCACTGGAGAATGTATTGAACTAAGAAAATAGGTCGACCACCTGATGACAAATGGGTACCTGAAAGAATTCTAGGCAAATCAGAAGACAATGACCACCAGTACGACTGGTATCTTGAACCCCAACTCTGTGGCAATTATTTCAAGGGACCCACGCTAGCAGGAGATTCGAACAAACAACGGAAGAACTACTCCAAGTACTCAATAGTGACACATCAAGTCATTTGCAACACCCTTTTAGCCAAGAAGCCAAAGCTACCACAAGAGGTGTCCATCATGTTTACAGAGGAAGATGCTCAAGGGGTCAGTTACCCCAATGATGATGCACTCATAATCGAAGTAGTGGTAGCGAGAGAGAAGATAAATAGGGTGTTCGTCGATCCGAGCAACTCGGTTAACATAATCTTCAAGGAAACCCTAGACGATATAAAAATCAAGAACCTCCACATAGAGGAAACTTGAACATCACTACAAGGATTTGGGAAAAACTGTGTGATGCCGATCAGAGTAGTGGCCCTCTCCGTCACTATCAGAAGAAGGCCTTGTGAAAGGACAGTGATGACCAGATTCGTGGTGGTAGACCGCCTATTCCCATATAGAATCCTCCTCGAGCGACCATTCATGGCGAATACTATTACAGCCCTGTCCATCCACTACCTGAAGCTGAAATTCCCTACAGGAGAAGGGATCAAAGTAGCATCGGGAGATCAGAAGGTGGCAAGGAGCTGTTACGCAGTCACGGTAAGAAGGGCATTTTGTATTTCCGTCATTGATCCGAGAGAAGGAATCCTAGAATCCCCAAAGCCGAAGAAAAAGATACAAGAACTTTAGGTTGAGGTCGAATAATCTGGGAAAGTGGTCAAGATAGGAACCCAGTTGAAGCCAGAGATCAAGCAAGGGCTGACTCGCTTAATTTAAGAGTTTTAGAATATCTTCGCCTGGTTCCACCAGGTTATGCCCGAAATTGACCCAAAACTTTCTTTCCACAAACTGACTGTCTGCCCCACGTCTCGACTGGTCAAGTAAAAAAAAGAATCTTTAATCAAAAGTTAAACGGAACTGTAGCGAAAGAGAGGAAACAACTACTAGCGGTTTGGTTCATCGGGAGGTCCATTATCCAGAATGGTTGTCCAATGTGGTAATGGTAAAGAAGGCAAATAGAAAGTAGAGGATGTATGTTGACTTTACTGATCTGAATAAGGCATACCCCAAAGACAGTTTTTCCCTCCTTAAGATCGACCAACTAGTGGACGCAACGGCAGGGCAAGAGCTACTGGGTTTCATGGATGCTTTTTCTGGCTATAATCAGAAACTGATGTTCCCCTCCCCAGGAAAAACATCCTTCATTACCTACCAAGGGACCTATTGCTACCAGGCGATGCCGTTTAGATTGAAAAGTGCAGGAGCCACTTATCAAAATTGGTGAATAAGCTTTTCAAGAAACTAATTGGTAAAAATATAGAAGTATACGTGGATGACATCATAGCCAAGTCAGTAAAAAAGGTAGACCACATAACCGACCTCAGAGAAGTCTTCATAGTGCTAAGGGAGAATGAAATGAAACTGAACGCGCAAATCGAATGCTTAGGCTTCATGGTGAGCCAACGAGAAATAGAGGCTAATCTAGATAAAGTCCGAGCTATCTTAGAAATAAAGTCCCCAAGTACAGTGAAGGAGATCTAGCGGCTAACCAGCAGCATCGTTGCACTAAACAGATTTATCTCCAAAGCCATCGATAATGCTTTACCTTTTTTCAAGCCATCAAGAAAATGGGAAGGATCGGTGGATCGAATAGTGCAAACAAGCCTTCCAGCATCTAAAGACCTACCTCTCTGAACTAATACACTTAATAATTCCAGTGCAAGGAGAACCGTTGGTAGTGTACGTAGGAGTCTCGGAACGGGCTGTCAGCTCAGTCCTCGCCAGAAAAGATGGGGGGTTGATAAGGGCAAATTTGTCATATATTTTCTCATGTTTTTATTATTGATATTTTATGATTTTATAAAATAGATGGCTATTTATGTGCATTATTGTTATTTATAGGGACTTGAACGAAATTTAAAGAATGTGTCCATCGCCCCAGCTCTGGAATAGTGCTCGAAATAAGAAAAATGACTTGTTTAAGTCGCATCTAGCGCCCCAGCGCCGAACAGTCACCGCTCTAGCGATGGGACAGCACCCTAGCGCCATAAACCCACCGCTCCAGCGATGAAGCCTTTTTCACGCGTCGCCCCAGCGACAACTGCATAATGCCCCAGCGGTAGCGCGATTCCTAATCCGACGAGAATTAAGATTTTCAAGCTCATATCAATCCCTATAAAAAGCCACTTATTCCTAGCCTTCAAGAAGAATCGAAGAGCACCCAAGACACATTTAAGAACACCAAGAATACAGAGCACGAGTCTTGGAGAGCAATAAGAGTTTAATTGAAGGAACTTTAGAGAGAGATTGAAGGCGTTCTTCGGCATCAAGAGTATCTTAGGCAACGTAATTAAGAGCAATTCAGCGTTTATATCGGTTTGCTATTGATTGTATCATGGTTTATTATTATTTTTACTATTGTTCTCTTATAGCCATGAGCTAATTTTATTTTTTAGGGTTAATACTTGAACTCAATATGTGTGCTTAATTGCCATATCTTTTGAATATTTAATAAACTTAGTTCTTTGATATTCAAATTACTTAATTTTAATGCTTCAATATATCTGGCCAATATATGATGAATGAGTTGGTAATATTATTGATAAACTCGGAAGAGGAATCATAATATTTAGATCTAAGTAATTTGATACATGATTGTAGAGTAACATTCAATATTGCATATGCAAGTTTCAATTTAGGATAGGAATATACCTAATTGGCATGTATGATCAATAAGACTTAATCTTAATGAATCTTAATTTATTACAAGTACCATAGGAATATAGGTATTTGATAAATTAAGGTATACTTGCATGACCTTGGAAGAGACTTGTGAATACATTAGTGTCTTGATCAATAACAAAGACTAAGGGAGTCAAAAATTAGAAGATTAATTATTAGAAAGCATATTGAGGAATAGTATTAATCCTAGGTTTTCTCTATATTGGTATCACTTAAATCTCTTTGCATTGTGTTTTTACCTTTATAGTTTCTACATTCATTCTTAGATTTTTATTTATCTGAATAATTATTAGAAAGATATCATTTTAGTAATTGGTTAAAAAGAAGAAATTATCCATATGGGTTCGACATCCGACTTATTTAGTCTCTTTATTACTTGCATACGATAGTGTATACTTGCACTTAATTTTATGATATAGAAATATCACATCAGGGGTGCAACGACCGATGTACTATACAAGTAAGGCCCTCACTGAGCCAGAAATTCGATACCCTCCCCTAAACAATTGGCTTTTGCACTAATCATGATCGGAAGGAAGCTGCGGCTCTATTTTCAAGCACATACCATCATGGTGCTAACCAACCAACCGCTTAGACAAATCTTGCATAAGCCTGACTTATTCGGCCGATTGGTCAAGTGATCCATGGAGTTGAGTGAATTAGACATTCATTATCGACCCTGAACCACCATTAAAGGGTTGGCCCTTACCGATTTCATGACCGAAGGTACCTACGAGACAGCCACAAGTCAAGGAGTCCTCGGGACAAACTCAAAAGTATGGGTACTTTACATTGACGAGAGATCCAACCTGTAGGGAAGCAGGACGGAGATCATCCTCATCAGCCCCGAGGGAGATGAAATCAAATACGTTGTTCGCTTCGGGTTCAAAGCTTCGAACAATGAAGCTAAATTCGAAGCTCTCCTAGCCGAGTTAAGAGTGGCTCAAGTGTTAGCCGCTAAGGTAGTGTTGGTCAAGAATGACTCTCAGCTAGTGGTAAACCAGGTCATCGGCGATTTTGAAGCAAAAGAGAAAATGATGGCTGCTTACTTCGCGATGGTACAGAAGTTGACCGCACAGTTCAAAAAGCTAAAGATGGAGTTGATTCTGAGGAGCGAGAACCATGAAGATGATATCATCGCTCAAATGGCATCAGCAGAAGACGCTAGTATCCCCAATACGGTACCCATAGAATTCTTGTCGAAATTGAATACCCACGAAGGTGAGTAAATTGTACAAATTAAATCAACGCTGACCTAGATGGACCCCATCAAGAATTACTTCTTGAACAGAATAGTTTTGGGCCATAGAAAGGAAGCCTGAAGAATTAAATACCAGGCCGCAAGATACTCATGATTGATGGGGTATTTTATCGAAGGGGTTTCTCTCACCCTTACATAAGGCATCTGAACCTCACGGAGGTGGAGCAGGTCTTAAAGGAAATCGACGAAGGGGTGTGCGGCAACCATTCGGGGAAGGAAGCTTTAGCCCATAAAGCTTTCGAACCGGTTATTATCAGCCCACAGCCCTTTAAGAAGCTAAACACCTGGTTCAATGCTGTAACGCATGTCAGAGATTTACAGATAAGATCCAAGAACCCACAAGGGAGCTAACTACATTGAGCGAGCCATGGCCGTTCGCCTAATGGAGGCTCGACTTGATCAGACCACTCCCCCAAGGTAAAGGGTCATGCAAGTATGTGATCGTGGCGGTTGACTATTTCACAATATAGATCGAGGCTGAGCCATTATCAAAGATCACGAAGAAGAATATCTGTGATTTTGTATAGAAGAATATGATATGTCGGTACAGTATCCCCCACACCATCATCATCGACAACAGAAAGTAGTTCGACAACAACAACTTTAAGCAATTCTGTGAACAATTAGGAGTACGATTATTGTTTGCCTCCCCCTGTGCACCCTAAAACCAACGGCCAGGTCGAATCTTCCAACAAGCTAATCAAAATGCTACTCAAGAAGAAGCTGACGAAAAGAAAGAGGATATGGGTAAAAGAACTACCAGAAGTACTATGGGCGCTCTGAACAACTAGTAAGATAGCCACCGATGAGACGTCATTCTCATTACCCTTCAGAAACCCACTAAGTACTAAACATTTTTGAAACCATCAACAACGACCTGATGAAAGGGGGGCTGGACTCGATCGAATAGCTTCGAGACCGGGCCTAGATTCGAGCAGCAGCCTGCCAGCAAAAGGTGGCCAGATACTACAACAGGAAGGTCAGGGCTCGAAGTTTCAAATAGGGAGACCTAGTGCTACGGAGGGTGGTACTCAACACGAAGAACCCTACAGATGAAGTCCTAGGCTCCACTTGGGAAGGGCTGTATAAGATCCTCAGGCGAGTAGGAGGGGCATACGAACTTGAAAGAATAGATGGGTGAGTCGTCAGAAAACCATAGAACGCCGAACTGCTAAAAAAATACTATCTCTAAGCTTTTGTTTGTAAGCCTTCACTATATGAACGTCATGCTTAAATGAAAACTCTCGTCTATTTTCTTCTTTTTGCATGGACATTTGTGAGGAGAAAATTGACCGGAACACGGAATGAGCAGCCAATGCAGGTGCCCTTCGATTATTTGGCAAGAGGGCTTGCATTGAACTGCCTGAAATAGCATACCATGCCCTATCTTAGGGTCTTTACGATGCCATCTCGCAGAGCATTTCATCGTCACCGGTTTGACGCTCGTGGAGCATTTCACCATCACCAGCTCGATGCTCGCGGAGCATTTTGCCGTGACCTTTTCGACTTTCGTTCTATTTTCATCGTCACCAGCTCGACGCTCGTGGAGCATTTTGTCATGGCCGGTTCAACTTTCGTTCTATTTTCACTGTCATTGGCTCGACGATCGCGAGCACCTCGCTATGACTGGTTATTCACTCATTCTACAGCGTTGCACCTAGACAGCTCAGTGGGGCGAGGGCTGTGGCACTTCCACAGCATTACCACGGGTCACTTCGTGGCGCCCATTAAAAAGGGTTAGACCGTGGCTTTTTGACAGTATCACTGTGACCTTTCCACAGCACCTATGATATGTTGTTCAGCATTATTACACCGAGCCGATCCCACGAGAGTATTGAAAGGTTCCCCATCCAACACGATTCGAGCTCTTCGCTTTGGACTTCCTTAACGATCGATGTATCACCAAGGGTGACCCAACTACTCAATTGGATTGGACACTGACACGTCCAGAATATAGAAGTTATTCCCAAGTGCAGGATTGTCGAAGTAATAAATAACCCGATGAGAACGGGGTCGATCCACAGGGAAGTAGAATTAAAATTACAAATTATAAACACTTTAAAGATAATTAATGCAGTATAAGATATTTGTAAATATTATTTCAATTAACCAATTCAAATAAAAAGTTAAGGTTACGGGGATTCACTCTTGGCATAAGAAGTAAGAATATATTTAACTTTTTATTTTTTTATAATTCAATTGGAATCCTCACACAAAAGAGGTTCCAACCGGAAAATATAGCAATTAAAGTTCATTATCATTTATATATTGATTAGTATTTATTTCTTTCAATTATTATACATCAAATCTTATAAATGGGTTCAAGTATTTATTATGCCAATCTTTATATTTGTTTACAATAAATTAAGACTCCCACTTTACAAGAAAGGTTATATAAACCAAATCTTGCAAATGGTTTCAATAATTTATTGTGCCAAGTATTAAGTTTGTCAATAATAAATCAAGAATCACCACTTTAGAAGAAATGGTATTAATTCTACAAACAAAATAAATACATCATATATAAATTTACATAACTTAAAAATGAAGCATTAAATTCATGAATAAATATTAAACATATCTTATTACCTTGCCAAGAGCTTCACCCTTTCACCTTAGCTTAAACAAAATTATTTGGACATAATAAAACTAAATGAAAAGAAAAGAAATGGAAGAAGAAATAACATGACTTAATAGTAAACAAGAGAAATAATAGTACAAGGAAATAGATACAAAGGAAAAGTATTTTGAACTAAATTCTAACTTTCTAATTACATTCTTTAGGCATAAACAAGCCACCTATTTATAGAAAAACATGGATAAATCGAGACAAATTTGGAGGGAACCACTTGGTTGATGAAAGTCAAGAATGGTGGCAAAATAATTTGTATTCATTATCACTTGGGCACCCACTTGATTATCCAATTTGGAATTGATGTGATCCGAATTAGCTGTCACTCAAAACATAAAAGTTGTAGATAAGTCTCTTATCTTTCCAAATTGAGTGATCTCATACGTATTAGATACGTATTTCTATAGTTATGGGCCAAATACTGATAACTGTTCAAACTGGGCCTGTACTGCAGATCAATTCTGTTCTAGGCCAATTTTCACCCTCTAAACACTCGAATTTCCAATGCTTTGTGAAATACAATATATTATCCCATTGAGTCAGCTCTGCACAAGATTAAGAATCACCTCAATTGGATCTTTAGGTAGAAAGTTATGCCAATTTTACCGAACCTGCCACAAAACAGTTATAAGATAATTAAGTACAATATTGTAAACATACTTAAGTTAAGAAAATTAAATGCACTAGTAATACAAAACAATCATGTAAAACTCTTATTAAATGTGTAATTTCAAGTGTTCATCACACCCCCCAACTGGCTTATTGCTAGTCCCTAGCAATTCGAGCATAAATAAAATTTGAACACTACCTAAGTATTTCAAACAAAACGTCAGTTTTAAAATCACAATCGCTATAAAGGTTATTTCAATCATAACTTCCAAAAATATTTGTGTGTGTGTGTGAATTAAGCCAAAGCCTTCTTACCACAAACCACAACATATATAGCCTTAAAAATGTTCCAAGTAAAAGCCTCACTCCATATCCTTACAGGTGAATAATTTGTTTAATGACTTAGGATTTCACTCATGGAGTTGGAAAACAGATAATCACTCAAGAAAAAGTTACATTTAAGGACAGACAGACAAACTAACATTGATCCAAAGATAGGAAAATCAAATATTTAGAGTCAAACCATTATTGTCAAATGCCAGCTTCAAGACTTTAATTATTTAATGCAAATCTTACGAATATAGAATTCGGTGATAAGATTGCTTCCTAATGACTTTAGTCTTCTAAAATTGAATGAAGGCTTTATTGAACTGAATTGACTTCTTTTTTTTTCTTTTTTTCTTTTTTTTTCTTTTTTTTTTTAAATTTTTTTTTTTTTTTTACTCTTTTTTTTTAAAGACATAAGGAATCATTATAACATAAGAGCAATTTATCACCATAATACTTTTCTAATTTTTTTTTTTTATCCTTCAGCTAAGCAACCAAATCATTCATCATCCCAAATAATGTCATTCCAAATAAAAATTAACCATTTCAAAGGATCAATGAAAGTTCGTAAGCTGTTATCTCAAACCTCTCCACTCACTCATAAAAGATATGTGAGTTTAGAAAATAATATGTATACTTAAACATGAAAATTCTCTTGGCTATATATATTGAATCATCCATCTTACTACAAGGCTTAGTATTGTTCTCAAGAAATAATTTCAGAAGTTATTCTTTAGTAACCTAAATAGAGAAAGTGATTTAAACTAAACAATTTTGAAATCATACATCGTTAGTAAAGCAAATTTATTTACGCAAGAGTTACCAAAAACTTAAGCAACAAACAATTATACATAAAATGCATTAAAAATAAACCAATTAGAATGTGTTTCAAAAGTTTATAATGTACTCTTTACTCTGTCATTCTAGAACTAGAATGCGTCTCAAGAATACATAAATGAACATTTTACTCACGCCATTCATGATAATTTTTTTTTTTTTACATAACAAAGTGATAACAACAACAAAATAAAATAATTAACACTAACATTATATATCAACTATCCTCCCCCCAACCAGATTGAAACATTGTCCTCAATGTCAAAATATAGAAAGAGTAAAATATAGAAGATATCACCTGAAACATCTTTTATTGAAAATTAAACCTGCAACAAAATAAAACAAGCCACACAAAAAAAATAAAACAAGCCACACAAAAAAGCTTAAAAATACATAGAAATAGATAGGCTACAGACGAAGCGTCAAATCTATCCTGCGTTTCTTTTCACTGTTATCAGTATACCAATCTATCTGACTCATTGTTGGATCAGATAGAGGTGTAAAAGCTTGTAGTTCATCGAGTAACTGATCAATAGTTGAAGCAGAAATGAGGATCTGTCGTGCTGCAGATGAGACGAATTGTTTTTCCACCGCATAGTCAAGAAAAGATAACAACCCATTATAAAAACCATCAACGTTTAACAAACCAATGGATTTTTTATGGATTTGCAATTGTGCCCATGAGACAATTTGAAAAATTTCCTCCAATGTTCCGAAACCTCCAGGTAGAGCTATGAAGGCATCAGCAATACGAAGCATAAAAGAAATTTGTTCATGCATTGATGATACCTGTAACTCATCCCCAATTGTTTTTCCTACAATGTCTCCAACAGCTAGAGCTTTTGGTATGATACCCAAAACTCGACTGCCATTATTTTGTGCAGCGGTTGCCACACGTCCCATTAATCCAAGACTACCTCCCCCATATACTAAATGAATATTGCGCTCAGCTAACATCTTACCAAGGGTTTCTGCTGCTTCTACAAACTCACTAGTTTTTCCAGGGCTGGATCCACAAAAGACACAAATTTTTGTGAATTTACGAGTTGATGATCCTTCCATGATTACACTCACCCTCTCTCTTGAATGATTTTGAGTTTGTACAAAGATGCAGAAATAATGCAATGTATTTATAGAGCCAAAAGGTATTGCAAAGTTAAATCACATGGCTATTGGCTTGAAATACAAGATTCAATACCTTTTACAAATTTTCAATTTGTTAGCTGGAAAAGTCACATGGGTTGTCGGCTTAAAATGCAAAATTTTCAAAAAGGATTATAGGTGGTTGATTATTGAAAAGACATTTGAGTTTGAAATGAAACATTTAAAAATAACAGCTATAGTAAATATATACAAGTAGTTGTGATTGTGGCTCACATCTTCCTCTGATTTTACATCCAGTAACGGCTTAAACGCCCTCTATGGGTCGGGGATAGGCTTCCCATCCAATTTTCTTATAAATTGGCAAACAGGGTCTTTTAAAGTCAGATTCCCGAGACTGTACCGCTCATGTTCTTTTAGGAATATGTCCCATAATTCATGAATTATAATATGCACATATCCACTAGGATGCGTCTCAAGAGTCGATAAGATATTATCTAAAGACTCCTTATTCAAGCCATCCTTAATGAACCTAATTTTATCTTCACGATTTACAGACACCATTCCTAAAGTGTGGCAACGTGTGTTGCAAGTCGTGCGTGCACACTTGTAACAAACATTTAATCGTTTTGCTCTTCGTTTTTTTGAAAAAGAGCTTTTACCTAAGCCAGGCATGTAGGAAATTAATGAGTCTGAAAATTCACCTGTCAATCTAACTTTGGCTTCAATTAACCAACGTAAATCAACAGGTATATTCATAATCATTAATAACCTTAATCTTTCACATCTTGCTTGGTAAATTTTCTTCAAGGAATTTTGAGGCAATGAGGGAAAACGCTTTTTCAAATTTTTTAGAATGTCATCCATTTTTTTTTTTTTAAGAAAAGGGGGAAGAAGAGAAGATATCAGTAATTATGGGAAACTGACAAACCCGATTTGAAATATCACGGAGTACCGTTATCCGCCGCTTAACCGGGGTGCAAAACAAAACTTTAACAAAACTACTAAATTAACCTGCAAGTAAAAAAAAAATGTTAGAAGAAGAATAAATATATATAAATATGTAAATATATAAAACAAAGATTAATTGGTCTCGTAACAAGGATCCGACAAGAACGTAAATTCTTCATGAAAAGCTTGGTTTTCTAGAAACGGCTTGAGTCTTTGCCCATTTACCTTAAACACATTCTCATTTCTAGGATTTTCAATGTCAATTGTTCCATAAGGGTACACATGTTTCACAATAAAAGGGCCACTCCATCTTGATCTTAATTTTCCAGGGAATATGTGAAGTCGAGAATTATAAAGCAAAACCTTCTGACCAGTGTCAAATGTTTTTCTCTGAATTTTTTTTATCATGAAAGGCTTTAATTTTAGCTTTATGAATTTTTGAATTCTCATATGCATCATTTCTCAATTCTTCAAGTTCATTTATTTGTAATTTACGTATGTGTCCAGCAGAATCAAGATTTTCATTGAAAGTTTTAATAGCCCAGTAGGCTTTATGCTCAAGTGCCACAGGTAAATGACAAGGTTTTCCATAAACTATCCTATAGGGAGACATACCCAATGAAGTTTTAAAAACAGTTCTATAAGCCCACAGTGCATCATTTAGTCTTAAAGACCAATCTTTGCAATTTGGGTTTACAGTTTTTTCTAAAATTTGTTTTATCTCCCTATTTGCTAATTCAACTTGTCCACTTGTCTGGGGATGATAAGGGGTGGCAACTTTATGAGTAATACCATATTTTTTCACTAATGTTTCAAATGGTCTATTACAAAAATGCTTACCCCCATCACTTATAATGGCTCGAGGGATTCCAAATCGACTTAAGATATTTTCTTTCAAAAATTTCATGACTGTTTTATGGTCATTATGTCGACATGGAATAGCCTCAATCCATTTTGAGACATAATCTACTGCAACTAAGATATACGTAAATCCAAATGATAACGGAATGGTCCCATGAAATCTATCCCCCAATAATCAAAGATTTCAATAACAAGAATGGGGTTCAAAGGCATCATGTTTCGTTTTGAAATTGATCCCAACTTTTGACAATTTTCACAAGTTATACAAAATGCATGTGTATCTTTAAATAAAGTGGGCCAATAAAATCCACACTGTAAGATTTTTGCAGCTGTTTTCTTTGATGAGAAATGTCCCCCACATGCTTCAGAATGACAAAATTTAATAACTTTATTTACCTCATTGTCGGGTATGCATCTTCGAAATATTTGATCACGACAATATTTAAAGAGATAAGGATCATCCCAATAAAACTTTCTCACCTCCGTTAAAAATTTTCTTTTGTCTTGAGCATTCCATTGAGGTGGCATTTCTCCTGTTACAAGAAAATTAACAATATTAGCATACCAGGGCATTGTAACAGTAGAAAATAAAAATTCATCGGGAAAAGAATCATTAATAGGTGTTATTTCTGTTGATGAATCTAGTGTGAGTCTTGATAAGTGATCTGCAACAACATTTTCAGCTCCCTTCTTATCCTTGATAGTGATAATAAATTCTTGAAGCAATAGAATCCATCGAATCAGTCTTGGTTTTGCATCCTGTTTTGACATTAAGTACCTTACAGCAGCATGGTCAGTAAATACAATAGTTGAAGAAAAAATTAAGTAAGAACGAAATTTGTCTAATGCAAATATTACAGCAAGTAGTTCTTTTTCAGTTGTTGTGTAATTCATTTGTGCACTGTTTAAAGTTCTACTCGCGTAATAAATTACATAGGATTTACCTTCCTTTCTTTGTCCTAATACAGCACCAATAGCGTAGTCACTAGCATCACACATGAGCTCAAAAGGTAAAGACCAGTCAGGAGATTGTATGATAGGAGCAGATGTTAAGAGGCCAATTAATTTTTCAAATGAATTTTGACACTCTTGAGTCCACTTAAATGATACATCTTTTGCTAAGAGGTTACAAAAAGGTTTAGATATAGCACTAAAGTTTTTTATGAACCTCCTATAGAATCCAGCATGTCCTAAAAAGGATCGGACTTCTCTGACTGTTTTTTGTTGAGGCAAATGTGTAATGAGTTCGACTTTTGCCTTATCCACTTCAATTCCTTTAGAAGATACTATATGTCCCAAAACAATTCCAGAAGTAACCATGTAGTGACATTTTTCCCAGTTCAATACAAGACTCTTTTCTTCACATCTTTTTAAGACCTTTTCTAAGTTTTCAAGACAATTATCAAAAGAATTTCCAAACACAGTTAAATCATCCATGAAAACTTCTAAATAATGCTCAATCATGTCACTAAAAATGCTTAACATACATCTCTGAAATGTTGCTGGGGCATTATAAAGTCCAAAGGGCATTCTTCTAAAAGCAAAGGTTCCAAAAGGGCATGTGAATATAGTCTTTTCTTGGTCTTCTAGTGCTATAGGAATTTGATAATAGCCAGAGTAACCATCTAGAAAGCAATAGTAGGGATGTCCTGCTACTCTTTCTATAATCTGATCAAGGAATGGTAAAGGAAAATGGTCTTTTCTAGTGGCCAAGTTCAATTTTCTATAATCTATGCACATCCTCCAACTAGATGAGACTCGAGTTGGTATTAACTCACCTTTTTCATTTTCAATGACTGTGATTCCAGATTTTTTTGGTACTACCTGAGTAGGACTTACCCACTTACTATCTGAGATCGGATAGATAATTCCTACTTCAAGTAATTTGAGAACTTCAGCTCTCACTACCTCTTTCATATGTGGATTTAATCTCCTTTGAGGTTGTTGGGAAGTTTTGGCATTATCCTCTAGGTGTATTCTATGAGTGCAAATCAAAGGATTAATACCATTTATGTCTCTTAAAATCCACCCAATTGCATTTTTATGCATTTTCAATAATTCAATCAACTTATCTTCTTGTTCACTTGTGAGTGTAGAAGCGATTACCATCGGGTAAGTTTGTTTCTCTCCAAGAAATGCATATTTCAGTCCTTCAGGCAGAGGTTTTAACTCCAACTTTGAAATTTCGTTCTTTTTATCCTCATTTTCTCCCAATTCTTCAAACTTTAGTTTCCATCTTTTATTTTCAATCACCTGTGCACAGTCAAGTAAAGAACATATGTCAGAGATTTCAGGATCTAATTGTATATTTGACTCAAATGAATTTATTAAACACATTTCTAAGGGATCGGTAGAACTCCCTTTTTGAATATGATCCTCCACAATCGTTTCAATCATGTCACCTTCTTCACTTTCATCCTCCTCTTCATATGGTTGTTTACACATATTAAAAACATTGAGTTTAAGTGTCATGTTTCCAAATGAAAGCTTCATTACTCCATTCCTGCAATTAATCAAAGCGTTAGAAGTTGCTAAAAATGGACGACCTAAAATAACAGGTATCGGATTACATCCTTTGACAGGTTCTGTGTCCAAGACGATAAAATCCACAGGATATATGAATTTATCAACTTGAACTAAGACATCCTCCACTGTCCCTCTTGGTACTTTTATTGATCTATCAGTAAGTAAAAGAGTTACAGATGTTGATTTTAACTCCCCGAGATTGAGCTGCTGATAAACTGAATACGGCAATAAATTCACACTAGCACCAAGATCAAGTAAGGCTTGTTCAATTTTATGACTTCCAATAATACATGAAATTGTAGGACAACCAGGGTCTTTATATTTCAAAGAATTATTGTTCTGAAGAATGGCACTTACTTGTTCAGCTAAAAATGCTTTCTTTTTCACATTCAGTTTTCTTTTTACTGTGCATAAGTCTTTCAAAAATTTTGCATAAGATGGAACCTGTTTAATAGCATCCAGTAAAGGAATATTAACTTTTAACTGTTTGAAGATTTCAAAAATTTCAGGATTGTGATTCATCTTCTTAGTATTACGTAATACATGAGGAAATGGGGGTGGAGGTGAAGGTTTGGTGTTTTCTTCATTAAGTGTAGGTTCAACACTTTTCTTGCCCTTAGAGATTGATTCATCGCTCTCATGAGGTTCAGAAATTTCTTTTTCAACAATTTTACCACTCCGAAGAGTGATAACTGCTTTAACTTGATCCATGTGTTGGCTTCCTGAACTACATACATTTGAGTTATGTTGTCCTTTGGGGTTTGGCTGTGGTTGAGAAGGAAATTTTCCTTTCTCATGAATGTTCAGTGCAGATGCAAATTTAGCAAGAGTATCTTTCAAATCAGCAAATGTTTGAGCATTTTGAGAATTAACAGACTCTTATTTTTCAATGAATGTATGCAAGGTTTCTTCAAGATTTTTCCTAGGAGGTAGGACATATGGTGCATAACCTTGATGATTTTGAAAGTTTTGGTGTGGTTGGAAAGGTGGTTGCGAAGCCTATGCTTGAGTGTCATTCCTCCAACTAAAATTCGGGTGTTTTCGCCATCCAGGATTATAGTTTTGTGAATATGGGTTATTGTTTGACCGTTTGAACGTGTTTAAAACATTGGCTTGTTCATGGAGACATTCCCTAAATGCAGGCAAAGTTGGGCAATCATTGGTAGGGTGATCATGGGTTTCACAAATGTGACACACAATTTCTTAAACAGATTTTATTTGACCACTCTTTTTCATTTCTAAGGTTTCGACTTTTCTAGCAAGGGATGCTAATTTGGCTTGAAGGTCATGGTCTTCCTTAAGATGATAAATACCCCCACTAGATGTAGTGGTTTGATTTTTGCTAGGTGCCTCACAAGTATCAGCAGTGTCCCAATTTTGAGCATTTTCTGCTAGTAAGTCAAGATAGTTCATTGCCTCTTCTGAGTCTTTTTCCTCAAATGTTCTATTACACATCATTTCTACCATTTGCCTAACTTGGGGTGTTAAGCCCTCATAGAAATTTAAGACTACTCTCCATGTTTCAAAACCATGATGGGGACAAGTATTAAGTAATTCTTTATACCTTTCCCAACATTGGTAAAGGGTCTCTCCTGGTTTTTGGGCAAAAGTGGTGATTTGTCTTTTGAAAGAATTTGTTCTATGGGAGGGAAAAAACTTTTTCAGGAATTGTTATTGCATCTCGTCCCATAAAGAAATGGATCCTGGCCTAAGGTTTTGTAGCCATGTTTTAGCTTTATCTTTTAAAGAAAAAGGGAAAAGCTTAAGTCGAATTGTGTTCATGCTACAATTGTGATCATTATACGTGTTACACACTTCTTCAAATTCTCTTAGATGTAGATAAGGGTTCTCTGCATCTAAGCCATAAAAAGTGGGTAAAAGTTGGATAATGTCTGGCTTAAAATTAAAATGCGTTGCATCCGGTGGAAAAATTAAGCAAGATGGTGCACCGGTTCGTGTAGGGTTCATATAGTCTCTAAGTGTCCTAGGTCGGTTATAGTCATTATGTTGGGACTGATTGTCCCCTGGGTCTATGAGTCCCTCAATTTGATTTTCGCTCATGGTGTTACTTGGTGAAGAATGAGAAGATGAAGGAGAATCTAACAAATTATCAAAGGAAGTTTTGAAATTACCTTTTACTAAACGATGAGAATTAGGATCTCGAAACCAACCGCTCATAAAAAGAAACAAAACAAAATACAATAACAATAATACAAATAAAATATTAAACACAGGTAAATAAAATAAAATATTACACACAAGTAAATAAAATATGTAAAACTAAAAGCAAAATAAAGATAAATAATTAGAAGTTAGATTAGTGATGTTAGATTATATAATAAAAAGTTAATAAATAAATAGTAGGAGGCTTAGCCTTCCATTAAAATAAAAAGCGAAAATAAAAGGCGAATAATAAATAAAGTAAAGTACGTTAGGAGGCTCGGCCTTCCATGAAAATTAAAAAAAAAAACTAAAATAAAAAGTAAAAAATAATAAATAAACGAAATAAAGAGTAGGAGGCTCAGCCTTCCGCAAAAATAAAAATAGAATAATAATAAAGTACGTTAGGAGGCTCGGCCTTCCATGAAAATAAAAATAAAAAAATAAAAAAAACGAATAATAAATAACGAGTAGGAGGCTCAGCCTTCCATGAAAATAAAATAAACAAACAAACAATAACAAAACAAAATATTAACGTTACCTCCCCGGCAACGGCGCCAAAAACTTGACACGTCCAGAATATAGAAGTTATTCCCAAGTGCAGGATTGTCGAAGTAATAAATAACCCGATGAGAACGGGGTCGATCCACAGGGAAGTAGAATTAAAATTACAAATTATAAACACTTTAAAGATAATTAATGCAGTATAAGATGTTTGTAAATATTATTTCAATTAACCAATTCAAATAAAAAGCTAAGGTTACGGGGATTCACTCTTGGCATAAAAAGTAAAAATATATTTAACTTTTTATTTTTTTATAATTCAATTGGAATCCTCACACAAAAGAAGTTCCAACCGAAAAATATAGCAATTAAAGTTCATTATCATTTATATATTGATTAGTATTTATTTCTTTCAATTATTATACACCAAATCTTATAAATGGGTTCAAGTATTTATTATGCCAATCTTTATATTTGTCTACAATAAATTAAGACTCCCACTTTACAAGAAAGGTTATATAAACCAAATCTTGCAAATGGTTTCAATAATTTATTGTGCCAAGTATTAAGTTTGTCAATAATAAATCAAGAATCACCACTTTAGAAGAAATGGTATTAATTCTACAAACAAAATAAATACATCATATATAAATTTACATAACTTAAAAATGAAGCATTAAATTCATGAATAAATATTAAACATATCTTATTACCTTGCCAAGAGCTTCACCCTTTCACCTTAGCTTAAACAAAATTATTTGGACATAATAAAACTAAATGAAAAGAAAAGAAATGGAAGAAGAAATAACATGACTTAATAGTAAACAAGAGAAATAATAGTACAAGGAAATGGATACAAAGGAAAAGTATTTTGAACTAAATTCTAACTTTCTAATTACATTCTTTAGGCATAAACAAGCCACCTATTTATAGAAAAACATGGATAAATCGAGACAAATTTGGAGGGAACCACTTGGTTGATGAAAGTCAAGAATGGTGGCAAAATAATTTGTATTCATTATCACTTGGGCACCCACTTGATTATCCAATTTGGAATTGATGTGATCCGAATTAGCTGTCACTCAAAACATAAAAGTTGTAGATAAGTCTCTTATCTTTCCAAATTGAGTGATCTCATACGTATTAGATACGTATTTCTATAGTTATGGGTCAAATACTGATAACTGTTCAAACTGGGCCTGTACTGCAGATCAATTCTGTTCTAGGCCAATTTTCATCCTCTAAACACTCGAATTTCCAATGCTTTGTGAAATATAATATGTTAGCCCATTGAGTCATCTCTGCACAGGATTAAGAATCACCTCAATTTGATCTTTAGGTAGAAAGTTATGCCAATTTTACCGAACCTATCACAAAACAGTTATAAGATAATTAAGTACAATATTGTAAACATACTTAAGTTAAGAAAATTAAATACACTAGTAATACAAAACAATCATGTAAAACTCTTATTAAATGTGTAATTTCAAGTGTTCATCAGGCACTATTACAAGACACCCCAAGTAGGTTTTATTTCAAATTACTCCTGATTATAGTTCAAGTAAAAGCATCTACCCAACCGTGCCAATTACAAAAAGCTATTTGGCCTAAGAGTTAAAAATGATTGACTGCAATTTGGTCCTGACTAAACTTGTTCAAAAAAATGATCAGTCGATTTTATTACTAGTTTGTTATCATTCGTGAAATGTCAATTAGAACGATAATTATCACTAACAGTGTGGTTTTGTAATCAATGTTTTATAAGTGGTTTGGCTATCTTAGCGAATTGCACTATGGAGAAACGAATTTACTCTGAGCAGGTAAAGGAGAACGAGCATACATTGAAAAAGAGGTGATTGTCCATTCACTAAAAATGATTACATGAACCGATCTGATTACAAGGTATTTCAAAAACAAAATCCTACAAAAAAAGATAGACCGCTCAGGCTGCAGGGGCGGTATCAGGCATGTCTAAATCTACGATGAGAAAGGCTTCAAGAGCATGGCCGACCAAAGGGACCGCGACAGTAAGAGGGTCGGCTAGGACAACAATAGTCCCTTGTGGCTCAGCAGGAGCAGCGTCACTAGCCTGCCCTTAGTAGGCAAGTGGGGTAACCTCGCCGCTACTCACAACAGCAGCACCCTCGACAAAGGCAGACATGTTGGCAAAAGAAGGCTCATCACCACTAGTATCAGCAGGCATCGGCATGTCGTGGCAAAAGAAGGCCCCGAAAGTCTCACATTCATAGAAAGAGCCACCAGTGGCTACGGACCACAGCCATTTGAGGTTAATCTCAGGATAATGCTCCTCAAAAGGGCGATGGATTTCTGAAATCCTTCCATCCACCTTGACGAAAGCCCTTCTCATGACCAGCCGATCACTGGTTATGCTACTGCTCAAGCTGGGCCACCAGAGAGATCCAGCTCTGCTCAACCAGCTCCCTCTCCCTTTGGACGGCACCGAGCTGCACGTCAAGTTCTTCATTTTGGTGCATTAGCTCATCGACAAACCATTTTTTATGTTCGAGCTCAGTCAATTTGCTCTCTGCCTCGGCCCTAGCGGTCATCATCTCCTCCAGCCTGACCCCCACCTCATCAGCCATATTTCTCTCTTACTCGGCTATCCTTCTTACCCGTTAAGTTTTATCCTTAGACCGAGCAAGGTCATCCTCTACTTTCTGAGCATGGGCAGCGAAACCCATGATCTCAGCCCGAAATCAAGAAAGCAGGAAAACGGATTATAGGAAAATAGAGGGTTATAGCAAGAAAATAATGAAAGGAGAAATGAACTAAGTACCAAGCAACTTACGTCAAGAGCAGATCCTAGAGCGACGTTGAAACCCATGGCAGGATCCAAGGAAGACGCTTAACCCGCCCAGGTGGTGGTCACGTACCTCTCCAGCTCTGCATCACCGGTAGTAAGAAGCCCAAGTCCTCCCTGACCTTCGAAACTAGAACTAAGGTAGACACTCAAGAGGGGCTCTTACGAAAAAACTGCCCTTCCCGCCTCAAGAAGCTCGATGATGCAGCGACCTGCCCAAACTGTGTGACCTGTGTTGAGGAATGAATAGGTGGCCCCTACCCCCTACTTGGCGTTTGGGCAATGAGGGAGTCTTGTGATCTAGTCTCGACAGAGACTCGTTCTCTAAAAGAAGAACCGCCTTAAGCCAGACCTCTCTTCCGAATAGTCAAACTCCGAGCAGTCCTTTCCTCGCGAGATCAATCACTAGTTGATGGCGAAGACGATCCCCTCCCTTGGGAGAGCCCCCTTGCCTGGTTCCTTTCGGAACCGAACAGCATGGCCATAACATTCTTGCATTTTCACAATGTAAGAATGAGAAAAAATAGGAAGGAGAAGCCCAGGGAAAAAGGACAGAGACTTACTTTTGGTTCGAGGTAGGGATGGAACATATGGGGCCAGACCTGATTTGACAAGGCTAGAAAAGGACAGCAGCTCCTGAACCGAACAAATGTGCTAAAGCACGGCGTCTATTCGATTGAAGGTTTGCTCGGACACTTCCACGTCAATCGCCCAGGTAACTACAAAAAAATAGGCAAATAAAAGAAAGTCAGCTGAGCCGAACAGACTAACCAAACCTGTGCATACAAAAGGGCTAGTACCGGCTTCCGCGGAGAAGGCAGCAGGGATGACCCACTCTCCCCCGTCCCTCTTGAGGACTCTCTGACCCCACTTTCCCCCGACAAAATAACTACTCCCACTTTCAGTCCTTTACAGAAGTGGGTCGACTAGGGATCGGATTCTGAAAGCTATGAAATGAGAGATAATAAAAGCCCCTTTGGCTTCTAGCGTTGCTCCTGAAATGGTACAGGTAGCATAATTCTTGAAAATGAGGTTGAGGACTGCACTGCCCTCAGCCATAGAACAAACAGGCCCGCCAACACTCTCCATGAGTTTCGACCTAGCTGAGAGGAGGTTATCCCAAGACGGGCCAATATTTTGGCGAAATACCGCTGCATAGGAAACCGGAGTCCCAGGCTTAGGAACTCAACATGAATGGCTACCTCGCCATTTGTAGGGCTGCTCGGGTAATCCTCCTCGAAGGGCAGTCTGAGGGTAACCGTCTCTGGAATATCGTAGGAGTGCCTAATAAGATCCAAGTTGTTCTCATTCAGGCAAGAGGTGCGGTATCTAGCACTCATCTCATACTTCATTACCTCCATGCCTTCCCCCGCCACTAAGCCCTCAGGATCGTTACCCTTCCCCTCCTTGGCATTCAGGACCAGCTCGGCTTCGCTTAGAACTATCTCGAACGAGGAGGGAACTACCTACCGAAGTGGACGCTCTCTTCACTCGCCTCGACTCCCCTACTCCTCCTAACTAGAGGGAGCTCTGGGGACTGCGCCCTACACCCCACCCCACCCCCCCCCCCCCCCCCCCCCCCTTCCGCGGCGTCTACCATATCCACAACCGAATGGTTTAAGTTGACCCTGGAGGCCATTAACTAACAGAAGACATTTTTTAAATAGGACTACGGGCTACTGGGTAAGGAGAGTGACAAGCCAACCACGCCCAAAAATGATAAAATGGGCGACAACCGTCAGGACTAAAAAGCACAACAAAAATCAAAATAGGGAAAATATGAACAAAAGGCTAGAAGCAAGTCCTAAAACTCCAAGCCTCCAGAAATAATAAAATAGAAGAAAGGAAGCCAAAAAGAGAATATAAGAACACACTAGAAGAATTTAGAGAAGCCGAAATGAAGAACGATGGAGAAAAAAATCAACAGCTATGGATAGCACCTTCGACAAAGAAGCAACGGTAACACAACAGAAAGATAGCAAGAAATTAAAAATGCATGATAAAAGGTGCAAAACGAAGAAGAATGTGACTATTTATAAGTAGTAGTGAAGTGATCTAAGCAATTCAAAATAAAAAAAAATGAACGGACGGACGAGATCAGCGGGAAAGGTGTTGTGTGTTTTCTATAACACAAATTAGCGCAAGTGCACGTTGTCGCAACAAGTAATATATGATAAGTAGAGTGTCGATCCCACAGAGAATGATTTATCTTTTCTAGTTTAAGTACCGAAATGGTGTCTTTCTACTATTATCCAGAAAATGATTTAATGTATGATGATTAAACTACTCAAGTAAAAGAACAACTTAATTATGCTAAGTGATAAACTAAATTACCAACAAATTATATTCAATATGAGAAATCCTAGGATTACAAACTATCCCCCATTATGCAAATAAATTCAGCAGAATCTCTTTGATGTTTATTGGTTCTCAACTTGATATATTAACCAAAACACTCAACACATCACAAGCCTCTTTTGCAGGTCAAGTGAATCTATTCCATCCAATCAAATATCTATATGTCTATGATAAATAAATTGAACAAAATTCATTAAGCACAAGTTTTATGAGCCATACATGCCTTATGAGTATATGTCTATCTCATATGAAACTCAAGTGTACTACACTATGATCATGCATCAATATGCTTAAGACTAAATACCTAAATGCCTTTGTCAAGTTTATTTAAGCATTTCTAGATCAATTTAACCACTGGCCAAGTAATCAAATAGCATTAAGCACAAGCACAATGAATATATCAAAAGCTGAATTAATACCATAAAAGAGAGAACTAAAATCAATCACATAATGAGTTCAAGGATGTAATCCTAGATGAACGAAATTAGCTCATCATTAAACTACACAATCTTGAAGCTAATTCCATCAATACATGTAAACTAAACATCTTACAACAAGTAAAGAATCAAAGTAAAGAAGACATCCCTGTCAAATGCCTTTGTTGTTGAAGCTTGCTTCCCTCCTCTTTGATTTCTTCAAACTTAGAAGTTAGGTGTTTCTTTGTGTTTCCAGCTGCTGTCCCAGCTGGAGTCCTCTTCCAAAATGTAAGTTTTGAGCAATTAAATAGGTAAGAGCACGGAATTAGGGCGCATTTTGGGTTGCTTTTGGGTTTCCTGATTTTCAGGAACCTGTCAAAACTTGTTGCCCAGGTCCCGGCGCCGCGGCGCTGCGATTTGGTGCTGCGGCGCTCAGTTTCTGCAATCGGCGCCGCGGCGCTGCACTGTGCTACAGTGGTACTGTAGCAGTGTACTGTAGCTACAGTGTTACTGTGGCAAACAGTGCCTCCATTCGTATTTTTATCTCTAATGCTCCGATTTGCGTCCGTTTTCCGGTATTTTTGCTCCGATAATGCTTCAACCTATAAAACAATATTAATACGCATAAATAGCCCAATTATTGAGATAAATTGAACAAATATCAAGTTAGGAAGATAAAATAGTTTATACAATTACGCCTTATCAAATACCCCCAAACTTAAATACTTGCTCGTCCTCGAGTAAGAGAGCACACGGTCAACACAAAAAAAAATGACAACAAACAATAAAAAGATATAAAACATTGGGTTGGCAAACGATTAGTAATTTATCTCAAAAATTTCTCATGACTACTATTCTCAAGGAAATTCTAAACATCTTAACCGTTCAACATGTTAATCCAACACTTATTCAAACCCACAAGTGACCTACTTGGTGTGTGTGTGAATAGCTAAAATCATTAGTAGCATGCGCTCGGATTAGTTTATGCACATAAGATAATGAAATGGTCTCTATGAGAATTTTGCTTTTATTTAACACTCCATATGCTTGTTTTTCGCATCACTCTCCACTAATGTAGGCACACACATAATCAAGGATCAAATAGGACTTTAGTTAGCTTGTAATGCATGGCTAGGGTGAGGGTATGATAAAATGGATCGATTTTGGCTCAACTTACACCATAAACACACATTCCTCTTGAGGTTACTCAAACCCAACCATTGTTTTCCACCCAATTTCCCCCAAACTTATTTCTTTTGATTCCCTAGCTATTTTGTTGCTCTTCTTTTCTTTTCATTTAAGCTAGGGGTATAGCAAACTCAATTTTTCTTTTTGTTTCTTTCTTTTTTTCTTTAAATTTTTTTTTTTTTTTTTTTTTTTTTTTTTTTTTACATATAAGTCACTATACCCCCAAACTTAAGCTTTTCATATTTGAACAACCAACATTTATAACCAAACCCAAAGCTCTTCTTTAATTCACCCATTCATTTATAAAAGTTCATACAACTCTTTAAAAGAAGTGCTATACTTATGGCGTGATGGGTACTATGAAGAATAATAAAAGTAAAGGCTAAGGTAATGATATAGTTAGCAAGGAAAAATGATAATTAGGCTCAACGGGGGTGACTACGGTCAAAATTATACATAGGTTGGCTTGAAAGGCTCAATCGGTCCAAAGATGGCCTAAAATCATATCCTTAATTATGTATGCCCTAGGATTTCGCCTTGAGTGATACTCAAACAAGTTCTAGCGTGTTCTTGAGACCATATTTATTCTTGTAGTGCATAAAAGTCTTCTAAGTAAGCATAAAACTAAATAATTCTAACTATGTGCTCGAAATATCAAGTGGTCACAAAGTGAAGCTGAACTTGTCCTAGATTACCAAGTAAACAATCACAACATTCAGTGTTACTGTAGCAAACAGTGCCTCCATTCGTATTTTTATCTCTAATGCTCCGATTTGCGTCCGTTTTTCGGTATTTTTGCCAAAGGCGAAAAGCGGTCTGGTGCCAAAGATGTAACGCCTCGGGTCCTCAAGTGCAATAAATGTGCGTCTCTTCATATGGTTGTAACTTAAGCCATTGGATTCAAACAGATCAAATGGTTCGAGGGACTCCAGTCAGATAATGTCTCTCGAGAAAAGAGAAGAACACGACGTTTTAGGTCACAGCTGCTGTCAACCACACGATTGAAAAAAGATCAACGGCTGACAACAAAAAGACAAGAATCAAGGACAGCATTTGAAGAGACCTACCATTAAATTTAAAAATCTTGGAAAAAACTGCCACTACATAGCAACGACTTTTTAGGTCACCATGATGTCACCACAATAATTTCACCCACTTTAACTTTCCCAAAATCCAGACTTAATCACGAAGTTGCCCAGAGTGAACAAATTTGATCCGCTCGAATGAGAAAGATGATAAGAAGAGATGAAGTGGGGGACCTGGGGAGTAATACAAGCCGACCAGACTAGAATAAAGTTTTCAATCCTGATAAATCAAAACAAGAAACTGGCAAAACCCTGTTCCCTCCCCTGAAAATCTCCCTCTTTTTATCCTCAGGCCCAATGGCCGAGAGTTCAACCAAGGCAAGCTCAGAAGCAATAGCCAATGGACCTAAACTCGACAGAATAACAGAACAGGATCTGACTCGGGGAATCTGGTCGGCAAATGATAAAACATATTCGACATTTGCTGACCCAAATACGACTACGGCCTAGTAGGTACTGACTATATTTCGTAACTTGTTATAGAAATCTCGCATCAATATCAAACCAATAAAGAAGAGTCATTCAAAATTAGACCCGAGCCGACCAAAATAAGCCTCGCTTGAATCAAAAATGCTGACGGAGACAAATGCCGAGGAATATATTTAACACATCAGACGTGACACCTGATGTGGGGTAAGAACGGGGTCAGAAAATCTGTAGAAGGATATTTGGCGTATGTCAAGGGGCAGTATAAAGATGTCTGGCATGTGTCAGAAGTACAGCAGAAAATATTCAGTACAAGACAGAAATACTGCAGAGGAAAGCTAAAAAAGTCCCTAAATGCCATATAAAATGAGAAAGAGGGAGACATGGAAGAGGATGATGAAAAAATCTTCATAAAACACAAAGAGAAGAAAAAGGAAAAAGGTATCCCCCCGTCTCCAAAAGAATATTTTATTTATGTTTTGTCATATTTTTAGGAGATAAAATCCTATTTTAACTGACTTAAGCATCGGAGCGTCTTCGCCGAAACCTACCCCAACACGACCACCTTTGAGCTTGTGTTCGTATTTTCATTTGCAAGCCCCTTCTTTATAGCACGTACAAAACAGGAAACCCAAGCCGATGCCTATCAATCCAGTCCAGAAGAAGCCCAAATTCGATTCCCCCTCAATAAGTTTAAGTCCTGTTGATCCGAGAAGCCATTTTTTCAGGTCAACAGCTTTAACCCATATAACGACTTTTCAGTAGACAAGTATGATCCTTTTTTTTCTAAACTTTACAACCTTTTGTAACTGTGCCATGTAAATCTCTCTTCAAGCTTTCCATGCATAAAAGCTATCTTTACATTCATCTGCTCTATATGTAAACCAAAGTTTGTATACTTGGCTAATATAATCCTAATAGATGTATGCTTGACGACTAGAAAGAATGTCTTATGAAAGTCAACTCCCCATCTCTGAGTAAAACTTGTGCAACTAGCCTAGCCTATAATTTTGTAGGCTCTCCCCCCGATATCCCTTCCTTAACCTTATACACCCACTTGCACCCCACTAATTTCTTTTAAGATCTCAACACCAACTTTTAGATATTATTCTTCATAAGAGAACTAATCTCTTATTCCATGCACTACTGCCATTCGTTTCTATTTTCACTCTTCATAGTCTTACCATATGTTTTGGGCTCATCAAATTCAAGAGTGTAAGTAGAGTTAAAGGCATGAGCAACTAAATCTACTTATACATACCTAATTGACGAATTAATCGTTATCCTTATATTATCTTTGGATAACCGGTACTCTTCAAGTTTCATCTCAAGAGTCATAATCTTTCTTTGAGTAGACTATGAGGAACTCACTAGTGCTCTTGGCTCATCTTCAAGGATCCTCTTATTAAAGTACTGATCTGGGGGTATATCAGATCTACACTCAGACTCGATTTCAACTTTTATTGATTCGGGTGCTGTGTCTTTCTTGGACACAAGTTCTTTTTTTTCATCTTCTTGGGAGGCTTTCAACATTGTCATCGCATCAAACACCACGTCACAACTTATGATACTTCTTGGTGGTGTCAACTCTCTACACCATACTTTGTATCATTTTACACCTTCGGGATACCCTATGAATACATCTTTAATAGCTATATGTTCTAATTTTTTCTCTTTAACATGATCAAAGGTAGGGTAACCGAAGATTCTGAGGTGCTCATACTTAGGAACATTACCAGACCATTTCTCTTCTGATGTCTTAAAGTCTATTGCCAATGATGAACTCCTATTAATCAAATAAACTGTAGTCATCACAACTTCTCCCCAAAATGCCTTGGACATCTTTGCATTAATAAGTATGCATCTGACCTTTTCAAGTAAGGTTCTTTTCATTCTCTTAGTTACACCATTCTACTGCGGTGTTGATCTCATCGTTCTATGCCTTGAATCCTATACATGGCACAAAACTCATCAAACTCTCTATTGTAAAAACTTGAAGCCATTTTCAATCCTTAGCCTTTTAACCATTTTACTAGTCTGATTCTCAACAAGAGCCTTCTAAGTCTTGAACATATCAAATACTTAATTTTTTTTCTTCAACACATAGACCCACTGATGCGATATTTCTATATCATAAAATTAAGTGCAAGTATACACTATCGTATGCAAGTAATAAAGAGACTAATTAGTCGGATGTCGAACCCACAGGGATAATTCTTTCTTTTTAACCAATTACTAAAATTATATCTTCCTAATAATTATTCAGAAAAATAAAAATCTAAGAATGAATGTAAGAAATATAAAAGCAAAAACACAATGCAATGAGATTTAAAGATAGCAATGTAGAGAAAACCTAGGATTAATATTATCCCTCAATATGCTTCTAATGATTAATCCTCTAATATTTAACTCACTTAGTCTTTATTATTGATCAAGACACTAATGTATTCACAAGCCTCTTCCAAGGTCATGCAAGTATACCCTAATTTACCAAATACCTATATTCCTATGGTACTTGTAATAAATTAAGATTCATTAAGATTAGGTCTTATTGATCATACATGCCAATTAGGTATATTCCTATCCTAAGTTGAAACTTGCATATGCAACATTGAATGTTACTCTACAATCATGCATCAAATTACCTAGGTCTAAATATTATGATTCCTCTTCCGAGTTTATCAAAATATTACCAATTCATTCACCATATATTGGCCAGATATATTGAAGCATTAAACACAAGTAATTTAAATAATAAATGACTAAGTTTATTAAATATTAAAACGATATGGCAATTAAGCACACATATTGAGTTCAAATATTAACCCTAGAAAATAAGTTTAGCTCATGGCTACAAGAGAACAGCAGTAAAAATAATTATAAATCATGATACAATTATTAGCAAACCGATATAGACGTCGAATTGCTCTTAATTGCGCTGCCTAGGAACTCTTGATGCCGAAGAACGTCTTTTATCTCTCTCTAAAGTTGCTTCAATTAAGCTCCTATTGCTCTCCAAGACTTGTGCTCTGTATTCTTGGTGCTCTTGGGTCGTCTTGGATTCATTCTTGAAGGTTGGGAATGAGTGGCTTTATATAGGGATTGATATGAGCTTGAAAATCTCAATTCTCATCGGACTAGGACTCGCACTACCGCTGGCGCGCTATGCATCTGTCGCTGGGGCGACGCGTGAAAAAGCTATTACCGCTGGAGCGGTGCAATATTGGCGCTGGGGCTCTGGACTCATAATTTGAAAACTTTGCATTTTAGTCCCTGTTTTCGCTCCTTTTGCGTTCTTTCTTTAAATTTTGTTCAAGTCCCTATAAATAACAATAATGCACATAAATAGCCATCTATTCTCATAAAATCATAAAATATCAATAATAAAAACATGAGAAAATATATGACAAATTTGCCCTTATCACCCACAACTTTCTCGAATAGTCATCAATAAAACTGATGAAGTACTTAGCCTCACCATGAGTTATTGTCTGAGGTGGTCCCTAAAGATCCGAGTGTTCATAGAGCTAGAACCTATCCTCACTAAACGCCTTTGGACTAAATAACTCCTTTAAAATTGTCTCACATAAGTGTGCTAGTCTAAGATGCCACAACTTGGTTTGCATATTCTCATCATCTATAGAGAATAATGCAGAACCACTTATAACCTCTCCTTTCAACATATAAACTCATTTGTCTTCTCACCTCTAATACCACCACGAGACCCTTTAATACTCTCAAAACCCCTCCATCGATCCTGATAGAACATATATCCTGGTCTAAAGTCCCTAGTGAAATTAAGTTCCTTTTGAGGTCAGGAACAAACCTAACTTATATCAACTCTCTCACTCGCCCATCATGCAACCTAAGTTTGATATTGCCAATTCCTATCATCTGACAAGCAACATCATTGCCCATTAATATCTTACCATCACTAATGAGCTGAAAATTTATAAACCAAGACTTGTATAGGCATATGTGAACAGTATAACAAGAATCAATAACCCATTGTTCAGTACTGTTACCATCATAGGCAAGCATAACATCTTATTTCTTCATGTATTGTGCTTTCTTCTCCGAATAGTCCTTTATGAAGTGCCCCTCTTTTTTGCAACGATAACACTTTTTAGAAGTCCTGAACTTCAATCTATAGCCCTTCTTATTTCCATCTCTATGTGAGCATCTTTCTCTTACCGATAAACTTTCTACATTATCCTTGATCTACTTTCCTAATAGCTTTGAGTTTAATGATGATTTTACATCGCTCATTGTTAAACTCCCTTTGGCATAGAGTAACGTATCAACAAAACTCTTATAACTTTTAGGAAGTAAACTCAGCAGGATAATCGCCTTATCTATCTTCTATCTTGTATTGATAGATTCAAGATCAATAATGATCTTGTTGAAAGTGTCTATATGGTCTTTCATTGGTGTCCCCTATAAGATGGGCAATTGATATAGCTTCTTCTTTATATGCAATCTATTGACCAACAACTTCCGTATATAAAGAAAGTCAAGATTCTTCCAAATATCAATTGTTGTCATCTTAGTAGCTTCTTCCCTTAATACTTCATCACGCAATGATAAAACGATTATACTGTGAGCTTTTTCTTGAATGTCTCTTCTTTCTACTTCAGCTTTAGATAACTCTGGTGTTTCTCTTTTTTACTAGATAGAGTTGCAGTCTCTTCTAATGCCGAGTTTAACTGTTGGCTCACCAACAACGCCTTAACCTCCATCTTCCACAGATTAAAGTCATACTTGGGTGTAGACATGTTTGTTTAAGACCTGGCTCTGATACCAATTTGTTGAAGCGAAAACAATCAAAGTAGCAATAAACTCAAAGTATATAACACAACAACTAAGCAATTAAGAAAACTATAGAGAAAATGTAGAATAACAATACACATAAAATTTACTGGTTCGACAACTTGCCTACAAGCACAGTAGATTAAGATCTTACTCTCTTATTATTGAATCACAAGATACTCACAAAGTATACTTTTTATAAGAAAGAACTCAAGTAATCCAAAATTGGAAATTTATTTCCCACACTAGCGTTGGCTTCTTAGCACCGCAGTACTCAACTCTGAGCAGTTATGCCTTCTTTTATGTCCGTCTTACTTTCTCATATACTCAACATACTTAATTTATTCTCTAAATTATATTAAAATAATTTTTAATCAATTTTTTATATATCAAGAGTAACTGTATCTCTCTTAATAATTGCACAAGACAAACATATATATGAATATTGAAATATTTATTCGGTAGCATTTCCTTATGAGTCTTTATACAAAATATTTCGGAAGAATCGTTTTGATATTTTAACTTTGATTTGTCAAATAATCTCATGTTCGCATGACACCTTATATGATAACCAACGCACTGTTGCTGTCCATGAACCATTGAAAATTTTCCCAAATCACAACATTGTTTTGTTCATAATAAGGCTGTCGATGCTGAATTTGATCTGCATTCTCTTTTCTTTTCTGTGACGAAGATAAAAATAAAAAGTTTTGGTTTTGATTTTTTTCCATTTATGTTTGTGTTATATTCTCAAAATGTTAGTTTAATTAATATCTAAAATCATCTAATTTGAAGCCATATCAATATTTTTCAGAACGATCAATGATCTAACATCATGCTAACAATGTTGAGATGGAATAAGAGATTGAGGGGCTGTTTTATTTAGTTAGTATTGAATTTAGCTTAATTTTAGTTTGTTCATTTATTTAAGTTGTTTATTTTTCAACTTAATAAAAAAATTTAATCGATTTTGACTTAATAAAAAAAGCAAATTTGTTTTCAATTTTTTTGGTTTAATTTAAAAAATAAGAACAATATTACAAATAATTTAATATTTATTTTCAAATATTAAGTAAAAGAAAATTAGTCAACAATATTACAATAATCATTCAACTATATTAAACATTGAACTACATTAAGTAGTCGGTTCATTTCAACTATATTCAGAGTTAAGTAATAAAAAAACAAATTCCTTTTGGTTGTTTTTCCCGAGGTTAAGTTTATTATCTCACATACTTGTATTACAACTTTTTTTTTAAGACAATTTTAATAATTAATGACAGTTAGAAGTTATAATAACGCAAAAAATGCTCCCAACTCTCTAACACAACCGCCCCGCCCTTAAAACAAGCCGCCACTAGAGAGGGGGCTTTGGCCTCCTTTCCGGTGGCCGAACCACCTGCTCAGCTTTGAGCCTCTTATTTGTTGGCCGCCTTATTTTGTTAGCTTTCTGTTTTTTTTCTGTTTTTTCTTCTTTTCAGGTGCTCACTGCTGTTGTGCAACCGGCCACCAATGTGCCTACCATGGACTCGCCGCATCGACGACTGTTTGGTGTGGTTTGATGCGCATGCCCCCACCGTTTTCCCCCCCAGCGACCAAGCAACTTCTTCTGCCATCGCCTACTCACCGCTGCCTATTGTCTCCGTCATTTCCTTCGCCGGCGCTTGCATGGATTCTTTCCCTTTTCGCAGAGCTGCCGGTCAGCCATGGATTCACCTCACCGACACCTATTGGGGGTGGATTGATGCGCATCTCCTCGCCGGCCTATCCCCTAGCAACCTTGCCACTTACCCTGCCTCCGCTTGCTCGCCGCAGCCAGCGGTCACCTTGCCATCCTATTTCGGTGTGCTGAAAACCCAGCAGTCCTTACCTCACAGAGCTGCCTGCCTTTTGTGCAGTGTCTGTGCCTCTGCCGCCGCTGCTCTTCCCAGCCCGCACCGAGCCCCCCAAGTCACGGTGGAACTGTTCTAAAATCAGCCATGGGTTTTTTCTGCCATTTTCGGCGTGCCTTGTCTGATCGAAGAAGAGCGGTGCTCCCGGCCGACGGTTCTTTGTTCGGTAGTTTTTATTGTGGTTTTGGTATATGTGCTGGTTGCTTAGGTACTATTGTTCGATTTTATGCGGATTTGCACGATTTATTTTTAATTTTATATAACAATAATTTCTCCCTTTTTTTAAGGGATCTGTATTTTCCTCCTATGGAGGTCTGTATTTCCCTCTTATAGAGGTTTATCATCCCTTTCTACAGAAAGGTCTATCTTCTCTTTTTTCGGATAGGTCTGTCTTCTTTTTCTTTAGAAAGAGTCTTGTCCTTATCCACTATGAATATGACAGCCTTTTTCTTTGCAAGAGATTTGAATCAGATAATCTCAAAATGTATTTATTTTATTTTATTATTTTTTTATTAAAAAAATTTAATGTAATATCTTTACGATATTAATGATGATATAATTCCATTCAAAAAAAAAAAAAGTCAGAATAACGCAACATTGTAACAGCTCATTACACCTATTTAAAAGAATAAAAAGAAATCTGTCAAATACATTAACTGAACTGCTAATTTTTCTCAAAGTCATACTCATCATCCCTTCAGTTTTTCGAAACCCGTTGATTCTTTTGAAATTGTAAGGTATTTTCATTTATTTGTTTTATCATCTGGGTTTATGTTATAAGTTTTACAGCAATTAATAAACTACGGTTAGATAAAAAAAATAAAAATATATTCATATACTCTTTTTTTCTTTTCTTTTTTTCTTTTGTATTATTAACTTTATAATTGGCATTAATAAAAATGTGTAGTCTAAATTTTATTTTTATTTTTTAAAATCTAACTCATTATTATTATTACAGAAATTGTCACTTTATTATTTATTTTTATTGAATTATTTATAACGTCCCTAGCATTTAAAAAAATACCGATTGAGTCTATTAAAGATAAAAAATAATCATATTTCAGATATGAAAATAGTAGAAAAAAATATATTTCATAATAAAAATAGTGGTAATATATTTCTTTATTATTGAGTCCCCTTTTTATAAGTAGTATAGGGCTTGATGGTAGAGATCCTTTAAGAATACAATTAATTTATTGATTGAATTAATTTTATGATTTTTGGGGTATGATTCCCTAAATAATTTTTTAATTAGATTAATCTCATAATTTTAGTGAAATGATTTTCTATTTAATTTTTTAACTGAATTAGATTCCCTTAAAGGGATGAAGACCCTTTTTTAGGATTAGAGTTGATCTCGAAATTCAAGATAGAACAACAGTCTCTTAGTTTTTAGTATTAACTAATTGATATTAAAAATTTTATTATAGTTTAAGTTAAAAGATTTATCCTCAATTTTTAGATTTTTCTTAAGGTACTTAGGTAGTGTGAGTCCTCAGCATACTTTGACTTTGTGCTTTAGTTGATTTGTACATCAACATTTAGGGAGCTTTTACTAGTGGTCGGCCGCCACGAGAAAGATTTTTGAGGTTTTTATCGGTGAACACACAATGGCAAACATTCTTATTAGTATCTGAAGGCCTGATTTTTTGATGTCAAGTGCCTCTATTAGTACCCAAGGGGTCTGGGCTTTTTAATCTTACTTATTATCCACTCATCTTCCTAGCCCTAGATGAGCTTGAGATTCATGGCATTCATAAGAGGGGATTAGTGGAATTTGTAAACATTTCTTGTCTTCCATATATTGGGTGTGATTGAAAATTTAGATCACTTGTAGAAATTCCATTATTTACCTAGGCAGGCTTGGGATTAATATCGCCTATAAAATTTTCATCACTACCCTGGGCAGGCTTAGGATTCATATAACTTGTAGAAATATTATCTCTGCCCTAGGCGGACTCGAGATTCCTGTCGCTAGTAGAAATTCCATTCTTGCCATGAGTGGGATAAGGATTCATGTCACTTGTAAAAAATTCATCCCTACCTTAGATAGGCTTGGGATTCATATCGCTTATAGAAGTTTCATCCTAGCCATAGGCAAGCTCAGGATTTATATTGATATACTCATCGGGTTGAGTAGAAGTCCAAAGCACATAATTAGAATGAAAACAAAAACGTAGATAATAACTAATAGTGAGCAAAAAAGGGCTTACGTGGTCGACCTCAAGAAGGGCTCACGTGTTCAGGCTTAGTAAAGTCATAAATGTTCGACCTCGATGAAGGCTTAAGTGCTTAGCCTTTGAGAGGGATTTGGTGCTCAAGCTCTGTGAGAGCTTAAGTGAGTGGCCTTGGGGAAGGCTTAGGTGCTCAAATTCAATGAGAGCTTTAGTGATCATGCCCAATTAGAGCTTAAGTTATCAACCTCATGGAAGGCTTAGGTGATTGGGCTTGGTGAAAACTTAGCTGATAAAGCTTGGTGAAAACTTAAGTGATCAAGCTCGATAAGAGCTTAAGTGGTCGGGCTTAGTGATAGTTTAGGTGCTCAGGCTTGGTGAGAGCTTAAATGATTAGTCTCGGAAAGGATTAGGTGCTCAACCTCAATGAGAGCTTCAGTAATTAACCTCGAGGAAAGCTTAAGTGCTCGAACTTGGTGAAAGCTCAAGTAATCAGGCTCGGTGAGAGCTTAAGTACTCCACCTCATTCACCAGGTCTTTAGTCCTCGATTCCATAAAAGGCCATTATGAATAATACATACTATAAGGGTTTATTTGTAAAAATTTTAAAATAATCTTTGTCAAAACCAAATTTCTTAAAACTATAAAGGGCTAACTAAGAAAATTTAAATGAAGCTCATCTCTCTCTCTCATGTGTCGTTGGCTTTCTCTTCTTCTAGCCACTGCAGACTAATTAAAGATGAACCAAATGGCAATGTTTGTGGGCTGGGTGTTGTGGTTATCTGTTGGTGAGTGGACAGTGATAATGATGGCCTGAGTGGTGAGAGTGGTGGTTGGACACTTGGTGGCTTCAATTTGGGTTCTTTTTAGGCGATGAAAGGCGGTGACATTGCTCAGGTTGAAATTGCCAAAACAATTTAGGTTGGGTGGTACATTCATCGACGGTTAACAACAACTGATGCGATGGCGGTGAGCGTCTACATAGGCAGTTTGTTGTGGCTTGGACTTTGACTTATATATCTTTATATTTATTGTTTGCACTTTATTACTATTATAAGCCTTCTGCCTTAGCGATTTTAGTGCAACTCCTTCTCTGAGGTCCTTGGTTCAATTCCAATTGCAGCTCCTCCTTATATATATATTTTTTAAATAGATATTTTTTTTACTCGAAGAGAGGTCATCTACCTATGGTCCCACTTTTAACAATTAGCGATAATATATTTATTCTTTCTAATAAATATTAAATATTAATGTATTAAAAAATATTAAATATTAATAAAAATAAAAATAAACAAATAAATAACTAGAATATTTATCATTCCACCATAATATAAATATGTTATCATTTTTATTATTATAATATTTTTTAATAATAATAAAATTACAACGTATTTATTATTTTTAACAAGCATTAAATACTAATGTATTAAAAAAATTTAAATATTAATGAAATTTTAAAATATAAAATAAAATAATAAAATAATAAAATAATAAAATAATAAAATAACTAGAATGTTAATCATTCCATTTATATTATAGTTTTATTATTTTATTATTACTTTTTAAAAATATATTATTAATTTTTGAAAGAAAAAAGAGTAAAAATGATGATGACAACAATTATGTTATCAATGTAATAGCAAATTAGTAAAAAGATAATAAAAGTTCAGATTTAAAAAAAAAATTATAACAATAGAGATTTTTTTTTTAATAATATGAAATATTAAAGAATAAGTTGATAATATTCAAAATTAGAGAAGGGTAATTGATCACAACCCTATAAAAAAATGATCTAATGGACTATATAAATCATCATATAATGAGTAATATTATCATTTGACATTATCCATATATTCTATAATTGCTGCATAATTGATGACATACTACAAATTTTTATTATATATGTAAGTGCTCACTTATATATCCCACTAAAACAAAGTTTATATATATAATTTGAACAACTTTTTCAGGTGACCGATAATAACCCTACCTAAGAAGAACAACCGTCGTATAAATTCTAAGCACAAATTATTTCCCAAAAGCATACATTACCTACAAAAAGTAAAAAGATAGAAAGCCCTGATAAAACTTGAAATCAGTATTATTCCACGTTGTAAAAAGTATGGTAAGAGATTTTTCTTTGCCTATTTTTTATCTTTCTGTTTCTTCTTCCTCTTACTTCACTTAAACAACGACGTAGATTTAGTTTTATTATTATTTTCTAGGATTCTCTCATTCAAAATATACTCTCTTTTTTCAATTATTTTTAAAATCTTGGGTTATGTCTTAGCATCGAGAAACCATGGGAATGAAAGGGATAATGGAGAGTAAGAGTATTATTAGGAAATAAAATCAAACTATTAATTAATAATAGTAATAATATTTGTTAGCATTATTGACTATTATGATATAGGGTCTGATTATGATATTTTTATTTTTGAATTTTTGAACTGTTGATTTTTTTTTATATGTTATGAGCTTTATATATGAAGCTAAATGCCTAAATTGTAATTGTAGTTGTAATTGAATCTATGAAAAATTGATTAAAAATTATCTCTAATTCTAAGTGAATTAGAATTTTGTATCTTAAGTGAAATAAGATTTTTTAAACTAAATTCCATTAAATTTAGGAATAATTTAAGACATCCAATGCTTATAAAAAATATCTCAATTGGCTTGTAAATATATCATAAGAAATCTTAGTGATCACAATAAATTATAGTGATTTTTGTTATTTTTAGTGAGAGAAAAATTCTAAATTACAAGTGAGAACAATTTAGAGAGTTTTTTTTGTGAATTCTTGAGTTCTTTTTTATAAAATGCATACTTTGTGAGTGCCTTGTAATTCAATAATAAGATAGCGAGATCTTAATCCATAGACGTAGGCAAGTTGCTGAATTATGTAAATATTATGTGCATTTTTTTTCTATTTTCTCTATCTATTTTATTCTTAATTGTTTTATGGTTGCATTATATATTTGGAATTATTTCTTCCACTTCAACAAACTGATATCAAAGCCATACCTAAAAGTTAGTCATGTGGAAGAAATCCTTGGTGCCGAATAAAAAAATAGAGAGCCCGGTATGCCCTAGTTTGCTTGCAATGGGATCTATGGTTAAGCTTTATAGATAGACGGTGGTGGCTCCGAGCTTCGCTTAAGGCGTGTGCTGCAATGCAGTGATGAGGAGTTTGCCTGATAGAGCAAGATTTTGAGATAGGCGATACTTTGGCACTTCACGTAAGGCGTGCGCCTCAATATAATAAAGATAAATAGAAGATGAGTACTAAAATGGAGCGAGATCTTCCTATATAAAAGATAGACGGATGTGATATCATTTAAAGGGAGGCTCAATGACCTTTTATTAGAGAGAATGATTGTTAAAGAAGCGAACAAAAGTCCCACATTAATAAGAAATTGGGAGAATGATTGTAAAAGGCATATCTTCTGAGTGCCTCTTTTTTCTCTACTAAAAATTGGTGTTTGATAAACTGAGTATCCCATAAGATAGGAGTTGCTTTCAGTATTAAAGATATTGCCATGTCAAGTGGACAGAATTTATTTCTACGATGACAGTTGATCTCTCCTTTTCTCTTGGGTTATATATATGTTATATATATATATATAGTTATATATTTCTCGTGATCAAGGGTTTATAAGGATAGTTATATATTTCTCGTGATCAAGGGTTTATAAGGTGGAATTACGACGGAACATCGAGAGTCCAATACATACACAACCACTAAAAGTAAGTTAGAGAAATTTGACGTTGAAAACACCAATTCCAATAAAATTACTATTTTGTATTGACAACATATTAGATACAAATTTTATAATAAAATTGATATGTTATTTAATGTGTTTATTTTTTTAATAATAGAAGAAAATAAACTTTTGACTCTTTCACAAGATTTGAACCCTATAAGGCAACGGGGCAATGCAACTAATGCTTATTTAATATATTTATTATTATTTAATAATGTATAATTATGATATTAATAAGAATTAAAAATTAATAACTCTTTAAAAATTATAATTACTATTTTTCTTTTCTTATTAAAAGTTGCATTTCATTAATAAGAAACAAGAATACACAGCTAACATTAAGCCATTACAATCAAACTAAGATTCGAAGGCACCTCAATGTTCCAAATTTTATCCTAGTTGTGAGAAAGTTAATTAAATATCATTGGAATATGATTTGGAGAGCAAGTTAGGTGCGTTGGATGCGTGAAAAAACAAGACGGACGTAAAAAGATGACAAAAGGAGAAAGCGGTTGCCCAAGTGTGGGCGCCGCGACACCAGAAAGCCGGCGCCAAGTACGGAAAAAATTGTTTTCATTTTTATTTCAACTCTTTTTTATTTCAGGACTCTCTAAAATGACTCTCACACATTCGAGGTTAATCTATGTAGCCCTAAAGCCTATATAAAGGCCATTTATTAGCTTGTAAACATAATTTTGTAAGTATACCATTCTTTGTGATTTTTTATTAACAGAAACCCTTAATTTATAAGAGAAAGTGAGTATTTTGTGAGTTCTTTCTTATAAAATGCATACTTTGTGAGTGCTTTATAAGTCAATAATAAAATAGTGTGATCTTGATCCACCGTAGACATAGGTTAATTGACAAACTACGTAAATTTGTGTGTGTGCTTTCTCCTATCTTTTTCTCTTTTAATTTTCTTAATTGCTTAATTCTGCATTATATTATTTGGGATATTTTCTTATTGCTAACACTAGTGTACATTTTAAGCTAATTTAGTAGGCAAGCGTATTTGCTTCCCTTGGCACATGAATAATATCCTGAGTAGAAAAACCCTAAAGCAATCTTTAACTTCCTGAATAACCAATCCTGTCTTAGCAATGGGATCTTCAGCATTCTTCACGGTATTGACGACTTCTAGTGAATCTAGTTCCAATACAAAGTGTTGAACATTATACTGACGTAATAGTTGTAGCCTTGTGATGGCTCCTAACGCTTCAACAATCATCGGAGAAACAAATGAATATAAGTTCAATGTTGATGAAGCCAACAGCTTGCTAAAAAATATTTCGGCTGACTACATCCAACCCAGTCAATCCTTCTCCATATTTACTAGCAGCATCAGTATTAATTTTGAAACTATACTGCTCTGGTGGACTCTAAGATGTTGTCTTCTTTTCACATACATTACTTGATATAGGATTGGTAGCATATAAGTCTTCAACATAAGAGGTTGTCTAACCTACAATACCAACCTCCTTTAATAACTATTTGTTAAATATTAACTTATTTCGTCTAAACCATATATGCCGGATAAGCACTACGATCTCTTTAATTCCATTATTGACATATGGTTGATCTGGTACAAAACTAAGTTAATAAAAGAGCAAAAATAATGCTTGGGTTATTTTTGAGCGATCGATAAACTAAGTTAATAAAAGAGCAAAAATAATGCTTGGGTTATTTTTAAGCTCGATCGATCGCTCTCTCTTTCTCTCACTTAGCTCTGAGTGGGTTAATTTATGTTGGGTTCACTTTTCAGGTTTCTATTTGCATTGACGCATTTTGTCGAACGGGTAACGTCCTACATATGGCAAATAACTAACTGACATTTCTGGTGCGAGGCACATTGTGAATATAGACCGCCGATTTCATGCAAGTTTAGTCCAACACACGTTACCTTCAAATTCAATTGTCGAACCCAGTTGAACGACTGAGAGCTTTTCTCACTAGATTAAGAAACTTTTTTTACACTAAAGAAAAAACAATTATGCATCATTTTTCACGCATCTAATCTGAAGAAAATAATGGCTACAACATTCAAAAAATTATACAACATAGTCTTCGGACACATAACATTCTATAATTATCTATTTTATAATTTTCATTAAAAATTTTATTTTTTTTTTTTTTTTAATCGAGCGTATAGGGTTTTTTCTCTCGGCGCACAGGGCTAACCTACGCCGTATCCCATGGGGAAGAAAAAATCGAGCAAAACGCCGCCGTCGCCGTCCGCTCGCTGTGTCCGGGATCGCTCTTCCCAGCCAAGTGTTCTATTGAATGAAGGCAGCAACCAGTTTGCTGCTGCTCCAACTGCTCCTGCCGCTACTCCATCTGCTTCCGCTCCTTCTGCTGCCGCTCCGCTGCCGGCGTCCCTCGCGGCTGCTCCCCCGAATGCTGCTCCCGGGCTTGGGGAAGCTCAGGCAGCCGTGTCCGAGCTGCCTACGGGCTGGTCTGGTGTCCCTCTGTCCAGTGGAGCTGCTGCAGGTGCGTCGGCCGGGTCCGACGGTTCTCATGCGGATGCTGTCATGGTCTCTGCACAGGGGGGTGCGTCGTTCTCTGCCGGCTCCCGGAGTGCTGGTACGAAGGCCCCTGGCCCCCCTGCGATTGGAGCGTCTACATGGGCCGCCCCGGCGCTCGTGAATGGCGGTCGTACTGAGGCTGGCTTGGCCTCCTTGGCCCCGGTCTCTGCGGCCTCTGGGCTGTCCGTCGGGGGTCCTCCTGTGGCTCCAGGGTCTTCGGATGATAATGCGGCCAGTTGCAGGAGCTACGGGCGTCCCGCGGTGATGACCGTCGGCAACAGTCTCCCGGCGCCGGCTGTTCGTGGGTCGGGCTTCGGTGCGACGACAACTGCTGCTGCTATAATGGGCGCGTCTGCTACTGTGTCTGTGGCTGCTACAGTGCCCGCTGCTGCTACAGTACCCGCGGGGGCAAAAGATGCTGATTGCGAGGGCAGGAAGAGCGTACAGTCCAACAGGCCTTGGGTATCTTTATTTGCTGACAACCGATCTCGAAGCCATGGCAGTGAACTACAATTTGTTCCCCCGACAATTTCCAACGGTAAGAAAATTGTGAAATTCAATAGTAATGAACTCAAAGAAGAAGAGAAAAGGTGGCAACATGCATTAATTGGGTGTGTGTATGGATTGTGTCCTCAATTTCAACCTCTCCAAGCTTTTATAATGCGTCGGTGGAGGCAATTTGGCCTTGTTTCGATTCACTCCATTAAGGATGGGGTGTTTCTGTTTAACTTTGAAAATGAATATGGGCAACAAAAAGCTCTCCATGATGGTCCACTGACATTTGATAAACGCCCCTTGATCCTCAAAGCTTGGAAACCCAGAATGGTTATGGATGTAGCCAGTATCAGAACTTTGCCTATTTGGGTGCAATTCCCAGGACTACCGTGGGAATTCTGGAGCCCCCCTCTGTTGAGTCGTATCGCTAGCTCGCTGGGATCCCCTAAATTTAGCGATCAATGTACTTTAAACAGAACAAGGCTGGCATTTGCGAGGGTCCTGGTGGATATGGATGTGGAGGGTGAGTTCCCTTCCATGATTACTTTAGAAGACGAAGAAGGTAATATGGTTAGGCAGGAGGTGACTTATGAATGGAAGCCTTCCGTGTGCACTAACTGCAAAAGGGTTGGTCATGAGGGGAAAGACTGCTTAACAGGGACGAAACAAGTGTGGAAAGCAAAAGAGAAGATTCAGAATAATCAAGGGGAAACTGAAGTACCTATTATACACCCTGAAATGCTAGAACCAAAACAGTTAAACCTAAGTAAAACAGAAGGGGAGACACAGACAACAGAGGGGAATGAGGCGCATGGCCATACAGATAAGGCAACAAAACAAATGCCCGGAAGCGGGGGACCAGAGGTAATCCAGGGAATTGACAGATTCAACCTAAGGAAGACTATTACTCTGACACATGATGTGGGAATTATAGGGAAGGGTCGACGTGCCAAGAGGAACTCTAAATCCCCATATAGGGGACAATGATCGCAAGCTGGAATATTCGGGGTCTCCATGACCCCTGCAAACAATCAGAGGTACGGGCTCTGATTAAATCTTGTCGATTATGTATTTTGGGATTGCTAGAAACAAAAGTAAAACTGTCTAATCTAGATACCATTTGGAAGAAGTTGGCACTAAGGGAGTGGAAACTAGAAAATAATTCTGAGTGCCTAGATATGGGAAGAATATGGATCGCCTTTAATCCAGCTAGATGCAATGTCACGATCTTACAAAAGCACCAGCAATTCATGCATAGTAGAGTGAGTATTGATGGTATTATGTTCTACTGGACTCTGGTTTATGGTGCCTCTGCTATCATGGAGAGAGAGAACCTGTGGAAGGACCTTAGGGATGATTTGGCTCCCAGCACTACACCGTGGTTAATCCAAGGAGACTTCAACAATGTACTCAGCAACAATGACAGAATTGGGGGTCAATGGGTTAATGATAACATGGTAGATCAGTTCAAAAATTGGATATCGAGACTAGAGTTATTCGAGTTAAAGAACCATGGATGTCGCTACACCTGGTGTAACAATCAAATAGGTGGACAACGAATTTGGAGAAAAATTGATTGGGCATTTGTTAATGGTAATTGGTTGGATGCATTGGATTTTTCTGAGTGTGAAGTCCTCCCTGCGGGCATTTCAGATCACTCTCCGCTCGTGGTCTCCATCTCGAGAGCATCATATATTGGGAAGGTCCCTTTCAAGTTCTTCAACGCCTGGTGTACTCACAGTGATTTTCTTCCCTCAGTCGAGCGAGAGTGGCAGCATGATTGTCAAGGCTCCCCAATGGCCAGGGTATGGTTCAAACTAAAGCTTTTAAAACCCAAGCTAAAAGAGCTTAACAAGGTCTTTTTCTCGGACATCCAGCAAAAGATTGAAGACTTCAAACTGATGTTGGCCTCATTGCAGAGTAGTATGATCCATGACCCATTCAACCAAACCCTTCAAGATGAGGAAAGGAGCATTTATCAACATTTAAGAAATCTTATTTATGCTGAAGAAAGCATTGTCAGACAAAAATCCAGAATCAGATGGATTCAAATGGGGGATTCAAACACCAGCTACTTTCATAAGTCAGTTAAGCAGAGAAGAGCTCGGAATAGAATCATTACAATTGAAAACCCCAATGGGGAAATTGTTGAAGACCCCAAGGTTGTGAAAGAAGCCATTGTCCGATACTACAAAGATTTGCTGGGTACCCCCAGCTCCAATAGGGCGTCAATACAAAAGAGAATCATGGACGCGGGCCCTAAACTGAAGGAAGATGATAGAGACATGTTGAATGCCCCTGTCACAGAACAAGAAGTCAGAAGTGCTATCTTCAGCATCAATGGTGATAAAGCCCCAGGGCCGGATGGTTATAACAGTTACTTCTTTCAAAAATGCTGGCACATAATAGGAAAGGAGGTTACTGCAGCTGTGCAACATTTTTTCTCCTCAGGTCAGTTCTACAACCCCATAAATGCCACGGCCATTACCCTTGTGCCTAAGGTTCATAATCCTCATTGCTTGGGGGACTATAGACCAATTGCATGTTGTACTGTCCTCTACAAATGCATCACCAAAATAATAACATGCAGACTGAGAAGAGTGGTGAGCTACCTGGTTAGCTCTAGTCAATCAGCATTTATTCCTAACAGGCAGATATCAGATAATGTTTTACTAGCTCATGAGCTCATGAGGGGTTATGAGCGCAACAGCGGGAGCCCTAGGTGTGCTCTTAAAATTGATCTCCGCAAAGCCTACGATTCGGTATCCTGGGATTTCCTAGAAGAGGTATTAATGGGGCTGAATTTCCCTTATCACTTTATCTACATCATCATGAAGTGTGTCAGAACAAGCACGTACTCAGTCATGGTAAATGGTAGATTAGAAGGCTTTTTTCCGGGGAAGAAAGGTTTGAGGCAGGGGGATCCCATGTCCCCTTTGCTTTTTGTTGTGGCCATGGAATATCTTAGTAGGAGCTTAAGTTGTATTCCTCAGAACCAGTTTATATATCACAAGGGGTGCAACAGGCTGAAACTAAACCACTTGATGTTCGCAGATGACTTATTATTGTTCTCTAGTGGGGATGTCAGGTCAGTAGGCCACTTTAAGCAAGTGCTTGATGATTTCTCAATGGTCTCTGGGCTGCACCTAAACGCTGGCAAGAGCTTCATCTTCTTTGGGAATGTGCCTCAACCTACCAAGGAGACAATCCTTCAAGTGACTAAGTTCCAGCCAGGTGCGTTGCCTATCAAATACTTAGGGATCCCCTTAATCTCTGGGGCACTAAAGAGAGTCCACTGTCAGGAGCTTATTAATAGGATATCTGCTAGAATCTCAAGCTGGACTGTGAAATATCTGAGTTATGCGGGGCGGTTGCAATTAATAAAATCAGTCATAATGAGCATGCATGTATACTGGAGTTCTATGTTCATCCTGCCTAAATCAGTCACCAAAGAAATTGAAAGCAAATGTCGTAATTTCTTATGGCATGGAAGTAACCAGCAGGGGAAGAAAGGTTCAGTGGGCTGGAATGAGGTATGCAAAGGTAAAAATGAAGGAGGCCTTGGCATTAAATCTATAAGCTTGTGGAATTCTGCGGCAATCACTAAACACATCTGGGAGCTGGTTGCTGTGAAAGCTTCATTGTGGGCAAAATGGGTAACTGATAACAAACTGCGGAGGCTAAGCTTTTGGGGTATCACAAAGCCAATGGATGGTAGTTGGACTTGGAGGAAGATTCTGGGGTTGAGAAGTCAGATAAAACAATTGTTCTCCTATGAATTGGGAAACGGCAAGTCCTTCCAATTTTGGTGGGATCCATGGCTGGGTGGAGAATCAGTAGTTAATAAATTTCCACACATGGAAATCTCCGATGCGGATATTCCTCGGGACGCTAAGGTTAATGACCTATGGCAGCATGGTCATTGGAACCTTCCTGACCCGTTGGACGAGTACACTTCTCAGGTATGGGACTATCTTCGCAAAAATGTTTCAATTTCTGAAAGGGAAGATAGAATCTCATTCACCGCTAGTTCCAATGCAAAGTTTTCTGTTGCAAGTACTTGGAGATGTCTTAAGAATAATGAGGCTAAGGTGGGATGGTGTAAACTGATATGGGGAACACAACATATACCTAGTCACAGCTTCATTGCTTGGTTAGCTTTGAAAAACAGATTATCTACCAAAGAGAGACTTAAAAAATGGGGGGTTATTCCATCAGATGATTGCCCTCTTTGTGGTAATGACAAGGAAACAATCACACACTTATTTTTCCAATGCAACTTTTGTAGTGAAATTTGGCATAAGGTACTAAGGGCGTGCCAACTCAATCAGTGCCCGAACAGATGGCAACGAGTAATCTCCTTCTTTTGCAGAAAATCTAAAGGCAAATCTATTCTCAGTAAGATCAGAAGAGTATCGTTCTGTGCTACAATCTACTTTATTTGGAGAGAACGGAATCTGAAGGTCTTCCAACAGAAAACTCCTTCTACAAGCGATGTCTACCAAAAGATTAAGGATGTTACTTGGCTTAAATGTATAAGTACTGTAAATGGCCAAGGGATTGACCACTTTGCAGCTGGGTGGTAACGGTAGTTAACCTCTATGAGTTGTACTGTCTTTCTTTTTCTTCTATCGAGTTTGCTTTGTAATACCTGCTAGATTTAGCATTTATATAAATTTTTACTTACCAAAAAAAAAAGTTACGATTTTTTTTCCTGTAATATAAAATAGGAAATAAGATGCACACATCAAACAAAAATGTAAAAATTATCATAATAATAATAATGTGAAACGAAATATACAAAATGTAAATACAACGAATGCAATAATTTAAGTTTTTAATTTGTGTTTAGAAACTATTGATACCTTTTATTGATGCTCTTATTCTTATTTACAGGTCACATTTTACCATAATTAAAATTTAGAGAAAGTAGTCAAGTTTTAAATTTCAAGAAAAGATTTAGTTATATTAAGATTCACAATGCATTATCCCATATTATATAAGTAAATTTAATCTAAGATTACTTTTCTTTTCTTTTTTCTCATTTCTCCCTTTTTCTTCCTAAAAAAATTAGGCCAGAGCCAATATTAACGAAGACCTTACAAACTCTCTCATCAAATGGAAAATAATATTGGTGTTTTCTATCTGTTCAAACTCAAATTTGAGATGATTTATGGTTTTTTTTTTCTTTTTTAATTTTAATATGGAGTGTTTTTTGTTTTTTTTTTATGTTGTGGTGTGTTTTATTTTGAGTTTAAGGTTTTGTGTTTGTATGGAGACGTCAAATGATAAAAGACCAACTAATTATGCAACTGAAATAATTGCAATTAAATAATGTTGACCCAACAATTTATTCCGGTCCACTAAAGATCAAAGTAGTCTAAGCATAGATCCACTAAAGAGTAAGGTAGTCAGTCTATGCCCAAAGCTAATCTATGCTCACCTCCTAAGCCATATTAGATTGGTCCCTTCTTGGCTCCCAACCGAGGAGCTCTATTCTTAATAGGTTGAGTATTGCTCCTAATCAAACCATGCTAATCATCGACCGCCTTGTCAATGTTGAGCTCGATAACGCATTATGACTTTTGAGAACCTATACCAAGGAGAGAACTCGTGCCTCATAATGATCAAAGGCTATTAAGACTTTAAGGACAATCCTTATCCAAATACTATGGGAGGAGAAATTATGTAACTTACTCCATGATATCAAAGAATTCAAGTTAGGTAAGGCATGTCACCCACGCCCCTTCAAAACATGTGGGGCACGAAGATGATTGATTAATAACTCTCATAATTTTCAAATCATGTTCACGACTTTGAACAATAAAGAACCTGAGACGTGAGTTAATTACCTGATGAGTCTATATAATAAGGGACCATGAATCACACGCAAAAAAAGAAAAGTGAATTTTAGATACACAACTTAAGAACTATTCTTTTTCTTTACTTTCATCAAAGATTATGATTTAAACATCGAAAAATCATTATTAAAAATAATCACGAGCACAAACTTACCATTCTTGTGATTACAATTATTAAAGTCCAGATTATAAAGAAAGCTCAAGAAAAGTAACAATAGTTTGGCCACATACCAAACAACCATTTTTATTAGAAATATAAATTAATTTCTTAACTAAAAATTTAGAATTTGATCAAAAACTAAAATTTATGGCCAACAAAAATTAACATAAAAGAGCTAAGATGGAGCTTGAAGTTGTTGAGTACACAACATCTATTGGTGAAGGATCGGAGGTATACTTTGTTATATCTTTCATATATTTAATAATAATATATATTAATATATGATCCAATAATATTTAAAAATAAATTTCTAACAATTTGTTTTTCAACCAAAGCAAAAGAAAAGAATCCTAATTGCTACAGCGGTTTTAAATTCATAACAAAACAAACAGTCACACATATTAGTCATCAGCCAAAACCTGACATCGTCGGTCATTCTTAACATTGTTAGATAAGTGTCTGTACACAAGCAACTTATTTTCCTATAACAATTTTAAACTTAAAATATTTGAAACATTGTCGATTGTTGCACACCTCCAACTTCAAGCAACAACTTTAGGTCGAAAATAGTTTCTATTGACCAAAGTCTTTTAGTAAGTACAGGCACAAAAAAACTTTTTATAATCTGAAAATTTTAATTCATACCTTTTTATTCTACAACTATTTTTTTTTAAATTATTATTTAATTTAATAAATTTAAGAATCTTTAACCAATGATCTCTTTATCTTGAGAGTGCTTTACAAGTTCTCATGTTTGATTCTTTTACTTTTTCTGAAAGCTATCAATATCTACTATCATTTGGCGAATGTTTAGTACTTATACCTGAAACTTTGACAATTTTTAATTTATTCAGCAATTTTTCTCTCTTTTTCTGCCTTTCTTTCCTTAATTCCTCAATTAGGATTTATTGGTTATTAGATGCAAGAATAGAACAACAATTTCACGCACTGCTTCTGGCTATATATAGCTTTACGCCATGTTTGTGGTTTATAATACTTATACCTAGAATATCTCTAACAAATAGTTGAACTTCATCACTCTTAATTCTCTGATTTGATCTAATGATTTAAATATATTTTTAATTTTTTAATATGATCAAACGATTCAAATTGATTTTTGGTATTGATACTGGTTCTTTTTTAGTATCACAGAAAGACCCTATTTAAAATATTTACATCTCTAACCATATAAAACTTGTCTATTTTATTTCTTTGTTAAGTATCTTTGATAATAAAATAAGTGCTTATTGTATAGATGAATTTAACAATTATGTATATACTTTCTAGAATAGTTTTTTTTTTATTTTTTGTTTTCTTCTAATTTAGAACTATCAAATATTATCTTACAACTTATAAAAAGAATCATAAATAATCGAAAATTGCAAAAACAAAAAAATTATATTAACATTGTTTCAATAATAATATATAATTGAAAATTATTTATTTATAAATTTTTCAAATTTTTTATTATTAATTTAGTATTTAAATGCTATAAGATCATAAATGTAAAAATACTACCTTTAAGTTTCTTTGTAATTGAAAAAAAAATAACACTTATATTAACATGTCATTTAAATTGCAACATTCAAAACAATTAAAAATTTTGGATCAGAAAAATAAACGCCACCTAAATTAATTCATGTTCAGAATTAAAAGAAAAAAAGAAAAAAAAGAAATAAACAAACGAACGAACGAACAACCCATAAGAATATATTAACCTTAGTTGGAAGGTGAAGATAAACTATAACTCAAATATATCCTTTTCCAAAAAAATAAAAAGCTTGTAACTTAAAATAGGGGGGAAATTAATGTTAATACATAAATGGACTTCATTTAACTAAATTAACTAAAAGTTAGGAGTAAGAAAATATGGGTTTTGATTAATTTAAGGTCCTGGGTAATTGCCTCAATTGCTCGCTTGAGTCGGCACTGACTGAAAGGTCTTTAACTTCGGATAATTTTCCTGCAATTCCTTGAATGATAATTTCTCATTTTGCTTTTGAGGAGTCCACAACACATATAAACCCTGCATGAATAACAACAAATTAAGGATGAGGCATAAAATCAAGATTAATTAGTTAAGAAAGAAGAATATTATATATTTAATTTACTTGTATATCGCCAATTTCCCTAATTCTCTGAAGGTCGTGTAAGGCCTTCTCCACGTCTTCACGGTGAACAATGGTGGGTATATGTGGTTCAGGCAACAATCGTTTGGCAGCCACCAAAATTGTCACCTGATCAGAATAAGGAAATTTCAGATGATATGTAAGATGAGGAAAAGGCTACATGCCAAATACAGAATCACAAAGACAATAATATATTTAAGCATTTGTAAAACATATATTCATGTATCTAATAAAAATTTAAGCTTACCACCATGTAGGTACTGTTTAAATGATTAACTTCCTTGTTAGTGATGGGTTCCTTTTCCATCGAGTCTAAATTAACAAGCGACTCTTCACTAAATTTTATCCGTTCTTTATCTGAAAGTTTCTTGAAGCACTTCTCCGCATCTTCTTTGTCGAATTTCACTACCACCTACAAAATTTTCATGCTTGAGATAGCGATTTAGAGATCGAATTATACTAAGATACAATTAATTTTATTATAAGAATGGGCAAAAAAAGTGATAAACGAATCATAATTACTAGTAATCACCGCCATATCTTTGATGGAAAACTACAGTCATTTGACATATACAATAACAATTATTGTTAGTAATCAACGAAATGTCATAATTAAGGTTGAAAGGAAAAACAATGCAAAACTAAACAAAAAAGAAATGTTAAACTGAAGATGTTTTAACTTACAGATGAAGAACCGGATATCCAATACTTGTCATGTCGAAGCAAAGAATTTATTGTCTCTACAATCAAAAATAAACAAATAAACCAGATAGTTCTTTTACGTGCTATGGAGACAATTAAGTGAAAAATAGATATCAATATAGCAATTTTAATTAATAAATGGTCAATAAATACATATGAAAATTGAGTTATTTAATTATTAGTCTCTCGCACCTAAATCTTTAATTCGTAGATTTGAATCATACCATCCTTTTCTCTTATTCACAAAAAAAATTATTAGCAAATATCTTTTTAAAAGTTCCAAGTATCTTATTAAGGGAATATAAACTCCCAACACACTTTTGTTTGCAATTAAATATGTCTTAATATCCATCGCAGTTGGTCACGACTTGGGAGACTTTGAAAATCATATGCACAATTTACAGCCTTTGTACAACTTATATGAAGAATATGGGACTTCAAGATATTGATAACTCAAGGTAAAGTCGGGTTTCAAGATAGATTGGAAATTTATAAGGGTAACTGGATCTCAAGAGCCTCTTCTTTCGAAGCCTATTTTCCCTATAAAACTACCCTTGGACAGTAAAGTGGAAGTGCCAATTGATGACAGGAACAGGTGGAAGGAAAGTTTTATTAGGCAGGCATTTTGGAGAGGAAGATGTGGATCAGATCCTAAGCATACCCCTTCCAGAATCAAAACATGAAGATTTCCCCTGCTGGCACTTTGATAAGGGGGTAACTACTCGGTAAGGAGTGGTTCCTATGTGGCTAAAAGGGAGAAATGTCTCATGGAAGCAGAATCATCTGCAGTAATTGAGTCCTGGTGGAAGATGATCTGGAATCTATCAATCCCCCAGAAAGTGAGAATAATCCTTTGGAGAGCAGTCTCTAACTTACTCCCTACAGCAGCAGCCAGCAGGCTTGTATTAAAGGAGAATTTTAGATAGCCCTATATGTAAAAGATGCCACAAATATCAAGAATGCAGTTTTCATGCCTTGGTGCATTGCAGAGAAGCTTAGAACCTGTGAAAATGTACAAAGTTTGGAGAACTGATCTCAGGGCTTAAAAGAATAGAGATGTGGGATTATATTATGTAGGCTAGTACAAGCATCACAAAAGAGGAAATGACACAGGTAGTAATGATCCTTTGGGCAAGTTGGCGGCTGAGGAACAATCAGGTTGTTGTTGGCAAGCAGGAATCCCCAACTAAGCTAATTGGAAGATTTGAAAACTACCTGGAATATTTCCAAGCTGAAGACTACACCAAGATGGCCATAAGGCACAATGCAACACCAGAAGGCTCCCAGGAGAAACATCCAATACCCCATGGATGGGTCAGAATTACAGTAGATGCTGTCACAAAAGTAGAAGAAAGGAGAGAAGGCTGTGAGCAGTATTCTACAACAGTGATGAAGTTCCAATTGCAATGGCTCTCTCTGCTGCTGAATTCTGTGGAGATGTGGAGCAAACAGAGGCAAAAGCTACAAAATTTGACCTGCAAGTTGCACAGAAGCTTGGTTTCCAAGCTGTAGCAGTAGAGTCTGATGCAAAAAATGTTGTAGACATAATTAAGGCAAGCAAGATATTCAAGGTACTTTGAAGGATGTAAGATGGCTGATCCAAGATATTCAAAAGAATCTAGAATTAGGGAGCATTTTAGAGTTGACTTCATTCCTAGATCTTGTAATGTCATAGTTGACAAACTAGCAAAATCTGCGGTTCAAAAGCTTTGTACTCAACTTTGGACGGGAAATTTCCCAATCCTTGAGTAACGAAATATTTTCTATCCAAAAACAAAAAAAAAAAGTAAACTGAGTGGCTTCAAGTTTCTGGATGTAAATAAATTGAATTCTTAGCCCCTTATTTTAACTTGGAGTACGAAACCCTAAGTCCAGATCAGTATGAAATTGTGGAATTTTCTATACCCTTTACTTATAGCAAAATTAAATAATGCAAATTGAAATCAGTTATAACAAAATGGTATCAAATTCAAAACTAACGATCAGCCTAAATTTTTAAAAAATAATAATAATTAAGAAGCTTTACCCTTTAGCATATATATCCAACCATGTGAGGTGGACGAATCTGTGGTTCTTGCAATTCTATTAAGATCGTCTTGAAGACTTTGTCCATTGACTAACAACCCCACCTAAAGAAAATGAAAAAAAAAAAAAACTGTGAGAAAAATTATAAGCAACTAGATCTTTCAGAAAGCTTTATCTATAAGAAAAGATTATCTAAAACATACAAAAAGTTTTATCAATATTATTATTATTATTATTTATGATTATAATTTGAAACAAGTGTTTACATAAGTTGTTATATAGTGTTATGTAATAGTGTTAGACAAAGATCTCTCTCTTTTCCTTTCTAAAAGTTGTCTGTCAATAAAACTTACCTGGAGCTTGATAATATTTGTTCGTCTCTCTAAGTCGTCATGCCAAATTCTAAAAATTACCGAAACCACCGCTATAACGAAGCATATTAATTCTGGTACATCGGTCGACTCCCAGCTATAACGAGAAGACTCCCAGCTATAATGAGAAGACTCCCAGCTATAACGAGAAGACTCCCATCTATAACGAGAAGAACCGTATTCACCATGGTCCGATGTCGACGAGCGCGGTTCGGAAGATGACGAAAACAACTCTCCACCCATTACACCACCCGAAAAAGCCAATGCCGATTGACGACTGAACATCAATATCGGCAACAAAGAAAGCATGGCCAGCACTACAGGAATTCTCAACCACTTCACGAATTTCAAAACAGGATTTTCGTTTGAAATGCTTGAGCTTAAGAATTGCGGTTCAAAATTAAAAGGGATTGCAATTTTTTTTTTGCTAGTTAGAACCAAAGTCAACTTCGTAAAGTTTTTCTCTTTAACGATTGCGTACTTGGAACTTGCCCGTAAATCAGCGGATGATCTGATGCTATAAAAGCTGCCATCAAAATATTGTCTCCGCTTCGACAATAGGACGGGAGTTGCTTTTAATATTGAAGATATTGCCATGTCAAGTGGACAGAATTTGTTTCTACGATGACGGCAATTCTCTCCTTTTCTTTTGAGTTATATATATATTTAATGATCTAGGGTTTATAAGATATATATACATCGAGAGTCCATTACATACACAACCACTAGAAGTAAGTTAGTAGAATTTGACGTAGAAACCAATTCAAATAAAATTATTATTCTGTAATGACAATATAACTAAATATTTTTTTATAAAAAATAAAAAGAAAAATCAGCAAGTGCCGTATATAACCATAAACCACGTGCTTCATGCCTTGAGCGATCAAAAAGTAGTAGCCGAGAAATAGAAAGCGACCCATCATAGAAGCTTCGTAATATATATAGCACAAACAAACAGAAATTTCAAAGCATGTTGAGATGCCCTAATACTCTTAATTTTTTTTTCCTTATATATATAGACATGAGCATGGGGAGACTAAAATGGAAATAGGCTTGGCCTATTAGGTACTAAGGGTGGCCAAAAAATATTTTCAAGTACTTTTGTTTCTTTTGAAAAATTTGTTGATTAGTTTCAATGGAGTTGACTGGCATATTTTTCTGGAGAGGTCTTAACTCATGATTTACTCGTTCCACTTATTATAATTAAATACGATTACTAATTATAAAATTATGGGTTCCACTAAAAACTAATTATAAAGAAAATCCGGAAGACGTTGCTACGAGGAAATGGAGGCCCAACGGATCCTTCTGCTTTCTCCTATGTGAATTCTTAACCCAAAAAAAAAAAAGGTATGAAAGGAGCCTGGCCCGCGTGATGCTTATCAGCTCCCTTTGCAATTGTACTATTACTCACACCAAAAGCGCATATCATCTTCAATCTCAACCGTTTGATTAGGCTACCGTTTTGTTTGACCTTATGATTTGGGAAATGATCATATATGCTTTGATCATTACAGTAATGATTGACTAGAAGTTAGCACTTCGGATTATGAAAAACATATCTGTTTTACTTGTGTTAAGTATAAAATACTCAATTTTACTTTAATTTATTAATTTTTATCGTTAATTTTAATGATAAAATAGTAAAAATATAATCTAGCCATATAAATAAATTACATATAAATAAATTACTCATTGAATACGTAGCACAATTTTATTCACTTATTGTCTTTTCGAATACGTGGCATAATCTCATGCATTAAGTTAATTTAATATAATTTTAAAAATAAACTTTAATAATATAACACATGTTAAAATATGATTAGTACTTTTAGATACATGTCACTATGTAATTGATTTTTAAAAAAAATAATTTGTAAATAAATTAAGAAATTAAAAATAAAAACTGACACTATCATCAAAAACGGCGAGGGGCCAACCGACAACGACCATTTTTCAGTGATATGCCAACAACAACAAAAAATTATTAAATTTATATCATTGCACTCTATTTTTCTTGATCTACACAGTGGTGTAATCAATTTTTGTTACAAAAAAAGATCAAAAAATTATCAAAAATAATAAAGAGTGGCAACAACCACGGCCAACCGCCGTTCAACTGTGAGGCGATGACTTGTACCGCCAACACAGGTGGATAGATCGGTCTATGTACAGCAAATAGAATAATTTATTAAGTTGGTGTGGGGAAATATCTATGGTTGAGAAAGTTGTCATTTTCTATTTGCTTGATTGTTTCACTTCCATGAATAAATTATTTTTGGAAAGAGAAGAATAAATTTTTTAAAAGAAAAAAATAGAGATTAAAGAAGAAGAAGGTAATGATATTTTTAATTTTTCATAAATAAATAAGTATAAAATTAAATTTTGTTAATTAATTAAATATTTTATCAAATACATGTGTAACAATATAATGGTAAAATTGTAATTTTAAGATGTTAAAAAATATTTATCAAAAAAATACAATAAACACTAACAAATGAGAATCTTTAAAATATTTTTAAAAATAATTAAGTATTTTAAGTATTTAACTAAACCAATGAGATTTATCAGTACTTCTCCCATATATAGTGGGATAAGTTGTGTGATAAAAAAAAATTGAGGTGGATCGACCCCTAAAAGATAGTTACTTTACATCTTTTTATAAAATAGTAGTAAGCATGATAAAACCATTTTAATTTTTACAAAAAGAAAAATCTTTTAGAATATTAAAATAATAACTAAAAAGAGTGTGTAGATTTATATGTACATACAAAGAACAAAAAAAAAAAACACACAATAAGAGGGCATTATATGAAGATGCAGGGTGCCATTGATTTTAAAATCTTGACATAATCTTTTAGAAAAATAATATTTTAGTCTCTGATTTTATAGATATATATTAATTTAATTTTTTATATTTTAATAAATATTATATTAATTATTATTGTTAAAAATATATTTTTAAATAAATTCTCTTTAAAGATAAAAAAAGTACTTTTATCATTTTAAAAATAAAGCTACTAAATGTCAATTTAAAAAATAAAAAATAATAAGTGTCATAATATGATAAGTTATTGATGACATGTGTCTCATGTAATTAGTTAATATTTGTAATAAATATATTTTTTTGAAAGAATAAATATTATTAAAAGTAATTAATAAATATATTTTTTAATAAAATAACACGTATTATAATATGATTAATTACAAATAACACATGTCATCATGTAATTAGTTTATATTTTTAATATATATATATTTAAATAATAAATATTTTTAAAAGTAAATTAATAAATATATTTTTTAAATAAAAAGACACGTGTCATAATCTTATTAGTTACAAATGATATATGTCATCATGTAATTAGTTTATATTTTTAATAATATATATTTTTTAAGGAATAAATATTTTTAAAAGTAAAATAATAAATATATTTTTAATTAAAAAAATACGTATCATAATATGATTAGTTATAAATAATACATGTCATCATGTAATTGATTTATATATTTAATAAATATATTTTTTTAAATTAAATTAATAAATAAAGAATACGTGTCATAATATAATTATTTATAAATAACATGTCATCATGTAATTAGTTTATATTTTTAACAATTATTTTTTAAAAAATAATTAATGCATTTATTGCCCACTGTCACCGAAAAGCAACAGTCAGCGGTGTATTAATAAATGTCAAATTTTATATTATTAAATTTTATTTTTTTTATTTACACAATAGTGAAATTATTTTTTTTTATAAAAAAATATCAAAATTTACCAAAAATTGTGAGAGAGAGAGACGACAGCCGCTACCGCTCACCGTCAAATGAAAAAACGGTAACTTGCACCACCCTCATCTATAAATAGATCGGCAACCGACCTATTCATAGATAGGGGTGATGATTGTGAGCGATGGTGGCCGCTGCTGCCTCTCCTCTATTATTTGTAGTATTTTTTTACATTTTTTGGTAAAATAAAAATTTTATTATTATGTAAATAAAAAAAATAAAGTCTAATAATATAAAATTAAATAATTTTTATCATTGTAATAACATTAAAAAACAACAGTTGGCCGATCATCTTTTTTGGGCGATGGTTCTAACAGGTGCAAGAATTTTCCATCAAAGAGTAAACGATTCTCATCAAACATGCACATATAAAAAATTTGCATAGAAGACATGATTAAAAAGTTGGTTTGCAAGTTCAACAGGCAGAATTTGCACAAATATCTTTCATAAATCTTACTTGTTAATTAAATCATAAGCCTCAATGCACATCTCCTCTGGTATCCTGGGTCAGGGTATATCTCTATTCATTATATTGTCAAAAGTTTGCTGCACTCAACAGGACACGCTAGTTAATGACGTCAGGCTATAACCCGACAAAAATCAAATAGTATAAAACTAGAAATTCAACAGATTCAGTTAAAATGCCAGTAAGAATATTAAGTTAAAATTTTCCAATCACAATTCAGCACCAAAAAAAAAGGAACCACTGTTTGAAATCATTTAACAGGGATAGTAATATTTGATGGCCTACCTGAGGAGTTTCTGCATTGAATGGTGGAATACCTACCAGCAGCTCAAAAAGAATAATACCCACAGACCACCAATCGGCAGTTGCCCCTGCAAGGAGAATAATGTAGCGCATCAAAAAATCTGATAATTTTGATTAACTTGATTTCTCATTTCCATATGCTATCCAATTAGCAAAAAATCTGCTAACCATGTCCCATGCCAAGAAGTATCTCAGGTGCCAAATAATCAGGAGTGCCAACTGCATGCTTTTGGCGCTGTTCTCAAATCACTGGAGATTGAGTTTTTGGTTTATTATCTCCAAGAAATCCAGCACTGCCAAGTGATGGACCTGCTAAGTCATCTGTGCTGTGTATAAGACCAACCTTAGAAAGCCCAAAATCTGTCAACTGCAATAGAAGGAAGTGAGAAGTGACCAGTAACATTATCATGGCACAAAAACAAAAGAAGTTTAAAAAATATTGCAAATAGTGGAAAAACTAAATGAAGTGATTACAAATATCGCAAGTTTGTACCTCTAATTAGATGTGTGCAACTCAGATGCCAGACAAACAGTCAAATATGTTATCTTTAAGGAGAAGAAGTTTTTCTACTTATCTTTCCAGTAATATGAGAATTTAATTAATTCATTGTCATAGAACATGGATTACACTTGTTGGATTTGATAGAAAAATATAAGAAATTCCAAATCCTAAAAGTATATTAGAGTTCTCAGTCACAGATCTCTGCTATTTTTGGCCCTAAGTGTATAGAGTAAAATTTTCTTTGAACATGATAATAAATCAGTAAAGATTTTTTAAACATGATAATAAATCCAGCTGCAGAGCTTTGACATATTTGCAATTTGGTGAACAGAAATTCTGTTCGAAGTATAGTAAATGATGAAATTAACTAGTAGATAAGAATATGCAATAAAAAAATGAGAAATGTCCCCTATGTATACTGAAAAATAATCGCTTTTGGTGGTAATTGAAGGTGCTTTTCAGCATAATTCAGGTCACAAGAATGTATTACCTAGCAAAATATGGAAACGAAACTATCCCAGTTGTCAAGTTAAATAAATAAATGATGACTTAAAATTGCAAATATTGACCTTGATGTGACCATCTTGACCAATCAATAAATTGTCTGGCTTTAAATCTCTGTGTATGACATTCAATGAGTGCAAATACTCCAAGGCAAGAACCTAAGAAATATTAAACAAACTATTTGTACCATTGTGAGAAATTTTTATCAAGTTAGAACAACTGGATAAATCCTCCAAATATCAGAAATGTAACTATGTACTTACAAGTTCTGCAATATATACACGGGCCATATCTTCATCTAAGCAACCTAGGTTTCTCAGTAAAGAAGACAGGTCTCCACCATTTAAATACTCCATCACTAGATAAAGATTTTCTCTGTACATGAATGAGTAGAAAAACCACACCTATCCATCATCAGGTTATATAAAGGTTAGAAAAAGTTTCACATGTAACGCAACCCTAAAATGATTTTACATTGTTAGATCTGCTTACCACAAAAGGATTACGAAATGATATTAGGATATTACGCTCAGCCAAAATACTTTCAACTGCATTTTTACGAATCATATCAGCCTTCTTTAAAACCTGGAGATGTATTTTTAATGGTTATTTCAACATGAAGAGCCTCTTGGTTTAGATTAGCACTCACAGTAACCAGTTACACGTGCACACAAAACTAGTATCATTAACATAATTGGCAGAAGATCAATAAAAAATAAAAATATAATCGAAGGAACAAAAGAGAGGCATATAACCTCTATAAGACCAACTATGCTTGGGCACCTTAATTAGAAACTTCATAAAAGTTAACTCAAGCTACGATGGGACTGAACTTAAAGTTAAGAAATCATTATAGTATATTAAGCAAGGAAGAATGTCAGTCGCTTTAGCTTCCCTCAAAAAAACAACAGGTGAAACAAGAAATGCACATTGCTTTCATTTCCCCTCTTTAAACAGCAAACCACATTTGTCCCATGGTAACATCTCTTTCTGGTTTCCAAGGCAATACTGGTTGGTCCTACCTAGCCACTGAATAGAAACCTTCAGGTTACATCTCTTGTTAAAGGTAGAATGTTGAAAACCAATGTATCTTCTTCTTTTCTTGGCAGTTTTAAAATCATGTATCCTCAATCGGTATCATGAAATCCAACTCATGTTATATTCTCTAGCACATTATACAAGAGGCCACATGGTAACATGAAAATTTACCCAAACTGAATGAAGATTTCATCATTATTTATAGAGCAGGGTATATCAAAAAGGGAGACGCATATGTTGAATCACCAGTATTATAAAAGCATATCCTATATGTTTCTATTTTATGAGTCAATTTAATTCCTGAAGAAAAAGACTCCGACCTTTATAGCGAATAAGTCACCCGTTGCTCTTTTTCTGGCAAGGAAAACTCGCTCGAATGCCCCTTGACTAATTGGTTTTATTATATCAAAATCTTCTATAGATGTTCGGTCCTTAGAACATGGATTGATGGGGCTTGTACGCAGGCTACTAACTGCATTAAAATCTTCATCCATTGAACTCTCTTCTTCAGCCATGGCATGTGATGAGTCTAACTTTTCATCTTCTATCTGACCACAAAGATGTACATATTTCTCCCTGTAAATTTGGGAATTGAATTAGTTAATGTGAACAACCCAACCAATGGAAAAAATAATTAAAAAATACTGACAACAAGAACTAACTAGAACTGTAGATTTTCTTGTTAGATATCAAGACATCCAATTAACTATAACAAAGAACTCAATTGATGAATATCCAATTAGCATAACAATGAAAAACATGTTATGTGAGAGCTTTGGAATAAAAATTGCTTACTGAAGTAGTTTCTCTATACGCCTTCCAAAAGTTTCCACAAGAAGAGCATCCACCTTCCTATCCTGGATGACGTACTTGAGTTCTTCTAGACGATCAAGCAAATGCTCCAATGTACTGTAGTCGCAATCATTTACACTTGCAATGGATCGACTTATATCTAGTAACTTGTTTATCTGTCATTTTATAGTAACATTAGAAAACAAAATTAGAACAAACAAAATCCGTGAATTTGCAACAAAACCAGCCATATTAGTTTCCATCAGAGTTATCATCATATCCAAGGTTCCTGTGGAGAGTTAAATCATCATGATAATAAAATATACTGGGCCATTAATTACAACAATAGCAAACCTGCTGAGGATTTTGAAGCTCTGTTACTGTTTGGTGTCCACTCAACAGCAATTCAATTTGGCTTGTACGTGGGGTTAAAAATGGCGATCGTGGTGTTAGGCTTCCTGCTGATGAGGTTTTTGGACCAATATCAGGAGTAATCAGTGCAGAATTTTTATCACAGGAAATTTTAGGCAAAACATTCAGATCATCCATGACAAAAGTATTATCAATATCAGGAAGATGATCGAGCAGGTCTCCAGAGCATCGACGAGACAAGCTACTTTGCTTCGGTGACATGTCGTTTAAATCGTCATGTATACTTGATGGCATTCTGGCAACTTCAGGACTTGCTCTTGGAGAGTCAACACTTCTTGGTGTACTTTCCGGTGTCCAAGAATCCATTATTTTTTCAAGATTCTCGGCTACTCTTTCAAGACGTTCATTTACAGTTAGACCTTTCAAGTCACATCTATCCACAATTGTACATATTCAAGAGTGCTCTTCAACCTGCACAACTGATATTCAAACCTCACAAATACGGCAGATCATAGAATGTTCATAATGTAAATTATGAGAATCACCCCAGTATCCCCAACCTTTTGTTACTCCCGAGGATGGAGGATGGGATGAACCATCCACATTTTCGTGACCATCATCACTACCGATTTTCCCATCATGTTTATTTTGAAACAGCTCTGATTTATTCTTGGAGGGTGTATCGATGGCATCAGAACCTTTTTTTCTCCCAGCACCAAATGGAAGTTTCTTCCAAGAAGACATCCTGTAGCTGCTTGTTGTTGAATCAGCACTTTTGGCGGTGCCAACCTCTGCATTATCAGTTACACTAATCAAATGTTCATCAACTTGATCTTGTTTCAAATTTAGACTTCCCTGTTCCTGTCCATGTGAATTATTTCTCTGCATTTCATTCACTACCTTCTCACCAGTCAATGGGCCACTAAAGTCCTGCTGCGCAATTTCCAAAATTTGTTCTGAATAAACTCCGAGATCACTAAGTTGGTGAAGACCCAGAATATGTTCTGATTCATAACTGGTCTCTTTTTGGAACTGAACAAGCCTTGTACATCGAGTTAGAATAAAAAGAAGGCAAGTATGAGCTTGTTTAAGAATTCCCATTGGTAGCTCTTGGCGTCTGTCATCTAGAACCTGGACAATACCTTCACATTTCACCCAAAATTCACTAGGTGACATCGTGGCACACTTTCGAGCTCTCACCAGCAAATCTTCTAGACTCTCCTTCCATTCAGGATGAGAATCTGCAGTTTTTTCAAGTATATCCACCAAATCACCAGCTAGTACTCCTAAATCAGCATTAACTTCCTCCTTCAACTTATCAAACTTTGCCCTGATTGCCACCACAATCTCCTGTAATTTGTTAACAATACACTGAAAATGCTAAGAAAATATAACAACAATAATAATAATAAGGATGATCTAAACAATAACTCTAGGTGCACACCTAAAACATGGACTCCTTAACTGCAAAAGATGCATGGAGGACAAAGTACCAAAAGAATGAAATTGAAACGGACTCCTCCAAAGAACATCAGTGATTTAGTGTTTCCTATTGTGTATTCTAAATTATATGTTTGTTTATTATGCATTAATAAGGACTAAAAAAAGAGAATATATACCTCCATGTGGCCGAATGCACGAGACCTCCAAACGGGAAAAGGGCGTACGCCTTTGGAATTGAGCTCATGTGAGAAACTCTTGATATCTGGGGCTTTCTTCCTCCGCCCACTTGTTATTTGCAGTATAGCCTGGACACGTGGCGACTGCATTTCTTTGGCAAACGCTGCATGATTAACCTATACAAATCACCATAAAATTATGAACCTCAATACACCTACATTTAATTTCTTAATCAACAACTCTTTTCATTACCTCCAACTCGGGATTGAGAGGCGCTGGATATTTTAATGATTTTGATTGAGCCCGTTGGACCTTTTTCCCTATGAACAATCACAAAATCCTGAATTAAACCATCAATTCTCCTAATTATCCGAAACTACATCATAATCAATTTAATTTCTCTTATATTCACCGGAACAAAGAAATCTGTTCTTTTTTTTTCATTACAGAGTTCTTATTGATCGTATTTTGTTAAAATTCGGACCAATAACTCTTCATGCTGAGAATTTATTAACAAATAAAAATAAAAATATGCTCAACTCTTGTATAAAAAATTGGATAACCAATGCATTGGAGTAAGTCATTTTTCTCTTTTAACAAGGCGGTTAGAATTTTTTCAAGATGTAGACATTAATAATTGTGTTAATAAATACATCACTGGAAAAACAATTTGCAAAAAAGAAAAAAGGAACCTGATTCGGACGTCGACGTTTTGCTGGTTTGAGGCATAACGAATTTAGGCTTGACATGAGCCACAATATTATCGAGCTTGGCGTCATTCTGGATATTTAACGGATCAAGAGCCGACGAAGAGAACCGGAGAGGCGAAGGAGACTTGGTTCGAATGTGGTTCAAGCCGAGAGAAGAAGCTAAAAGTATCGAGGAGGCGTCGCTTTCCGGTAGTTCGAGACGTTCTTCTTCGAAATTATCACTCTTCCCGCGACGAAGAGGAATCGGCGGGATCTTTCTCAGAAGTTTGGCACGTGCCGACGTCGGCGTGGAGGCCGTCGACGTCGGCGGATCTTGGTTTTCAGCAGGGCTCGACATCGAAATCTTCTGCGACTACTCTCTTGTCCATTGCATCGTGATTAATTGAATTAATTAAAATGAAGAGATATTCCAAATTATTATTATTATTTTTTTAAAAAAAAATTATCGTTTGTTTTGCAAATGGAGAAGTTTCGAGAGAGTGAGGTTTTCGCGGGAATGGAGGGTGACACGCGAGCACGAAAGGGAAGAAAGAAAATAGAAGATGGAAATGATGAAGTTGTTATTGTTACGGATTGATATTAAGGAGAGGAGCGGGGAGATTTGTTTAGTTTCTGTATTATTGTAATTCTGTTTTCAAACGTGCATGCATGCCATGCCAATGCCCGCGAACCATGTCACAATTAATATTATTTTAGATTTTTATTTGGAATTTGTATGCAGTCAAAAGTGCCTTTGAGCCTATTATGGGTGTTGAATTCATTTCACTTTATTTTTAATTGGGCTGTCTCGGCCCAAGCGAAAACGGACTGTTTATCAAATCATATTTTATATTATAACATTACTTAAAATTTATTTTGAATTTTTATTTAGATTTAGAATTTGGATGCAGTCAAAAGTTCCCTTCAGTCTATGATGTCAATTTATTCTAATCTAATCCTTAATTGAGCTGTCTCGGCCCAGGCCAAAACGGTCCGTTTAACAAGCCATATTTTATATTATAACATTAGTTTAAATGGTAATATCCCGCAATAAATTTGATAGAATAGACTTTTTATTTTTTTATTTTTAAGGTAAGAGGTGTGTCGAAATACAAAAAAAAAAAATTATTCCTTATCTCATTCAAGGTTAAACTTAGATGATAACATGACAAAAATTTAACAATTACTAGATCACTTCCTGAGGGTGGATAGAATAGACTTATATTTAATTGAATTATATTATATAAATATAATATAAGATTAGATTGGATTACATATATAATTTTATTATTAAATATTAAAAATTCAACAAACATATAATTAGTTATTTATATATTTGTTCAGTAACTTAATTTAAGTTAATTAGCTAAGATAAAACAAAGTAAATATTTAATAATTTTTTCTTTGAAAAAATATTATATAATAATAATTATTTAAATAGTATAAAAATGTATAACATAAATATATATTATTAATTATTTAAAATGATAAAAATAAATATTAATTAAATTAGCCATTAATAATTTAGTTTATTTATCATATATACTAATAATTTATTAAAAATTTATCATATAATTGATATTTTTTGTATTAATTTTTTTAATGATTAATTTAAATTATAGTCCTAAATAACTTATCCCATAAGGGACCATATGATAAGTTATCTTGCAATTATAAGATGAAATGGTGAGTCTTAAGCAGAACTAAACATTTTTATCCAACTCAATTTAGTGGTAGCAAATATTATGCTTATATATGTCTTTCGGTTTAATTTAATTTGGTCGTTTTTTTAAATAAAATCAAACCAAATTTAATTTATTTGGAGATTGAAATTTAAAAAAATTGATTGATTAATTTTTATAATATCAAATTAAAATGATCAATTTAATTTTATTTAGTTCAGATATTTTTTTTCCCACCCATAATTCAAATAAACATTAGTGCTAACTGAAGAATGCTTTTAAATATATTTTAAAATATGATGATTAACTTATTATTTTTAACTAAATTATGGGGTGTAATTATCCCTTTTTTCCCTCTGTTTTACCCGCATGAAGTAGAAAATGAATCTTACGCACACGTAAATCAAATATAAATGTTTTTTATTTTAAATAGAATCAAACATTACACAACATTTTTAAGTATAAGTTAATAGCCAAAACTTTGCAAAAGATATGCGTGGAAAGAAAAAATTGCAAAAATATTTAAAAAGAGTAATGTTACACTTTTTAAATCGTATTTTAAAATTTGAATCAAGTAATTATTTGATAAAAAAATAATTTAATAAGTAATTATAAAAATTAACTATTTAATAATTTTCTGACACTTTATTTGATATTCAAAATTTAAAATTTAAAATCAAAATGTATAGAATTTTAATTTAAAAAAGTACACACTCAAGATACAAATATATATATATATATATATATAAAGAAAAAAATGTTAAATAACGTCTCTATTGATTGTTGAGAAACTATAAACTAAGCTTAATTAGGGTTAGTAATATTTGGACCTGGATTCAAATTTTGCTCAACTCGAATTTCGATTCAAATTTTTTTTTTAGATTTGAAACTCGGGTTTAGCTCAATTTTCTTTTTTAGCAGGGCTGGATCTGGGCTAAGCCCATTTTTTAATTTTTTTCAATTTTTTTAAAATTTTATTATTTTGGTAAAAAAAATTTAAACTTTCAGGATATTTATTTTATAAAATAATTGTTAAATTTTTATTTATAGTTTGTATTGTATAATTTGTACTTATAGTTTAATATGTATAATTTATATAAGCAACACGTATAATTTATATTTGTAGTTTAATATGTATTTTTTATCCTTGTTACAATTTTTTTTTTAATTTTAGGTTAAATTTAAAATTTTAAAATATTTATTTTGCAAAATAATTGTTAGATATATATATATATATGAAAAATTAAGAAATAATTTAGGATTTTTTAAAAATAAAAATATAAAAAAGGGGATCCGGGTCGAATCCAGCATAGGCCTAATTTTGCATGCTTGAACTCAGATCCAAATGAGTGATCCACACTCAGTCCAAAGTTTCAAAAAGCTCGTCAGGCACGATGTCATATAGTAAGTGGCATAACTTCTTCTCCTATAGTGTCCTCTAGATGAGGATTGTTCTCAAAGTATTAACAGTCCTAGATTGTCAAGGGCAAGAGTTTTCTTATTGGTTTGAGTTCTTAAGGAGTCTTAGAAAGCTATTGAGCTCGACATTGGCGAGATAGTCAAGGACTAGTACAGGCAGATTAGGAGTAATGCTTGACCCATTGGAAATAAGGTGCCTTGGTCTTGGGTTAAGAAGGATCGATCTGATATAAGCTTAGTAGATAACACACATTGGTCTTAAGTTCAGCCTAGTCACTTTGGTCCTTAGTAAGCCTAAGCATAGCCACGGTGGGTTTGTTGACCGAGCCTTAGGTTAGCCTTATGCTAGGTCCGACTACTTTAGAATTTAGTGGGTTAGGCCTAAGATTTTAGAGGCAACAAGAGTTTTTTAATTTTTAATTTTGACTAGTTAATAATAGAAACTTCTTACGAAGTACTTAGCCTACACAACATCCTTGAAGAGGGAGACAGTAGTTCTTAGACTAAATGTTGAGTCTTCAACTAAATCTTTATCTGCAATGAGCTCTGAGGTATGTGGTAGTCAGCCTGCTTGAGGAGTGACCTCGGGATCATTAGCTTGAAATTCAAAATTAGCTCCAAATCATTAAATGACATAGCAGATTTTATGTGAGCATCAATGTTGCATAAATATAGGCAAGGCAAACAAGAAAGATATGTCCATGAAACAATCACGAAAATGGACCCATTAAGTGATATAAACACAAAATTTCATCTATTAGAAAGTATATGCATATATATGTGCATAGAGATTACAGATGATCAAATAAAAATATGTCTGCACGTCTTCATCATGTGTGTTGCTGAAAGAACAGCTGTTGTATGTGTCAGTCATGTCATCAAAGTCACTACCTCCCTGAACATTTTCATCTTCTGGATTCCATACATAACGACTCACAAAGTAACTTGTGTCCACTGCTTCTGCAGCTGGAATAAACATTGCCTGCAGCCAATATGAGAAGAAACTCAGTACCGCAAATGTATCAACTATAGCATCAAAAAAGTTAAATAAGCTAAAAAATATCTTACTGTCTGGCAAGTGTGTCCCAGTTGATATCTTTGAAAAAAGGATGTTGCTTGACCTGCCAGAAAATTCTGCTTAGTTACATAAGTCACACTAAAATTGTACACAAGTCTTTGCTAGTAACTGTTAACAATTTACCTCTTTGGCTCCAGTGGCACCTAGTCTTTGAACTGGATTTTCAGTTAATAATCTGAAATAAAAGGCAAACATTGGTTTTCAGTTAATACAAATGTGAGCCAGTTCTCTATTCTTAATCAATAGGATGAACTTAATCACCAAGAGCCGGCATCGCGGCGTCAAGTGTGGGAAAATTTGTTTCCTGTTGTTGAGGGAGGGAACACCCTTCTCCCTTCAAAGTTATGTTGAAGCGAAGAACTTCAAGTTTAACCTAGAACCCTAACTTCTTTGCGCAGCAGAATAACCTGTTAATCAAGCAAAAATAACAAAAATCCAAAGCAGAATATAAAATAGCACAACACAATCTTACGTGGTTCAGCCAATTACCTACGTCTACGGTGGATCCAATGATCCTAGCCTCTCTTATTAACTCCCTAGAGATTTTACAAGGAAAACACAATTAGAAGAATTCTCAAAATGACCTAACGTTTAGTGAACCCCTGCTCTACCACGAACAATGATCACCCAAACGATGGTTCCACCCTAGCGCACACAAGCACTTAATGTCTACCTAATTTTTTCCCTTTCTTAGAGTCTTTCTTAATGCTTAATCTTAACTAAAAGGTTTACAAGTATTTATATAAGGTGTATTTCGTGCCTACTAACCCTATTCCTTATTGGAGTAAGAGTTCACTTGTTTTGGAAGTCCAAAACTTTCCAAAACTCAAAATCCGGATGAAAAATGGACATCCTCACACGTTCTGGCACAGCAGCGTTCGTCCCTGGGAGCCGCTACGCTGGCAGAAATCGCGCCCATTGTTGAGGCGCTGGGCTTCTGTGATGGGCATCACGGCGCTCAGCTCTGGGCGCTGCGGCTCTCACGCCTGATAGCTTTTAAAAGAGTCCACCTGAATCAATATGCAAGATATTGTTCGCTTTGGGGTTCACACATGCGTCATTCCTCCTCACGGTTTTGTCCTTTATGGGCGGAACAAATCACCATCCCCAAAAGGGGCCTCACAAGGGTAGGGGGGATTTCTTCTTATAAAGCCTTCACTTTGGACGAGTTTGCCCGATGTGGGATTTGGGTCATTACAATACCCCTTACCATCAAAACAGAGCCGTTCTCAGCTCTAATACCAAATGAAATAGCCCACCATAATCCCTGTGTAAAGTATTATCTGTTTTGGGGTTCACGCACGTGTCTTTTCCCTCTACGATTTTGTCCTTTATAGGAAGAAAAAATAATCATTCCCAAAAAGCGCCTCACACAGGTATGTGTGATCACTCCTTATAAGGCCTTCACTTTGGACGAGTCTGCCCGATGTGGGATTTGGGTCCTTACAGCTTTCTCCCGCATTTTCTTCGCTTCCTTCGCGTCTTTGACTCTCGTTTCACTTCCCCTTTTGTGTCCCACACGTCTTAGAATTTTTCATATGTGTTTCACACGTTTTAGACTTCTTGTAACTCTTTCCTTTGGTATTCATCTCAATTCTTGTCCAACCAAGATTGTTGAATCACCAATTTTTCAACACATGTTTTATTTAACTCATTCTTGTTCCAAAACTTTCTAAAATGACTCTCACACGTTTAGGGTTAACCAAAGTAGTCTTAAAGCCTATATAAAGGCCTTCAATTAGCTTGTAAACATATTTTTGTAATAATATCATTCTTTATGATTCTTATTGGGAGAAACCTCTAGTTTATAAGAGAGAGTGAGTACTTTGTAAGTTCTTTCTTGTAAAATGCATATTTTTGTGAGTGCCTTGTGATTCAATAATAAGAGAATGTGATCTTGATCCATCATGGATATAAGTTAGTTGCTAAACCACGTAAATTTGTATGCGCTTTCTCTTATTATTCCTTCTCTTAGTTTTTTTAATTGCTTGATTATACATTATATTACTTGGGATATTTGCTTATTGCCTTAACACAAGTATACATTATAAGCTAATTTAGCAAGTTCAAGAACCCTGAAGCAATCTTTAGCTTCCTGAATAATTAATCCTGTCTTAGCAATGGGATCTTCAGCATTCTTCACGGCATTAACGACTTCTAGTGAATCTAGTTCCAATACAAAGTGTTGCACATTATACTGGCGTAGTAGTTGTAGCCCTTTAATGGCTGCTAAAGCTTCAACAATCATCAAAGAAACAAATGAATATAAGTTGGATGCTGATGAAGCCAACACCTTGCTGAAAAACTATTTTGACTGACTGCATCCAGCCCAGTCAATCCTTCTCTACATTTATTAGCAGCATTAGTATTAATTTTGAAACTATACTGCCCTAGTAGACTCCAAGATATTGTCTTCTTTTCATGTACATTACTTGATATAGGATTGGTAGCATAGAAGGACTAGCTGCCGGCCGCTGCTAAAAGGGTAGCGAGGACTTACATCACCCCCTCTTTTGATGGCGACCAATGGTGGCTTTCGTGTCTCTCCATCACTTTTGCTATTTTTTAGCATTTGTTTTATTAAAAATGATCACATTGTTGTGTAGATTAGGAAAAATTAAGTCTAATAATATAAATTTAATTATTTTTATCGTCAGTGTGTCGTCAAAAAGACAGCCGTCTGACCGTCATTTTTCGGCAATACTCCGACTCTACTTTTAAATTTTTTTATTTTTTATTTAATTTTTTAAAAATTAATATAAATATAAACCAACTACATACTAACACATGTCTAAAATAATTAATTACATTATGATACGTGTCTTTTTATTAAAATTTGTCTTTTAAAATTATATTAAATTAAATTAATTGATAAAATTGTGCTAAGTGTTCAAAAAATTGAATAAGTAAAATTGTGCCACGTATTTAAAATATAATTTATTTTTATAGTTAAATTACTCTATTAATTTTCAACCCTTCAAATTAATAGTAGATTCGTTAATAGTAGAAATTAACGAATTAAAATTAAATTAAATATTAAAAATTATTTTAAAATAAAAATGTCTATATTATATCATTAAAATAAAACATATTTTACCCTTAAAAAAAATGCAATGCTAAATGGAGATATCTTAAATGAAGCAAAGACCCGTGTTAATAAATGCGGATAAGAGAAAATGCACAAAACAAAAAAAAAAAAAACGCTAGGCACGATAAGGGGCTTATCACATTATGCTTTTTGGCATGATAAGAAATTTATTATGCCAATTCGTGAGATGTACGAAAATTTTCTATAATTTGATAATAAATTATTGAAGAGGAAGCACGATAAAAGTAGATGCCGATGTTGAAGAGTAAAAGATGAAGGACAATTTTCGGAGTAAATGGGATAAATGAAAATAAGAAGGTAATTTAAAATTTTTATTATATTTATTTACAGGGGGCTTGATGAAATAAAATGAGAGGTTTGTATGACCTATTTTTATTAAAATAATTTTGTGGGCTTCAAGGGCCAAGCTTCAAGCCCCAAAATAATTATCATCAGCAAGCCCCAAAATAGATACATGTAAATGTTTGTTACAAAAATAACATAAAGTAATAGGTTGAAGAATTCACAAGTACAACAATAATATATTGGTCTTTTTGGCAGCCAATTATTTTATGCCATGTGGTAATATAATTAAAATTTATAAAAAAATCAGAAACAAATTTCTCAAATTTGTCCCGAACATATGCTAAAAAAGGTTGTGGTATATAGACATGAAAAATTCTCAAGCAAGAAGAATTTGTGCAAAGAATAATGAAATATGTAATCTCCAATTGCGTTTTCAAGAAAATGGATTACAACAGAAGAAATCTACACAGCATCAACCAAAAATAGTAAAACGAAACTCAAGTGAAAATGATTAAGGTCGAGTAATTCTGTGTATGAATGCCAATGTGATCAAGCTTTTTCCTCACGGTCCTTGCCCTTCTTCTCTACGCCGGCCGTCGCCTTCTCCTTCACAAGTACTCGCTTGCGAACAAAATGAATAAATTGGAACATCGCCTTTGAGAATGAGATGAACCACTTGTTCTCTTTGTATATCTCCTTGATATATGGTAGAGCCATCAAAAATGGAAGGATGATTACATGTGGATGTAAAATAATCGAACTAATTAGGCTGTATTTGAACACCGTTAAAAAATACGCCCCATTCATCCACGCCGATGGAGATCCTTTTCCACAATCGCCGGCCGGAGCTTCTCGAGTCCGTGACTGTTCATCGGTGGTCTCCTTCGAAGTTGAAGTGCATTGGCAAGCAACTTTGAGACCGGTCAGTTGGCCCTTGCAAGTGGAAGTGGAAGAGGTGGCTTTGAGGTGGAGAGTTGCCGGCGATGGTGTTGCAATGGCGATCGTCCTACGATCGAGAGTGATCGTTGGTACGGATATGGAGAGAAATTTTGGAGTTAAGAGAGATGTTATTGTCATGGTGTTTGGTTGCTCGGAGAATAAGAGAGAAATTGGAGTGAGAAGTTAAAAAGACAATTTGCTGATCACGGGCTTATGACTACACGTACTATTTATACTGAGAAAAATCGAATATAACAAATTATAACCGTTTTCCTATATTTACGGGGGTTGGCGGGAAAAAAAATTCAAATTCTCTGTGTCAATCGCATTACATTGGGGGTTAAGAGGGCCGTGATGAATCGCATTTAACTGGAAGCACGTGTGTATGAGAGAAGCAAAGATTTCAGGGTCAAAGGTGATGCCGTTTTGAATAGAGGTCTTTAACGACGGTGTCTAAGGCTTGGAGTTTAGTTTGGGAAAAGGAAGGCCAGACGGGGGAATTTATTTTATTTTCTTAGTTTATGTATTATTCAATGTCAATGTTATAATATTATAATAATATTTTTGCTAATATCTGATATTAATCATTCAAGCATTTTTATATTAGCAAAGGTAATTATGCTATTGCTCATTTCATAACTTTTTTGCTCTTTATTTTATACATCCAAGATTAATACGTTTGCTCTTTATCAATCAACAAGATCCAATGTTAATGTGTCTTGTATTATTCATTGAATTGCAAAGATATAGCAAAGGCATCTCAAGATTTTTGCTCTTGAGGTTAGCTGCAAAAATCAACAGTGATCTCTTTATGGAGGCCACCAGGAAATGATCGCATGCTCGCAGGTCTGTTCCATTTTAGAAGTATCACCGAGATCTTCAGTCATTAAAAGTGGGACCTTCTCATGCATTAGATTCAATATAATCAAGGGCTGATTCGTCCAAAGAGTATGCTCTGTTAAATTGTTTAGATACTTCTGTTGTCGAAGTAATGCAAAGGATTTTTCACTCTCCGACTCTTGCTTACAGCTAGGTGAATGTTTCGACTCTTGAACAGAGAGATCAATTACCATTCTGTCAACTTGTATATCCTGCATGGGAGGGCAAAGTTACATTAATAATTTAAAAAAAAAAAAAAAAACCTTCAGCAAGGTTATAGGCTATAGAAAGGCAAATATTGGAATCCAACCCCACTCAAATAATAATAATCATAATAACAATAATAACAGGAATAGTTTGCCTTTTATGATACACCAGGCGATGAGGTGATCAAACAGACAATTTCTTAACAGCATTTATAAATATCATCATATGAGATTTCAAAATTTTATCTGTCGAAAAAAGTAAACAAAATAAAATGATCAACAAAACTCTTGCCTTCACCAAGAGGCTCACTGCTTCAGAAAGGTCCAACAAAAAATTTCATTATCTTGAGATCAATATCCAAGGTAGGTACTAGTTAAATCTATTGGAGAATCACTCAAGCAAAAGTCTACAAGAAAAATTGCATAAATTTCTTTAACCATTTTCATGAATGAGGCAATAGAGAGAAGCTCACAATTCGTTCAAATGCTGTGCGATTCTCCTCAGTTCGTGGAAAACCATCAATTAGAAATTTGTGGTTATCACTCAATTCCATCTCCTTTTGGATCAATTTGACTGTTACTTCTGAAGGGACAATTTTTTCTTCTTTGATTGTGTTGAGAATCACGGTGCTGAAATCACAATTCAGAAGCACCAGATTATAATTTCCAATCTACTTAAGTTGTATGCGAAACTGATAAATTATTTTTGTAAGAAGCTACTCGAGTTAAATTTATCATTAGCTAAAACATAACCGGACATCTTCAGCGCCAAATCTTAACCAATTACAGAAAAAATGACAAAATATTGAATACCTGAGTGGGTATTTTTCTGGAGAATGATTCGAAAATCTTGAACTTATACTCAATCTGCATTAGTAGCATGCAATCAGAAACAAAAAGCAGGTTAAGATTTAGAATATAAAAATTGAAGCAAAAGTTTATAGCAATGCAATATTAAAAAATTTTACAGCTCCAATTTGTAGTAATCAGCTATAAAATTTGAGAAATAATTACAATACACATAAAACAGATTCAACAAATCAGACCAAAGAACAATTTGTACCAAAAGCATAAAGCACATTCCGCGGGTGTACATGGTTAAGAGTTGATGATCTTGAAGAAGAGCTCAAAGGAGAAAGTGAAGCCATGCGCCTCCACATCTTAATGGGATTCTTTCTAAGCTCGATCGATCGATCGCTCTCCCTTTCTCTCACTCAGATTTGAGTGGGTTAATTTATGTCGGGTTCACTTTTCAGGTTTCTATTTGCATTGACGCATTTTGTCGAACGAGTAACGTCCTATATATATGGCAAATAACTAACTGACTTTTCTGGTGCGAGGCACGTTGTGAATATAAACTGCCGATGTCATGCAAGTTTAGTCCAACACACACGTTACCTTCAAATTCAATTGACGGCACAAATTTTGGGCTGAAAATTGTTGAGTTCAGTTGAACGACTGAGAGCTTTTCTCACTAGACTAAGAAACATTTTTGACACTAAAGAAAAACAACCATGCATCATTTTTCACCAATACATCTAATGTGAAGAATATAATGGCTACAACATTCAAAAAATTATACAATATAGTCTTCTGACACATAACATTCTATAATTATCTATCTTATATTTTTTATTAAAAAAAATTTAAATTTTATTAAAAAAAATGAACATAACAAGCAACAATTGCCATGGTCATAAAAAAAATGAACGATAAAACTGGCTTTCAAATAATTAAAAGAATTAAAATTGTCGTAACATGTTTTTAAACTGCATAAAGTTATAAAATAACTTTTTCTCTTTGTCTATCCCTCTTAAAAGTTACGACTTTTTTTTATAATATAAAAGAGGAAATAAGAGGCACACATCAAACAAAAATGTAAAAATAATCATAATAATAATAATAATGTGAAACAAAATATACAAAATGTAAATACAACGAATGCAATAATTTACGTTTTTAATTTATGTTTAGAAACTATTGATACCTTTTATTGATGCTCTTATTCTTATTTACAGGTCACATTTTACAATAATTAAAATTTAGAAAAATTAGTGAAATTTTAAATTTCCAGAAAAGTATTTTGTTATATTAAGATTTACAATGCATTATCCCATATTATATAAGTAAATTTAATTTAAGGTTACTTTTCTTTTCTTCTTTTTTTTTTTCTCATTTCTCCCTTTTTTTTCTTAAAAAAATTAGGCTACAGCCAATATTAATGGAGACCTTACAAACTCTCTCAAATGAAAAATAATATTGGTGGTTTCTATTTGTTCAAACTCAAATTTGAGATGATTTGTGGTTTTTTTTTTCTTTTTTTATTTTAATATGGAGTGTTTTCTATTTTTTCTATGTTGTGATGTGTTTTATTTTGAGTTTAAGGTTTTGTGTTTGTATGGAGACGTCAAGTGATAAAAGACTAACTAATTATGCAATTGGAATAATTGCAATTAAAAAATGTTGCCCCAACATTCTTTTACGATCCATTAAAGATCAAAGTAGTCTAAGCGTAGATCCACTAAGGAGCAACGTGGTCGGTCTCAGCCCAAGGCTAATCTGTGCTGACCACCTAAGCCATATTAGATTAGTCTCTTCTTTGTTCCCAACTGAAGAGTTTGTTCCCAACTGAGGAGCTCTATTTTTAATAGGTCTAGCATTGCTCCTAATCAAACCATGCTAATCATCGACCGCCTTATCAATGTCGAGCTTGATAACGCACTATGACTTTGGAGAACCTAGATCAATGAGAGAATTTGTGCCTCCTAACGATTAAGGACTATTAAGACTTCAAGGACAATTCTTATCCAAATACCATAGAATGAGAAATTATGCAACTTACTTCATGATATCAAAGAATTCAAGTTAGGTAAGGCATGTCATCTATGTCCCTTCAAAAAATGTGGGGCACGAAGATGACGGACCTATAATCCTCATAATTTTTTAATTATGTTCACGACTCTTCAACAATAAAAAACTTACAACGTGAGTTAATTGCCTAAGGAGCCTATATAATAACGGACCATAAGTCACACGCAAGAAAAAGTAAGTAAATTCTAAATACACAATTTACGAATTATTCTTTTTTTTTTTTTGCTTTTATCAAAAATTTTAATTTAAACATCAAAAGGTCATTATTAAAAATAATCACGAGTGTAAACTTATCGTTCTTATGATTACAATCATTAAGGTCCAGACTATAAAGAAAGCTAAAAAAAAATAGCAATAGTTTAGCCACATACCAAACAACTGTTTTCATTAAAAATATAAATTATTCTCTTAACTGAGAATTTAGAGTTTGATCGAAAACTAAAATTCATGGCCAACAAAAATTAACATAAAAGAGCTAAGATAGAGCTTGAAGTTATTGAGTACACAACATGTATACTTTGTTATATCTTTCATATATTTAATAGTAATATATTTTAATATATGATCCAATAATATTTAAAATAAATTTCAAACAATTTTTTTTCAACCAAAACAAAAGAAAAGAATACTAATTGCTACAGCAGTCACATGTATTTGTCATCGACCAAAACTTGACATCATCGGCCATTCCTAACACTGTCAAATAAGAGTTTGTACAAAAGTAACTTATTTTCTTGTAACAATTTTAAACTTAAAATATTTAAAACATCGTCAATTGCTGCATACCTCCAACTTCAACCAACAACTCTAGGTCAAAAATAGCCTCTATTGTCCAAAGTCTTTCAGTAAGAGTAGCCACAAAAAAATCTTTAATAATCTGAAAATTTTAATTCATACCTTTTTATTCTAAAATTATTTTTAAAAAACTATTATTTAATTTACTAAATTTGAGAATCTTTAACGGACATCAAATCACCAAAATAACTAAAAATAATAATAATAGAAAAATAGATCGAGGACTAAAGAAGAGGGAAGGAATGTTTATTTGTTTGGAGAGTCCCTAACCGTCCCTACTAAGACGATTTAGCCAATCTTTAATCACAATCGGACGCAACTTGTTGTATTAAGATTCACGAATTTAAGATGAGTAATAATTAGGATTTTTTTCTTTTTGTTTTTGGGTGATAATAAATTCACCATATTTTATTAAAATATGATTCTAATTAAAGTATAATAGGTATTTACATAAAAAGTGCGGTGGATTAGTAATTATTATTTGTGAGAATATTGATTAAAAATTATTGGAATATTATTTGGAGATCAAGTTAAGTGTGTAGGGTGCACACGGATCGAAGACAGACGCGAAAGGAGGTGAAAAATGAAAATGCGCACCATGCAACCAGCGCCGCAGTGACCAAGAGTGGGCATCGCGGCGCCAGAACAGAACACTCAGCGCCGCAGCGCCATGAATCCAGCGCCGCAGCGCTCAGTAGAAGCGAGCCAGCGCTGGAGCAACGAGATCCAAGCGCTGCAGCGCTGGATGCGGGAACAATATCTTGAAATTAGGAAACTTCCTAATTTCGTCTCCCACTTACTCTAAGACTCCCTAATACGACTCCCACACGTATAGGGAATACCTAGGATGTCCCAATGCCTATATAAAGGCTATCAATTGGCTTGTAAACATAACTTTGTGATCTTGACAATCTTTGTGATCAAATTAGTGAGATCTTTGTGATCTTAGAGAGATCTTGGTGATCAACAATAATCTTAGTGATTATTCTTAGTAGTTCTTTGTGAGAGAAAATTCCTAGAGAGTAAGAGAGAGTTTTCTTTGTGATCTTTCTTATAATAGGCATATTTTGTGGTTGCCTTGTGATTCATAATAAGAGAAGAGTGTGATCTTGATCCGCCGTGGACGTAGGCAAGTTGCTGAACCACGTAATTCTTTGTGTGTTCTTCTTCTACCATTTTTCTCTTTTATTTCTTAATAACTTGTTCTGCATTATTATATTACTTGGGTGAATTGTTTAGCTTATTTGTGTGCTTCCGCTTCAACACTCTTAATTTTTTCTTAAAAAAATAAAAATAAAAAGAAAAAATTCTTTTAAGATTTTGGCCCAAATGCAACTCTTGAAAAGGCTTGGTACGGTCATGGGCCCGAGCTTAGACATTTTAAAATTTTCTTACTCAGAGATTTATGGTTAACCATGGCAAGACCTATTATGTAGACATCTCAAATTCTGACCAATGACTATCAAAAGCTAAAATATTATATCAGAAAATATCTTGAAGACATACTTTCAATTTTCGGTCTTAAACATCCTCAATAACAACATACATTTCTTGGTGTCAACAGACAATCCTCGACAACCAGCATTAACTAAACCGATCACTCTCGTCCTTTAAGAGGCCGAATACTTCTTTTCCCCAAGCAGGTGAGAAGGCACGCATCTATTGCTTAATGAATATCGAGGACTTAAAATGACCCAAGGATCCAAATCACTCTTATCCCCGAGGATCTCAAAACCCTAAATTTTCAACATCAATCTTATTTTTACAATCTCAGAAAATGACTAGAATAGAAAAATAACAATTTACCCTAATTCAACAAGGATTCTACTACAATAAGACACATAAGGTTCTTCCAAACAAGCTATAGCCTCTAAAGACTTTATGGTAGTCCCCAACATCCCAAGATAATATATGTTTGTAATTATATTTATTCATTATTTGTAATGATCATACCTTCTTGTATTTTACTGTAAAAATTATTGTTCAATAGTGTTATCTATGTGAGCCAAGGCTCAGCGAAGTGGACATTGGCTCTTGATAGAGCCGAATTACTATAATTCTCTATGTATATATTTGTGATTATTTTTGCTTATCTCAATTAAATCCGGAGCTCTAAAACCCCAAATATTAATCAAGTTCAATACACACACAAATTAAAAACAATAATAAATGATTATCATGATCTAACCTATTAATAGACTTAATTATGATTTTTTTTTAAATTACAAATTTAACTCTTTAGTTTTAAGTAGTCCAAAATTTAGAGTGAATAATTTAGCTTTGTTTATAAGAACAAAATAGAAAGTCATAAAGATAGATGATACGAGGAAAAAAAAAATATGGATTGACCTTTTTTTTTAAATAGGAGAAAAATAAATGAGAGAAAAAAATTTATATGTAACTTTAGATTAGGATTACCTATATAGTATAAGATAAGGATACGGACATTATATTGCACTGTAAAAATTAATTTGAATTGATATTTAATCAATCAATAATGTTATACTTATATAATTGAAATACAAATTTTATTTCTCAATTAATATAGTATGTGATATGTTAATTATTGATTAAAAATTAATAATTATTAAAATAATAAAAATTAATAATTAATAATTAATAATTACATAATATATAATAGTCAACAATTATTAACACGTCAATTAAAATATATTGTATCCCACTTTATAAATATAATATTATTGTTCACCAACATAGCCAAAAGACTAATCTTTGGCTAATGTATCTATAAATCTTTTTCTTTTAACTAAAAATTTAACTAGGCTCTCTAAATTGTAATTGTCACAAAACATCACTAGTAAATGAAAATAAGAGCAGTAGTAATAACAATAAAAAATAATTTCTAAACACAAAATTAAAAAGTTAAATTATTGTGTTAATGGTATTTACAACTGTAAAACGCAAAATTAAAAACTTAAATTATTGTGTTCATGGTATTTACAATTGTATCTTCTCTTTCATGCCAATTTTTTTTTTTTTAACTTTTTGCTTGATGTCTGCCTCTAATTTTCTCTTTTTATATTATAAAAAAAATTATTCATATCATTTAAGAAGGATAGAGAAAGAGATGGAGTTAATTTTATTAACTCTATGTTGGTCGTGCAGTTATAATTATACGTATGCATTTGATTTTACCAAAGGATAATATTGAAATTAAATAGAGATTTAAAAATTCTGGAAATACTTATTTTTAAACAAGATTTGATGACATAAGAGATAAGGGTTAAATAGCTCCACCTCCATTAATCGGTCAATTGATAGGACTGATATTGAATGTGCCTGTTTTGGAATTGCAAATCAGGCCCCAGTTTGGATCAGGCCAGACTTTGGACCAAGACTAATCGAAAAAAATTACCCAAATGCAGTGCTTCAAAGTCTAAATGGTTTATACCATCCCGGTTTAATGGGATAGGTAATTTTTGTTCTATAAAGAGTAAGTTTTTTTCGTCTTAAATAAAAGATAAAAATTTTAGTTGAGATCCAAATGAGAGTTGTAAGTTTAAATAAATTATAATAGATATATCTAATTTATATATAACATTTTGATAATCTTTTAATTTTATATCAAAAAATTTATAATATAATATTATTTAATAATGTTTAAAAAAATGATATATACCATCCAATAATCACCGTTTCATGTAAGATGTATATATGTAGCCAATGCAATGCACCCATCATCACCACCATTGGCTAATCAATACCTAAGGACCAAAAAGTCAAAAGAAATCAACTTACAATTAGACCATCACTCAAAGCCTAGCATTTCTTTGTTTTCATTCAAAAAAATGCCACATAATAGTTAAGACCCACATTCTAAACCTGTATATTTTACCCTTTTTCATCAAATCCATGAACAAATTGTGGATTATATGGCAAAGAGAAAGGAGAGTTGCTGCCTTAATTGATACTTTCAATTTTCTTTTTTACAATTTCTAATCTAAACTCACCCATCAAAATTCAAAGTCAAATTCAAACCAACCAACATCCTATTAAACCAGCTTTTGAATTTTACAAAAGCAATGATTTTTCTTCCTTTTACTACATTCATGTTTTTCAAGTAGATATTATTATTTTCTAGTTCCCTAGTTAATAAACCTTCTTCTTAATTAATATATTAATTTTAGTTTTATGACGATTCCACTACTCCAAAATTACATCACTCTTTAAATTGCTTAATCATGTTTTAATTTGTCTGTCTATATTCTTTACTTGGCAAGGGGCAAAGGATCATTTGGCATTTGCCAACAACAAGAAGGCTGCCTCTACTCATAATACCACTTTCTAAAATCAGTCATTCGTACAAAGTAATTAAGTTACTTGTCTTATTGCTTCTAGTTACCGAATTGATTGAGTTGATTAGAAGCTTCTCAATTTAAATCCCTAAAACCCACAAACCCATGTTAAAATCAAAATGAATTGATTAGAATACCTTTTTTTTGGGGGGGGTTTATACCAAATTTTTTTGTTACATATTTTAAAATTTTATTATATATCCATTTTATCAATTTTATTTTCTTTAAAAAAATTAAAAATACTTAAAATATGAAACAAAAAAATGTTTAAAAAAATATTTAAAAAACCTAATTTTGCTAAACTATATTAATTTTCTTTTTTCTTTTTATAAAATAAATAAGAAGACATGATACTTGTAAACTTTTGCTGTGTTATATGAACAATACTACATTTCTCAAATTATATTTTAAATTTTAAATTTTAAATGATGTGTCAAATAATTATTGAGTAGAAAAATAGTATAATGAATAATTTTGTAAATTATAAAAATTAATTACTAAATAGTTGCTTGATACTTTATTTAAGATCTAAAATTTGAATCCAAATTTAGGATGTGTAGCATTATTGGTGTTATATTTGTATAATTATCTATAGTTTATAGAATAATTGGTAGTTTAACAGGGTTCAAATTTTTTTTTTTTTTTTAAATCTTAAGAAGTAGATTTCTTCTCGAATAAAAACAAAAACTATCTCATAGAGACAAGAGTGTAGAATCTCATGAATTTTGTTAAGTATTAAGATTTTCTTTTAAACTAATTTTTTTAAAAGTAAATATAAATATGTGATTAATATAAAAAAAAAATAGTACAAGAATAAATTTTGACCACTCACATTTAAATACTAATACATATTAAAAATTTATATAAACTTAACTTGAGAAAAGATCTTAATTCTTTACTTAGACTGAAGATTATAGCAGCCATGATATTTTAAGAATAAATGAAGAAAGAAAAAAGAATTCAAAAGTTGTGAGCTGGAGTGGTAATGAAGTGAGAAGATGAAGCTAGAGATGGACACTACCTTTTTGCGGATGGGCTTCATCAAATATTTGGTTGTGTTTTGGGTGCACCATATTTGGTTTGGTGGTATGCGCTGCAGCTGATCAATGCTGATGCAATGCTTAAGTAAGTGTGACTGTGAACCAAGGGCGGTCCGTACACAAATAGAAAAAAACAATAATAACCCAATACTGGAACGTGAAAATTGATTTATCTAGGTGTAAGTCTGTGATTGGAAGATGTTTGTTTGCACGCCGACGGTTATGGGCCCTACTTCAGTGTAGCCTAGCACCTTGGAACAGATCAATTTAGGTCCCGGGCTGCTTTCATAAAACTGATGGCTCGTGCTGGGTCCTGCGTCTCTCTCAAAAATTCGTATGGTTGCCCACCACACCTATGGAGCGCGTGAAACACACTTCGGCCCACTCAACAACTATGACTTTTCCTTAGAAATTTTTTAAAAATTATAAGTGAAAATGTATTTTAACCTCTCTCACATTTAAAAATTTTATTAATTAAATATTTAAATTTTAAATTATTTTTACATCTCTCTTATAAATTAATTAAAATTTTGATCTAAAACACACTTAAAAATTAATTAAAATAAATAAATTTAAAGTAGTATAAGTTAAAAATTGATAAATTTAATTAAAAATAATCAAAAAGATAAAAATTAAGCAAAATTCAACAAAAATACGAAGAAAAAAAAGTAGAGGCTGTGTCTTAGTGACAAAGTCACGCACCCTCGTGGACAAGGAGGGCGAGGGCATGGAAAATTTTATGATATGTCCACCATTTTGACCCTTGATTTTATTATTAATAAGCACAATTTCATTCATTCATGCTTAGTTAATAAATTAGCCAAATAATTTTTTATTATAAAAATTTATGGCATTTAAATACCGACTATTTTTTTTCCTTTTTCTTTCCCAAAAAAATCAAAATTTACTCCTTTTATTCATATTTTCATATCTAAGGTAAAACAAATCACGAGTATATACCAAGGGAGCAACCACATTTTCTTGTCATGATCACAAATACAACTTGCATGATCTCTTAAAAGAAGCTTTAATTTGTAATTGGATATTGTAAACGATGATGTGTTTTGTACAATTAGTTTTATATATTCTTCATGGGTTATCCGAATTTTATTTAGATGAGTTTATGGTAGAAAAATAGAAAACATTAATGTTCTTTCTTTGACATGGTTTTCATTATTTCAATCTTTTAATATGATTCATATGAGACCATGCATGCTATATTGTACCAAATTGATCTCCAATTGACCCTATATGTGCTTGTAAAAGTAATTAATTAATGAGATAAAAAAAATAAATTAAAACCATTAAGGACTTCTATTTATTTTATTTTTTTGGTTAATAAAATAATAATGAAAATTATTGAGGTTATAATATAAGTATACATTAAGATGGTTGATGAGCACATAATTAAATGTGTGTAAGTAGTAGTGTTAAGCACGCACAAGAGGCAAAGCGTGAGAGAAATTAGAGCTCCAAAAATAACATATGATTTCCCCAAAAGAAAGGCAAATCACTAGTATATATAGGTGGGTGAGTGGGGTTTTTGTTCTTGGCGTTATTGTTGGTGAGTGGTGTCATAACTTGCTTACAAATTAGCAAATTTATTCCAAGTCATGGGCAGGCAACCATGTTGTGACAAACTGGATGTCAAGAAGGGACCTTGGACTGCTGAAGAGGACAGAAAATTGGTCACTTTTATTCTCACCAATGGCCATTGCTGCTGGCGTGCCGTGCCGAAGCTCGCGGGACTCCGCCGATGCGGCAAGAGCTGCCGACTCCGGTGGACTAACTACCTCCGACCTGACCTGAAGCGAGGCCTTCTCAATGAAGCTGAAGAGCAACTTGTTATTGATCTCCACGCCCGTCTTGGCAATAGGTATTTAATTTTATTTAATTAATTCCTTCTGTGCACACCATTTCTTTTAGTTTTAGTAATCAATTATTGCTTGTGATTTTACATTAAACTTTGTGCTAAAGGTTGGCTAGAAATGAATAAAGAATATACCAAAATGCCTATCTTATAAAAAGCAATGACGATTTTTTATATATATTGATACAAAAAGTTTGTTTTCTAATTATTATTAGCATAATGTTGTGCTCTCATTTTCTTTAGGTGGTCCAAAATTGCAGCAAGATTGCCCGGAAGAACAGATAACGAGATCAAGAATCACTGGAATACCCACATCAAGAAAAAGCTTATTAAGATGGGAATTGATCCTGTTACGCATGAGCCTCTTCATAAACAAGCCAACGCAGAAAACCAAGAGGCTTGCCAAGCTAATAGTAACGATGATCATCATCATCAGCCTGCTAATAACTTTGATGCTGATGGTCAGCATCAGCAGGAAAAACCAAAAACCTGTCACCGTGTTTGCTCCAACGATAACTCAAGCTCCCAGACTGAAAATTACTCAGCAGATGAATCCATCAAGTCATTGGACCCTAACAGTGATGATGATCTGCTGATGAGTTACATGTGGTCAGAGTCATTTCTTGATGATGCATCCTGGGATTTCCCAGCAACTGCTGCCACCAAGGACGAATATGGTGATCGCCATCAATTTGGGACGTTGTCTTCGTCAGAGGAAAACTCTTCATGGTTGTTGGACTATCAGGAATTCGGTGATCGGGAATTAGGGCTTGGTTGTTTCAATGAAAACGACATTAATGCAGTACTGGACGTGGCGGACAAGCTATGACATGCACCCATTTAACAGTATGCAACCATGTAAAAAGATAAAAGCACTCAGCTAGCTGCCAGGATTTCACAAATGGACAATCTGGGCATCTGGCTTTTCATTTCTAGGCTTGATTACAATTATTTACTTTCTGTTTGAATCCTGTGACGAGGAGAACCAAAAGGGTAAAAAAAAGTGTTTAAGAAATAAATCATATTTTCTTAAGCAAGTTCACTATGTTTCTTTCCTTCCCTTTGCTTTCTGTTTTTTTAAAATTTTTTCTTTCTTGAATCCTCAACGTTAAAATGGAGCTTAAACACCTTTAGGGACTGTTTAGAAATATCATGTGTCGGCTGTAACTATGAAGTCACAATTATTGCAAAATGAAAGCACTAACTATCAAATAAAAATTTGTGGGTATCGGATGAATACAAATTATCAAGTAAAAGTTATATTTTATTACACACTTTAGTTACTGTGTTCTTAAAGTAAAACAGAAAATATAGAAGTATCAAAATAGACACTTAGTCTTGAAACATCTGCATTATTGGAAATTCCCGTAAGAGAATGACTTTATTAGCCAGCCAATTACTTAGAAGGTTGAAACTATTAAATTACTACAGGGCTGGTGTGTTGTCATGGTATCAAACATAGAGACAAAGCTTGGGGGATTTCAAACTTTTTTAACATGGCTAACGTGAATGGAGAAACTTTGATTGCAAAGGGTATACAGAAAAAGATGCGATACCTAAAGGTCACTCTCACCCCAATTTTCATAAAGAGATGTGTGTTTGAAGCTTATAATTAGAAATTTTTTGTAATTAAGTGAAGAAAACGATACATAGTAGTGGGTGAATTTGTTAGGAATATGCGAGAGTGTATTATTATTTTCATGCTTTCAATTAAAGGCCAAAAGGGCTTCATGGGATCAGAATATTATGTACTTTAAATGCCTGGATAAATATAGTGAAATTGGAGACTCAACTCTTGCAAAAAATTGGAAGTCATGTAAACACTTCCGATATAACATGTGTATGACTTTTATTATTAGAGGTGCTCTTTTATGTCATGGACTCACAAATTCAGAATACTGATTGCAGCTGACATAGTGAAGAAAGAATCATATGCAATTGTCTTTTCTTTATTCTGAATCTGGAAGCCTTATAGTTTCTTTGATCAACTTGTTTGAAAGTTCACATGTAACCCTGTAAACAAAGACGGCTAGAATTTGTGGAAACAAACGACCTGAAACCTCAGCTGTTGCAATTTTTCTTGAAACAAATTAAATACTAACAGAAATAAATAATGTGTGTTTTCCCTGACTTCAAATAATAACGAGAAGGAAATGGAAAGAATGTGTCATTGCTTGACTAAGAAATTATTTTCACAGAACATTTGTGTCGTTTTGAAGGTGGAAATTGATGAAAAGGTATCATATCACATTACAGTAAAGGGAATCAAACTTTTCCAGTAAGTTCCTTGGCAGTATAAGGAAAAAAAATAATATATCAATATTAATCAATGTGAAAGTGGGTATAAAGTTTCAAAAATATACAGTATTATTATGTCAATGAAGAAATTAGAAATCTAGCTATATATATATATATATATGAGAAGATATGACATTTAGAAGTTTGACAAATGAATTTGCAATAAAAGAAAAATTATAATATGTTAAAAAGACTGTTGGCATATGGACTGTGAAGAGTCAAAATATGCAGAAGATGCAGCGTATTTAAAAACTACAAATGACAAAACAAAATGCTCAAAATAAGATCATATGAATATTTTACAAATTTTCATTAACATGGTAAAGAAGCAACATGGACATATGAACTAATGAACAATGATATTATAACATATATCAATATCAATGTCACTATCCCGACTGAGAAATAATACAAGATAATGTTAATTCTTAATCAAGACTTCAAATTTTTGTTTAGGGGTCATCATACTTATCCACATTGATCTAATCTTGTTCTAAGGACATCAATCATTTGTTTGAGAGAATGTACTAATTAAATTAACTATTGAAGTAGTTCGCTTGGATTAATGGTAAAGACCTCATTAATTTCTTTGTAATTAAAAGAAAGATTTGAAGAAATGAGATAAGCAACTTATACATTGTTGTATATACTAAACTATTATTTATCAATAAACTATATTTCTGATCAAAATCATTTAGAAATAGACTCACAATTAAAAGTCCTTCATAGGGTCAACATCAACCTTTGATGATGTTTTAGTATTTGGAGCCATTTTCCAGGTAATTAAAAATCTGAGTAGAAAATTACAGGCATTGGCAATGCCCACAATCTCATTAGGTTATTATTATTATTATTATTATTATTATATATTTTTTTTTGGAGATCTTAGTTTAAGGAAACTGCAAATGTGCAATAATATCAATCAAGTATCTCACATGACCATAGTATTATCAATGAACAAATTAATTGGCTCTAGTTGCTGAATTGTAAATTGGATAAATTGTTGCACACGAGCACTTTACAGCTAATAAGCAAACTCAAGTCATCATCCTAATCACTCTTATTAATTTAAGTTCCACCAAATCAAGTTCATATACTATGCTGCGGCGATAAAAGACAACAGACGAATTTTCTACAAATCTCTGAGAGGGACACCTACCACAAAATTAATACTTACATAATCGAAATCTGAAATGGTGTACCAATCATAAACACTGATAAATTATTTCACAAAGATTCCTTCTTACTTAATTTTTTTTTTATATGAAATATGGAATAAAATTAATGTAATACCAATGGTATATATATATATATATATATATATATATATATATATATATATATGTGTGTGTGTGTGTGTGTGTGTGTGTGTGTGTGTGTGTTGGGGGGGGGGGGGGGAGGGATTGACTGATTTTTATTTATAAATTATTTTATTTATAGCTAGGTGCATCCATGAGTGATTTCTATTTATAAATTTACACAATTATTTTATTTTATCTATGATGAATATGATACCTTTATAGATACAAAGTTGGATAGTCCAATTAATTAAGCTTTTTTCGTAAAGGCAAGAGATTTAGGAATCAATTATCTTCGTACCTATCTTATAAGGAGATTTATTTAAATTTCAATATACTCATACCTACTTTAGAAGAAAATTTATTTAAATTTTAACATATATATATATAATTGATCTAATAAATTACGTAACTCATTATATAATTAATAACTCTATCTTATATCACTATTTAATAAATTTATTTTTATATAATTTATAATATATTACAAAATACTATCACGTGTTTAAAAACTCGTCACATAATAAGTTAGTAGCCTATTAAATCAATTATATTATATATATAAGAAGAAATATTGATAGACCCCTTTAATTTAGTTTAAATACTTTAAAATATTTTATTATTTTTAAAAATATCTTGAAGACCTTGTCTATTAATGTTTACCTTTTCTTTTGACATAATTATTTTTATCAGTCTAAAATTATGATTTTGCCTCTATATTTGCGTGCATTTAAAGAAATATTAAATTAGTTAAAAAATCTATTTGTCTTTATTTATTTTAAAAAAATCAAAAATATCCTCACCTTTTTTTTCAATTTCTATTCTTCTTTCTCCACCAAAAAAAAAAAAGTGCCAGTGTTTGCATGATTGCTTGCTTTTTTCTCAATATGACAAATAGAAAAAAGATTGCAATAGGGAATGGAAATTCTGTCATTTGAATCGGCCATCGCATAAGAATTGTGGAAGTTAAGTTGTAAAGAAACAGAGTTTGTAACATAAATCAAATTGTGTATTAAATGAATAAATATATCTCTCTTTCACTTTCTAAAAAGTCAAAGAGAAAATTCAAATTTGGTATGTAAAAACTGTAGAGAATAATGAAGCACAAGTGTAATATTTTTATCAATATAATAAATTTAAAATTTATAAATTTTAGAAATTTTTACTCTCTCACATTTATAACACAACACTCATACATTTTTTATTGAACTTATTATTTGTTCAACTCTCTAACACACTAAACTCTAAATAATTGATTAAATACTTGATCAATTCTTTATTCTTAATTTGTTTACTTGCAAAATTAAATGAGGGAGTGGGGTATTTATACTTAGTTTCAACAAACTAAAATCACACAAATAAAATAATATAAAAATTTATTAACCACACAAATTTATAATACTTATCTCTTTAATTATTAACTTAAAATATTTTACTTAATCTAAAAACTTCAAGAATTGAGCTTGTACATATTTGGGCTTAATCTTGGGCTTGATGTTGTAATTAATTTAATATAATTTGGTGTTGTAATTTTAACACTCCCATCAACACCAACTTCCATTCTTCTAACCATGTTGAGTTGTCTTCGAAACTTTTCGAACTTATCAACACTCAAGCCTTTTGTGAATAAATCAACCACTTGATCTTCGGTCTTAACATACAGTAACTCAATTTCTTCTTGCAGAACTTTCTCCCGGATAAAGTGATAATGCACCTCCACATGCTTTGTTCTTACATGAAAAATTGGATTTTCTACCAAAGAAATTGCTGACCGATTATCACAATATATTGACACTTTATAATCTTTTGGCTGATGTAAATCCTCCATCAATTGCATCAATCATGTACTTTCTTGAGCTGCCATTGTTGCTGCTCTGTACTCAGCTTCAGTAGTTAACAATGATACAGTCGGTTGCCTTTTACTGCACCAAGAGACTGTTCCTGAACCAATCTTGAAAAAATACTCAATGGTCAAACGTCGTGTGTTATGATCTCCAGCATAGTCAGCATCACAATAGCCAACTATTTTACGATTTTGGTCTTTCTTATAGAAGAGACCATAGTCAATTGTGCCTCTCACATATTTCAATATTCGTCGAGCTGCTTCTAAGTGAGGTTTCTTAGAATTTTGCATGTATCGACTTATTACTCCAACTGCATAAGAAATGTCTGGTTGAGTCAATGTCAAATAGATGAGACTTCCTACCAGTTGTCGATACATAGTTCCATCTTCTAAATCATTTCCTTCATGACCGCACAACTTGGCATTAGCTTCTAGCGGTGTTGAGATAGGCTTGCACTATACCATCCCAAACTTCTGCAACAAATCTTTGGCATATTTTTGTTGTCCTAGAAAAATCTCTTCTGCTGTCCGAGTGACTTCGAGCCCAAGAAAATGTTTAAGTTGTCCAAGCTCTTTCATCTGGAAACAAATTACCAAATTCTCTCTTGTTCGACGAATCTCTTCTTCATCATCTCCAGTGATAATTAAGTCATCCACATATACCAACACAATTGCAAGTTTCTTTCCATTAGTTTTGACGAACAAGCTCGAATCAGCTGGTGCTACAGAGTAACCACCATGTGTTAGAAATTCTCTAATTTTACCATACCACGCCCTTGGAGCTTGCTTTAATCCATACAATGCCTTTCTCAATTTACACACATAATCAGGATGAAATTTTCTTTCAAATTCAATTGGTTGAATCATGTAGATCTCCCGATCTAACTCTCCATGTAGAAAAGCATTCTTTACGTCCATTTGCCACAATATCCAACCTTTGCTAGCTGCCAATGCAAGTAGAACTCGTACTGTGGTGATCTTGGCTACTAGACTAAACGTTTCATCATAGTCTAGTCCATACTGTTGAGAAAATTCTCGAGCTACCAATCGAGCTTTATACCTCTCCACCGATCCATCAGGACGTCTTTTGATCTTATACACCCACTTACAAGATATAGGTTTCACATCCTTTGGCTTTGGCACTAAATCCCAAGTTTAATTTTGCTCCAACGCTATGATTTCTTCTTCCATAGCTTTAATCTATTCAGAGCTCTGTGATGCTTCTTTAAAAGTCTCAGGTTCCTTAACATTTTCCTCTTTCGCCATAGCCGCATTAGCATATTTGGGATTAGGCTTTCGTATTCTTATTGACCTTCGAGGATGAGACTGAGGGGTTGTAGGTTCTGCTCCTTCATATTTGGCCTCCGTTATTGGTTGTTGATAGATGTCAGTTTGCCAAGGACTTTGAGTTGTCTCTTGCTCGGTGTTGTCATCACTGCTTCAATTATCAAAGTCTTCTTGACTTGGTCGAATTTCAACAATTTGTTCATCTATCTTTTGTTGTAGTCGTTTTTCTATTTCTTTTGAATCTACAAGCTCTTCTTTTTATGGCGACCACCATGAAGATGCTTCATCAAACACCACATTCCTTGATGTGTAGCACCGCCCACTAGTAGGGTCACAACATTTTCATCCTTTACGCTGGTTATCATATCCAACAAAGATACACATGATTGCCTTTTTATCGAATTTATTTCTCAGGTGATTTGGCACAAACACATAGCATATACAACCAAATACTCGAAAATGACTCACTGTAGGTTTCATATCCCACAACTTCTCAAAGAATGATATGAACCCTAACTTTGGTTAAGGAAGCCTATTAATCATGTGGGCTGCAGTCTTCATTCTTTCGGCCCAAAATCTTCCTGGTACATTTTTTGCGTGCAACATACTTCTACAAATCTCTGCAAGATGCCGATTCTTCCTTTCTGCAACACCATTTTGTTGTGGCGTGTTGGCACATGTGAAAAAAAAACTGATGTCGTATCTTATTTTCTCGAAGATATTGTGAGAACTCATCAGAGGTATATTCTCCTCCATTATCTGTGTGGAGACAATGAATCTTCTTTCCGACTTCTCCTTCAGTTGTTTCTTTAAATTCCTTGAACTTCAAAAAAGTATTTGATTTTTCCTTCATAAAGAAAACCCATACATACCTCGAGAAGTCATCAATAAATGTCACCATGTACCGCATACCACTAATTGATGGTTGCTTGACAAGTCCAAACACATCAGAGTAAACCAACTCCAATGGCTCTTTAGCTCTAAACTTTGACTCCTCATATGGTAGTTGATGTGCCTTGCCATACTGACATCCCGCACATACTGTATCCACTCTCACATCAAGTTGAGGTAAACCTTTAAGCATTTCCTTGTTCATCATCACTTTTAGCTTATGATAGCTTACATGTCCCAATCGTGCATGCCACAAATCTACTGTCTCATTTTTTCGAGTCTTGTCTACATAAGCTGACTCTACTGATAATACATAGACTGACTTTAGTCGTCGTCTTTCCATTGTTGGTGTTCCTGTGATTTTTAAATCTTGGTACACCTTAACATCTTATGGCCCGAACATGACATAGTGTCCAGAAGATGTTAACTATGATACTGACAATAGATTCTTTTTCATGCCGGGGACATGATAGACATCTTGAAGTGTTACCTTATTAGGACTATAACGAGGTGCAAAGACTGTGTTACCGATGTGAGCTATAGGCAATCTTGAGTTGTTGGCTGTCACCACCACGCGACTTTCTTTGTACTTAGTCATATCTTGCAGCTTTTCTTCGTCACCAGTCATATGATTTGAATATCCCGAGTCAACGATCCAATCATTTTCATAGTCAATCCGTCCAAGCATTATCACTAAGAGTGATAGGTCTTCTTCCTCTATAGCGACAGACACTTCAGCATCCCACTCTTCTTCACTTTTTCTTTTTGAGTTTGATGTGGTAGCATTACCCTCAGCAGACCTTTTCTTGGACTAACAATCTTTTGCCATGTGTCCTATTTTTTCACAATTGTAGCATTTTCCTTCAAACTTTTTCTTTTGATTGAACTGACTACTATTGCCGCGAGTCCTCCATACTCCCCCTGTCTGTGAGCTGCCTTCTTGGTGATAACTCTTTATCTTGTCATCATCTCTTTTAGATCCTCCACAAGCACGTCGTTTAAATTGACCTTTCCTTTTGTCGATGTAAAGTGCTTCTTCATCGCCTTTTAAAGAGACCCCGCCCATTTGCTTAGTAATCGCTTCTTGATTAACAAGCAAAATTTTAAATTTAATGAGAGATGGTTGGGTTGGCCAACCTTGTACAGCAGTAACAAAACTTCTATACTCGAGCCTCAAACCATGGATGATAATTTTTTTCATCCTAGTTTCAGCAATAGCAGCGACAGGATCTAACTCTGATATTTCACGAGACAATGACTTTACCTTTGTGAAGTATTGGTTGATCGTCATGTTGCGTTGTGCAATTGACAATAGTTCATTTTCTAGAAGCTGTAATCGCATGTTATTTTTTTTTAAAAGAGTGATGCGAAAGTGTCCCATGCTTCATTTGGCGTCTTGGCCTTCTTTATGTGCTCTAACATTTCTTCTTCAACTGTGGTCTTAATGGCGAACATAGCCTTACCAGTTTTTACCTTCCACTTCTTTAAAGTGGCTTCGTCTGCTGGCTGCTTCACTTCATTCCCGCCAACGACCTCCCAAAGATCTTGGCCTTGAAGGTAAGACTCCATCAACGTCGCTCATGTATTGTAATTTTGGTTGTTAAGCTTCTTGATTCCTCCAACGACTTGAAGGTCACCCATCGTGTTGGCAGTGCCTCAGTAATACCAAACAAGTTTTGTCAGCAAACTTGCAGAGTCACAAACTACTCATGACACACAGAAGCTCACTCACAATTTTTAGAAGTCCTTTCTGATGTAGAAGATCAGTCAAAGTTGCAATCACAGAGCATACTCAGAATTCTTAGAAATCCTACAACTTGAGCAGTCCAGACAGTCCCGCTTTGATACCAATTGTAGAGAATAATTGAGCACAAATGGAACACTTTTATCAATACAACAAACTCAAAACTTACAAATTTTAAAAATTCTCACTCTTTTACACTTATAACACAACACTCACACATTCTTTGTTGAGCTTATTATTTGCTCAACTCTCTAACACACTAAACTCTAAACAATTGATTAAATATTTGATCAATTTTTTATTCTTAATTTGCTTACTTGCAAAACTAAATGAGGGAGGGGGGTATTTATACTTAGTTTCAACAAACCAAAATCACACAAATAAAATAATATAAAAATTTATTAACCACACAAGTTTATAATACTTATCTTCTTAATTATTAACTTAAAATATCTTACTTAATCTAAAAACTTTAAGAATTAGGCTTGTAAATATTTGGGATTAATCTTGAACTTAATGTTGTAATTAATTTAATTTAATTTGGTGTTGTAATTTTAACATAAACATTAACCACTAAGGAGAATATTGATACAAATTACAGCCAAGGAAAAGAAATCAAAGAAAAATATCTTTCTTATTTAAAACAAAAAAAAAAACCAACAATATTATTAACTTTCTATAGAAAAATTAAGTATAAGCAAAAGGATTGTAATATCATGCATTCACCAATCGTAATATCGAGAGTTCTTAAGATGTAAACTTTAATGTAATCTGCTATGAACAAGCATAAGAAACCAAAAACTATATATATATATATATATCAATAAAAATAGTCTTAATCTTAACAAATAAAAGTAAAACTACTAAGTAATAATCATTGAGACTCGTAATATCTGAATTTATTTCAATCCATTTGCAAATCAGAACTAACGAGAATACAACAATTACTTAAAATCATACATATTTAGCATATTCTGTTTATTCATATAAACCTTGATAGTTGATCCGATGTCGTTTCGATGATTGACAAAAAAAAATATGAAAATACAGATAATTCTTGTACTGCGATTTAGTTTCTTCAACGAAAGAGAGAGACGTGGAATTGAAAATGAATCTTACAGCAAAATGACGAAGGGAGGGCAGAGAGTGAGAAGTGAAATCATAGAGAAGCACATTCAACACGGCTGAATGCACTGTTTTTTATTCTGTTGTCGCCATTTTCTATTTGCTTGCTTGATTGTTTCTTCCATGAATAAATTATTTTGGAAAGAAAAAGAACAATTTTTTTAAAAGAAAAAAAAATAGAGATGTAAGAAGGAGGTGAGAATATTTTTAGTTTTTTTGTAAATAAATAAGTATAAAATAAATTTTTTTTAACTAATTAAATATTTTATTAAATACATGTGTAACAATACAATGATAAAATTGTAATTTTAGAATATTAAAAAAATTCTATTAAAAAAAACGATAAACATAGAGAATTTTTAAAATATTTTTAAAAATAATTGTATGTTTTAAACATTTAGATCAAATTAATAAGATCAATCACTACTTCTCCCGGTATATAAAGTGGGATAGGTTGTGTGATCAAAAAAAAGATTGAGGTGGATCAACCCTAAAAGAGAGTTACTTTACATCTCTTTATAAAGTAGTAGAAAGCATTATAAAACCATTTTGATTTCTACAAAAAGAAAAACCTTTTAGAATATTAAAATAATAACTAAAAAGAGTGGGAAGATTTTATGTATATATAAAGAAAAAAGAAAAAGAAAAACACACAATAAAAGGGCATTATATGAAGATGCACGGTGACATTGAATTTAAAATCTTGACATAATCTTTAAAAAAAAATTATATTTTAATCTATGATTTTATAAGTATATACTAATTTAGTCTTTTATATTATAATAAATATCACGTTAATTATTATCGTTAAAAATATTCTGTTAAATAGGTTCTCTTTAAGGGTAAAAGAGTACTTTTACCATTTAAAAAATAAAGTTACCAAATGTCAATTTGAAAAGTCAAAAATAATACGTGTCATAATATAATAAGTTATTAATAACACGTGTCATAATATGATAAATTATTAATAACACGTGTCATCATATAATTAGTTAATATTTGTAATAAATATATTTTTTGAAAGAATAAATATTATTAAAAATAATTAATAAATCTATTTTTTTAATAAAATGACATGTATCATAATATGATTAGTTACAAATTATACTTGTCATCATGTAATTAGTTTATATTTTTAATAATATATATATTTTAAAATAATATATTTTAAAGTAAATTAATAAATGTATTTTTAATAAAAAGACGTGTTATAATATGATTAGTTATAAATAATACATGTTATCGTGTAATTGGTTTATATGTTTAATAAATATATTTTTAAATTAAATTAATAAATATATATTTAATAAATAAAGAACACGTGTCATAATATGATTAATTATAAATGATACGTGTCATCATGTAATTAGTTTATATTTTTAACAATTATTTTTAAAAAATAATTAATGCATTTATTGTCCATTGTCATCGAAAAATAGCAGCCAGCAGCGTATTAATAAAAGTCAAATTTTACATTATTAAACTTCATTTTTTCTTTACATAATGGTGGAGTCATTTTTTTTACAAAAAAAATATATAAAATTTTTTGTGACCGCCGCTTCTCCTCTACCATTTGTGGTATTTTTCTGCATTTTTTGACAAAAAAGACTCTGTTATTGTGTAAATTAAAAAAAAATAGAGTCAAATGATGTAAAATTAGATAATTTTTATCCTTGTAATATCGTCGAAAAATGGTGGCTAGCTGATCATCATTTTTTGGTAATGGTGGCAGATCTATTTTTAATTTCTTTATATTTTTTATTTTATTTATAAAAATATTTAATAAAAATTTAAAATAATTAAGTGATGACACATGTTAAATGATTGATAGACATTTGATTAAGGGTATTACAATAAAAATAATAAAAAAATAAATATTTAATAACATATTTTTAACCGTATAAATTAATGTGATATTTATTAAATTTATTTGATGTATACCCATAAAATTATAGTCTAAAATGTTGTTTTCTCTAACCTTTTATGAATTACATGAGAAATTTTTAAAGAGGAAAATCTATAAAAACTATACAAGTAGCTTATGTATGACACGAGAATGATGATGATATATAAACGATCACTACGTCATGTAAAAGAGAAACAAATACATACTTTATTCTTTAACGTTTTAACATATCCATTAAATGAGTGTATCATTATTAGTAGAGTACCGCTGTATTTTTTAAATTATATTTTAAATTTTAAATTAAAATATTAAATAATTATTAAAATTTAAAATTATATATTAAATTATTTTATTATTTAATAATTATTTAACGTATTATTTAAAATAAAATAATTTAAGATATTAATTAAAATATCTAACATTATTTTAATCATTATCTATTCATTCATTTATGTTTTATCTTTTTAGTAACAAAAAGATGTTTCAAGATCTTAGCTTCTGTGGCATCTATAAAAATATTTTACATATCTACGATCACCGACAAATTATGCATAAGAATTGAACAATTGACATTAAAAGTTAAAACATTTGCACTTTTAAAAATATATTGTATAACCGTTAGCGATGATGATGATGATAGCGTATCAAAAACTTGGGTTGTAGTGTCCAATGTGTCCTCAAATGAGTACAAAAGTTGGCAGAAGAAGTGGTGGAATACCGAGTCACATGGCAGTCAGTTTTGCCCTTACGATGTCAATAAGGTCATTTGGCAAATGATAATGATAATCATATGATCATTGCGACAAGGAATTAGAAACTGATTCTTAAAAGGCTTTGCTTTGCAGCTCCTTTGTTATTGGCTATCCAATATCAATCAGTTTAAATAAGGCCAATTTGTGGGTGAACTCTATCTAACCCACCTACCTACTCTACTCTACCCATTCTCATTTCTCATCTATGGTATAGAGTGCATTTGCAAGAAAGAATGATTTTATATATTATTGCTATGAAAGGGTCCATTTCCATTTGATCGTGGAGGTGGAAAATCACTATTGGGGCTTACGTCTAAGGCCGGCTCTCCTTTATTTCTTATTTGTATATACCATATATCATTTATGTTCTTATAAGATTAGATATATTTATTATAGTTCATATAAATTTACAACTCTAAAGAGATGTAGACAAATTTTTTAGTGTGAAACTATTTCAAACGGGATCTCTACAAAATTTACCCCATTTAAGACAAGAAAAATCTACCCACATAAAAGGAGCCAAAATGTACATTTTTCCACCGGGAGATATCATAGTCCTGGTATCAATTACTCTCATTTTATATGGTTTAACAACTTAAAAACACTAACCAACAAAAATTTAATAATAACACATGCCATTCAAAACCAGTCCTGAACTTAAAAGCAAGGTAGAGAATGTAATCATCTTTAATTTTAAAACAATGATTAGTTACCCTTAATTAGAAATACCAATTGTAGATCCACACGAACTGATTTCCCAGCTGTTTGCAGGTTGATAAAGAAGAAATGACGATATGAATTTGCAGACATAAGCAGCAGTTTTGTATAACCTGAGTAGCTTTCATTTCGTTTAACAGAAGTGTGCGGAGGCAATGACATAGCAGATTTTATGTGAGCATCAATGTTGCATAAATATAGGCAAGGCGGACAATAAAGAAATATCCATGAAACAATCACGAAAACGGACCCATTAAGTGATATAAACACAAAATTTCATCTATTAGAAAGTATATGCATATATATGTACACAAAAAGGAGATGTAGATGCGATCATAACATAAAAAGAACTATAATTAAAAATTAAAATCAATGACCTGGTGCAACGGACTGCCGTTTTTGTTTGGATGAACTCACGATGCAGGTAAGCAAAACTTGTGTCAACCAGCTTCAGGTACATTTTAATCATAAGCTGGTCGTCGTGGAAGGAGGGAGAGCCTTGCAACCGGATTTCAACCTATATTTGTCTAATAAAATTAAAACCACACCAAATCATGTTGAAGGTTGAAATTTTCTTCAAACCACAGAGGAATCTAATTGTGACACAGGTGGAATTAAGCAGGGAGCTATACGAGGAAATGGATGAGGATATATCTATGCTAAAGTAACCACAAAAATTTATCACGGAAGAGATGGTTTGGTGGCTTCTGCCGATTCCTGGGCACTCTTCACCACCAAATCATAATTGATAGATGCCAGCTGAGACAAGTTCTGCAAAAACAAGAAGAAAATTCTAAAATTATATCGCAATTCATAAACATATAAACAAATATTTGAAGCTTAACAATCACTGATATTAAAAACTTGATTAAGATAATCTTTTGATCCTCAAAGTTAGCGTTCAATTTTAATGTCTTTCAAATCTAGAAAGACTAATTGGTATCTCATCATCCAAATCAAAGCATCTCTGAAATAATTATTGTGGTACTTGAGAAACAATTTATAAATCCATTCAGTTATCGAGCAATTTTTTCCGAAGCAAACTACATTAACAGCAAGAAATTATTTCATTTCCATTTAATATTCAAAGTTTTCTAATGCAATAGAAAATACTTATCTAGGTGTGGCAGGTTTTACCTTAAATGAGAAATTACTAAATGAATACTGCACAGCAAGAGCTGGCGCGTTAAATTCTGCCAAGCTACCACACTCATCCCCCTGCTTCACAGAATAAAACAGTCAGAAAAATGAAATATTGATCACATAGGGCTGCCAGTAATCCTGATTGAATTCACATTACAATTCTCATAAAATTTTGGTTTAGGTTTGTTCCCACATATTTCCATATCGATTGGGGTACTTAATTTTCGTTTTAAAATAATCAGATTAATGCCTTCATTAAATGCTATTCTTTTAATAATCTTATCCACTGATAGCCCTATGTGCATAGAGATTAGTGATGATCAAATAAAAATATGTCCGCACGTCTTCATCATGTGTGTTGCTGAAAGAACCGCTGCTGCATGTGTCAGTCATGTCATCAAAGTCACTACCTCCCTGAACATTTTCATCTTCTGGATTCCATACATAACGACTCACAAAGTAACTTGTGTCCACTGCTTCTGCAGCTGGAATAAACATTGCCTGCAGCCAATATGAGAAGAAACTCAGTACTGCAAATGTATCAACTATAGCATCAAAAAAGTTAAATAAGCTCAAAAATACCTTCTGTCTGGCAAGTGTGTCCCAGTTGATATCCTTGAAAAAAGGATGTTGCTTGACCTGCCAGAAAATTCTGCTTAGTTACATAAGTCACACTAAAATTGTACACAAGTCTTTGCTAGTAACTGTTAACAATTTACCTCTTTGGCTCCAGTGGCACCTAGTCTTTGAACTGGATTTTCAGTTAATAATCTGAAATAAGAGGCAAACATTGGTTGTTCAGTTAATACAAATGTGAGCCAGTTCTCTATTCTTAATCAACAGGATGAACTTAATCACCAAGATAACTTGCATATCATGCCAGTAATGGTTCTAACAGGTGCAAGAATTTTCCATCAAAGAGTAAAAAATTCTCATCAAATATGCACATATAAAAAATTTGCATAGAAGACATGATTACAAAGTAGGTTTGCAAGTTCAACAGACAGAATTTGCACAAATATCTTTCATAAATCTTACTTGTCAATTAAATCATAAGCCTCAATGCTCATCTCCTCTGGTAACCTGGGCCAGGGTATATCTCTATTCATTATATTGTCAAAAATTTGCTGCACTCAACAGGACACGCTAGTTAATGATGTCAGGCTATAACCCAACAAAAATCAAATAGTATAAAACTAGAAATTCAACAGATTCAGTTAAAATACCAGTAAGAATATTAAGTTAAAATTTTCCAATCACAATTCAGCACCAAAAAAAAAGGAACCACTGTTTGAAATCATTTAACAGGGATAGTAATATTTGATGGCCTACCTGAGGAGTTTCTGCATTGAATGGTGGAATACCTACCAGCAGCTCAAAAAGACTAATACCCACAGACCACCAATCAGCAGTTGCCCCTGCAAGGAGAATAATGTAGCGCATCAAAAAATCTGATAATTTTGATTAACTTGATTTCTCATTTCCATATGCTATCCAATTAGCAAAAAATCTGCTAACCATGTCCCATGCCAAGAAGTATCTCAGGTGCCAAATAATCAGGAGTGCCAACTGCATGCTTTTGGCGCTGTTCTCTAATCACTGGAGATTGAGTTTTTGGTTTATTATCTCCAAGAAATCCAGCACTGCCAAGTGATGGACCTGCTAAGTCATCTGTGCTGTGTATAAGACCAACCTTAGAAAGCCCAAAATCTGTCAACTGCAATAGAAGGAAGTGAGTAGTAACCAGTAACATTATCATGGCACAAAAACAAAAGAAGTTTAAAAAATATTGCAAATAGAGGAAAAACTAAATGAAGTGATTACAAATATCACAAGTTTGTACCTCTAATTAGATGTGAGCAACTCAGATGCCAGACAAGCAGTAAAATATGTTATCTTTAAGGAGAAGAAGTTTTTCTACTTATCTTTCCAGTAATATGAGAATTTAATTAATTCATTGTCATAGAACATGGATTACACTTGTTGGACGAGAAAGAAAAATATGAGAAATTCCAAATCCTAAAAGTATATTAGAGTTCTCAGTCACAGATCTCTGCTATTTTTGCCACTAAGTGTATAGAGTAAAATTTTCTTTGAACATGATAATAAATCAGTAAAGACTTTTTAAACATGATAATAAATCCAGCTGCAGAGCTTTGACATATTTGCAATTTGGTGAACAGAAATTCTGTTCGAAGTATAGTAAATGATGAAATTAACTAGTAGATAAGAATATGCAATAAAAAAATGAGAAATGTCCCCTATGTATACTGAAAAATAATCGCTTTTGGTGGTAATTGAAGGTGCTTTTCAGCATAATTCAGGTCACAAGAATGTATTACCTAGCAAAATATGGAAACGAAACCATCCCAGTTGTCAAGTTAGATAAATAAATGATGACTTAAAATTGCAAATATTGACCTTGATGTGACCATCTTGACCAATCAATAAATTGTCTGGCTTTAAATCTCTGTGTATGACATTCAATGAGTGCAAATACTCCAAGGCAAGAACCTGAGAAATATTAAACAAACTATTTGTACCATTGTGAGAAATTTTTATCAAGTTAGAACAACTGGATAAATCCTCCAAATATCAGAAGTGCAACTATGTACTTACAAGTTCTGCAACATATACACGGGCCATATCTTCATCTAAGCAACCTAGGTTTCTCAATAAAGAATACAGGTCTCCACCATTTAAATACTCCATCACTAGATAAAGATTTTCTCTGCACGTGAATGAGTAGAAAAATCGCACCTATCCATCATCAGGTTATATAAAGGTTAGAAAAATTTCACATGTAACGCAACCCTAAAATGATTTTACATTGCTAGATCTGCTTACCACAAAAGGATTACGAACTGATATTAGGATATTACGCTCAGCCAAAATACTTTCAACTGCATTTTTACGAATCATATCAGCCTTCTTTAAAACCTGGAGATGTATTTTTAATGGTTATCTCAACATGAAGAGCCTCTTGGTTTAGATTAGCACTCACATGTAACCAGTTACACGCGCACACAAAACTAGTATCATTAACATAATTGGCAGAAGATCAATAAAAAATAAAAATATAATCCAAGGAACAAAAGAGAGGCATATAACCTCTATAAGACCAACTATGCTTGGGCACCTTAATTAGAAACTTCATAAAAGTTAACTCAAGCTACGATGGAACTGAACTTAAAGTTAAGAAATCATTATAGTATATTAAGCAAGGAAGAATCTCAGTCGCTTTAGCTTCCCTCATAAAAACAACAGGTGAAACAAGAAATGCACATTGCTTTCATTTTCCCTCTTTAAACAGCACACCACATTTGTCCCATGGTAACATCTCTTTCTGGTTTCCAAGGCAATACTGGTTGGTCCTACCTAGCCACTGAATAGAAACCTTCAGTTTACATCTCTTGTTAAAGGTAGAATGTTGAAAACCAATATATCTTCTTCTTTTCTTGGCAGTTTTAAAATCATGTATCCTCAATTGGTATCATGAAATCCAACTCATGTTATATTCTCTAGCACATTATACAAGAGGCCACATGGTAACATGAAAATTTACCCAAACTGAATGAAGATTTCATCATTATTTATAGAGCAGGGTACATCAAACATGATATTTACCATAAAAAAGAGAGACGCATATGTTGAATCACCAGTATTATAAAAGCATATCCTATAAGTTTCTATTTTATGAGTCAATTTAATTCCTGAAGATAAAGACTCTGACCTTTATAGCAAATAAGTCACCCGTTGCTCTTTTTCTGGCAAGGAAAACTCGCCCAAATGCCCCTTGACTAATTGGTTTTATTATATCAAAATCTTCAATAGATGTTCGGTCCTTAGAACATGGATTGATAGGGCTTGTACGCAGGCTACGAACTGCATTAAAATCTTCATCCATTGAACTCTCTTCTTCAGCCATGGCATGTGATGAGTCTAACTTTTCATCTTCTATCTGACCACAAAGATGTACATATTTCTCCCTGTAAATTTGGGAACAGTATTAGTTAATGTGAACAACCCAACCAATGGAAAAAATAATTAAGAAGAACTGACAACAAGAACTAACTAGAACTGTAGATTTTCTTGTTAGATATCAAGACATCTAATTAACTACTACAAAGAACTCAAGCGATGAATATCCAATTAGCATAACAATGAAAAACATGTTATGGAAAGGTTTGGAATAAAAATTGCTTACTGAAGTAGTTTCTCTATACGCCTTCCAAAAGTTTCTACAAGAAGAGCATCCACCTTCCTATCCTGGATGACGTACTTGAGTTCTTCTAGACGATCAAGCAAATGCTCCAATGTACTGTAGTCGCAATCATTTACACTTGCAATGGATCGACTTATATCTAGTAACTTGTTTATCTGTCATTTTATAGTAACGTTAAAAAACAAAATTGGAACACATAAAATCCGTGAATTTGCAAAAAAACCAGCCATATTAGTTTCCATCAGAGTTATCATCATATCCAAGGTTCCTGTGGAGAGTTAAATCATCATGTTATAAAACATACAGGGCCATTAGTCAAAACAATAGCAAACCTGCTGAGGATTTTGAAGCTCTGTTACTGTTCGGTGTCCACTCAACAGCAATTCAATTTGGCTTGTACGTGGGGTTAATAATGGCGATCGTGGTGTTAGGCTTCCTGCTGATGAGGTTTTTGGACCAATATCAGGAGTAATCAGTGCAGAATTTTTATCACAGGAAATTTCAGGCAAAACATTCAGATCATCCATGACAAAAGTATTATCAATATCAGGAAGATGATCGAGCAGGTCTCCAGAGCATCGACGAGACAAGCTATTTTGCTTCGGTGACATGTTGTTTAAATCGTCATGTGTACTTGATGACATTCTGGCAACTTCAGGACTTGCTCTTGGAGAGTCAACACTTCTTGGTGTGCTTTTCGGTGTCCATGAATCCATTATTTTTTCAAGAGTCTCGGCTACTCTTTCAAGACGTTCATTTACGGTTAGACCTTTCAAGTCACATCTATCCGCAATTGTACATATTCGAGAGTGCTCTTCAACATGCACAACTGGTATTTCAACCTCACAAATACGGCAGATCATAGAATGTTCATAATGTGAATTATGAGAATCACCCCAGTATCCCCAACCTTTTGTTACTCCCGAGGATGGAGGATGGGATGAACCATCCACATTTTCATGACCATCATCACTACCAGTTTTCCCATCATGTTTATTTTGAAACAGCTCTGATTTATTCTTGGAGGGTGTATCGATGGCATCAGAACCTTTTTTTCTCCCAGCACCAGATGGAAGTTTCTTCCAAGAAGACATCCTGTAGCTGCTTGTTGTTGAATCAGCACTTTTGGCGGTGCCAACCTCTGCATTATCAATTACACTAATCAAATGTTCATCAACTTGATCTTGTTTCAAATTTAGACTTCCCTGTTCCTGTCCATGTGAATTATTTCTCTGCATTTCATTCACTACCTTCTCACCAGTCAATGGGCCACTAAAGTCCTGCTGCGCAATTTCCAAAATTTGTTCTGAATAAACTCCGAGATCACTAAGTTGGTGAAGACCCAGAATATGTTCTGATTCATAACCGGTCTCTTTTTGGAACTGAACAAGCCTAGTACATCGAGTTAGAATAAAAAGAAGGCGAGTATGAGCTTGTTTAAGAATTCCCATTGGTAGCTCTTGGCGTCTGTCATCTAGAACCTGGACAATACCTTCACATTTCACCCAAAATTCACTAGGTGACATCGTGGCACACTTTCGAGCTCTCACCAGCAAATCTTCTAGACTCTCCTTCCATTCAGGATGAGAATCTGCAGTTTTTTCAAGTATATCCACCAAATCACCAGCTAGTACTCCTAAATCAGCATTAACTTCCTCCTTCAACTTATCAAACTTTGCCCTGATTGCCACCATAATCTCCTGTAATTTGTTAACAATACACTGAAAATGCTAAGAAAATATAACAACAATAATAATAATAAGGATGATCTAAACAAGAACTCTAGGTGCACACCTAAAACATGGACTCCTTAACTGCAAAAGATGCATGGAGGACAAAGTACCAAAAGAATGAAATTGAAACGGACTCCTCCAAAGAACATCAGTGATTTAGTGTTTCCTATTGTGTATTCTAAATTATATGTTTGTTTATTATGCATTAATAAGGACTAAAAAAAGAGAATATATACCTCCATGTGGCCGAATGCACGAGACCTCCAAACGGGAAAAGGGCGTACGCCTTTGGAATTGAGCTCGTGTGAGAAACTCTTGATATCTGGGGCTTTCTTCCTCCGCCCACTTGTTATTTGCAGTATAGCCTGGACACGTGGCGACTGCATTTCTTTGGCAAACGCTGCATGATTAACCTATACAAATCACCATAAAATTATGAACCTCAATACACCTACATTTAATTACTTAATCAACAACTCTTTTCATTACCTCCAACTCGGGATTGAGAGGCGCTGGATATTTTAATGATTTTGATTGAGCTCGTTGGACCTTTTTCCCTATGAACAATCACAAAATCCTGAATTAAACCATCAATTCTCCTAATTATCCGAAACTACATCATAATCAATTTAATTTCTCTTATATTAACCGGAACAAAGAAATCTGTTCTTTTTTTTCATTACAGAGTTCTTATTGATCGCATTTTGTTAAAATTCGGACCAATAACTCTTCATGCTGAGAATTTATTAACAAATAAAAATAAAAATATGCTCAACTCTTGTATAAAAAATTGGATAACCAATGCATTGGAGTAAGTCATTTTTCTCTTTTAACAAGGCGGTTAGAATTTTTTCAAGATGTAGACATTAATAATTGTGTTAATGAATACATCACTGGAAAAACAATTTGCAAAAAAGAAAAAAGGAACCTGATTCGGACGTCGACGTTTTGCTGGTTTGAGGCATAACGAATTTAGGCTTGACATGAGCCACAATATTATCGAGCTTGGCGTCATTCTGGATATTTAACGGATCAAGAGCCGACGAAGAGAACCGGAGAGGCGAAGGAGACTTGGTTCGAATGTGGTTCAAGCCGAGAGAAGAAGCTAAAAGTATCGAGGAGGCGTCGCTTTCCGGTAGTTCGAGACGTTCTTCTTCGAAATTATCACTCTTCCCGCGACGAAGAGGAATCGGCGGGATCTTTCTCAGCAGTTTGGCACGTGCCGATGTCGGCGTGGAGGCCGTCGACGTCGGCGGATCTTGGTTTTCAGCAGGGCTCGACATCGAAATCTTCTGCGACTACTCTCTTGTCCATTGCATCGTGATTAATTGAATTAATTAAAATGAAGAGATATTCCAAATTATTATTATTATTTTTTTTTAAAAATATTATCGTTTATTTTGCAAATGGAGAAGTTTCGAGAGAGTGAGGTTTTCGCGGGAATGGAGGGTGACACGCGAGCACGAAAGGGAAGAAAGAAAATAGAAGATGGAAATGATGAAGTTGTTATTGTTACGGATTGATATTAAGGAGAGGAGCGGGGAGATTTGTTTAGTTTCTGTATTATTGTAATTCTGTTTTCAAACGTGCATGCATGCCATGCCAATGCCCGCGAACCATGTCACAATCAATATTATTTTGAATTTTTATTTGGAATTGGGATGCAATCAAAAGTCCTACGCGCCTATGATGGGTGTTGTATTCATTTCACTTTATTCTTAATTGGGCTGTCTTAGCCCAGGCCAAAACGGACCGTTTAGCAAACCATATTTTATTATAACATTAGTTAAAAATTATTTTGGATTTGGAATTTGGATGCAATCAAAAGTCCTCTTGCCCCTATGATGGGTGTTTTCAATTCATTCTAATCTAATCCTTAATTGGGTTGTCTCGGCCCAGGCCAAAACGGACCGTTTAACAAATCATATTTTATAGAGAAATTAATCGATTTGGTTTTATTTTTAAGTGTATAAATTATTTTGATCGAGTTAAAATAATTTAGATCAAAATAACTTATACATTTTTAACTAATTATAATTTTTTTTTATTTTATCTTTTTATATTAAATAAAGTAAAAAAATAAAAAATTTCTTATTTTTCTTATTTTTTCTCGTCATCAACACTTTCCCTTTTCTTTTTTCCCTTTTCCCTCTCACTCTCACGGTCACTCCCTCTCTCTCTCACGGCGTCGGTTAACTTTCAGTAACACTCTTACCTCACACGATTAACACAAGAATTTTTTCATAGCGGAACAAAATTGGTATGTATTTATAAATTTATTTTTTTTATTTTTTAGTATTATAATTTATATCAGTTAAAAATATGTAAAAATGTATAGATGTAGACATAGAAAGTTAAAAATGTGAATAGATTAGATCCAGCCTATTTTTGTGGTTAGACGCGGCGGCGTATGCGTCTACGTACTGCTGGCGGCGGCGAGTAGACGCACGCACCAACGGCGTTAGGCGCACGCAGCTTGGCGCTAACGCCGTTGGCGCGCGCCCAACGGCATGGCCTTGGCCAACCACGTTAGGCACACGCCGCTTGGCGCGTGCATCTACTCGCCGCCGCGTCTAACCACAAAAATTCTCATTTTTAAAATTTTTTAATTAATTTATGTTGTTTATGTTTATTTATAATTATTTAATTTAATAATTTAATTTGTTTAATAATTATGTAAATAATCTAGGTTGTTAGTTGTAGTTAAATTAAATTTTGATTATATGTTATGTTGATTATTTTTTTGTTAATATTAATAATTTTTTAATTTTTTCAGGAAGGAGAATGTCACAAAAGAATACGGCCGAAATTTTTTTCTACCGAGCGAATGTAGATACGTACTTGAAGTTTTGGGTTATACGAAATATAAAAAATAAATTGACTTCGAGATAGGTAAAAATATTTAGAACCACATGTTTTGATAGTTTATTGGATGTATCATATATTCCATTCTCAAGTATTTTAGCACATGAGATTTTATTAAGACGTGGGCATACCAAAAATTTATATGAAGAATGATGGTTCTATATAGGTAAAAGACGTATTAGATTTTCTCATCAAGATTTTTATTTGATTACTGGTTTGAGAATGGGGGATTATCCTGTAGTAAATGGGTTAGGTGATAGACTTTGTCATAAATATTTTTCGGGTAGAAGTCAGTTGACTTACAAGGATTTGGATCTGTGATTCGGCAGCGTTACATTTGAAGATGATGCAGATGCAGTAAAAATGTGTCTATTTTATGTATTTCATAAATTGATAATGCCACGTGATCGGAATAGAATCATACAATATTTTGTACTTCGTCTCGTAGATAATTTAGATGAGTTTAATGTTTATCCATGGGGCACGATTGCATGGACTGTACCCTATAATAGTTTATGCATGGCTCAAATTAAAAAGTTGGCGAAGGTAAAAAAATAGGCGTTGGGGATATAGAATCATACAATTTATACTCATTTTGTCACGCATTTTTGGTAAGTAATTCTATCTTTTTGATTCATTATGATAGAGAAAAATTTATTTTGTTGGCATTGTAATTTAAATTTATTATCATCTCAAGTGTGGATCTACGAGGCGATCCCGAGGTATGGGGAGTTGTTTGCCGATAGAAATAGAGACTATTTTCCTTGTATTCTAAATTGGTCTGGCACGAGCACCCTATTATACGAAAACGTCGTAGATATCATCTTCGATGGTGTTAGGGTATGCTTTTATGTTCAACAAAAAATATATATAACTTTCTTATAATTTATGTTATATTTTCTAATAATGATTAATAAATATAAAATATTATAAAAGTTTTGGAGGTTCATAGGAAGTTGGTACCCCGTAAACATGAAAAGATTGCGGACTATCGCGCGGAGGTAAACTTTTGCATTCTATCGGGAAAATTGGGAGAAAGTCTTAAGTTGGAGACAGTTGATATCCCAGACACCCAATTCACCGATAATCTGCAGCATCTCCACGAATTTGAAGCCTTGACAGTGACTGAATCAATGGTATAATAATTTAATTTTTTTTCCTTGAATTATCTGATGCTTATGTTACTGGTTAGTATTAACTTGTGAAAATTGATTATAATAACTTATGTATAGTTTCAATTCGGCACATCAACATCACAATATGAAATCCTGGAGAAGAAGATGGATGATCTTGAAGAAAGGATATTTACCAGGATTGATAAGGGTAACGCAGAGCTTTCAGTTAAGATTAATAAGGCTGAAGAAAATATCTTGCATCAGATATCTCTCTTGATGCAACAGCTTAAACCAACCAAGATCTCCGAGGATGTAGGGTAGAGTATGGTACGTTTTAAACCTAAAATATATTGGATACAAAGTTTAACAAGTTAATACATTAACCGGTATTGTTTGGTTTTGTAGGGTGCCAAATTCATAGCTGCTGACTTTCATACATTTGCTCCTGCCAGTGAGTCTCACTATTAGTTATTTGCTCATGTTGCTGATAGCCCTACAAGCTTAAAAATTATACCTGCTCTATTGGGTGAAAACATTAGTAGGTATGGGCACCTTCGCAAATAGGCAGCAGCCCAAGTCAGTCCATATATCAATCCGTTAAAACAGCTCACGAAGAAGAAATTTGTGGAATTGCAAGTAGGACCTACTATTGACATAAACGGGTAGCTGATTTCTATTGATCAGAGTAAATATGCTGAGCTTCTGGATTGGATAAAAAATAATGACACAACACAACAGGTTCATTTGCACGGACTCGATCCGAACAATATATGGTTTAATGAGATACTACAAAATTAGCTTGACGATTCGGTGAGGATTTATTTTAACTTTTTTTTTTGTTTTGTGAATTGTCTAATAATATCAAAACTTATACATATTCTGTGTATTTTGCAGCATATAAATGAATATTTGAAGGTTTTGCGTTTGCGTCAAAGAATATTCTATGACATGTACTTACAGGATTGTACAACTGCAGATGCATATTTCTACGTAAGTTATTATATTACCCGTTTATTGTGCACATAACATTATCGACTTTAACTATTATTGACTTTAACGAGTATCTTTTATTTGTGTTTAGGAGTACATTCGACAAATGTGGCAAACGTCCTTCACTACTAATCCTCCAGAAAACAACGATTGACTTGAAATATTGTTGGCTTATGCACTCAGAACAAAGACTGAGTTACTTTGCGCTAAACTGTGAGCATCGGTCAATAAGGTATTTTTTAAGAATAATAATGACTTTTTACTGTGCATGTAACAATATTAAGTTAAAAATAATACCATAATTATTTTTGTAGGTATATATTCCTCTGAATATCAATCAAGAACATTGGATTGTAGCGCAACTCGACCTTGCTCGGTTTGCAATCGTTCTTTATGATTCCAGCGTGAACGGTCGTTCAGACGAGTCCATCATGAAATTTATAGAACCTTTGTATGTTACAATGCCTTTGTACCTTCAAATGTGTAGATTTTATAGTTTGAGGGACATAGAAAGCCCAAATTTGTTTCCTTAGCCGGTGACTCGTATCCAGGAGAATGTGCCGTAACAAAAGGTCGGGAGTGGGGATTGTGGCGTCTTCGTCTGTATGTATATTGAATATCTTATGTTAGGTCGGCCATTTGACTTGTTCCCTGACATTGGTACCTTTTATAGATAGAAGATAGCCGTTGATTTGTGAACTACAACTTCATAGATATTTAGTACTATAATTTATTTACATACATTGATTTGGGTGTATAATTGATATACCATAATTGTTTTTGGTGTATGTATGCGGAAGTGTTTTTGTATTTTGATAGAAGTGTGATTTATTTAATATGCATTGATTTGGGTGTATAATTGTTTGTGAGCGTTGATTTGGGTGTATGTATGCGAAAGTGATTTTGCAGTTTGATAGAAGTGTGTTTATTCAATATGGCAGGTTTGAGATCGTCCATATTATAGAGGAGATTTTGTCAAAATTTTGTGAAAATTATCAACATTAATACTAAAGACAAGTGCATTAAAATAAAATAAATAAGTATGTAATACAAAGTACAAGTGCATTACAAAATAAGTGAATTACAAAATAAGTGCATTACAAATTAAGTGAATTACAAAATAAGTGCATTACAAAATAAGTGCATTACAAAATAAGTGAATTACAGAAGTGACGAAACTCGACTTTCATACATAATTAAGCCTCATGGTATAGTTCTTTCTCTTGTTTTTTCAGATCCGTCTGAAATAAAAAAATATTTAAATATTAACCTTATATTATACATAATTAAATATCAATAAGGTAAATGTTTATAAATGAATATACATCACCTGCTCTGTAAAGGTACAGGATTTTGACACGTTTGTCGGTTATGTCCATGTTGTCTACAACGACTATATATATTCTTTGATGGTTCCTCTCATTGAGATAGAATCCGATTCATCCGACCTGCCTGACTGACGACGTGCTATCGGAGGCTGAATGTCCATATTTTTCAAATACTCTAGGACTATCCAATCTAATACTTGACCAACCGAAAGTATTGGCTCGCTATAGGTACGGAATAAAGTCTCAGATGTGTAATAAGTTGAACAAAGACTCTCGTACAATAATCTAATGTATCTGCATGCGGCGAGTGCATGGGAACAAGGCAGTTGCCGATAATTAAACTTTCAACAGCTGCATGTTCTTTCGCCAATGTCTACAATCCAGTTTACTCCACCATTCATAACTATAAATCATAAATCATCAACAAGAGAAATGGTCATTCGACTTACCTTATCGTTATGTTTCATGACTTTATGATGTACCCAGTTCGTCAAGACATTGGTCATATTTTGTGATATAAATCGTCTATAGTAAAACCACAATTGCATTAGCTCCCGCATCTACTCTACCAAATTAGTCACCGAAAGCTTTCTTGCTTCTTTTGCAACTACATTAATGCTCTCAGCGATATTAGTAGTTATAATGTCATACCTTTTGAAAGCACCAGATGATCGTGCCCATCTCACCGTACCAACATCTTCCTTTAAATACTTTATTACGTCAGGTCTCATTTGTCACATCTTGTTTAATTGGTATTGAAAATCATGAACACGATAAACCTTGACAGCAGTGAAGTAGGTAAATAGGTATACCCCTTTTTTAGACTTATCTGATGGTAACTTGTATTTTGTCATCAAATTTTCTTTCAAATGATATATGCAGAACCCATGATATGCATGAGGAAACACACCCCGTATAGCCCTTTCAATACTGATATGTTGATCAGATATAAAAACAAGATTCTGATAATCTGCAATAACTTCTTGCAGTTTAATCATAAACCACTCCTAAGAAGTATCATTTTCTGAGTCAGCAATTCCCCAAGCCAATGGATAAATCTGATTGTTTCCATCTTTACAAACGGCCACAAATATTGTACCAAGATAGGAACCTTTCAAAAATGTTTCGTCCACTGCAACTACCGGTCGGATTAATGAATTAAAACCTCTGATGCAAGGTCCTAACGCTATAAAGAAATACTTGAAGTGATTATCCGCGTCAGTTTTCAAATAAGTAATCGTACCTTAGTTATTTTGTTGCAATACATAGCTATATGCAGGAAGCAATCTAAACAAATCCTCAGAAGTACCTTTTATCAATCTTAATGCACGCTCCCTAGCGCACCAAACATTAGTATAGGTTATCTGAACACCGAATTGTTCACGTATGTCTGCTTGAATGTCTTTCGGCCTATAGTTTCTATTGACTGATGTAAACTTATTTTTTATTACTTTAGCAATAATTCGGCTCTTGGCTTACCGGTGACCATCCTTTAATTGACTCAAAACACAAGTGTGCCCTGTATCTACTCGCCTAACAACAACAAAATGTCGCATTCTGTCGACACTGCCCGTAATCTCCACTTGTAGCTGTCATCATCGCATTTCAATTCGAAACAATCTTTGGTGGATTTATAAACTCTAAAGCTCTATTTTTCCTCCAGTGCAACCATACTTATAGTTTCATGAATTTCATTTTTGTTGTTATATAATTTTCCTACAAATACATCACCAATCCCATTGCAAGAAATTTTTTCCGATACATTCAAGTCAAATGGTGGTATTTCAGGTTGAAACTGAAATGGATTTTCTACCTCAACCCTTTCTTCTCTACCATAACCCTCATCATCATCATCATCATCATCACCAGCATCATCATTTACATCCTCATTCACTTCATAATCATCATCATAATCATCATCATAATCATTTCTACAATCATCATCAACCTCGTAACCATGATCATCATTTTCACCAATATCATAACCAAGATCAACATTTTCACCAATATCATAACCAAGATCAACGCCAACATCTCCATATCTGACCATGGTCATATGTATAGCCTTGTTGTTCGTTGAGCATCAAAGGAGAATAATGATAATCCTCCGGAGAATTTTGAATATACACAAGAGTTGTCGATGAGAATTGCTTAGTATAACCTTTTTTTTGTTCCATTGATGCTTCTACATTACTTTCAGTTCCTCAAGCATCTACTGTTACACAAAGCGGTGTAGCCATATTATTCTATAAGCTCAACCACAATATTGCATCATCGTCATTTTCAAGTGGAATGGGTCTCAACTTTATGGTACTTAAAGGAACCTCAAACTTCAAAGTTACTTTATAATGCACCTGATTAACTCCTAAAAGATGACAAATTTTTCTCAACAACGTTTTATATCTAATATTTTTTGGAACAACCATCTGCATATTTTGATATCCAATGTATCTTTCAAGACCATCGCTATAGCTCTCCCAGCTTCCCCCAAAACATATAATGGTTGAAATTTGTGACATAATCAACGTCGCCTGAAAAAATATAACATAATTTTAATTTAATTATATATTAATTAAATTAAAAAAAATATAATTGAATATATAACTATTTATATATATATAATATATTTTTATTTTAAATATATAAAATAAATATAATATGCAGGTTCAGAAAAAATGAGAGCTATTTGGTAGTGGTGTTATAGTGTTGCGGTGGTGCGCAGGAGCACCTTATTACAACCGGTGCTCATCATAACAGTTGTACACGAGCACCTTGTTGCTATTGGTGCGCGCACGACGGCGGCCAACAACAACTATATATGCAGTCACGTGCAAACGCATACCAATCGACCACCAGCAACAATTATATATGCAACCATGCTCAGTCACAACTCAACCATAACAAATATATATCCATGCACTTTAATCATCTATTATTACTTTTTATCTATTACATTTATTTCAATAAATATAAATAATACTATTAATTAAATTAAAATAAACAAAATCTTGTTTTTTTTAAACTTCAGCTATTTTTCTTCACTCTGAATCTTTGATCTTCGCATAAAGATGAAACGAGATATGATATGAGTTTTGAGAGCAGATCTATAAGTTTTGAGAATAAAACGCAGCAGATCTAAGATTTGAGTTTTGAGAATAAAACGCAACAAATTGAATAAAACGTGAGATAATATTGTGAGGGGGTAATAAAAGAAAAAAATATAAAATTAGGATGGTTTATATATTTAAATAAAATAAAAATATATAAAAAATATTTAATATATAATTTTTTATTTTATTTTAAAATTTATTTATTAAAAATACAGAAAAAATGGTCGCTAGGCACACACAGCGACCATTTTTTGTTTTATAATTTTTATTGTTATTATTTTTAATTATTATTATTATAAATTTGCTATCTTTTTATAATTAATTCAAATTTTAATTATTTAAAAATTTATATTCTTCAGCAATTTATATAAAATAAAATAATAAATAAATAACAATAAAATTTATTAAAATTGTAATAAGGGTAAAATAGTAAACATAACGTATATTTGGTTAGTATAATTTAAAATATTTGACTTCGATTAAAATAAAAATTGATATTAAAATAACGGTCAACTCGAAAAATTTTCCTATTTTATATTATAACATTAGTTAAAATGGTCATATTCCACAATAAATAGAAAATTTTTATAAATAACCTTTCAATTATTTCATTATTTTTTTTAACCAAATATAAAATAGTTATACTTTATTAACCAAAAATTTTATTTTTGGACACATTTGCCATAATATCAAAAACATAACTTCCTCTCCTTTTTTCTACCGAACCTCTAAGAGTCATATTGATGAACCAAGAAACATATTGATGCCGAATATTTTTGAAGTTTTAATTGCAAAACTCGAGTGTTGCTGAACATATTTATCACTTTAAATCAAAGAAATAGCCGAATCTAGTAAGTTTTCTAAACTTTTTTAGAAAATTTAATTTTAGTTAGAAATTAGATAAAACTTACATTTAAAGTTAAAAATAAGTGTTATTATTGAATTAAATATGAAAAATGAGTTAGAATGGTGTAAAAGACGTTAAAATCCAGCCAAAAATAAGATTTGGAGTGTGTTTGGCGAAAACCTGACAACGGCCGGTGCGATTGCCGTCAATTTAGGCATCTCAGGGCCATCTCGGGCCCGAGATGTGCGTGATTATGCATTTTTTTTTAAATAATTATTTTGATTTTTTTAAAATAATTTTACTTGTCATTTTTGTTTTTTTCAGGTTTTATAGAGTATGATGCAATTGTTATTTGTTTTGGAGAAAAATGGGAGAGTTCTAATGATGTAGAAGAAAGTTATGTTAATTATAGTAATTTTGGGATTTCGGTTCTGAAAGATATTAATTTTGAAGATCTTTTAAATGCAATAAGTTATACATTGGGAGTCGACAATGTGAATTGTAAGGTGACTTTGAAAATCAAAATTGATGTAACGAAGTATAAGTTAAAGCCTATTGAGATTAGAAACGACAGTGATATTTGATTTTTTTTAGCGCCAATAAAAGATCGTACTGTCCTTTATGTGTAACAGTGGATCCTAGAGTTCCTGTTTATGAAAATGATGTACAGCCCCTCAATCAAAACCCACCATCGATTCATACTCATTTTATGTCAACTAGCGGTAGAAACTAAGTGAGCCATACTTGTCCATCAATTCCAGCAGTGATTCCTGCAAACACAACGAATGAGTATCACAATATTTCTCCTATACCCTTCAATAAAGACCCAGCCTATACACATTATGCTTGTGATGACATTGGAAATGTTGGGGATGTGAAAGGGGACTGTGATGATGTTGAAAATGTTGATAATTTAGAAGGGGATGATTTAGCAGAAGGCAGACGTTGTTATGTTTCAACAAGCTCCCTAAATGTTGAAGCTAGAAGAATAGATTTTTGTGAAGCGGAAAACCCCTTTGTGTTTATGCCTCCAATACCACCATCAGACATGGGCATATCGGATAAGATATCGAGTAGTGGAATTGACGATGTGTTTGTAAGAAAGTTGTTTGATAGTAAAGACGAACTTCACCAGGCTATTAGTATACTAGCACTTAAAGGTAATTGGAGCTTTAAAGTGTCAAGGTCCACAAAAGATCGTTTTGAGATCAAATTTGATGATGATAGATGCCGATGGCGATTACGTGCAGTGTCGACAGATGCAAGGAAACATTTCATTGTGTGCAAAATTAATTCAAGTCACGTGTGCCAATTAGATCGATTGCGCGATGGTCATCGACAAGCAAAGTCTCGGATTATTGGCAAATTCATAAAAAATAAGTTTGCATCTACGAGTCGACTTTATAGACCGAAGGAAATCCAAGCAGACATACGTGGGGAGTTTGGTGTGGACATAACTTATCCCACTACTTGGCAGTCTAAGGAGTATGCATTGGTGTTGATACATGGTAATCCAAAGTCATCCAGCTAGCTGTGTAGCAATTCCCGAAACCATGCCGGGTTAGCGTCAAGTCCAGGTAAGATAACTACACCCTCATCCTTGTCTATCCAGGCCTGAAACTCAGCTAAGATGGTCGAGTCTATCTGCTGCAATGGATCCATGTCTACTTGAGGTTGTACTTCAATTTCAATTTTCTTCTTCTCATGTATCCTTTGTGAAAATTGATTTGTATATAGGGTGTGCAAATACCATGCAAGCCTATACGGTCTCCCAAATTGACTCACTCCCTTATGCGGGGCAGGCAAGATCTTAACACTTGCAGGACTGTCAATTAGTAGCTGGGGCAGTATATCATTACCAGTAGCTAGGGTCTGAAAACCATATTGACAGCCTGCCGGTGTGTTCTCTCCAAACTAAAATATATGTATATTTTAAAATAAATCAAACTGCAATTAAGGTAAGGTAAAATTATGGCAATTTTAAATTTATTTTGCTTACCATATTATGGCTTTCGATCTGTTGGAATGAGCATGACTGCCTAAAGCACATCATCATCTACTGCATCTGCTGTGTAAGATCGGTCCGGAGTTGATCAACCCTTGTTAAAATTTAATCTCTATCCTTGTCTATTCTCTACAGAAGTGCAGCTTGTGTAGCTTCAGTACGCTCAAATCTCTTAATTATCTCCTCCTGCAGTTGCTCAATCTGATGTGTTACGTCATGGTCTGTAGATGTACTGTGTTCAGACTACAAGAAATATATCCATAGTTAATTACTTATTTAGAAATATATAAAAATTTCTCTTTAATTAATCACCTAAATAAGTAATATACCGTTGCTTCTGGCACTGGTGCTGATATTTGTTGGTTTATCCAATCATATCCATCCCCCTCCACATCCATAACATCATTGTTAGGGTCACTGAAATAGGCATAGGTCCTAGGGCGTTTGCTATCGCTGTAATCAGACATATTTGATAAGTCCCCAGCATAACTTCCGCTTGGAACGCCTACACATCTAACCAGTTGCACAATTGTCTCTTTCTTTTCATGGTCTTTTGGTACTAATTTACGATGTACCGAAAGAACTTATAAATATAATATTAAGTTATACTTAAAACAAAATAAAAGTTATAAACCAATATATATATTTTTCATTAATATCAACATATACCAAATCCTTCCCTAATATTGTATCCTGAACGTCATCGAACTGTGGAGTCCCTCAAGTCGTCCAATTCAAAATATAAAGGAAGCGATCACCATAATGATAACTAAAAACCTCTTCGCACACTGGAATTGTCTCAAAAATCTATACCTAATATAATTATTTTTAAAATATAAGTTTGGCGTATAAAAATAAATAAATAATTAAGATCAAAAAGTTAAGTAAAAGAAAATTATGGTGTACCAAAAATACATGCGAAAATTTATACACGTTGTAACTCTCAAACTTCTTCTGTGCAAACCATTTCCTTTTTTTTTTTTCCAAGTTTTTGGAATGCAGCCTTCTTAAGTGAGTTATGAAGCACGGTCCATGCAATATTGCTCCATGGATACTTATTAAACTCATCAAGGTCATCTATTAAACATAGAACAATATTTTGAATCCTACTACGCTCGTCACGTGGGATCAAAGCACGATGCACAAAATAAAAATAAACTCAATTTTATTGTATCTGCATCGTCCATATCTGTCAAATTTAAATGTCTGTACCATTTATCAAGAAATATGTAAGATAATTTTTTTACCCCGAAAAAATGTATCCCATAATCAAGTGCCTAATTTTCTATGCAGCTGCTGGGCAGGAATGTAATCTCTCATTTGTAATCGGGTGATTAGTACAAATTCCTGCCGACTAAATAGGATGCGTTTCCTCCCTATGTAAAATCACATCTCATCTTCTAAATTAGAGGTATGCACCTCACGCAATAATAACTCGTGCACCAAAATACCAGAGAATGTCAAATCTGACATATCTAAGAAATGCCTCATACACGTCCGGCTAAATAATGTTTTCTGATTTTGTCAGTTTATCTTTTATACAATTTAGACCCCACATTTTCGCATAAGCCGTCACTAATGCACGAAAAAATATATGCTCTGGAATTCTATATTTTTTCGATACATTCTCTTTCCTGTAACAATTAAAAAAAATAAACAAAAGAAATTAATATTAGAAAAATTAATAATAAGGGAAAATTTCATAAATAACATGTATACATATAGATTAAAAATAACATACAATATGATTTACACAAATAATTAATTTAACAGACATAAAAATTATAACATATTTTAATCATTAATTACTAATATATTATAATAATTAATTATATATTAAAATAAAAATAATCATATATAAATTATAATTACAAAACGTACTCACAATAATAAATAATGTTACAAACTAAAATTAATGAGTCATTTATTTATTAATTAATATTAATTAATTATTTAATCTATTAGATCCATTCCTTCTAAATTGGATTTTATTTAATTTAAATAATATTAAATTAAATTTATTTCATTTAAAAATAATTTTAAAAAATAAATTGCGCCACATGGCGCAACAGTGCGACATCGCGGACATGGCGTCTGCGATGCTGTATGCGATGCGCCTTAAGGGCGTATCAGGGGCGCGCACTGCGGGCCTGAGATGGCTCTGCGATTAGCAACGGTGGCCGGCCGCCGCTCCTGCTGCTGTCTGCATCGCGATAATACACCAAAAAATCTCATTTTTTTTATCTATTTTCAATGTTTCTTACACCATTCTAACCCATTTTTCATATATAATTCAATAATTTCATCTATTTCTAACTTTAAATACAAATTCTAATAAATTTCTAACAATTTTATAAAGAAATTTTAAATTTTTTAAAAGTTTAACAAAACTTACTAAAAATCGCCCATTTATTTTGTTTGAAGTAAAAAATATGTTATATAAACTTCAATCTATGCAATGATAACTTCAAAATTTTTGATCTAACAAATTTTGTGAAAGTTCAAAATTTTGGTGATTTTCAGTAAAAAGTAGGTTAAATTTTAATATTGGGCAAATGTGTTCAAAATTAAAAAATTTGGTTAATAAAATATATTTAATTTAGATTTAATTAAAAAATAATAATTAAAAAATAAGGGAGTTATTTATGAAATTTTTCCTTTTATAATTAAACTTGGGTAACAACATAATACAGAGACTTAATAATCAGGTGGATAGAATAGACTTATATTTAATATTATAATATTATATATTATAAGACTTGATTGGATTTCAGATATAATTTTATTATTAAGTATTAAAACTTCAATAAATATATAATTAGTTATTTATATAATTGTTCAGTAACTTAATTTAAGTAAATAAGCTAAGATAAAACAAAGTAAATATTTAATACTCTTTTCTTCAAAAAAAATATTTAATAATTTAAAATATTATATAATATAATTTTATATGTAATAATTATTATTTAAATAGTATACAAATGTATATCATAAATATATATTATTAATTATTTAAAATGATAAAAATAAATATTTATTAAATTAGCCATTAATAATTTAGTTTATTTATCATATATACTAATAATTTATTGAAAATTTATCATATAATTGATATTTTTGTATTAATTTTTTTTAATGATTAATTTAAATTATAGTTCTAAATAATTTATCCCACGAGGAATCATATGATAAGTTATCTTGCAATTATAAGATTAAATGGTAAGTCTTAAGTAAAATCAAACATTTTTATCCAACTCAATTTAGTGGTACCAAATATCATGCTTATTTATGTCTTTCAGTTCAATTCACTTTGATCTCTTTTTTTTATAAATAAAATCGAATCAAATTAATTTATTTGGAGATTGAAATTAAAAAAAATTGATTGGTTAATTTTTATATTTTAATATCGAATTAAAATAGTCAAATTAAGTTCATTCAGTTCAAATAATTTTTCACCCGCTCTTAATTCACCCCTAATTCAAATAAACGTTAGTGCTAATTGAAAAATGCTTTTGAATATTTTTTTAAATACGATAATTAACTTATTATTTTAACTAAACTATGAGGGTATAATTATCCTTTTTTTTCCTTCGTTTTACCCGCAGGAAATAGAAAATGAATTTTACACACATATAAATCAAATATAAATATTTTTTATTTTAAATAGAATCATTCGTTACACACCATTTTTAAGTATAAGTCAATAGCCAAAACTTTGCAAAGATACGCGTAAAAAAAAATTGTAAAAATTTTTTTAAAAAAAATAATACTATACTTTTTAAATCATATTTTAAAAATTAGATTCTAAATGAAGTGTCAATTAATTATTTGGTAAAAAAAAATTATGTAATAAATAATTTTTAAAATTATAAAAATTAATTACTTAATAATTTATTGACACTTTATTTGAAATCTAAAATTTAAAAATTAAATTTGAGATGTATAGTATTTTAATTTAAAAAAGCACACGCTCAATTCAAAGATACTATATATATATATATATATATATATATATATGAAAAAAATGTTAAATAACCTCACTGTTGACTATAGAGAAACTATAAACTAGGCTTAATTAGGGTTGGTAAAATTTAAATCTAGATTTGGATTTTGCTCAACTCGATTCCAGATCTTTTTTTGTTGGGATTTGAAACTCAGGTTTAGCTTGAATTTTTTCGAGCGAAGCTGGATCTAGGTTAAGTCCAATTTTTTTATTATTTTGATAAAATTTTAACTTTCAAAATATTTATTTTATAAAATAATTATTAAATTTGTATATATAAATTGTATTGTATAATTTGTACTTATAGTTTAATATGTATAATTTGCATAAGTAACATGTATAATTTATATTTATAGTTTAATATATCGTTTTTATCCTTATTAATTTTTTTTTTAATTTTTAAGTTAAATTTAAAATTTTAAAATATTTAGTTTGTAAAGCAATTGTTACATTCATATATATATATATATATATATGTGAAAAATTAGAAAATAATTGAAGATTTTTTAAATTTAAAAAATAAAAAAGGAGATCCGGGCCGGATCCAGCATAGGCCCAATTTTGGACGCTTGAACTTAGATCCAAATGAGTGATCCGTATTCAGTCCAAAGTTTCAAAACGTCTCGTCAAGCACGTTAACATTCACAATCGCAGCGCCTCACCTGCACGGCTGCCCGGCCAAACAAATGTGGACCCTAATCAGCAGAACCGCCCCGAGCCTCCTTCGCAAATCATGCTATTCGGTTCTTCCCACAACCCGCCAGCTCCACACTCGGACCGTAGACGGAGCCTCCACCGGTCTCTACGGCATTCACCACTTGAAGTCCCCCAAAGGCTTTCGACGCTTCGTCGATGAAGCCATCGAGAGGTTAATATAATTTTAATAATAATAAAAGTAAAAATAATAAATGTGTTGCTGAATTTGAATCTTCTTATACGGTGTTGCAAGTGAAAACATGAAATTTTGAAATTGTTTCTGCTCATGCGCTGTCTGAAAGTGGAGAAAATGTGAGTAAAAAGAAACCTGTAGTCGTAGGAAGCTGAATGTTTGATATTTATATCTGAATTTGATTTTTTTTTTTGTTAAATCGAAGCAAATTGGAATAAAGTTTTGATATTTGTTTCTGCTCACAGGATGTTTGGAAGATGAGAAAATGTGAGAAGAAAATTGAATAAATTGAACTCTTGTGCTGCTGAAAACACGATGTTTCTTTTATTTTAGTTTGGTGTTTGTTGGTTGGTGAGAATAGGAAAAAGAGAAAACTGGAGGTTTTTTCAATTAATTCAATTATTTTTTTAATTGAACTTTATAATGGTTATTGTTCAGTAAAGTTTATTCTTCATCAAAATATGTATCATTTAATGAGAATATCCCATATACTTTTAGTCAGTGAACTAATTTACACTCTGTTTAATTGTTGCTTTTTAGTTATTTTTTTTTGTTAATATTTTAAACCAAATTTACTTTTTTTTTTTCAGGTCTAGTGAACTGGTTAGTTATATAGCTGAGATGCATTCATCTACTGAAATTATCCAAGCAATGGATGAGATTTCAGACACAGTAGTTTTCTCTTCTCTCTTTTTTCTTCCTTTTGCTATATTCATTTTTATTTTTATTTTTTAAGGTTGTTTGAGAGCCTTGTGTAATTGCAATGCTTGATTTGTTAGGTCTGTTCGGTCATTGATTCTGCAGAGCTCTGTAGACAAACTCATCCTGACAGGTTCTTCTTTTTGATCCTTTTTCTTTATATATATATATGGTGCTTTTATTCTAACAGATACTTATTATAATTTGTTTTGTGAGTGTATCAGAGAATTTGTTGACGAGGCTAATAAGGCATCAATGAGAATCAATGAATATCTACATGTGAGGTGACCGGTGATCCATTTAGCGCCCAGATTTTCTTAACCAGTGCATTCACTCTGTTGCTTTTATACTGCATTCTGTGCAAACAATATACTCCTACAAGGACAAAATGGGTGATGTTGCCCATCACAGGGGATAGAATGTTACTTTTAACACATAATTAATTTATATGAAGAGTGTTAATCCAGCATACTGTGCCATGAGAAGAGGGTAGAATAATATCAAATCAATTTTCTGTCATGAGAATCAGAACAGCAAATCCTACATCAACATTGATTTTTTTTTCGTTTATGCAAACAAACAGGGATAAAGTTAAAAAATGCATGACTTGGTGTAGTTTTAAACTGTAAGCATGGCAAATTAATTTTTTGTAAATCTGTTGCAAAAATATACTTTTTACAATACTTGATAATATGTGAGTTTAATCTGTGTGCTATGGAGCTTTGTGAAACTTTGATGCAATCAGCTGGGGGTGTGATTTAGAAATGTATTCCATAGAGTTGTATACTTTTTAAAAATGAATCTCTATGAAAGTTGTCTGTTGTAATTTTGTTGGTGTTTTTCTTTTCTGGAATACAGTATCTCAATACAAATCATACTTTGTATGATGCGGTGAAAAAGCCAGAGCGAGATGGCCATTTGCTTTCCAAGGAAGCTCATAGGGCTGCCAATAACCTGCGGGTTGACTTTGAGAGGGGTGGAATTCATCTCGGTCCTGGTATGTATTCTATGCTTATTAGTTTTTGGTTTTCTCACCAGACAACTTTCACTTGCAAAAAGTAAACATCCTACTTTGCTATGTAGATAAACTAGATCGAGTAAATCAGCTAAACATAAATATATTTCAGCTGTGCAGGGAGTAAGTATACCATCTCTTCACTGATATTCCTCTGGTAGCATATATAATTAATAAATTATGTCCGAGTAGTTAACCAATTGATTGTGATTCATATTGTGCATGCAATCGTATGATTCAGGTTTGGTCAAAATATTATCAATGATCCAGGTCATGTGGATATATTTCCAGCATCACGCATCCCAAAAAACTTACACCATCTCCTTAAGCCCATATATCAGTCAGCATCTGGAACATCAAGTGAATCGTTAAGATCATGGAAGAAGATGAAAGAAAAAGGATTTCGTATAACAACTGATCCACGTACTCTACAGGCAATTCTGCAATGCACACCAGATGATGAGGTAGCTTTCAGACTTTTGTTTGCAAATATCTAGTTGTCTTGTTTCCAACATTCTAGCAACCGTGGGACTGAATAGTAAGTCTAAATAAATTGAGCAATATGTTGATCCTAGCTGCAAGAAATTAGCTATTAACTTGATACTTTTTGATTGTTGAATTTTTTGTCGCAAATGAATTAGCTTAGCTAAGACGCTTAGGATTTTGTTCAGGAACTGAAGAGATATGCAACTTAAATTGCTCTCCATCTAAATTAATTTTTCGATTCTAGTAATCTAGTAATCTAGAATTCATTATTCTTTTTCCTTTTTTTTTTCTCTTTCTGCAGGTCAGGAAAATGGCATATTTTCAAGGGAATTCTGTGCCACATGCCAATCATGAAGTTCTTGATAGGCTTATAGCTTCCCGTCATGAACTTGCTCAGGTTGCTAATTAAAATATAAGAGTCTGCTATCAAACATTTGGATAGTAAGAGAACTTGTTTGATCCAATAAATTATCAGTTCATATGTCTGTATGCTTTCCATATTGAATGTATATCTTATAACATCTAAACTGAATATTGTTTAATTTTACGACTCTGGATAAGTCTCTCTAATTTTCTCTAGGAGTTCATTTGATGTATATATTTAGGTATGAAACACTCGTAAGCAATAAACAATGATGTCAGTTTTCCTTTTTGGTAAATTTTGGTGAAGTTACAGAAATAACTCATGAGTAGATGTATTGTGAATTAAGATAAATATATTCTGTTGATGACTAACCATGTTGGATGTCCTTTTTTTTCCTTGGGTTCCATGGAATGGCAGGGGGGTCGTTGGTGGGAGATAGTGTCTTTTGATAGATAGTGTATGTTGATCAAGCATTTATGTGTTTGAGTAAAAAGATAGTGTCTCGTATGGTATTCTTAAAAATCGCATGCTCTTATTTATGTCATTCTTTTTTTCATTTAATCAAATGGAATATTACAGATAATGGGGTATAGATCTTATGCTGATTTTATGGTGAAGCCAAACATGGCTTCATCACCAGAAGTTGTGATGTCCTTTCTATTTGAGATGAGCAAGATGATCAAGCCAAAGGCTGATGAGGTATTGTATTCTTTGCAGACGTTTGTGAGGTGTAAGTGTAGATTATTTCGCAATTTTTTGAGTTTCGACGAGTCTGCTTTTCCTGTAGGAGTTTAACTCAATTAGGGATTTTAAGAGGCAAAGTTGTGGCCAGAAAAATGTAGATTTAGAGCCATGGGATGAAGCATACTACATGGCAATAATGAAGTCTTCTACTTACAATTTGGACTCTTCTGTAAGTAAAATGATTTTACCCATGCTTTATGTTGAATGTAACCAATTGTGTTATCTTTAAAGTTTCTATTTCGACTACTGATGGTGATCCCATGTTATTGTTTTTCCTCATTGATGGTTTGGAATAAGGTATTTTCTTTTCTGAGATATGCAATTATTTGTTTGATCTTCTGAATGTAAAGATTTATTTGGCAGGTTGTGGCATCGTATTTTCCCTTACCACAATGCATTGAGGGTTTGAAAGTGCTGGCGGAGTCATTATTTGGTGCAACATTTCATAGTGTCCCCCTGACTCCAGGTGAATCATGGCACCCAGATGTGCTGAAAATGGCTCTTCATCATCCCGAAGAGGTTCGTACATGGACGAGAAGTGTATATTTCTCAATGTCTTAAATAAATTTTGACTAAAAATCATGGTCATATTGGATTTGATTATATTACAGATAACATTATTTGATGTGGTATTCAATGGTATGGGTTATGCTTTTGTACACAGTGGTAGAAGTACACACGTGCACACAGACGCCTTTTGTGTTTATAGTCTTAGTATGCATTGCTTTCCTTTTTTCGTAAATTCAAGATTACTCAGAATCCTACTTTGGCTTTTATTGTTATTGATTGAATAAATTCTTTTCACTATTCACTTTATGTTTATACAATTGTACTTTTGGGCTCCCATGTGATGTTCTTTGACATATGTTCCAACCTTGATATTATAACTTTTGTTTCAGGGTGAGATGGGGTATCTGTACCTTGATTTATACTCGAGGGCTGGCAAGTATCCTGGTTGTGCTAATTTTGCAATTAAAGGTGGACGAAGAATATCTGAGATAGAATACCAGCTTCCTGTATGTTTATAAATTCTACAAGTATTGTCTATTTGGTGTTTCCTGTTATGTTGTTCCTACAATAATACGAGGTGTTACAGAATTTAGTTTTCACTATTTGGCTTTCTTTTGCTAATTCAATGACCTTTAGGAGATTTTACCTTTAGAATAGCTAGCTTTTCTGTAATATTTGGATCCTGTTTAGATTAGTGGAAAACTATCTGCTAAGAAATCCTAATATCTCATAACATCTTCTTTTGAGGGCATTTGCTGGATAAGGCATGCACAATTTCAATCTCCCAAGCAACAATGCCAGCTGAATGTTTAGTTTATATAAATTATATTGTGAATTTAAGTAGATCTTGGTAGTTTATTTTGTTGTGAGTACTTGCAGCACAATGGATAGATTTATAGTAATTATTCAATAAATTTATAATGCTGATTTAGCTATTAAGAAATCAGTAATGCTACACTTCTCAAATTTTGATCTCAACATTTCCATCCCAAGTGATGTGTCAAGCAATTATTGGATGGTGAAATGGTGTAATGGGTGATTTGGAAATGAATGCTTGACACATCACTTGGGATGGAAATTTTGGGATCAAAATTTGGTAAGTCTAGCATTATTCTTAAGAAATAAGCATGAATTGAGTGTATATTCCCATCATTTTATGTTTAAACTTCTTTCATAAGAGTCTGTTATTCAATGGCTTTTCTTGAGAGAAGTGCATGGAAAAGGCCATTAACCTGTGGTTCTCGACCAAAGCGAGGTCCAAGGAGGATGACCTAGATATGATCCCCACCTTTGGCATTTTTTGCATGAAATAGTGAGTAGGTTTAAAACTTGTGGATACATCACCCAATCTTAGTCTCCTTGAACAAGATCCATTCATTGGAGGATATGTATATTCTTGGAAATTCATGTTCTCTGAATAAACCTGAACAGTTTGTTAATTCTGAACAAGGGTTGTTTGCTGAAAATTTAGCTCTTTTGAACTTAGCTTTTGGTTTGGTAATACTGCAGATTGTGGCCCTCATTTGCAACTTCTCTGGTTCACATAATTCATCAACTGTAAGGCTCAACCATTGTGAAGTAGAAACTCTATTTCATGAGTTTGGACACGCTCTTCATTCCTTGCTCTCAAGAACGGTATTCTGTTATATCATACTACTGAACTGACAAATTTTCATGACTCTTATTTGTCATTGTAATTACCGTTTTAATTATTCTGTAGGATTACCAACACTTTTCTGGCACCAGGGTGGTTCTTGACTTTGCTGAGATGCCTTCAAACCTCTTTGAGTGAGTAGAATGCTGAAATTTCTAGTATCATCTTTCTTCAAACTGCTTTCATTGATTATTTCTACCCCAAAAAAAAGGGAAAAAAAATATATATAATAAATAAAATTTTAGATACAATGTTGCTTAATAGTTCCTGATTAATTACATCAGGGTTGAGTATTTTTATTAGGTTTGTTTTCATTAGTAAATGTGTCTGCTAATCCACTGGGGAAAACAAAGTGAACAAGCTCATGAGAAGTCGCATGATCTCATGCAATGTCACCTCCATGACGTCAAAGCACAGTCTATATTTTTGCACTCAAAATCTCTACATGAGATCATAAAAGTGCTATTTTTCTAGTCAGTGTTCTCTCGTCCCTGAATCTATAATGCTAACCCTGTAATAGATCTCCTATGAAAACAATGGTCCACAGATTCCCATGCTGCAATCGTAGATCCTATTTATCTTATCTTTTATGATCAAGTTGTGAGTGGTAAGGATTCTTGGTGTAACTGTCCAAACCAGTAGTACTAGCTAGGAGGGACCTTGTACACCTAGCTTTTCTCCCGAGGAATGAAAATATTGGAGTCAAAAACCTTGATAGAATAGATCCAAGTAGCTACGAAACTGCTGAAAGAGGGGGAAAATGTTACTTGCATAAGTACTTAAATCTCCCCTAACTATTATATTTTTACTGAAACCAGATTCAACTTTATTCCACTATCATTCACATCCTTAGTTCCCACCATTATCACCACTTCACTCCTTTATCTTCGTTGTCTCGTCAATTTTTTTTCAAAAAAAAAAAGAAAAACGTACATAAACCTGTGAAATTCAATCAAATAAAATTTAAAGAATGAGTCAAGAGTTTTTTGCATATTTTGTCCTGACTTATCCTTGGTAAATTCATTCAAATTTCAACTTGTGTGACAAAAATCTTACCTGCACGAGTAAGAACAACTTAAAAGACTTGCTTTCCGTATTTTCCTAATATCCTTTCAATAATATGTTCTCTTATGTATGTGTATAAGAAATGAGGACGAATCTTGTGCTCTAATATCATCCTGACATTAAGTTTGGTCATATCCCTAGGTACTATGCATGGGATTATCAAGTCTTGAGGAGATTTGCAAGACACTATTCGACTGGTGAAATAATACCGGAGAAGTTGGTAAATTCAATGCGTGGTGCCAGAGACATGTTTAAGGCAACTGAATTGCAACGTCAGGTTCATTGTTAAGGCCAAGATTGAATCATTAAATGTTTCTTCATTTTATGTACAAGGGTAGAAAGAAGTACTGACCAACGTTTGCTTGTTTGGCATTCATCAGATTTTTTATGCTTTGATCGACCAAATGCTCTTTGGAGAACAGCTAGGTCAAAAGAGAGATACAAGTTCTATTGTTGCAGATTTGAAAAAGCAATATACCAGCTGGAAGCAAGTGGAGGGCACTCATTGGCATATCCAATTTAGCCACCTTATTAATTACGGTGCTGGTATGTCTCAGATCATGTATCATTATGCACTTAAATTTTTGGAGGACACTATTTTTCTGTGATTGTGTGTGTGTGGTTTTAGTGTAAACAAGAGTAAGGTGTCATGTTTGAGCAATTAGCACGAGTTGCCCTTATGGAGTAATTCACTTGAATCCAGGAATGAGGAATCGGGTGCACATTATGCAGAATTACTTGGATGTTCCTTTTTTTCCATTGTGAATTGAATTGTAATGATTGTTCCTTTGTTCATGTAGGCTATTATAGCTACTTATATGCCAAATGCATTGCGGCAACAATTTGGCACAAGCTATGTCAGGAGGATCCACTATCATTAACCACCGGAACTGCTCTTAGGACAAAATTATTGCAATATGGTGGAGCCAAAGAACCTGTTGATATGTTGAATGATCTAGTAGGTGATGGGATTCTAAGGTACTGCAATGGAGGGATAGTTCCTGACATTACAAGCTTTTCGAATGAAATGAAGCTGGTGGAAGACAAGCAAGGGCAGGTTTTCCTCTAGCTGAGTTGAAGAAAGAAAATCATAGAATGAATGTTTAAAAAATGGAAGTGGAATAATATTAGGGGAGGAGAAATAGAGCAGCAGTTATTGTACAAGGAACCATAGTGCCCTTTAAGAGGTGGTCACAGAGAAATTGCTGTGAAGCACCAAGGTACTAGGAAGTATGCGAGTATACCTGGTATACAAGAGTTATTATGAGCTAATTTGCCGGGGAATTTACATGCTTAATATCAGCAGAGACCGAATCTCCAAGTTGTATTTCTAGATATATTCTCTTGGTAGAAGAGGAGTTGTGATGCCAATTTTTTGGTAACACATTCTTTGGTTTATTTAACTGAAATTAGTATGGTGGAAGAAAACTTGAAACTGAATTGATTTGCTTAGGAAAAATAACGAAAGTAGTTACCATTTGTTGTGTGTTATTTTATCAGCAAGGCAAGGCAAAGCAAAATGCTTTTACTTGTTTCATTGTACTAATGCAACTGAAAGAGGTACAAGGTTACCAGTCTGTTGTTTAGGGTTTCCACCAAATGTTTTGTAGATTGATTCCATTCCTCATCCTTGAGGATTTATGAATGAGAATTATTTGATTTCAGAGGCCAGCTTTTGGAGTTATTCATTTAATAAATAGGTTATAGTTATGCCTACATTCGATCTAATCTATGTTGACATATCAAGAGGGTGGTCATGAGGTAGAAAGCAATCTAATTTTTGTCCCTATAATTTATCTTTCACCTCAGCTAGGCAAATCAACCATCAATATTACTGTTACAAAAAGCTCTCATCAGGTAATTTACTTGTGACAGTTACTATCCATTAACAGATAATGGAATTCACTTCTTCTGGCTTCTCGTCGTGGGGGCAATGGCCTGCAATGAAAAGGGAAATTAGGAGATATATATATATATATATATATATGAGAGGCAGCATATTTTGAGAATCCAGCAGTGCAATTACCAGCATCCAATTCCCTGATTACAACCCCAGCACAATGTTCTTTAAGCATAGCCACTTTGGACTTGGAATCAGATATTGGATCTTTCATTCCCTAATAGCGAATAAAATGGTTATTATGGCAATAATAAGAATTTATAACAAATAATCAAGTCCACCCTTCACATTGCTCACATACAAAGATTATCTTGATTTTTTTAGAATGGGGAGAATTTTACCTGTATAATTAGAACCTTTTCCTTGAACCCTTCCAAGAGATAGTTAAGAGGAAGTGAGAGATTGAAGCTGAAAACACTTTCCAGCACTGCTAGCACACCAGGATCATAGGACTTCAATAAATGTTAAGGCGAAGCTTTCATTAGAATATACACATTATTCTGCTTCCCTGAAAAATTGATTCTAAACACATAAATAAACTTTCATATATGAAGAGGATACAGCTCTTAGCATTTCATTGATAAGCCAATCATCAGCTCGTTCTGTTCTCTGCAAAGTGTAAGAGAGAAGAATTGATCATATGAGATCTAAAAGCGACATAACAAGTTGGGAACAGAAAACGAAAAACACTTACAGTTGGGTAGCATTGTTTCACAAAGCTTTTAATATTCAATCTCAAGTAGAGCAAGAGGAGTCGAGCACCTAGCCATGCAGGTCTTGAAGTCTGTCTCTCCTGATCATTTGTACATTTCTTAGACTAATCAATTTCAGAGATCATCAAGATAAGCAATTCATAATTAGCAGATCCTCCAGATTGCTTAGAAAGAATCAATAGCATAGCAATGCAGTTCATACAAAAATTCCTGCTATTCAATAAGTTTAGAACAGAAGATATAAAAGTTACAAATCTGGCACCTTGGAGCTTTAAAATGATTTACAAGCAAAATATAGTGGACCAACATTGACAGTTTCTGTTAGCAAACAAACAGATATGTGAGCATGTGCTTGACATGAGCATTTATTCAGACTTACATTACAGAACTGCCGAAATGAATATTCGGGAATAACATTGCCAACACTGTTGATAAGGACAACAGACTTGACCACAGCAGGCCAAATACAAGCAACTATAGCAACGAAATAACCTGCAACTAACAAATAGTGACAATTAGGTTACTGATGCAGTAAAGCATACAATTTGATGCAGGTACATCTGCAGTTTGGAACTTCAAACATACCACCAATAGAATTTCCTACAAGATGCACTGGTTCGCCCACAACTTCAACAATAATATCTCGCAGCAGTTCAGCCCAGATTAATTCAGTGTACACAATATTTGGCTTTTCTGATTTGCCAAATCCCAAAACTGTTATTGCCCAAACTCGGTTTCCACCTTCAGATATGCTATATATATTATCACGGTAGTGCTCAAAGAACGCACCAAAACCATGCACAAGCAAAGTGGCCGGACCTTCATTACCAGCAACTGTATACTGAAAACAATGCATTTTGTAAAATAGAAAATTATAGAAATCAACCCCATCTTTAATATTTCTCCAGAATAAAGACAATAAATCTCCTGTTTGAACAACCAATTACACCTTATGATTTTTAAGAAAAGCCATTTAATGCATGAATAAGTCTGCAAACCTGTATTAGATAGCCCTTCCATCTCCATATCCGTGTTGAATATATTCCTTCATCACTCATAAGACTTTTTAGAGACATAAGCCAGTACCACTGCAATGAAAAAAGGAGATATTCTTTTAAGTCTTTTTATGAAAATCATAGGGTAGAAAAGTCGCACAAAACAAGCATAATCACCAACTGAGCATCACACCTCCATTGAGCATACAGAATCAGCCGCAGCAGTAACAGTGACAGCAGAATATCCGAAGGGAGATAAAAATCCAGCATTTTGTTCTTTCTCATACTTGATAGCTTCATACTGCACTCTCCTTCTAGATATGACGCCAAGACAAAGGGCTGGGCCAAAAAGTGTAGCAAATGAAGCTCCATCCCGACCTTCAGCATTACGTAGCTTTTCATGTAGCCTGTCACAGAATCAATCCAAAAATATACTTCTAGCATAGAAACATTATATTTCAGTAGCATCTAATAAGCTTTAACTAATATATTTCATAAAGCATGAAATCCAAATCCATGACCAACGTGAAAGCATGCTAAGAGATGTGAATGATGAGCAAAGGCAGCACAAATACTAATCAACACCATACCAAATAAGTAGTGCCAACACCAAACCTCTAAAGTTCTTGTGTAATAAACAGCACATTTCTCAAAAAAGACTACTGTCAAGAAGAAAAAGGGAACACGCTTTTTGCATTTGAAAGCATTTTCTTTTTCATCAATGAAGAGCAAAAAAGAAAAGGGAATAAAGCATTTCCTTCAAGGATGTAATAAGATGTGTAGCATAAGACCTAGATCAGAGAAGACAGAACGTTATGTGCGACATTCCAATTTAGATAAAGAAGACAATTCAACTTAACAGATGTCAAGATACAGCAATATCTAGGATGATATTATCTCTGAAAATCTAAGAGTCCACAGCCTTATGCTGTACATCACCCCAATTCATCAGTGACGAGAATGAAGACATAGGCATCAGTGATTTACAGTATGAGATCAAGACATGTTAGTTCATTCTAATAAAGTGAGAACAATTTTTAACATTGTCCATGTATAGATTCTCACAAGTCCTTAAATATCTTATTCACAGTCAAAATAAATTGCACATAACAACACCACATACTCTTGAAAGTCATCTCGACCTGTTCCCTTCAAATATCTCCAATATGCTTGCAATGCATTCAATATAGCATTTGCCCCACCTCCCACAATGTTTCCTTTCCATGTGACCAAAAAATATTTATTCAGCCTCTTCCATGGGGTATTTAGGTTATTCAACTTTCTTTTATTTCTTTCCTCCGACTTCGATAACTTCTCTTGCAGTATTGTTTCAGCCGACATCTTCTTGACCAAAGTCCAATTCTCTTCTAATTGCCACGGATTCTCTTTCATAAACTCCTTCAAATCATCAAAAGTGGGCAGAGGACCTGATTCATAGTTCAATCATCATTATCCCTAGGTTTAACCACAGTTGCATATCATAAGCTTTGACACACTTACAATTATAAAATTAAACATTTCACATCGAAAATATTAGGCAAAAAGTATAAGGTAAAGTTCTATCAAAATGGAAACTTTCCCCAACTGGCTTCCAATTTTGCACCAGGTAATATTGAGGGGTGAATAGGTGAAGTTAGCAGCAGTTGAAGTTTTGTAAAGTCATTGTGAGACACAGGCAGGTAATCCAGATCCTACATGACATGAATATGTGAGATCAAATTACACATCCAAGGAATCACATATTCAAAAGCTCATACGGGGCAAAAATGATCACCTTAATATCATAAAATGGAGTCCCCCAAAGACAAATCTCGGGTTTCCCATCTGCAAGAGATACCGTTGCCAAGGTTTCATCCACAATGCCCACCATCTTCTGAAGGTGATACTCAACCTCCTTTTCAGCAAATACGCTGATGGCTTTCACCTATTGCAATCCTTGGTGGTAAATATAACAATGAGTGATTGTGCACTTGAAGTTGCTCCCCTAAAATATCATCATACTAAGAAAATATAATATATAACAACCTCTTCTACAAGCTCCTGTATCACATTCTCTACTCTCCCAAATCTGATCATCAGATCAGACCCCTGTTCCTTCAATGAGTTTCTCAAGTCTTCCCAAGCAAAAAGGACCAATTCTAGCATGTCATCAGAATAACCTACATAAATTATCGAATGCATCAAAACAACAAAATAAATCAACAGTAATTAGTTTAATTTCTCCATGCTATCTTCAGCATTCAGTATAACAATTGACTTCTCCATATATTTCCAATTACTCTGGAAATATAGTCGAACATATTAAGCATCGAACTATATTGGAGAAAGAGGAAAGAAATGCTAATAGCATAATTTTTTACAGTTCCTAAGAAATGATACATTTTGAAATTGAGACTGTATTAATTGCTTGGAACCAGAGCATTGATTTTAGAGTAAACTCAAATTCCACGGACCTCAAGAATAAAAAATGGCACATAACAATTTCTAAAATAACATTCAATGGTAATGAATAAAAAATTAAAGGGTTCTAAGGGCACACTTCAGAGAATGTTCTTGCGGCAATCTTCAATGCATCACATGAAGTAAATTTCATTGTCCATTTTAAGCCTTAAAATGTCCTGCCAAAATTCAAACCAGAAATTAAAAAAGGAAAGAAAAATGAAAGACAACCCACTTACGAGAAAGAATCCTGTGATCAAAGACATAGAGAGGAACAACAGTCTGATACTTAGAAGCAGCAACAAGACCAAGATGATCGTCCACGCGAAGATCTTGCTTAAACCAAACAATAGCGGAGCCATTTCTGCTTTTTTGTCTTGCCGCTGATGTTGGAGAGACAAAGCAAATGCATTTGGTTGTTGTTGTTGTTCTTTGATTTGGCGGGAAGAGGGGAGAAAGCAAGCGCGGGAAAGAGACGACAGCCATGAAGCAGAGAAGTGGGATTGATAAAATCTATTCATTTCCACGAGGGGGTATTGGGTCAAGTAATATACATGGGCATTGGCAAGAGGGAGAAACAGAGAACAGAGAACTGTGGGTTTTGCTACGATTCTTAGGGGGTGAGTATTATTTTCGAATTCGACAGTCTTAAAATTTTAGGTCGAAATGAAAATAAGTTTGAAATTTGTTTGGGATAGAAAATTTTGTCCCGAATGGGATGAGTCGGGTTCGAGAATTTTTGACCCGACCCGACCTGAATCGACCCGAACAGTCTTGAATTATCTCGAACCCTAACCATTCCAAATTGTCTCGACCCGTCCCGAATCCCAATCAAAACTATGTCTTTTTAAAATAATTATTTTAAAAAAAAAATCAAAATTTTCTGACCCGTCCCGACCCGAAATGTGTCCTGATCGGGACATATTTTGGCGTCCCGATAGGGTTCGGGTAGGAGTCAAAAATTCCCAAACCCAAAATTGTCCACCCCTAATTCTACCATTAGGGGCGGAAGAATGACCCACCCCTTACTCGGTCAGGTTTTTGAGTTCTTTTCTTCCTGAAAGTGGGTCGAGTTCAAAATAATAAGGGATGAGATTACAATACAACCATTGTTTATGTAGACTCAAAATTATTGCCAATTATATTTGGAAGATCATGAATTTGGTCTACATATCTCCAATTGATAATAATTAAAATTGAAAAAAAAAGGAAGATAAAGAGTAGAAAATAAAGAGAATTTTTTTTTATTAATAATAGTGTCTTGAATACATAAATAAATGGGTAAAGAACGTTCAGACTCTTAAAATTTAATAAAAATGACTGAAAGATCTTCGAAGTTTCAAAAGGTCATAAAAATTCTTGTCACATGATAGAAATTATTTAAGTTAACAATCAATTAGTCAAAAATGAATAAAGCATCAAAATACCCATAAATTATGTAATTAATTTATATGTAATACATGTCATTAAGTAATTAATTTATATTTTTAAAATAAAATAAAAAAATCATTAAAAATAAAACTGCTCCATTATCACTAGAAAACAACGACTAGTCAACTGCCAACCGTCATTTTTTGGTAACGATGAAACACAAAAAAGTCTAAATTTACATTATTAGACTCTATTTTTTCTGATCTATAAAATGGTGGGGTCATTCTTTTGCCAAAAAAAGACCTGAAGATGACAAAACATTATGGAAAGTGGCGGTGGCCACCACCGGCTACCATGGATAGGTCGGTAGTGGCTGCCATCAAATGGGGGGCAGAGTAAGTCATTGCTTCCCCTTTTGACGGCAGCCGACAGCGGCCGCCGCCCCTCCTCACTATTTTTTGCCATCTTCTAATCTTTTTGTAAAAAATGACCTCACCATTATGTAATTAAGAAAAATAAAGTCTAATGATGTAAAATTTAACATTTTTATTCATCGGAGCATTACAAGAAACACAGCGACTGACAGCTGGCCGATTGCCATTTTCTAGTGATGGTGGATAGTTCTATTTTTAATTTTTTATTTCTTAATTAATTTAATTTATTGTATATATAAAATATATTTATATTTAATATCAATAAAATATTGTAGCTTAATGGTGGTTAAAGTGCCACCTTTTCACCTAAAGGTCTTGGGTTCAAGTCTCATCAAATTTATTATTTTTATCCTTTCATTTAAAAATACATACAAAGGTATTTTGGTTTAAAAATACATATAAGAGTATTTTGGTACTTTTAGCCCATTTGATAGTCAAAAGATAATTTTATCATTTTGATAGTTAATTCAAATGATTTTCATTATCTGACAAGGGTTTCTATGATCCTTTTAAAACTTCGGGGGTTTTTTCAATCCCTTTTGCTAAACTTCGAGAGTCTACATATCATTTACCCTAAATAAATAAAATGGGACTCAAAAAAATTTAATCCCTATTTATAGCCAAGGGTTATCTATGTAAAAAGTTGAAATGGGACTTTTAATACAATGTTAATTTACGGTCATAATCTTAGTGTTAAAATTAAAGTTACATTATCCCTTTTTCAAAGCTTATATGTTGATATATTAGAAGAAATTTTAAGTAAACAAAATTTTTAAAAAAATTAAGATATTACAAGAGAAAGGTCTAACAAATTAGTAAAGAAGATATTAACAATATAAATTGTTGATGAAAAATTTTGTCAACCCTTAATCAACGAATTGAATTTATTTTTTCTAAGAAATTTTAATTAGATCTCGAGAAGAATCGAAAATTGGACTGAATTGATATGCTTCAAGGGTACTGGGCTTGATGAGAATTCTGCAATCAAAGAAGAAAGTAAAGCCACATTGGAGATTTTTTCAGCAAAGGTACTTCGATGCTTCAGTCTGCAATGAAAAAAAAAACAAAGAAATAAGAGAAAAGAGACAAAAATGGTGGATAGCGAATAATAAACTAGGAATTTTACTGAGAGCTTCAATTAAAAGAAAGGGCTAAGAGCCTTTAGAGTATAGTGATGTCATTAGTGGTGTTGAGAGCAATGATCTCCTTATGACGATTGTGATGCTAGATTATTATTCTCGTAATCATGATATGATGATCATTGGGATGCCTTTATTTAGCAAAACTAGACCGTATTTATAAGGTTGCAATTTAGGTTCAATGTATAATGTTATAATTCTAATAGGGTTAGAAGTTCTCAAGACTAGATTCTAATATTAGAGTTCTGCCCAAATAGGGTTAAATTTTGCTTGTCCATGTATAACTTGTATTGAAATTATAGGAGTCGTGTTTTATGGAATGTGTATCTAATCTATGCTTCTTGGTAGTTAAGTCCTTATGAAACCATCTAATGACGATCAAGGTGGTCGATCAGATCGAAGAGTTTATACCCAATGACCAAGGACAATATTAGTAAAATAAGAATTATGAGCCAGCCCAATGACATTCACGTACCCTTGTATCCATTGGGCCATTGCCTATAGGTATGGCCCTGTGAGCTACAGTAGATAAGCTGGAGATGAAATAGTAATTAGGCCTTTTGGGCTGAAATCTAGATGGAACATAGATTTTAGCCCAAAAGGATACTTTTATAAATGAGATAAATATCACTTGCCATTTTTTTCGAGAGAAGAGACACAAAATATATGATTGTCCAATTAGAAAGAACACTTATATTAGTGTAAAGAAATTTTGGGTTCCAAAGGGAACCTCCCCTATTAACACTCAAGAACCCAAAAGATTTGGGTACCTAAATTTTCAATTTGAGTTTTTCTTATAGGTTTCTAAAATAAGAAGAAAAAATGGTTTTTTGATAATAGATGATCAAGACACATGATTGGTGACTTCTCTAAGTTTATGAGCTTCACAAAAATAAAAATAAAATAAAGGATATATGATGTTTGGAGATAATGTCAAAGAAAAAATATTTGGCATAAGTAAGGATTACACCATACTTATTGGAAATGTATTTCTTATTCAGAACTTGAAGTATAATTTGGTTAGTATAAGTCAATTATATGACGAGGACTATAAGGTCATTTTTGAATCCACGTGTTGTTTTGGAGTTAATATTAGTAATAATAAGACTTTATTTGTCAAAAACATGCATGACAATATTTATACTATTGACATAAATGTGCATCCTCAACTTTACATGATAATTCTCAATTATGGCATAAAGAAATTAAAACATGCAAGCATATATTTGATTTCTAAAATTTATAAAAATGATCTTGTTAGAGGACTTCCAAAAAAATACCTTTTTAAAAAGACAGTTTATTAAGCATGTCAATTTAAAAAAATATGTGAAAACTTTCAAAACCGAAGATGAAATTTCACCCACAAAACCTCATTTACTACTTCATTTAGTCTTATTTGAACCTTCTATGGTAGTGATGAACACATAAAAATGCATGTTGTTAAAAGATTCAATCACCATTTAATGTCACTAATTTTAGTATTTTCTGTATTTTTAGCTTGAAATAAAGTGTTCTCCTTAAATTGTGATTAATGAATGTTATTTGGACAGGTTTAGGTAAATTGAACATAACTCTCAATGTAGAAATCGAAATGAAGAAATTCTTGAACCTGGTGCAACATGACTCAATCTTACACAAATTTGAAGAATAGTTGAAAAGCCAAATCCAACATGTTATGGGCCAAAAATTGAGATACAACAGAATCGGACTACAACTCTTACCCAGCTTGACCCAACTCACGTATTTGAACCGTATCTCCCAAAATACGTCTCAATTGGTATAATTATTGAAGCTGTGAATTTTTGACTTAACTATCAACAACTCGTATGTTTATGGTAAAGTCCAAATCAGCCGTTATCATGGACCAAATCGCATTGCAAGTGGGTAAAATGGTTGTTGGCCGAATTCTGATGTATCTTTGGAATTTTACTCATATCGCATTGGATACTCATTCAATTTGCATGAAATCAGTGCCTATGGAAAGAAGAGTTAAAATTCTACAACTTTCATGTCGGCTATAGAAGCTGAATTGATCATTTACATTATCAAAAATGTGCTGCAAGTGGATACACGAGTTATTGGCTTAAAATTATTGAAGATTGATGTCATCCATGACATATGTCCATTCATTGCCTATATAAGGAGACACTTAGGACGTTTTTAACAATAGAGAATTCTCTCTTCTTTTATTCTCATTAACATGTATTATAATTTAGGCTAGAGTTCCTAGCAAGGCTAAGAGATGAACTTTTATGTGTAGTAAATCTACTTCCATGCTTTGATTCGGTGTCAAGAGCTATAAATGTTGTAAGTTTGGTTTTGATTAAACTCTTATCTATTTTATTTTCTATAATCCAGAGGTTATAATTCTTATGTCTCATATATGTTCAGTCATGCTTTTCTTATGTGATTCATGTTGATTTATAATTGTTACTGGTTACATTGTTTTATATGTTAATCTTTTACTGCAGTATTGTCAATTTGATATATTGTCGATCTTGGATAACATGTAAGGGCAATAAATGTTTGATATTTAAGTTAATCTTTTACTGCAATATTGTCAAAATGATATATTGTCGATCTTAGATAACTTGTATAAATAACATGATGTGTGTTAATGCTTGCAAAGAGTTTAACTAAATCAAATACATGTGTTATCAAATGTGCTATATATTACATACCTTCCGATTGATTGTTTGGGATGTGAAACTTTCAGTTGAGTTATAAATATCGAATCAAAGTATAGAGTAGATTTATAAAGCATAATTGTGATTCTCAAAGCCTTGCTTAAATCATCATAAGACATTTTCCTCAATTCATAGACAATTCTATCTCATCCGTTTAAATCAATTAACCATTTGCTACTGCTTTAATATTTTACTTCACTAACCTATTTTGCCAAGAGCTTCCTCGTGGGATCGACACCTCAATCTATACTGCAATAGCCGCGTTATATTTTGAGCGTAAACAGGTAGCTAGCCTTAGTGGCAAGTACTATGCCTTTGTGGTAATTAATGATTTTTTAAGATTTACTTAGGTCCTATTTTTAGCTCCAAAAGATAAAATTCTAAACGTTTTTATAATTTTTTGTAAAATAGTACAAATTAAGAAAGAATACTCAATTTCATGCATTAGAAGTAATCATGGTAGAGAGTTTGAAAAGTATTTATTAATTAACTTTTGCAATGAGCATAATATTCAACATTAATTTTCATCTCCTAAGATTTCTATAAAAAAAATGACGTTGGGAGAAAAAATAAATCTATCCAAAAAATGGTTAGGACTATGTACATAAAAATCCTTGACTCAATATTTTAAGGCCAAAGTCATTAACACTACTTGTTATATTTTAAATCGGTATTAATTAGACCTTCTCCTAACAAAAGTCCTTATGATCTTGGTATACTAGAACGCCAAATATTAAAAATATTAAATTCTTTGATTGTAAATGCTTTATATTAAATGCCAAAGATAACTTGGATAAATTTTGTTAGAGTCAACAATTACGATATTAGTGTGTAGATGTTAGAGTCAACAATTACAGTGTTGGTGTGCAAATTTTTCGTCCTATTACAACTGTGTATTACAACTCAGTACAGCTTGTATTACAGCTTATTTTCAACCATGTATTACAGCTATCTATTCACTATAATTATGACCTAGGTTAGTTTCTTTTTCCTATAAATTAATGTACATTTGTCAAATGAATATCAATGAGATTTACTCATACTTTGACATATTATCAAAGGTATTTTAAGATTTCTAAACTTATGATCTGCATTGTCACTTAAAAATTTATGAAAAAAATTTCCAGTTTCTTTCCCTTTTCTAACCTAAATTGACATTTTCTTTTCTTCTTCTGGTTCTTTGTTAAGGCTTACTTCGCCAAAAAAAAATTTCAAAACCAATTTTCTTCTTTCAAATTAGTCTTCCCAAACTTAGTCTAACATCATGTCTGTGGTTTTTGAATCTACCAATTAACAAGTTGATAATCTGACAGTAACATATGAAGTCATTAACACTACAAGAGGAGATTACAAAATATTCAACTAGGTTTATGTCTCAATGGCAAAAACTATCTAAAATGGTTTCAATTCGTTCGAACCTTCTTAACAGGAAAAGGCAAACCGAGTCACCTTCTTGGAACATGACCATAACCCACTAATCCAAAGTTCATTGGATGGGATGAAGAAGACTTGATGGTGATGCCCTGGTTATGAAATTCGATGATGCTAGAAGTCAGTGATACTTATATGTTTTTTACAACAGCAAAGGAGATTTAGGAGTACTGTAGGTAAACATATTCTAAAGTCCGTGATGCTACACAAATCTATGATATTAAGCCAAAAATATCCTTTACCAAGCAAGGTAATCGCTCAATCATTGAATATACTCAAATTTTACAAAATCTATTGCAAGAGTTAGACCATTATCAGTGTATTGAGATAAAGTGCAGTGAAGATGCAACTCTTCTTAAAGTTTTATAGAAAAAGAAAGAATTTGCTCATTCCTTGCTAGATTGAATATGAGTTTGATCCAGTCTGAGTGCAAGTGTTAAGAAATGAAGAAATTTCTTCACTCAATGAAACAATTGTTGTAATTCGCATAGAAGAAGGGTGAAGAAGAGTTATGTTAAAGTCCCAATCAATAGAAAGTTCAGCCATAATTACTAAAATTGTGAAATCAAACCAACAACATTTTATTACCTTTCCAGCGAAGTAAGAGGAAAAAATGGGTTGTTAGAATGACTTAAATCATGTAATAAATACTCTTTATGGTGTACCTCTTGTAAGAAACCACGACATAGTGTATCGATCATAAAAGGAACTTGGGTAATAGATTCCGAGGCAATAGATTATACGATCTAATCTTCTCATAGGTTTATCTCTTATAGTCCTTATTCTAGTAATAAGAAAATTACTATTACTGATGGGACATTGGCTACAGTTGCTGGGAAAGCCGATGTAGTTATAAATTAAAAACTTGTTTTGAAAAATGTTTTACACTTGCTTAAATTATTTACCAATCTAGTTTTTATTCACAAGCTTACAAAATATTTGAATTGTATGGTAACCTTTTCTTTTGCACTCTGTAAATTTTAGGACGAGAAAATAGGAACGATGATTGAACTTGCTAGGGAGAAGAATGGGCTCTACCTTCTTAAGGAACCTAGTGGGCAAAAGGATCCTATTTTGTTGTCTCTGCTTTATGAGTCTTCCATCTCTAATAAAAATAAGATATGGTTATATCATTTTCGTCTTGGTCATCCTTATTTTAGTAATCTTAAAGTAATGTTTCCTAGTTTATTTAAAGGATTTGATTTGAGTATATTTCATTGTGATGTTTGTGAATTTGCAAAGCATAAACATGTTTCATTTCCAATAAGTAATATAAGAGCATTAAAACCTTTTACTCTAATCCATAGTGATGTTTGGGGACTTTTTACTTTTCATAATATCTCTAAAACTTGTTGGTTTGTCTCATTTATTGACGATTGTACTCGAGTGTCATGGATTTTTCTCTTAAAACAAAAATCAAATGTCAATTCCACCTTTCAAATTTTTTTTTTAAATGGTGAAAAATTAATTTAGGGTTGAGATAAAAAGAGTTTGGTCTGATAATGTTAGGGAATATTTGTCAACATTCTTCAAAGAAAAAAGAATCATTTATGAGTCTCATATTTCAACACACCACACAAAATAGAGTAGCAGAAAGAAAAAATGGTCACCTTCTAGCTGTTACTCGAGCTTCTCTTTTTCAAAAAAATGGTCCAAAGAATTATTAGGGGGAAGCTGTCTTAACTGCTACTCTTTTGATTAATAGATTACCCTTTAAAGTTCTTGATTATAACAGCCCCATGCAACTATTTTTGAAATTTTACCGTGACTTCAAAATGACAAATCACTTAATTCCTAGGGTCTTTAAGTGTGTGTCCTTTATTCATACTCATTCAAATAACCATGAAAATCTTGATCCAATGGCTCTTAAGTATATTTTTGTTGAGCATTCTTCTATACAGAAAGGGTACAAGTGTTATCATCCTCTGACAAAATGATTCTTTGTCTCCGTCGATGTAACATTCATTTAAAATGAAAACTACTTTCTAAATCCTTATCTTTAAGGGGAGACAACATTTATGAAGGATGAGGATAGAGATTTGTTCTTACATGATCTTTCATCCTCCTTATCCTTACAAAATCAAATTTTGATTACCTTGCCAAATAAATCATCATCTGTTTTCGATCATTTACCAAATGAGTCGTATCCAAGCACTTCTGGTCAAGTGGTAAATAATAAACAAATTTAGAGTACTACACGCCCATTGTATGTATATTCAACCAACACAAGTTCTTGATTCAAAATCAATTTCTTGTACTAATAATGTTGAGGTAACTCCTAACTCTGTGGATTATGATAATAATATGTCTGTTATTGCTAATAATGATAATCTTACTATTATAATTAAAAAAAAGGCATTAGAAAGTGTACCTAACAGCTTGTATATCCATTATCTCACTTTGTATCCTATGAAAAACAATCTAGTAGTCATAGAAGCTTTCTTATTCATCTCAAAACTATTATTATCCCCAAAAAATATCTTTGAAACTTTGAGTAATAAAGAGTGAAAAGAAGCTATGAAGGTTGAAATTGATGCTCTAACCACCTCTAAGAAAGAAGTTGGTGGGACGTAAATGGGTCTTCATCGTGAAATATAAGGCAGGTGGATCACTTTAACGGTATAAAGCAATGTTAGTAATAAAGGGGTATACTCAAACTTATAGGATAGATTATCTTGAAACATTTACTCCTATTATAAAAATAAATACGGTAAGAATCTTATTATCTTTAACCGCTAATCATGGCTGGAGTTTGCAGCAATTTGATGTAAAAAAAATTCTTTCTACATGGTAATCTTGATGAAGAAATCTATATGGACGTACCATAGGGTTTGAGACTGAGAAGAATAAAGTGTGTAAGTTGAGAAAAGCATTATATAGATTAAAACAGTCACTGAGGGCTTGATTTGGCAGATTTAACAGAGTAATGAATGCTTTGCGTTTTAAAAAAAGTTAAAGTGATCACACATTATTTGTCAAATATTCTACTTCAGGGGGAGTTACTGTTGATGGTGGATCTAATATATGTGGGTGTATGCATGTGCAATTGTGTCTATTTCTTAAAATACGTATCAAATACATATTTAAGTCTGACTTAAGCGTGTAAACATGCAATAAACACAATAAATAAATATTTTAATCATATTAATATATTAATTAAGGTAGAGAACTCACTTCAACATATAACGTTATACACGTATTTTCTCAGAATCCATATAGAGACCAACTCGCGAGCAGTTCTAGTCACCAACACGGTAGGCTTAGTGAGCTGCAGCCCTCTACGCAGCACTGGGTTTAACTCTTAAACCCCAAAATGGTCAGTGTGTATTTTTATCCTTTTCTCTAAAAGGATAAGAAATAGAGAATTTGAAACAATCCTCTGTTGCTTCAATTAGAAGCATAGAAAAAAATGAAACAATTTCATTTTTCCCTTTTTTTTCTCTTTTCTTCTTCTTCTTCTTCTTTTTCTTTCTTTCTTCTTCTTTCTCCATTTTCTCTTCTCTTCTCTCTTGACCAAATGGCCAAGAAACACACACATTTTCAATCTTTTTCTTTCTCTCTTTCTTTCTTCATATATATATATATATAATAATAAAATAATATTAATATAATATTAATAATAATAAAATAATACTAATCGGTGCCAACTATTTGGCACCCAAAATATAATATTTATATATATATTACATTTTATAATATAATATAATATAATAATATATTATATAATAAAAAAAGAGATATATTTTAATTATTTAACCATTAGATAAATTTTGCCCTCATAAATAGTTACCAAGTTTACCATCTAGTAGATTCCACACTTCGGTAAACTTAACCGAGGGTCCACAATACACCACGTGTCATAATGCAATTAGTAAAGAATAATTATTAACTAATTGTTGTATTTAATACTTAAATATGAATACGCACGTATTTCTGTGGTATTGCTGAATATTGCTGGATTAAACAATTTAATCCGACACGCTGCCCCAGTGCACAATGAGTACACTCTATATCGTGGGACTCCTAAGTCCTACGCCCGATTTGTTAATTGAAACTATTCTATGAGTCCGTGAGCAATACCCCACGCACACATCACGGATATACAAATCAACGCATTAAACCTTACAAGCTGAGGTTACAATGCATACGTATAGTCCTTTCGTCATGATTTCTTGGATGTGCGGGGATATAGATTATCACCGTCAAATCCCCTAATGCTCATCCATATCCTATCTCCAGACTTGTATCTCATTGAACAATATGCGCAAACTCTTTTTCCATATTATTCTACCTTGGCGGAACTTTTTCTCGAGATTAAATACAAGCTCCCCTAATATTTATCCATTTCCTATCTCCAGACTTGTATCTCACTGAACAATATATGCAAACGTTTTTGCCATATTGTTCTACCCTCGCAGAACTCTCTCCCGGGATTAATACTTGTGGCCACAAGATTTTTTGAGATACAGTCTCGAAGCGTCTGGATATCTAACTCCCTATGCGAGCTAATGGATCCTATATCTGTACACACCGGACTCCATAAGCATCGGACCATACCCAACGACCCCCAGCGGTCACACCATGAAAGGTCTGTGACATGCGTGGAACCAAAGTATGGTGGATCACTTACAAGCCCACTATGGCACTCAGGTCAAAGGACCACGTATACTACTCAACTCGAGAGGACCTTCCGTTGACGACTTACATAGGGTGTATATCGGAGGCTCTCGTGAGTTTGTCCTATATCTAGTCCTAACTGGATACACATATGTCATTACGAACTCCAAGTTCACAGTTGGCTATAAACGATCATCTATACCTTATAGGTACGACATATGCTGATTTATATTAAAAGTATCCACCGACAGACTCGTATCGGCAGAAATAGATCAGGGACAATTATTCGAGAACATACTTGTGCAACTAGTATTTCCTAGCACTCGATTGCAACTCTTGTAACTATGTAGTTAGTATTATATTCTCAGATCTATGTCCCATTACAGACAAGGCACCAACTCTTGGATCTGTTGAGTATTATACCCAGCTAACACTTAACTGTGCTAACATTTAGTATTTATATCTCTCAGCGTGGCTAACTATGAGCCCTTATCTAAACTCTTTTAGATCTGATCTGAACTCCTTCAGATCTACAATGTCTGTAATGTTACATTGCATAATACCATATAAATGGGTATTAGCGATTTAATGAGAATGTACACTTGTATAAATACACAAGTATTTGTACATTCAGGGATGGCACGTAAGCACTGACTCTAACAATTACAGCTCTATTAGTCTACATGGATGTTACAGTGGTAACTGAAGATTATTTGCAAGGAAAAAAGATATTGAAAAAGTGTTAATTACAAGAATTTTAGATTAAAGAACTAGACAGGTTAAAATACTTTCTTGGTATTGAAGTAACTCACTCTCAATAAGGGATCTTTATATCACAACGGAAGTATATATTGGATCTATTAACTGAGACAAAGAAACTAGGGTGTAGACCAGTGAAGACTCTTGTTGAACCAAATCACAAGCTTTGTGAAGCACTAGAAGATGCAGTGGTGAATTTGAGATTAAAGAACTTGACAAGTTAAAATACTTTCTCAGTATTGAAGTAGCTCACTCTCAACAAGGGATCTTTATATCACAACAAAAGTATATGTTAGATATATTAACTAAGACAGGAAAACTAGGGTGTAGACCAGTGGAAACTCTCATTGAACCCAAACACAAGTTTTGTAAAGCACCAGAAGATGCAGTGGTGGATAGAGAATCCTATCAAAGATTGGTTAGTAAACTAATCTATCTTTTCCACACCAAACTAAACATAGCATATGCTGTAGGAGTTGTAAGTCAATTTATGCACGGCCCAAAATAAGTACACCTTCAAGCAGCACATTAAATTCTACAATAATTAAAAGGTATTCTAGAAAAGGGATGTGTTGTTTAGAAGAGGTAATGACTTGGTAGTAGAAGTATATGCAAATGAAGATTATGCTAGATCAATTAATGATGGAAGATTAACTTCAGGCTATTATACATTTTTTAGAGGTAATCTTGTAACATGAAGAATCAAGAAGCAAAATATGATTGCAAGGTCAAGTGTAAAAGCTGAGTTCAGAGCTCTAACATTAGGTATTTGTGAGCTTTTATGGTTGAAAATACTCTTGGAAGACTTAAAGATTGTGTGGAAATGACCTATGAAACTTTATTGTGATAATAAGTCAGCAATTAATATCACACACAATCCAGTACAACATGACCACACCAAGCATATGAAAGTAGATAGACATATTATAAAGGAAAAGTTAGAGAGCGAACTGATTTGTACTCTATTTATGTTAATCGAATGTCAACTTGTAGATGTATTAACTACAGGATTAAATAATTTTATATTCCAGTCTATTATTGGCAAGTTATGAATGGAAAATATCCACTCATCAGCTTAAGGGAGAGTGTTAGAGTCAACAATTATGCTATTAGTGTATAGTTGCTAGAGTCAAGAATTACGATGTCGGTGTGCAAATTTTTTAACTTATTACAGTTGTGTATTACAGCTTGTATTATAGCTCATTTTTAGCCATGTATTACAGCTATGTATTCACCGTAATTAGAACTTAGGTTAGTTTCTTTTTCCTATAAATTAATATATATTTATTATATGAATATCAATGAGATTTACTTATACTTTGACAAATTTGATTAAAAATTCAATGTTAGTATTTTTCTTGGTTATTTTATGACTAGCAAAGCTTATAGAATCTTTTAAAAAAATGACATTGAGGAATTTGTGCATGTTATTTATGAACCTAATCAATCTATTCTCAAGAATACGCATCAGAATAATTTGATAGATGTAGATAATTGTGTCTAAGAAATTCAACTTGATAAAAGTAGAAAATAGAAACCAAATGATATTACTATATAAGCTAGAGAGATGACTTAAGAAGATGGAAGATGATCAAACTCAAGTGGATTAAGTTGATGATCACGCCCAACCATTTCTTAGGGCATAGAAGTTTTCATGTTCTCACCTTTTAAATAATTATTGGTAAACCATCTCATGTACCTACATTTTGACCTACATGGTCATTTTTGCATTGTATTGACATTTTGGTTATTTTCATTATCTTTTTATTTGAATTATGTCATCATGATTATTTTATTAATAGTATTTGAGAATTGACTACTTTGGACTATTTTGGATATTTGTTATCATTTGGATAACTATGTCACTGAATTCTCCTTTGGATGTTATTTATTTGTATATAACTTTGTCATATGGATGAAATTTTTCTTTGATGGTATATGCCACTTTGGTTACTTTAGATTCATCCTTACTATTATTGATATGTTTAGATATTCTTTTGGACCATATTAGTTTATTAATGGATTTTTTGAATTTGAAAATTAGACCTTGGAGATGTTTTCTTTGGTATCACATATAAGAATAAATTTAGATGTAGAATTATGGTATCGTAGGGGGAGATGTATCCCAAGTGCTTCTTAATATTTTTTTCCTCATCCTTTTCTAATGATGTCAAAAGGGGAGAAATATTTCATGTATTTTATATTGCATATTTATTATTCCTTAGGTGGAGTATTGAATTTTTGGATTGTTTTTAATTTTGATATACTTTGGATATCTTAGGGGGAGCTTTGATCTTTTTTTATTATATATTATTACTTTTTTTTTAATTTCTACGGATGAGCTATTTTGTAACAAATAACACTTCAATCTTTTTCAAAATACAAATTTTCTTTTTCAAATACAAACTTTAATTTTGAGATATAAAACAATTATGTAGATTACTTGATATTCTAATAAGTTGTTTTGAAGGAATTATCTATTTAAGAAAAAAAACATCAAGTGATACAGAATTGGAGATTGAAGATGAACACAAATTTTGATATGGTTAATATATATTTATTTTATAACTTGCATTGAATTATATATTTTGTTTCCATTTGAGAGCTATTTTTAATCCATAAAATACAAAATATTTTTCAAAGTGTTTATGGGATCTACCTTGTCAATTCTTTGACATTCTTCTGAGACTTGGTTCAGACACTTGGCCAAAAAGGTCGATTTTTTTATAATCTTCCGAGGCTTAGCTCGGGCACTTGGCCAAGAGTGTCACATGGTGGTCATAGCCTCTACCCTCTCGATTCTTTAATATTCTTTTGAGGCTTAGCTCAGCTACTTGGCCGAGAAGATCACGTGGTAGTTATAACCTCTACCTTCTTTGTTCTTAAACATTCTTTCAAGACTTGACTCGAGCGTGATTGATGCTTTATTAGTTAAGCGCAAACGCACGCTATCCTATCAAGTAATATAGGATTTTAAGTCCAAGTATCGATCCCACAGAGACTATGCGATTTAATTTTATAAATCAAGTACTAAAATTGTACTTACTTAACTTTTATTCAGAAAAGTAAAATTTAGAATTTATATAACTAATCTAATTCTATCAATTAACTAAACAAAAGCAAATAGTAGAATTCACAAATAAAGATAATCTAGGGTTTTGACTCGTCCCCTAATATTTCATTGGACTCATTAACCACTTAGTTAATCCCTCAATACCAATTGATTATCTTAGATACTAATCTTATCATAAGCCTCTGTCGATGGTCAAGTGATTATATTACACATTCTAACAATCACCTATATGTCTATGGTAATCAAATCAGAATGTAATTCATTAAGATCAAGTCTAAATTATACCATACATGTCACCTAGGTATATATCTATCATATATGAAACTCATAGTTGTTACCCTATAATTATGCATCAAACTATCACAGGTTAAACACATAAATCCCTTCGTCAAGTTCATCGTGGTTTCTCAATCATTCAAAATATTGATCAGGTATAATGAAAGCATTAAAACACAAAATAGAATGAATCAATTAAATATATCAAATCCATAAACTAAAAATTCACACAATCCAAATCCATACTAGGTTCACATAGTCTAACCCTAGATGAATGATTTAGCCTATCACAAAATTGAAAATATCTAACCATTTTATAAAGATCAATAAAAACAAGAATATAATAATAAAGAAAGAGAAGAAAAACTAATCAAAGTGACTCCTTAATGTGCTTTTCGCTCAATCTTGACTTGAAGCTTGAATCTTGATCTTGGTTCTTCAATCTTTAAATTTGATATATAATTTTGTGTTATGAACTTTTTCTCTAAGTTTTTGCCTTTTTCTTCTTCTTTTTTTCTCTTTCCCCAATTAAGGTTTTTGGCATTCTATTTATAGATTTATGTCTTCAAATTATTGTTCACGAGTTACTGTAGCAAAAATATTGTTCACTCGATACTGTTCACCGTCACACGCGCCACGGCGTTTCGGTGTTGAGATATTGTTTTGGGCGTTGTAACGCTGAGTACTGTAGCGGATCACTGTAGCAAGCACTGTAGTAATTTGATGCTTTTGGCTTATTTTCATTAGAGTTTCGATTCTATTTACTCCATTGACTCCAAACCTACAAAAATAATAATAAAATACATCAAAAGCCAAATAATCTTAATTTCTACGAACAAATATTAAGTTTGAAAGATGAAATTATTAGACTTAATGAACCTTTATCAGAGCGCTTGGCTAAAAGGGTCACATGGTGGCCATGGCTTCTACCATTTTGGTTCTTCAATATTCTTTTGAGCCTTGGCTCAGGGACATGTTTGAGAAGGTCATATGATGGTTATAGCCTCTACCCTATCGATTCAACATTCTTTTGAGGCTTACTCAGGCATTTAATTGAAAGAGTCCAATTGGTGGTCATGGCCTTCACTCTCTCAATTATTTTACATTCTTCTGAGGCTTGCCTCGGGCACTTAGCCGAAAGGGTCATAATATGACCGTGGCCTCTACCATCTTGATTATTTAATTGACCTTTTTTAGTGAATATTGATCTTATGATATTAAAAATTCTTAAAAAGAATTATAATTAGTAAATGTATTGAATAAGATAATTTGAGCACGTATAAGTGCTTATTATAATTATAAATGAATGAGAGTTCAATAAGGAAAATAATAGATTATAAATTTGAGATAATATTTTTTATAAGCGCGTCGTCTTATGATTTGCTGACTATTCACTTGAATCGCCTCTACATGCTCAGTTACATTTTACTCTCCTAAATGCTTTATAGAAGCTTTAATTAAGACTGCATACTTCCTCGGGCATCTATCATCATCATCCTCTTTAATTTCTATTCTCCGATCTTTATATATTAAGTGCTTGGTTATAGGCAATCGTGTAGTAATGATTAAATTCTTAGTCAAGTAGTACCAGAAATAATTTAACCCTAACCCTACTTTCAAAGCCTCTAAAGTAACTGGCTAGTCAAATGCCTCGAGTTGAATTACTTTTCAAAGTAACCGATCCATGAAATCTCTCAAGCCCTACATTGTTGGAGGTCTTTGGGTAGCTCCTAAGCTCCATGGATGGAATATTTGTTAGCTAGCTCACTGTAAAAGAAGATGTTCCTCTATTTCAAACTTCAATACTAAATGAGAAACTGTCCTTCTAAGAACCTGTGAAATAATCAGAACATTTAATTTTATCTTAATCTTGTAATAGAAGAGAGGTTGATTACTTAGTCCACTTAATAATTCGGGTCAGTAGTGCCCTTATAGGTAGGGAGGCTAGGTAGCCTGGAGGCCATAAGGTAGCTTTATTTCTTTAAGCTTGTCAATGATGGAAGACTTCCTCTCTCTAGGTATCCTTTAGGGGAGAAGAGTCCTCACCTCTTTTATCTTCCACATCATATAATTGCTCTTTTAATCCTCAGACTTTTTCCTCCAAGAAAATTTCGAATATTATGTTCTTTTATCCCCAATGCAAACTCTTATTTCGAGGTCAGCTTTCTTCTTCAAAAGGTTCTTGTATTTCCTTTCTTTTTTGTTCTTGAATGAATGGTGTAGAAAATATACTACTCCCAATAGGTGAGAAACGCTCCCTCAAATTAATCGAGTTAACTTGTCGGTCAGTGACTCATCGGAGTTGGTATCCTCTAGCCTTTTATGCTTTTTCAGCATTGTTGTCAACAAGTCTCTCAACTTCTTATCCTCTTATCTTTCTCTCTTTAGTACTTTTTTTAATTCAGTTCACCAGAAGAACGTGGTCTCAGTCTAGCATGTTATATTGTCATCTCACAATTTTAGTGACCTCTGTTTGTTTGCCCAATCGAGATTTTCTATTAACTGATGGTTTTGTTTATAAGCGATCATAGATTTAATGGTCATCTTATCTACCTTCAATTAACTGTCTTTTATGACTTTTTGTTTTGATCCTACAAACGGCACCAAACTATTGACCCATAAATTTGAAAATTTTAGGCTAACGAGTTGAATTTGTTTCTCCAATAATAGTTTTTAGGCCTTTTAACAGGCTATGCAAAAATTGATCTAAGTTGACCATTCTAGATATGCATTAGACTAAGTGATTCCCTACAATCACAAATAACGTTAGTGTTGGAATTTGTGCTTGATGAGTATAATTTTGATACATATTATGACCCCATTTTATCTTAATAATTATTTATTTTAAAGTAAATTCAAAGTTATTTATGCTTTGATTGTTGATTTTACAGGTTTTGATCATATTGAGATGGGAATAGAAACTAATGGAAGATATAGGGAACAAATTGGAGGCAAAAGAAAGCCACTGAAAAATGGGGACCGAAATGACAAAAATGCAAAATTGGTGTTGAACGCCCCAGCGTTAAGCTTTACAAAGCCCCGGCGTTCGTCAATCATGAAGAACGCCCTTGCATCCGTTAATGAATGCTCCAGCGTTCACGCAACAATGAAGAATGCCTCTGCAAGGATGACATCAACGCTGGGGCGAAATTTTAGATCTAGATCGCGATGCCCTAGCGTTTACAGTGGAACGCCACAGTGCTACAGACGCCCCCGCGTTGCCTAACCATAGCGCCCATGCGTTTGACTAACGCCGGAGCGTTCTTCGTGTAACGCCCCAGCGTTAGTGTCCAAGTATAAAAATATTACATTTTGCCCCCTGGAGTAATTTTTTCGGACCCCTTCGGAAAACACCTAAAATTCTCTCAACCCCAATACCTTCCTAACCCAGAAATGATCCTTAATTGATAATCAAACTCTAAAACAACAATCAAACAATATTTGGTGGAGAGATTACACAAGATCTTCCAAATCAATATCATTTTGGAAGGTCAATTCGAGATCAATCCTTGAACTTGTACTTCCTTTGCTTCAATCTTTACTGGTTTGATCCGAATTGATCTGTTTATATCATGTTTATATTTATTGTTGATCTTGATGTTATTATCATGTTGATCTAAGTTTAATTTCTAGGATTATAGCCTTGACCTTAATATGATGGATTGATATATTGAAGACGATTATTATGAACTCAATTCTTGTTCAATTTGTTGGATCTTAATGCCTTTGATATACTGGCCATATGTTGAATGAATTGGTAATGATTAAATAAACTTAGAAAAGGAATTTAATTGTTAAGCCCGAGACAAATTGATACATGATCACAGAGTGGTAGTTGTGAGTTTCGATCTAGGATAGGAATATACCTAGATAACATGTATGGTTAATACAACTAGTGCTTAATGAATCTTGATCTATTTAATTACCATAGTACTATAGGAGATTAATAGATCTTGGTATAATCACTTGACCATCAGAAGAGGCTCGTGGTGAGATTAGTGTTGTGACCAACAATTAGATTGAGGGAATAATAATCGAGGCGTCATTGTTTGAAAAATCATATTAAGTGATAGCTATAATCCTAGATCTTTGTCATATATTGTTAAATCTGTGGTCGAATTTGATTGTTAATTATAGTTGATAACATAGATAATTTTTAGTTTAAAATTTTATCAAGCAATTCTTAATAATCAATCTTTTGGATAAAAGCGAAAAGATACAATTTTAGTAATTGGTTAGAAATACAACAAATTCCCTATGGGATCGACACTCTATTCATTCTATATTATGTGTTTCCGATAGCGTGCACTTGCGCTTAATATAGAAATACCACATCAGTGCTTACGTGCCATCCCATAATGTATAAATATATAGTGATAGTATTTATACAATTATTATTTCTAATAAAACTGTTAATATTATTTATTATTAAATGATAAGATGCTTATAATGTTTCAGACATTATATGATTTGAAGGAGTTCAGATCTGGTCTAAATGAGCTTAGACTAGGGCTAAGAGTTAGTAACGCTAATAGTTATAAATACTAAGAGTTAGTGGTACTAAGAGTTAGTAAGTTTATAAGAGTTAACGAAATCTGAGGAGTTAGAGCCTTGTCTGAAATGGGACAATGACCTGAGAATATATTAGTAATGACATAACTGCAAGGAGTTGCAGATGATGCTAGAAAATGTCATTATACAAGTATGTTCTCAAATATAATGTCCTTGATCTAATTTCATCGATGCGGGTCTATCGGTGGAACCTATTAATATAGATTAGTGTATGTCTATATCTGGATGGTCTAGATGGTTAGTCTTAGGAAACCATGAGCTTAGTAGGAAGCTTGTATAGAGATGCAGGTATTCAGTAAGGACTGGATATTGAATAAACTCACGAAGACATCCAATAGACATCTCATAAAGCCCTCAATGGAAGGTCTTCCGAGTTGAGTAGTATTTGTGGTCCTTTGACCTGAGCGCCACAGTGGGCTTGTGACTGATCCACCATGCTTTGGTTCCACACATGTCGGAAACCTTTTATAGTCTGACCGCTGGGTGTCGCTGGGTATGGTCCAATGCTCATGGAGTCCGGTGTGCGTAGATATAGGATCCATCAGCTCATATGAGTGGGTTGTATATCTTGATGCTCCGAGATTGTATTTCAGAAAATCTTGTGGTCGCAAGCATAAACCTCAGAAAATTATTCCGGAGGAATATACAATATCACAAAAGTATTTGTGGATATTGTTTAATGAAATATAAATCTGGAGATAAGTTCATAGTTGAGCAAATAAGAGATTTGACGGTGATGATCTATATCTCTGCTCTTCAAGGATATAAATGATGAAAGGATTATACAAATATGCAATAACCTCAACTTGCATGGTCTAACGCACTAATTTTTAATATCCGTAACGTGTGTGTGGGACACTGTTCACGGATGTATGGAAGAGCTCCATATGACAAATTAGGTGTGGACCTAGAGAGTCTCACAATATGAAGTATACTCGTTGAGCACTGAGGTTGCGGATTGGATTGAATAGTTCGATTCAATAAATTTCAGCAAAATAGAACGATTGTTTCGGGATCCCTCGGATTATACATTTGTTAAGACTTAATTGTTAAGTACATCATTGAATTAATTAATAAGGGTTGTTAATTAATAGGATGTTAACAAATTGTAAAATTTGTTCCATGATTTGATTTTATCTTTTTACCATTTAACCATGGTAATAAAAATTAGTAAGGTAAAAAGTAATTATTCAAAATTGTTTTGAATAATTAAATTATATATTGTTATTATATTATTAGATAATATTATAATATATATAGATCATGGCATTGTATTTTAATACAATGAGGGGCTTAGATGTTGGCCATTTAATTACCCATTATAATTAAAGTAATTATAATTGTTAGGTAAAGATTAATTTAAATAGCCATTATTCTAGTGCTTAATTAATTAATCCTAAGTGGGAGACCAACAATAAAATTGGTGGAGCACTTCCTTTTGTTTAATCAAAGTATTGAATAAACAAAATGGATTTTGGCAAAACAATTGAATTGATTCATTCAATTCTTGGAAAAGAATTCGGCAATGGCAAAGAAGAGAGGTAAGAGAGAGTTTTGGGTTTTGTTCTTTCAAGTGTTGAAAAAATAAACAAACTTCTCTTCATATCCTTCTCTAATGGATTGCTAAAATGAATGAAATGTAAATGGAGAAAGAGATTAATAATTATGACAAGAGTTGTTCATTATATTAATCTTGTAGAAATTGTTTCTAAAGATTATACAAGAGTTGTATAGAAAATATTTACCATCTCCATTTAAGAAACAAACTTGTATTCAAAAGAGTTTGAATACAAGTTGCTGAAAATTATGAAACTAAGCTACCATTCTAGCTCCTTAATCCCACCAAAAGTTATGGACTAGAATTGTTCAACAATACACTTCAAGGTGAGCTCTTCACATGGATTGTTGAAGGACTTGAAGAATTTGTAAAGCTACCTTCATAAGATGAGTATTTTACATTATGTTTTTAGTACAATATTGTTCATCATTTATAATTGTATAATTGTTATACTTATGCATATATGTGATATATGTTAAAATTGTTAAAATGGGTGTATTTGTAACATGCTTCCGCTGTGCATAGTAATTTTTAAAATTACGTATACACTCGTATGTCACACACTCGATAAACCAACAGTTAAACTATGCTGAAATTTTTTCTATCAATAACCCTCAAATGCTTAAATCAATAAAAGTTCTTATAAGGAAAAAAAGAAGACAAGAAAGTAAATGAAAAGAGGCTTAGGGTTTAAATTTATTCTTTATTAGAGTTTTGTTGGCTCAGCCAAGGAAAGAAATTAGTTTTAAGGGCTCTAAGATCTGGAAAAGAGAATTCGTTTCATTATGATTTTAGACTCCTTTTTTATAGGCTCATGTTGTAGCATCTTATTAGAATTAGTGTATACTTATACTTTTCTGATTTTAATTAATCTCGAGATTGTTTGAGAAGAACTTATAATGAAGATCTTAGGCTTTAGGTTTCTTGAGGATAAAGTTGATTCCGTAACTATAGAGGTTAGATTTGTGTAAGAAATCTCAAAATTTTAAGATTCTCGGGATGAGAGTTAGTTCTCGATGACAGTGAGTCATCATTTCTCACTCAATGTATTCTTTTTTGAATTTTTAAAATTTAAAGTGATTGACTTTTTAAAAAACTTAGGTGGTTGACCTCTTAAAAAACTTACATGATTGACTTTAGGGTTATATGATTAGCTCAGCTAATACCGATTGCCTAGAATGACTATTGATGTTAAGAATTTTATGAAATAAGTCTATAAATAAATTCCGAAGACATTCTCTTAATTATTATCAAATCTTTACTACAGTGATGGGTTGGAGTCTTAGATGTCCACTAAGAAACCTCATCGTGTGCCTCAGGCAAGGCATTTTAAAAATGTATAAGTTCGGATTCGTGGATTCCATTCGGCCTTCTAAAATTTTGGATTTGGACCAAAATTTTAAAAGGAACACTATTTTTTATAAAATCAATTAAAATAAAACAATATGGACGCACAGAACCTGAATAATCCTGTCCTGCATCATATTGTGCCCCCCATGAGCCCGACCTATTTCGTACGTTCTGTCGTGCGCACGGCAAAGCCACAAATTATTTGTTTAGTTTTTTTATCTTTGAGATATGTTAAAAACACAACAAAAATAAAAGAGAAAAAACTGACAACACATCATCACAATAACCAACTAAACTGAAATGGCGCTACAAATTCACTCCCCTTCATCTTTCACCACCACCACCAAACCCTATCATCATCGTAATCCGCTTCTCTCAAAAAATCCCAAATCGAAGCTCACACTCATCAAGTCTCAAAACACTCCAATCAACACTGAACCCACCAAAGAATCAGCACCAGTTAATAGCGCGCCCAAAAAGCCCAAACCCAGTTCTCCGGGGCCAGGTTTTGGCTCATCATCATCTTCTTCTTCAACCTCTGAGAAAGCTAATGTTGCTGCTGTGAGTAAGAAGAAGAAGGCAAAGAGTAACAGAGAGAGGGCATCGATCACTAGGCGGGCACCTGTTGAGAAAGTGAGTGTTATGAGCAAAGAAGATGAGGCTAAAGCTAAGGAGATGATGAAGAATGAGAGTGCTTTTCTTCTTGCTTGGTTGGGAATTGGTGGGATCATTCTTCTTCAGGGCATTGCTCTTGCAGCTTCAGGTATATATGATCAAGATTCTTACGTTGAGTAATGTGGTAATTTAGATGAAATTTTGAACGGAATATTCCTTTAATTGAACCTTTAGCTTAAGGACTAGCTAGAAAACATGGTGCTTGTTGTCCTTGAGAGCTGTGAATTTAGGGAGTATGGGAAGATTTGCATCTATAGTCTTGTTTGATTGTTCACAAATATGAAAGAAGGAAAATTTTGACATAACAGCTCTATATCAGTTGCTTTTGCATGCCATAGAAGTTTAAGCCACTGGTAGATTGTTTCTGTGCTAGAATTTAATTAGAGTATATTTTCCCCCTTTTTGCTTGACCGCTGAAGTCTAGGCAAATGACCACTTTCTAGCATAGATTTCCTACCAAAAGCACTATGTGATGGTGAAATATTAAGCATTCCTTTCTCAGTGTATCCTAACAAAATTTTTGGTGTATATTAGTTTAGTAAACCTGAGACTAACCTCTGAAACCAGACATTTCACAAATCTCAAAAATCATCCAAAAAGAAACTTCACTGCCCTCTCCTTGTTGATAATGCCACTCACAAGCATATGTGCATGCGCACACGCACACATGTTATAGATCAGTTTATACAATTACACAAGACCTTATGATCTGCCAAACCTTTAGGCACATGAATGACATGATGATATATGTGTTTCAGGCGGCCTTGATGCATAGAGGGTTTTCCATCATAAATTTCTTAGGTAAAATTTTGCTGCCACTGCCAGAAAGATTACAGGTTGGACATGAAGCAAGTTGAAAATTGAGTGCATGTAATCTGGAGTCTGGATAGGTTTCAGAGTTTTTACAAACAACTTTCAAAACTTTTACATATGCAGTTCACTAAGTAGTGCTACCAGTTTGACTTTGGCCTCTTCATAGGGATCTTCAATCTAACATACAGCCAGTGGCATCTTGGAGTCAACTATTTGCTTTTGAAGGCAAGTCTCTCTCCTCAGCTTTTGCAAAGAACTGATGTAACCTGTTAGAGGGATAAAGGAGATGCCTTAATAATTTACCACTTCATCTATGTATGGCACATGACTGTATCAGACATGATAATGTGGGGCCTGTCCAATAGTAAAATGAATTAGGCAAACGGTTGAACTTAGATATCGATCGAAAGTTGTGATTTACATTGCTTCCAAATTGCTAAATCCTTACCTATTTGACATTTACAGGCTTTCTACCAGAAGAGTTGGATAAATTATTTGTGAAGTATCTGTACCCAACTTTCACTCCAACAGTCGCCTTGTTTGTTGCTGGAACAGTAGCATATGGAGTGTTGAAGTACCTGCAAAATGAGAAACTCAATGGACAAAAATGATATCATGTATTGGAACTGATAGTTTCAGTTGTTAGAGGTGATTACCGTTGGATGTCAGTGCTATCCACTGATAATTTGTGATGAAGCCAAGTTATGCTTCTTGCTTGTCAGTAGTAAGAACAAAAAAAGGGCAGTTGATGAAGAAGCTGACCATGGCAGATTCATTTGCAGTTCCTTCTATAAGTGGTTCGGGCCAAGCATTTGACTAAGCTGTAGTATGATGGATGTTACAGCAACATTATTTCTTAACTCTTATCCTTACGGGACTTCTTGTAATTATTGAGTCTAATATGATGGTTGGAAGTTGGAACCTTATTTTCATGAAATTCTTTTCGCATAATATCACCTCTGAATTTAGCTTGATTTTTGTGAAAATGGAGATACAAATTTCCAATAATATTTTCTGAAGACGGTGGTTTTTGTATTTGTCATTCTTTCACCATGCATAAGCAGGTCTCTGTATACAGAGTCAGCTAGCAAACTCTAGAATAGAACTTCGTCAGTTTGTTGTGTTTAGTAAGTGCATTCATAACTAAGCCAAAACAAAACAAATTGTTGATCATTTGTTGAGCCCACCTACTAATATTTGGCCATGATGAATCCAGCTACAGAAAGGATAAAAAGTGGGTTGTCGTGACCCAATGTACCAGTTGCATTTTCTATAATATTCCCAATGTAAGCTTAATTTTGTTCACTGTTTATCGAAGTTGTATGAAATCTGAAAATGGAATGACTAGACATAAAAGGTCCCCTCTTCCTCTTTTAATGCTGAACCAATTTGCACCATAACTCTTTAGTTTTTGCATGTTCTTTTGGTTCAAATTCTGTGAGAAAGAGATTGAAACCATCCATAACATTAACACTCTTTCGGTATCTTTCTCCTTAAACGTAAACGACGACGCTATATATTGTCAGGAAAGTGCATCAAGCTTGACAAACTACTTGTTGTTCTTTCTATTTGTTTTTTAGTAACTTTATTGGCGAAAACACTTACACAAACAAGTATAATAATATAATAAATAAAATAAATTAAATGGAAAAGAGAATTAAAAAAAAATCACAACAATTTATGTGATTCGTAATTCCTTATATCCACGGTGAATTAAGATCTTTTTTTTTATTGAATCACAAAATATTTATAAAGTATATTTTTACAGATATCGCAAAACTCATAAAAAAAAACTCTCTTTATATGAGATTACAATAATTACTCTCTTAATCGTGTGTTATAATCTCTTGTGTTATATTGTGATGTTCTCAAGTAAAAAAATAAGGCTCTTATATAATCTACATACGTTATAAATTAATCATATTTGAGTTAAATCTAAAATAAAAAATTTTAAACAACTTAAGAGTCCCAAAATCAAGATAAATCGCACTACCATTGCAACAACGTGATCACTGCTTTCAGCGCCGCATTGCTAGCATTTGGGCTTTGTAACGCCACACAATGAACATTGCGACACCCTAGGTTCTGCTTTGAGCACTACAATGGTGGTCTTCCAACGTTGCGGCGTCCACTTGTCCTTCATGCTTTCTAACTTTTTCTCGCTTTGCACCTTTTTGGCATATCTTATACTTATTAACTTGATTTTAAATTTTTTTAAAAATAATTTTTAATCATCTTTTCACTCAAAAAAAATTAAATAAAAAGTCTTTTTTATAAAATACATTTAACAGAAAAATTCTTTCTTTACCTATTTATGAAATTAAAATTTGAGATATTCTAAATAGTTATTAGAAAAGACAAAAGCGCAAACCAAAGGTCAGAAAGAATCAAAGCACCAGCCTCCAGGTCCAGGCGCCGCTTTTGCTTTTCCGCCGCGAATTCGATTATGATAATCAATTGTTGATATTGATGGCCCAGCCCAAAATTACGTGCTTTCTAACAAATATATTTACCAACTCTCAAAATGATTTCATATAATTCAACTGGGGTCAAACGTCAAATGCTTGTTTTTAGGAAACAGAAACACATCAATCATCATCGATTGCCACCTCGAATGGAAGCCAGCTGTTGGTTAATTTATAATTTTATTTAAAGAATATCTCAACCTTTTTTTTTTCTTCTTTTTAATTATCAAAACAAAATCATGTGTTTAAAATTTCGTAGAGATTGTATGTGGACGTGTGTTTTAAACGAATCGACTTAAGGTGTTGTAAATTGATGCTGTATAGAAAATTTAGGACGCTCATCTTTGAAATTCTCTTGACCTTAAAACCTTCAACGGAAGCCATTGCCCCTTAAAACCATATCTTCACTCGAAGCCCCCTCTTCGAAAGATAACAACCACCATCGGTGCCCCCTTTCTCACTTTTTTTTTTACTTTTTTCTGCTTTTTTTTTTGTTGTTGCTATTTTTCTCTTTCCCATTTCTCTCCCGTAGGCTTCTCCGAATCTAGCGTCCAACCAAGTTTTTAATAGTGGAGATTTGTGCATTGCCAGCCCTTGAAAATTCACCGAATCCAGCCAAAGCTCGACGTCCTCTGATGATCCTTTTTTTGCTAGATGCCACCGCACCTCTTCTTCTCCAGTTAGTTTTCACTTTTCAGTAGCCTGCCGTCTCTGTAACCACCATTGGTCAAGCACTTCTTTTTTCCGAGCACACCGCTCACTGCAGCAGCCTAATCTTCGTCCGGTGTTCAACAACCTCCGATGGCCTTTAGTCCGCCACACCAGCATTTGAACAAAAATATCTCAATGACCTTTTTGTGTTGAAATTATTTTAAGCTGTTTATAATCTTGATATATGTGATCTGATATGATGTAGAAGGATTAATATTGTAACCAGTAATCATAGAAATGTTGTAAATTTAGGACATTATATTATTTTTTTGTGAGAATTTTATCTCTGTGTGAAGATTGAATTTTTCGTCCAAAATAAGAATAGAGAATTCAACTATTAAGATGATTCTGTAACGGGGTTATATGTACTCCTTTAAGAAAATTATTAGATTCTAAATATATCATCATATTATAATTATCTATCTTATGCAAAATTTCGATAATCTATCTAATTATTATATCAATCTTAAAATGTAATATTGACCAACTTATAGAAATGACTTAAAAAACAAAAACTAATAATGATTTCAAAAGCAACGAATTGCGCTGCTTTTAAGGAACGAAATGCGCTGCTTTTAAGAAAGCAAACAGGTAAAAAGGGAAAAGAAACCAACAATTACACATTATATCTTAAAAGAATAAAAAGAAAAAATATCTAAGAAAAATACCAAAAATATATATATTTTTTTTTAAAGTGAAAGAAAATCACAAGGAAAAGAGTACATCATAAGCCCCGCGACACAGATCCCAATAAAGTTGTTCATTGAGAAGGAAAAGAATAGGGACATTGACAGGGCACAATCGGCAAATAACAATATCACTTTTGGTAACGCCCGAACCGAATATTGTAAAATCTTCTTACACGGTCTTAACATTCACGCACCACCACTACAATTTTATTATAGTGCATATGTGACATTAATCTGCCAAATTATTAATAAAAGTCAAGGAAATTTCCAACTATCTTATCATTAACGAGGCCACCAAACTCAAAATATGGCGGGAAGTAACGCCGTCTATTATTTTTTGCATACAAAAACACTATACTAATAATAATTTAATTTAATTTAATTAATTATTACAACATATTTAACATACTTTAACTAACCTTAATATGGCATCCATACAAATGCAAAAACCAGAAAGAGAGAAAAATGGAAAACTTGAAATTACCACAAAACCCTCCCCAAAACAAAAACATCCAAATTACTGATCGAGTGCATTCGGTCCAGTGCAGTAATTCAACACATGGTTCCACAACCACTGCACCAAGAACCTCCGTCTGATCCCGTTAATATTATACGTGGCACCGTCTTCCCCGTTGAACAACTGCCCCGTGTACGACCCCCCACCTCCCGTTCCATAAATACCTTCGCACAAATCTGCAATCTCCACCGGGGCCACCGGGTCGGGTCCCGCATACCAAGCGTTCACCAGCGGGTTCGTTGCCAGCTCAGCAATCTCGTGGCCAATCACGCTTATCATGCCGTCCACCCCAACGTCGCCGTTTGGCGATTTAACGGCCTTCAACCCGCCGGGATATTCCGGAACGGCGAAGGGGTACGCACAAACTCCCGGACAAAACTTCGCTGAGTTCCCCACCCACGCATACGGCAACGTGTACCCAACAATGGACGGGAATGTAAAGTAGTGGAACCCGCACACCTGTCCGCAGAAATCCTGTACATACACGTCAGCGGAGGTCAGCAGTAGGTAGACACCACTCTTGGGATTGATCGGTAGCGGCTTCGACTTGGCGGTGACGTGGCTTTTAATGACAGACTGAATTGACAAGCGCGTGAGGGACTTCCCGTGGGAGTAAAAACGATCGTTTTTCTCCTCGCCTAAACGCAACGTACGGGAGATGTTCGCTCCTGTTTGGTCCGTGTACAACTGTACGGTCTTCCACCACCCGGCCACCGAGGGGTGTTTCGCATCAACGGCTGAGATTGAGTTGATGAACTCGCGGATGATCTTCTTCTGGCTCTTCAGCCACGTACCGTACCAGATAGTGTGGACGGTGATGTTGGCGGTGAGGACTGGGCCCATGTGGTATTTTAAGTGGACGAACTCTGATGAGCCCTCGTATTTTTTTGAGTCACCGTAGAGGTAATCGGAGGCGTTGTGTTTTAGGTGGGACCATGGGCGCCAGGCGGTGGACGGAGAGGGAGTGAGGAGTAGGGTAATTACGGTGAGGCCGAGGACTACCGGAACCGATGCCATTTTTACTGACTTGAGTGACTGCGAGTAAGTGGGTATCTTCGAATGAAGTTTGAAACGTCTAGTGTCGTCTTTGAGAAGTAATTTATAGGGGAAATAAATTATTAATTTAAAAAAAATGGCATTTTTTTAATATTTTTTTTTTTTAAGCGGCGTTGATTTGCGGGTAATGGAGGACAGATCACAGATAGATTCTTAAAGTGACGAGAGAAGAGGGAGAGACAGTGGGGCCTAGGAGTCAGAGATTAAGTCAGGGGATCATCATCATCGTCTGATCTGATTTGATCTCAGCAAGACTTTATTTGCTTCTGTAGCGCGGGAAAATGTTGTAAGGGTAGTTTGGGAATTCAATCTTTGTTACTTCAAGTCTTTTTCATTTCTCTCATCTCTCTTTACGGGATTTATTGGGTGTGTTACGATTGATTCCATAACTATATTTTGCACCAATGATATTTAATGAAATCTTCATAAAATTTTGCATGAGGAAGTTGTTGAGGAATGATTTAATGATCCACCCGTCTCATTTGTTAATTTGGTATTGGTATTGATTCTTAAATCTTCCAAATCATTTTAGTTTTCATGTGCGTTGTCTTTAGTAGTAACTTTTTTTACATGATTATTTAAAGGTCACCTAAATATCTACGACGGGTCTAGTCAACCGGAAAATATGATTAAGAAGGAAAAAAAAGATTAATTAATATTGTTATTATTTGGTTTGTACACAATCAACAAATTTATGTCATATGATTGGCTCAAATAAAATTATGAAAAAAAAAATAGTATTATTGAGATTGGGGTTAAATGTGATAATTTTCCTTTCAAAATTTAGTGTTTTTTATATAAAGATTACATTACAAATTTTATATTTCAATGAATTGAGTACAATATTAATAAAATAACTGTAACTAAAACTACTTCCAATAATTAAAAGAACCAAAAAAATTTAAATTTTGTCAAGGTTTAAATTTTAACCTAAACTAAAAGGTGAATAGGCTTAACGCAAAGCAATTGGGAGTTTAAAATCTAGTGTTTAGTTATATTGTTTATTGAAAGTTATTGTGTAGTAATTTCTCTTAAATTGTTAAAAAAATAATAATTTATTTCGACCCAAAACTAAAATTAAAATTGATGTCGGTCCATATAATATAAACACAAACAAAATTAAGCATGGCGCCTCCACTTGGAAGAGTCCATCCCTTCACATTCGGTTCACATCAAAGGCGATTGCCCTTCTTCAAAGAAATTTACGATAATAACCTCTATTTGGCTTTTCTAATTTCTAGCAGTAGAAACGGTGACAGGAATGGGGACCATTTTGGTGTCTTCTTACATCAGGACAATCCTTGAAATGGGGGGCATTGTGGAGTTTTCACCTTTCAAATACTCATTTGTGTTCCAAGTTCGATTTACGGAAAAATAAAATAAAATAAAGAATATAATAATAAAGAGAAAAAAATGCATAGTGTATATTATATTTGATACAACGCTATCATGTCAATGATGTTTCATGCACTCTACAGACGACTGGGTCCCAAGACGAACAACCACTTAATATATTATATTCGGTACGAAACGAAGATAAATGTTTGGGATATTTTTAAAAATATCCTTAAAGTAAAATTTAATTATATAAAAATATTTACAAATTAAAAAAAATAATATTAATACTTAAATATTTAACAAAATATATACAATATTTTGTCGTTAAGAGTCTTTTATTAAAATTAATCGATTTAAGAGTAATAAAATTATTTTCTCTTTAAATTATTTTTAAATAATAAATTAATAATTAAAATAATAAATTTCTAAATTTTTTTTTTTAAATACAATCTAGCTGACTAACTTGATTTAGCCAGATCACGTCACTGGCCGATGAGGCAGACCAAAGTCGCTACAGCAGCCAGCTCAAACCATTGTGTGCTACCAACTCAAGCGTTGCATGAGACCAACCAAAGCCGTTGCACGCGACCAGAACATTTGTTTTCCTTGTTAAATTTTATTAATTTTTTATCATTGTTATTTAATTTTAAATTTAATTTTATATTTTAAATGTTTTATATTTTACTAAAACCTTTTAATTATTATTAATATTTTTTAATTCATTTTTTGTTATTGCTATTTTAAAATTATTTTATTTTTTAAGAGTTTTGATATTTTATTAAAGGATTTTAATTATTGTTATTATTTTTAAAATTCTTTCTTTTATTTTTTTATTATGCGTGTTTATTAAGGCTTTTCTTAAAATAAAAATTTAAAATCAACATTGAAAAGGTAATTTAGCCATTTAATGCACGCGACCAAAACATTTGTTTTTCTTGTTAAATTTGATTAATTTTTTATCATTTTTATTTAATTTTAAATCTAATTTTAATTTTTTTTAAATATTTTATATTTTACTACATGCTTTTCATTATTGTTATTATTTTTTAATTCATTTTTTTTATTATGGCTATTTTAAAATTATTTTATTTTTTAAGAGTTTTATATTTTATTAAAGGCTTTTAATTATTGTTATTATTTTAAATTTTATTTTTATTATTTTTATTTTTAAGTGTTTTATTTTATTATGAGCATTTATTAAGATTTTTATTAAAATAAAATTTTTAAATCAACTTTAAAAGGGTAATTTAATCATTTAATGTATATTGATAGAGAATTTATTAGCTTTAACAAAATATTTCTAACGGCATGACATCCGTGAATAATTTGTAACATTTAGATATTAATGTCACTTTTTAAACTTCGTAAGTATTTCTGTAATTAACCCTTACTTCTGAAGTATTCTTGACAATATTTGTAAATAATTTAATGGACTATATATAATTTAAGGTGGATAAAAATTTAAAAATTAAATTAGACCAAGCAAATTGAATTGACCTCGTCCAATTTGGTTCCATTTTGTTTTCAGTTTTGACTTTGTATTATAGAAAAGTAAAATTTTGATTTAATTTTTAGTTTTAAACTTTTGAAGCGAAATCGAATTTATAAAAAAGTAAAATAAAATATACGTGATAGTTTAGAAATAGAATCGAAATGAACTAAATCATCTAATGCTAAAATCGAGCTCAATTTGGACCTATCCAATGCCAAACGTTTAAAGTGAATCAATTCGTTTGGACACTTCATTGATTCGGTTCTCAGTTAAAATTTTAAAAAATCAACTAGCTAGGTTAATTCGATTTTTGATTTTATAAAAAAATTGAACCAAATTATAAATGTCTACCCTTAATGTTGCTCATTATGTGAAATAAATTTAGACACATTTATAAAATTTATAAAAGCATCGTAAATTATATATAAATTATAAATTGATTAGATAATATTATATGATAGTATTATTCATTATATTATGAATTACACAATCCACTAAATTATTTATTGTAAAGTTAAAATGCTAATCAATTTTGTTTATGATTTAGCCGCTATTTGTTTTTTTTTTAAAGAAAAAATTATAACATTTATCAATATTTTCGCACCACCTGAAAGGAAGGGGAGTCGAACCCAAATAAAGATGTGAGACCTTGGGAGAATCAGCCAACTATTTGTGGTTGAACCCCATGCTATTTGTGGTTGTAGTCTTACACTAATCATAATTTTTAATTAAGTTGAACCCTCGAGTTTAAAAATACTCCTTCCTTTAAAATTAAAGCAACTTGTAAAATAGATTTACGATTTAGTTGACACTTGATGGTGATTAAAATGTTTATTGAAAATATAAATGTTTAGTGACAAAAAAAACACATTAATTAAACTGGAAATGCATGAATTATTATTATAATAAATTATAAGTATTGCCAAAAACGATTAAAATAACTTTGCGTGAAAATTTGACTGAATATATATGAATCGAATTGAGCAAATGTGAGATATAATTAAAAATTCAAATGCATGGTCCTTTTCGGATAAAACTTAAAATTTAATTAGAGTAAAATGTACAGCTTAATTCAACATTGGAATGTATAATTTTCACTAATATGATATTACTTGTAAGATGGATTAATACTCGCAAAGTATTTTTCATTGTAAATAAGATACAATGCATTAACAGAAAAAATTAAAATAAATTAACTAACTTAAGCCATGTTCATTTCTTGAACATTCATGTTAACTAAATGTGTATTTTAGTTTTTTTAATAACATGGGCAATATAATACTCATGTGGAATATGTAAGCCTGTGTTCAATTCAATATATTAAAAATGGTTTTTTTTTTGTGTAAATAATGCTACATTTTTTATTTTTTATTCCAAAATTGTTATCTTTAAGGATGTATCAGGTATTTAGTGTGAATGATTAATTTTTATAATTTTTATAATCATTTATTTTACTATTTAACTATCTAATATTTATTTTACGTATTTTTTAAATAAAAATTTAAAAAATATATGAGTGAAAATATATAATATATTAAATATGAACCCTTAGTATATTAAGTGAAAACACGTAATATATTAAGTGAGAATATGTAGTATATTGAGTAAAAATATTTAGTATATTAAGTGAGAATACGTAGCATATTAAGTGAGAACACGTAGTATATTAAGTGAAAAAATTTAGTTTATTGAGTGGGAATGCATAGTATATTAAATGGGAACACGTAGTATATTAAGTGAGAATACGTAGTATATTGAGTGGGAACACATAGTATATTGAGTTAGAACATTTAGTATACTAAGTAGAAACATGTAGTATATTAAGTGGGACACGTAATATATGAAGTGCGAACACGTAGTATATTAAGTAAAAATACGTAATATATTAAATGGGAACACGTAGTATATTAAATGAGAACAAGTAGTATATTAAGTAGAAATATACTACGTGTTCTCACTCAATATATTACGTGTTCTCACTCAATATATTACGTGTTCTCATTTAACATATTACTTGTTCTCACTTAATATACTACGTGTTCCTACTTAATATACTTTTTATTCCTATTTAATATACTACGTGTTCCACTCAACATATTAAATGTTCCAACTTAATATATTACGTGTTTCCACTTAATATACTAAATGTTCCCACTTAATATATTATGTGTTCTCACTTAATTTACTACGTATTCTCACTAAATATACTATGTGTTCTCACTTATTATACTAATTATTCCGATTTAATATACTACGTGTTCTCACTTAAAATACTAAATGTTCTGACTCAATATACTACATGTTCTCACTCAATATACTACGTGTTCTCACTTAACATACTACTTGTTCCCACTTAATATACTACGTGTTCATACTTAATATACTTTTTATTCCCATTTAATATACTACGTGTTCCACTCAACATACTAAATGTTCAAACTTAATATATTACGTGTTTCCACTTAATATACTAAATGTTTTCACTTAATATATTACGTGTTCTTACTTAATTTACTACGTATTCCCACTCAATATACTATGTGTTCTCACTTATTATACAAATTGTTCTCACTCAATATACTATGTGTTCTCACTTATTATACAAATTGTTCTCACTTAATATACTACTTGTTCCCACTTAACATACTAAATATTTTCACTTAATATACTACGTGTTCCCACTTAACATACTAAATGTTCCCACTCAATATACTACATGTTCCCACTCAATATATTATGTGTTCCCACTTAATATACTATGTATTCCCACTTAATATACTACTTGTTCCCACTTAATATACTACGTATTTCCACTTAATATAGTATGTGTTCCTACTTAATATACTATGTGTTCTTATTTAATATATTAAACATTTTCACTTAATATATTACGTGTTCTCACTTAATATATTATATGTTCTTGTTGGAGCTGGTGCTCACGTGCCATTCCAATATTGTATGAATATTAATCGTTAATATTTATACAATAAATATTTCGAATAAAGATTGATAATATCATATTAATATGGTAGAATGCTTGTAACATTATAGACATTGTTTGATCTGAAAGAGTTCAGATCTGGTCTAAAGGAGTTTAGATCAGAACTAATAGTTAGCAAAGCTGAGAGTTATAAATGCTAAAAATTAGCACTGTTAAGAGTTAGCAGGTTATAAGAGTCAGCGAGGTCTAAAGAGTTAGAACCTTGTCTATAATGGGACAAAGACCTGAGAGTATACTTGTAATGATATAATTGTAAAGAGTTGCAATAGGTGTTAAGAAATATCATTATGTAAGTATGTCTCAAAGATAATGTTCCTGATCTATAATCACCAATGCGGGTCTATCGGTGATTCACATTATATAGATTAGTGTATGTCTATATCTGACTTGTTCAGATGGTTGTTCTTAGCTGACCATGAGCTTAGAGCTTGTATAGGCATGCGGGTATCCAGTCAGGACTGGATACTGAACAGACTTATAAGGACCCCAATAGATATCCTATGACACCGTCAAAGGAAGGTCCTCTCGAGTTGAGTAGTATTCGTGGTCCTTTGACCTGAGCGCCACGGTGGTCTTGTGAGTGATCCATCATGCTTTGGTTCCACATATGTCAGAGACCTTTCATGGTCTGACCGCTATGTGTCGCTGGGTATGGTCCGATGCTCATGGAGTCCGGTGTGCGTAGATACGAGATCCGTCAGCTTACGTAGGTAAGTTGTATATCCGATGCTCCGAGATTGTATTTCATAAAGTCTTGTGGCCACAAGCATAAACCCGGGAAAAGAGTTTCCCATAGGGTTAAACAATATAGCAAAAGTGTTTGCGTATATTGTTTATCGAGATACGAATCTGGAGATAAGTTTATGGATGAGCAAATGGGGATTTGACGGTGCTGATCTATATCCCCGCACATCTAGGATATAAATGATGGAATGATTATACGTATACGTTATGACCTCAACTTGTATGGTCTGACACGCTGATTTGTAATATTCGTAACGTGTGCGTGGGGCATCAATTACGGATTAATGGAACAGTTCCATTTGACAAATCGAGTGTAGACCTAGAGAGTCCCAATGTGAAATGTACTCTTTGAGCACTTGGACAGTGTACCGTATTGAATTGTTCAATACAGTATAATTCAGCAATTACTAAGGTTACGTTAATTAAAGTATGTGGTTAAATTGGTGGGACCCATTTTAGGTTAACTTGGTAACCGAGTAAGGATATAATAGTAATTTCACTTTATGATTATTTAATTGTTAAATAATAAGAATAAATATTTATTTATTTAATTGTTAAATAAATGATTTAATTTAACTATGATTAAAGGTTAATCATATAGTTAATTAAGTTAACATTACTTAAAGGTTAAGTAAAGGTTAACCTAACCATGATTAAGTTAGTTAATTATAGTTAAATTAATTAAATATTTATTAACTTAAAGGTTAAGTTAAAATAATCTAACTAAGGTTAAATATTAACTAAAGTTAGGTTAAGCCAAATGAAATGCAAATAAAATTCAAATTAATTTGAAATTAATGCATTTGTATATAAAGTGAAATGAAATTGAAAATCATGAATGTTTTAGATTTTAGGTTTTGCATTTTGGGAGCCAATTCAATTTGAGAAATTGAAATTGTTTGTTTTGTATTTTAAGTGTTAGAACAACAAAACAAATTGAATTAATGGTTACTAAATGTAATAACTAAAAACAAGATTTGTTTTATTTATTCAAGAGTTGAATAAAAGGAAAAACAAATTTAATTAAGTTAAATAGTTTAACTTTGTAAAATGTTTAAGAGTTAAACACATATGCTGGATTAAGATGCTGTCATTCTAGACAATCAAACCCACCATTGTTGATTGCTAGGATTGATCAAAAATTCATTTCATGGTGGACTTCAAGAAAATTAATCCAAAGGCTTCATTGGTGATATTTCTCAATCTCGAATTTTCAGTTAATCAAATGTTATTTATGTGTTCATTGTATTTAATCTTCCGCTGTGCACATGTATGTATGAGATATGTATATTGTTTGTATGATGAACACAACTCACATGCAAGCACCCTAGTTAATTTGCCCAACCCAACACACCCAACAGTTCCCACTTAATAAACTAAATATTTTCACTTAATATACTACGTGTTCTCACTTAATATACTAAATGTTTCTACTTAATATACTAAATAATTTTACTCAATATACTACATGTTCTCACTTAATATACTATGTGTTCTCACTTAATATATTAAGTGTTCCTACTTAATATATTATGTGTTCTCACTCATAAAATTTTCATTTTTGTTATCGAAGTGTTGCCAAAAAATTGTTCGCCAGCCGATTGTCATTTTTTTAACGATCGTGGAAGGTTTTGTAATTATTAATTATTTTTTTAAATATATTTATTGAAATTATAAACCAATTACAGGATGACACATGTAATTTAGAAGTGTTTGACACGTTTTACTTTGTTAAAAAATATTTATTTATTATTTTTTTAAAATTATATTAAATTAAATAAATGAACGAGATTGCACCATGTATTTAATGATAATGAATGAGTGAGATTGTGTCACGTATTTAAAGTTAAATGACAAATAATAAAGGTATAGTAGTAATTGTTCATTAAAGTTAATATTTTCATCCAATTTAACGGTAAAGATTAATAGATATTGTAAACTTAGATATTTTATCTCTAATTAGAGTAAAGTTATAAATTAGCTTAAAATATTAGGGTAAATATGACCTTATCCCTGATAACATTTAAATAAAAATGAAATTGGAATTAGAATTATAATATTTAACGTAATTGAAATTAAAAGCGTATTTAAAACTGAAATTAGAATTATTATTTTATGTAATTAAAATTAAAATTATAACATTTAACATTTAACATTTATTAAAATTAAAATTAAAATTATAACTTTAACATAATTAAAATTGAAATTAGAATTATAACCTTTAACATAATAGAAATAGAAATTGAATGATAATATTTTATGTAATTAAAATTAGAATTAAAATTAAATTTGGAATTATAACATTTAACATAATTAAAATTAAAATTTTATTTTTTAACGTAATTGAAATTGAAATTAATTTAAAATTATAACATATAAATAAAATTGAAATTAGAATTAGAATTATAACATTTAATGTAATTATAATATTTAACGTAATAAAAATTAAAATTGAAATATAATATTTTATGTAATTAAAATTAGAACATTTAACATAATTAAAATTAAAATTTTATTTTTTAACATAAATGAATTTGAAATTAATTTGAAATTATAACATGTAAATAAAATTGAAATTAGAATTATAACATTTAACGTAATTAAAATTTGAATTATAACATTTAATGTAATTAAAATTAGAATTATAACATTTAACGTAATTAAAATTAGAATTATAACATTTAATGTAATTGAAATTAGAATTATAACATTTAATATAATTGAAATTATAATTGTAATTATAACATTTAACGTAATTAAAATTGGAATTGAAATCGAAATTATAACACTTAAGTAATTGAAATCAAAATTATAATTGAAATTATAACATTTAACATAATTGTAATCGATATTGTAATTGAAATTATAATATTTAACATAATTGAAATTGTAACATTTAACATAATTCAAATTCAAATTGAAATTAAAATTAAAATTAAAATTATAATATTTAACGTAATTGAATTTGAAATTAGAATTGTATCATTTAACACAATTGAAATTAAATTTAAAATTGAAATTATAACATTTAACATATTTTAAAATCGAAATAAAAATTATTTAACCTAATTAAAATTTAAATTATAATATTTAACGTACTTAGAATATAATTTGAATTTAAAATTATAACATTTACTATAATAGGAATTGAATTAAAATTAGAATTAGAATTATAACCTTTAACAAAATTGAAATTGAAATTATAACATTTAAACTAATTAAAACTAAAATTGGATTGTAATTGAAACATTTAATAAAATTAAAATTGAATTTGGATTTGAAATGTAACATTTAATGTACTTAATGTAATTGAAATTGAATTTAAAGTTAAAATTAGGATTATAATATTTAACGTACTTAAAATTATAATTAGAACTGCATTTAGAATTACAATATTCAACGTACTTGGAATTAAAATTAAATTTTAGAACTATAATATTTAACGTAATTGAAATTAATATTGAATTTGAAATTATAACATATAACGTAATTAAAATTAAAATTAGAATTGGAATTACAATATTTTATGTAATTGAAATTAAAATTAAAATTGAATATATAATATTTAACATAATTAAAATTAAAATTTGAATTGAAAATATAACATTTAATGTTATTGAAATTGTAATTAGAATTATAACAATTAACATAATTAAAATCGAAATTAGAATTCAAATTGTAACATCTTACGTAATTGAAATCGACATTGTAATTAAATATAATATTTAAAGTAATTAAATTTATAATTGTATTTGAAATTGCAATATTTAACATTATTAAAATTGATATTAAAATTATAATATTTAACATAATTGAAATTAGAATTCAAATTGTCATATTTAATGCAATTAAAATTAAAATTATAACATTTAACATAACTAAAATTGAAACTAAATTTAGAACTATAACATTTTATATAATCAAAATTGAAATTGGAATTGAAATTATAATATTTAATGTAATTAGATTTAAATTTCAAATTGAAATTGAAATTATAAAATTTAATGTAATTGAAATTAAAATTGAATTTTAAATTATTAACATTTAACGTAATTAAATTTGAAATTAAAATTAATTTTAGAATTATAAAATTTAACATAATTTAAATTAGAATTAGATTTATAATATTTAACATAATTAAAATTGAAATTGATTTTAGAATTATAATATTTAACCTAATTAAAATTGAAATTTGAACTATAGCCTTTAACGTAACTGAAATTGGATTTGAAATTATAATATTTTATGTAATTAAAATTATAACATTTAACATAATTAAAATATAAATTGAATTTAAAATTATAACATTTATTATAATTGAAATTAATTTTTTTTGTATGTATTTTGTCTTTATTTTTTTATTGATTGTTATCATTTACATAATATTTAATTTATGTTTATAAATTTTTATATAAAATATGTTTTATTTTTTCAAAATAAATATTATAAAAAATTATTTTCTTTTTATTAATTTATTTTTGGACTTAAATAATTTAAAATGTATAATATAATTATATATGTTAATTATGTTAATCTAAGGGGCTTATATAAAAAAATTAAAATGACCGACAATACCTTATATTGTCTATTATTTTAGCTACGTCAGCTGGCTGTATAACACAACTCGCTGCACTGCAATTTATCGCTATAATCAAAACTCGACTCAATTCAAATTGTTACATCCTAACACCTGTTATATTATTTAAATGTTAAAACTTAAATGAATTTGGATGATTTTATTTTATATTTTGTTGTTGTTTAATAGACTCAGCAAAACTTTCCATGGCCCCAACCTGGGCGGGGATTAAATGAAAATAAAATGTGTGATTTTTCAAATTTTGAAGCGAGTACGAGAATAAATTATTGAGTCTAAATTTGTTTTAAAAATTTTGAATGGAAAAAATAATTTTTATTTATTGAGTGTATTTATTATAATTAAAAAAATATATTTTTAAAATATAAATAAATCCGATTATAGAATATTCACAAAAATCTATCTCTATTTGAGAGATTTTCATCCTTAAATTTAAATTATTTAATTTCAATAAAGAGTGATATAAAAATTTACAACTCGTTCAAATATAAGGATGGGCATCCCCATCACCGACCCGCTCATTGCCAGCCTAGTCTTTAATTTAGTATTTAGAATTTTCTTCAAATGAGAAGCCGTGAGAGGGACAGTGACGGTAATATAATTAGTTGCAGAGGCATGAGCTTGTGTATGTTTCACAGTGACAGTGTCTTGACAATGATGATGTGCATCTAACTTCTCCTTATCTCCACCGAATTCACAATTATTCGAGAGAGCATTGACTGTTGGAATTTGGAAATACCCATTTTCATGCAAAACTAGTACTTGCAATGTGCAGAGAGCATGAGAAAGAAAGTTTATTTGTTAGGTGAGAAATATCTCCATGAATGTAAATCTAATTCTGCCCTGCCCTGCCCTGCCCTGCTCTTTTTGGAGAAAGGCAGTCAATCTTTAACTATACAAACAGATTTTTGAGAATGACCCAACTAGATATTTATCCTTAACTATCATATCTTCAATTCAAAATAGTAATTGTAATAATTAGAACAATCCTGTAGTTGAGTCAATAATGACCCTTTTTGGAGATAAAACCGTAGGAAAAAAAAAATTAATATGATGAAGATTTTTCTTGAATAGATGTAAGCTATGATTTTAGTTGCAGCTATTTTTAAACTTTGTTTAAAGAGTTTTAATGGTCAGACTCAGAGAGCATAGGAGCATTTTTCTTGTACTATGTTGAACAAAAAATGATATAAATGGGGTACAGTAGTTCTGTCATCTGTGGATTATAACTTATTAAGTGTACCGAAGATTGTTGGTAAAGGTCTAAGGTTGCTGGGGCTATTGCTAATTGGTATAATGCCAGTGCTAGCTACAAGGGCAGGGGTCCATTCCATTATAAAGTGTAAACAGTCCCAAGTGACTCTGCAAAAGTGATCATGTGCCTTGGTCCCCCAAGTATTCTGCCACTCTTTTCTTTTTAACATTTCTAAATTCTCATTAGATCCCATTTTTTTAAATTAAAAATTAAGATATTATATGGTATTCTGTTATATAAATATAGAATTATTGAAATAATATAATTTATACTTAATGATAACGTTTGAATTTAAAATTCTTTTTTTCTATAAAAAAAATAACATACACCCTAATACAGAAATCAAGCTCTAATAAGAGCATATTACCCTAGTTAAGATTTCAGTTGAAATACCATTATTTCAGTATTATGATGTATGTCCTACAATTCATTTCATCTCCTTTAATTTAATTGTTGTGGGCATAGCCCTATACTCCTTTGTGTTTTATATGTGCATGGAGTCGCGGACACCACATTTTTGAATTTTGATCTAAAAATTCTTTATATAGCTGAGGGGACAACTCATAACTTGTACAAAATGGGTAGACTCTAATTTTTTTTTTTTTGAATAAAAATGGGTAGACTCTTTTAATAGAGCTATCATCAAAGTTTCTTCAATGCACAAAATTGTAGACTTCATAGGAAAATGACGTCGATGATGACTCTTTTTGGCTAAATTGTAAATTGGGCTTTGGCAACATTTGATGATGCTTCAATTTCTTCCCATAACACCTGGTTTACAACATACTTGGATATCCATGGATTCAAAATCAACGAGTTTTGTCAAATCTAATCCTATAATGCTATTCAATTTGTAAAATTTTCAATACAAGACAATCTCACTTTAGTAATTTTCAATACAATGGAAGGAACAAAATAATATAATTTATTATTTTCATAAACAACCTTTGCGTGTAAATTCATCCAACCAGTCAGAAACTGACAATACACCATCAGTTTTCATTGAATTGATTTGTTTCGGTGAATTTAACAATTAATTCTTCCTCAAGACACTCACCGAATCAATTAAAATATTCAGCAATTAATTCAACCAGTTGTATGTACAAAACAAGCCCAAGAAAAAGAAAATGCAAAAAAAAAAGTAAATAAATAGCGAAAGGGTTTAAGTGATTCATTTCTCAAACAAGAATATATATCTATTTTGAGTTACGTGTAAAGATATTCATATTACAAATCTGATTTAAACGGTTTTTTTATTAATAATTTGTGATTTAATTTTTGATATAATAAATAAGAGAAAATAATTTTTATTTGTTGGTATTAAAAATAAAGCAATTGATTTAGTAGCGTGAACTGCAATAAAAACTCGAATCTACTATAAAAATCAATACAAAAAGAACAATTAGAAGATCTCAACTCAATAATACACACTAAGAAACTGTTTCTCTTTAACCCCTTTTAAGCATTCTGAATTCTTGATTCTCTCTCTAAAATGACTCAGAAAAAATGATCATCAACAACCGTTATGTAATAGCGTCATTCTTTGATTTAGTGAAATTGCAGTAGTAATGTCATAAATAAAATAGTGCGATTTTGAGCTTTTAAATCTATTAAGAAATTATCATCCCAGTTCTTCTGGTTTCTTTGAACTTCTTTAAAAGTAAAAACATTTATCGCTTCAAATCCTTCTGATTTTTCCAAATTATTTTAGAACCAACAATACTCGCTTTCATTTTCATTAACTCTGAGGATTATTTACAACAGTCTTTGAATCTTCTTTTTTTCTTTTAATTATATGCATTCTAAATTTTTTAACACTTTTTTTTTAAAAATTAAAAAACTTATACAGTAAGCAAAAAGTTTGAAGACTGTATCAGATAAAGGGTTGCAGGGTAAATTGAGTGTTTTATCTTTGCTGAGAGAAGAAGGGCAATTATGAAGGATGATAGAAATGAGATGAAAAAGGAAGGGTGAAAACAATAGCAATCAATCAAGACACAGTTGATGCAGCCATGGCAGTTGAAATCTCCAATTATGGCAATGAATTGTGAAGGTGAATATTCAATGTAGTCTGTGTATCACAAATGTAGAAATTGAAATGAAGTTTCTCTGTAGTGCCTGAGAAAATTGAATGATTCCACTGTGTTTAGTGATCATGAAGGGGTCTTAACACTGTCCTCCCCTATGGTTTTCAGAAATTACAGTTTGATAGCTTAAATCGGATTAAATTACACTTGCCTCCTTTTCAAAACATTTTGTCACCATTAGTCAGAAATGGGTATTTATACTAAAACTGTGCTGTGATTGAAAGAAAAAATAAAATGGCGCCCTTGTCTTATTTGTTCTTTTTGTGCCTTATTTTTCTTTGCATTTTTCAAATGGTTTCTAAAATTACATGTGCACTGTTTGGTAATAATAATGAATCAACTAGCTTAACAAATAATAATAATAATAATTCAAAACCTCAAATAAATTCTTTTTTTTTAATAAATTCATGACCAACAAAGCTCAAGTCATTGTAGCTTTATCACATAAATTTTATGAATTATGATTCTCTCCTAAACTAATATTTACTTAAGTTTTTAAAATTTAGATATGAGTGATCAGAATTTAATTTTTTAATAATTATCAATTCTCATCAATCACATATTAGTAAAAAATTAGGTTAAAACTTAACTTAGGAGGGAATTTGAATTTATTAATAAATAATATTTGTTATAACTTTGTCCAAAAATTTTCAGATATTTTGAAAAAATTCCAACTTGGTATGAAAATAACTTAGCAAATTTATTTTTCAGATTCCATACCCTTAAATTTAGGCTAAAATGAAGAATTATATTTTTAGTGTCTTGGAAGTGCAGGTGTAAGCTGCTGCAAATTAAGGTAGTTTTAATTTAAGGGCATTTTAGATATTTTGCTTCTACGACCAAAAAATAAGAAAACAGATTGAAATAGAATGGCAGTTGGAGAGATGAAAAGTATAATTAATTTGATTCATGCTATTAAATTGTAATTTTCTAAAACTTCAGGGACAGACAGTGGTAAAACCTCGTTACCGAGGTAAATTTTAATTTCGATATGGGCATCAGGTAAAAGGAACCGCTCCGAAATTGATGCATTAATTTGAGGTTTCTGAAATTAAACTCTCGCGTTATTAATATTTCATTTCATTCTTTAATGGAAAAAAAGAAGATTTTTTTAATGGAAAAAAATATTTGCACCCTTGATATTTTAGAAAAAAATATATAAATTTTAATAATTTAAAATTTTTTATTAACACTTTATACAGATAACGATTTTTGTCTAATTTAACAAAAAAATTCATCTGAACTTTTAAAACTTTAGAAAAAAAATATGTAAATTAATTTTTTTTAGTAAAATAGACAAAAATTATTATTTGATAATAGTGTTAATAATTTTTTTGAAATAATTAAGATATGTATGTTCATTTGTTAAAATATTAACAGATCAAATATCTTTTTCTCTTCTTTAATTTCAAACCATCACGAGACTTTATTATATTTTATTTCGTTTTCAAGTTTGAAATTCCGTTAATCTATTTACACTAAGATAGAAAATAAGAGAATTTTAAAGGAGGTAATTATTGTGTTATATGGGTGCTCATTTGGTAGGGTAGAGAAAAAAAATTGAGGTTCGAATTTCATTTAAAAGATAAAAAATAATTTATATCAAAAAATCATAATAATTTGTTTCTGGATCAAGACTCTTAAAATCACCTTCCGCTTGTTCACTCTTATTGAATGTATAATATAATGGCGGGTAATTTAATAGTAACAAAAGTAAGATTTATATATTTTAAATATTAGAGATTTAATAATTCAATAATTTTGTTTAGATAAGAATTGTTAAGAATATAAAAAATGAGAATTATAAAAAATTTAAAATGTGTGGGATACGCATGAGGAAATCTAAGAAATATAGAATATTAATAAAAAAGTAAAATGAGACTCAAAGATGCGAAAAGAGTCGAAAAAGATAAGGATTGATAGTTTAGGTCATAGGGCCACGATGTTGGATCGAATTCACGCCAACGGCGTCAAAGCAGGAAAGGTTCGTTTTAGCTTCAAACTTTTAAGTTTCGAAAAGTTTTGAATTTTCAAAATACGTGGACTCTTATTTCAATTAAGATTAAGTTTAGTAGGTACGAAATTACTCTTATATAAACTCTTACAAACATTTTAATTTAAAATCAAGTATTAAGAGAGAGAGAATAACTAGATAAACACTAAGTGTTGTATACGCTAAAGTGCAACTATTGTTTGAGTATTCATTGTTAGTATGAGAGTAAGGATACACTAACACATTAAATCATTTTGGAAGTTATTCATTGTGTTTTTTTGTAAATTTTCTATAAAGTTAATAAGAGAGGTTAGGATCATTGAATCCACTGTGAACGTAGGCAATTGGTTGAACCACGTAAGTGATTGTATTGTGTTATGTTATTGATTATTTGTTTTATATTCTTGCTGTTTTTTTTTTATATTTTGATTATTCTGCTATGTAAAAAGGTTAGGGTTCAAATTTGAACTTAATTAAAATTTTTCACTTAAACCTAATCTCACGAAGAAATGAACAATTCCTTCAACATTAATATATCATATATCATATAGTCTTTTTACTTTTTTTGGTTGCGTGTTTTAAATATTTTATTATTATGTGTTTTAATTTGTATTTTAAAAATAAAAAATTTAAAATATATAATAAAAAATTTAAAATAAATAACAAAAAAAACTTAAAATATATAATAATAACGAAAAAAATGAGAGAAGTGTATAATATATCTACTTTACAATAGTATGTTCATTTAAAAAGCAAAAAAAAAAGAGTTATAATAAGTTTCTAAAGTCGTTCTAGTTTACATTTTTTCTTCTTTTTTAGAACCTTGCCCTAAGCGTGTTTGCATATGGGCTAGACTTCGATTATGAGTTTTCACTAGCAATTAGATGAAAAATCTAGAATATGGTGTATAATTATAATTTTATGAGTTCATTAAGTTGTAATAACTTTAAATTCATAGATTTATACTCCTTCAATCTCTTTGTATTCACACTTGACTTCTTGTAGTTATGTGTATTCAGTTAGAAAGTAGATTTTTTTCATTGATATACTAATGATGGCATTCTTTTCTCATAGTGATTTTGTTATTTGCATAACTATATTTTATTTTAATAAATTAAGTTGTTTTAATTAGTGCTTATTTTTAAATTCTGTAATTTTGTGCTATTCATATCTAGATCTAATTGGATGCTTGTTAATTTTAGTCCTTTTCATATCTGATAATTTTATTTGAAGATAAGTGTTTGGTAAGGTAGAATAAATTCGTTTCAAATTTACTTTATTGTGATAATTAATTATTTATTTTGTAATTCTCTATGATTTACTTGTTATAATCTTAATCTAAAACTATTAAAATAGATAATTATTCAAAATATGTGCATGTATATAAGTGATATCTTTTATATAAATTTTTGTGTAAAAAAATTTCAATTATGCATCAATAAAATTAAATCGATAGATATAATTTTAAAATAATAAATAATTATAATTTAAATTATATCAATCTTTATATCAATTTATTCATGCATATTATGTTGAAGGTAAATAATGCTTGATATTTTCTAGGTCTTTGGCAATTATTAGGACCTCAACACCAACAGCCAACAAGTGTGACTTCTTGTTGGGAATCACGTTGAGAAAAAGCTTAAAATTGCGGTCCTATAATTGAACAAAAGCTAGCTTATGGTCTTATACACAGAATGATGTTTGTAGTTGCCATGAAGTGACCATATCCATATATGCCCTTTGAGATTTGTGAACCCAAAAAAGAACCGAAAGCAAAGCACCCATAAATCGTGCTTTATGCTTTATACATAGATAAAACCCAACATCTCATCAATCTAATAAATGTTTTTCAGACACAATTATTTTATTTCAAGATTCCATGAAAATAAAATCAACATTCCTGCTAAATTATAGTGATTGATAGCAATGTTTCACTGGTCATTAACAAGTTACTTTTTTTTTTCCCTTGACATTTGATAGACCTTACACTCATTTAAAATAACACAATGTTTGATTATTTGTTTTGTTTACCCTATTTAGGTCCATCTACTGTGTATTCGGTCTAACATTACACATATCATTTCTGTTGGGTGGGATTCACATCACATCATATCAATTGGTCTAACAAACAAATTAAAACTCAAGTATTTTTATTTAAAAAAAAAAAGATAAAAAGTGATGGACTTTATTGGAATTATATATGTGAGGCTGAAATGAAACGGTCATTAAAACAATAAAGAGATGAAAAGTGGGTGGCTAATAGTTGGCCGAGAAAAAGGCAAAAGAAGAAAAAGGGTTTTAGGATTTTAATTCTTAGCTTTGGTGTTTGAATTTTGATTTTGCTTGAAATTTTAAAAGTGAGTTCTTAATATCTTGTTTTATAAATTTATTGCTATTAATTTTTAGTTTAACCTTTATTATTATTAAATCTAATAAATATATGTACGAGATAAATTTATTAGATTTGATGTTAAGTCAAAATTATTATTTTTAATGTTGTGAGTAAACATTTAGTGTGACTCTAAAGTAGATATTAGTATGATCTCATTATTGTTTTATAGTAAAAGTTAGAATTAGACTATGGTCTTAGTGAAATTTTTTTTTTCGAATTGAGTTTTTAACGTGAAAATTCAAAGTCTCAAGTGATTGATTATGACTTGATATTGTAATATTATTAATTACAGTGGTACACTAGCCCATTTTAATAACATAAGAAAAAAAAATATTTTCACCGTGTAATGTCTTTGTAATCTTTCCTATCAAAATTGTACTAGAGCATCAAGTTATGCAGTGTTTAATTTTGTATTAATTAAAATAAAGAGAATTCAACATGCATGATTAAATTAAATACATGAAATTATTTTATATAAAAGTCTAGAATAGAGGATTTACTTTATATGAAAGACTTATATGAACCAATTGAATGAGGTGTTGCAAAACTTAAAAAAAAAGGATGATAAATAGTGGCATAAATTACATAGAAAATGTATTAACATTATTAGACAATTGATAAATCAGAGCATGTTCTACTATGTGGTGAAGGAGACTAAAGTCAATTTATAAGCAGTCTACACCACAAAAATAATTCTAATTCAATAAAGAGACTTATATAAATTAAAGTACATAAAAGGGGTGTAGTACAATTGAGTACATTAGTGAGTTTCAGGGTTTAGTGAACTAGTTGATAACTATGAAGATTTTATTAGATGATAAGTTGTAAGCACTATTGTTGCTTAGTTCCTTACTAGATAGTTGGGAGACATTAGTAGTGTTAATAAACAATTCAACACCAAATGAGAAGCTAACCATGAAAATGGTTAAGGATAGAGTGTAAAATGAAGAATTTAGAAGAAACAATGCAGGTATGAGTTCCCTTGAGACAGAAGCATGTAAGACGAGGAATAAGTCAAATTAGAAATTCTAACAATGATGGCTATAGAGAAATATCCAAGTAAAAAAAAATGTCAAGTTGTACCATTACAACAAAATAAAGCATATAAAGAGAGAGAATAAAATATAGAAAAGGGAATAAGCTAAGGAAGGAGGTAAGTTACAGAAGAATGAAAAAGAGAATAATGCAACTATAGCTAATGATGATATGACTGTTGCTTATAATTAGAGCTTCATAAATCTCACATATCATACAAGTTCTTGAGTGATTAATTCTAGTGTTTCATTTCATGTTACTTTTATATAGTGATTTTTTTTTTACATCTTAGACTAATGATGACTATAGCTATGTTATGATGGAAAATGATGGTACATATAAGATAGTAAACATTAAAAATATTTGCTTGAAAACCAGTGTTAGCTACAGATTGTTACTCAAAGATGTCATACAGGTTTCAGAAATATATCTAAATTTAATCTCTACTAATATGCTTAATAATGATGATTTTTATAACCATTTTGGTAGAGGTAATTAGAAGTTTACTAAAGGTTCCTTAGTTTTAGTCAAAGGAAAGAAAGTGAACAATCTCTATGTTATAAAAGTTAAGCTCATAAAGGAGATGTCAATGTAGCTAAAAAAAAAATCTAAAATTAAATTGTGGCATAAAAGGCTTGGCTACATAAATGAGAAAAGACTTCAAGTTCTAGTTAAAAAGAATGTTTTACCTAGTTTGATTGGTAAGTCTTTTAGACTTTATGATTATTATTTAGCTGGAAAGGCACATAAAATTACATTTTGCAAACTATATCTATCTAAAAGAGCAAGCTTACTTGATTTGGTACATAGTTATGTATACACTACAAATTAGAACACGTAAAAGTGCACTTTACTTGTAACTTTTATTGATTATTGTTCTAGAAAAGTCTTTAAAGGTTTTCATGCTAAAGTTGAAAGAGACACATGAAGACAATTGAAATATAAGGGAAGATAATAGAAGTAAGTATCGAGGACCATGCGAACAATATTATATATCCCATAATACCAAACTTGAGAAAACTATGCCAAAAACTCCTTAGCAAAATAGTGTGATAGAAAGGATAAACGGAATAATTTAACAAAGAATCAAGTATATGCTCTCTGATGCTAAACTACTTAAATACTTGAAGGGTGAGGTAATCCAAACTGTCGTCAATTTACTTAACCTTTCTCCTTCAACTCCTTTATATGATGATGTACCTAAGAGAGTTTATAGAAAGAATGATGTTTCATACAAGTACTTAAGAGTATTTAATTACAAGAAATTTGTTAATTTTCCCAAAGATGAGAGGTTGAAGCATGACAACAAGGCTAGAGAGTATATCTTCTTAGGTTATGTGCATAAAGAATTTGGGTACAAATTATAGGATCCAGTGAGTAAAAAAATCATCAAAAGTAAAGATATTAAGTTTCTTGAAAATTAAATAGTGGATGATGTAAATAAAAATGAAAAGCCTCTAGATTTTGATGAAAATCCTATTCTTGACACTTTTAGAAGTTTTTTCACCTATAGTTTATGATGATTATGAGAGAGACAAACAAGATGATCTTGATGATACAATTAATGATGATGCTCCAATAGCTAATTTAAACAAGCACTTTCGGAATCATCTGCTCCACTAGATAACCCTCAATTGAGAAAATATATGAGAGAATACCACTGCTCCTCTATATGAGTATGTGATGCTTATAGACAAGGGAGAGCCATTGTTTTTAAGAAGTCATGTCTCACTAGTATAAAAATGAGTGGTCTAAAATCATACATGATGAGATAAAATTCTTATATGAGAATCACACCTATAAATTAGTAAAATTGCCTAAAGGTAAAATGGCTCTAAAGAACAAATAAGTATATAAGTTAAAGAAGAAAAAATAACTCAGGCACAAGATTAAATTGATTGTGAAAGGGTTGAGTCCAATGAAAAAAATTTACTTTGACAAATATTAACCTTTTATAAATTTAAGAAGTAAAGGCTTAAAACAAAGAGGTTGGGGAACTAAAAGGACGAAGATTGACAACCAAGGAGCCGAGGGCCGAGAATTGAGGAACCATGAACCAAGGTTAAGGATCAGAGAAAAATGCCCACCCCATATGCAATATGCATGTATTGGACTTTTTCTACTACTTTCCTTTTTTTTTTTTGAATTTATAATCAGGGACTTAATTGGTTTTGTCTTCGTAATTATTCTAAGAATGATTCTGAGAAAAATGGGCTTTTCTTATTGTTACATTCCCATTCCCATGCTCATTTTTTTTAGATGTTCTTGATTTGCTTCAGTTGGGGTATGACTTTATGAGGAAGTTGGTTGGGCTTTTGATTAAGCAGTAAGAGCCCAATGCTTGCTTCTCTTGGGATTAATTATGAAATCTTGTTCTCTGTTTCATTTTATTAAAGCACTGGTTCCTCTTCACTTCGCTGCATTTTCACAATCGACTTCAGCTTCTCCGTACAGCTAGCATATTGGACATTTTCACTTCCCTCCTATTTAATATTTCATCTCAAGTCTTAAAACGGTTGTTTTGTTTAATGTTTTGCTGTGGAAACAGGGATTATATGCTTACTTTCAATTTGGGGACTAAAAATTTCAAGATAAAAGGTTTGTGATCACATTTACATTCACATTCATACCTGTATTGTTCTTGGCGGATCATGCTCTGCTATGAAACGATAAAATCTCTAAATAATTTTGTGCTTGTTGGTTGAAGCTCTTTTTCTGATCCTATCAGAACAAATTTTCTTGAAAAAGTAACCACTATCAATTTTTTCTTTATAATTTTTATTTGGAGAAACAATTCTGAAACTCGTCTTACGAATTGAAACCTTGTGCACACACTTTACATGGGTATCGTTGTAAGCTCACCTTAAGAAGCTCTACAACAAGGCTATGGGAAAATGACTGGACCAGCCTCTAGCCTCAGCCTCAAGCAGCGGTGGAAGTTTAACAGGATTTCTGATGGTGTTAAGAGTTCATATTGCTTTGAAGTTGATAATCCAAAGCTGAATCATCAACAGACTAATAGCAATTTGATGAGAGAATCGTGAACAAACTGATGTGTTTCTTAGTTACACAACCAGAACGAAAACCTGCTCTCATCTCTATATTTTTTCCTAGATAACCAAGTAATTTTCAATAAACTAAGTGCAATTTGTTGATGACAAAATCAGGAATATCGTGGGACTGCAGTAATGACATTTGCCTGGAGAGTGGATTACAATTCAAAGTTTACATGGGAACAAGATACAATGTTCATAGAGAAACACACCTATATCAGCATCTGTGTTCTCAATTTGGCTTCTGCTCTTACATGGCGATGTGCGTGCTGGTAGATTTATTATTATTGCTGATAATTCTACTGTATGATTTATTTCTCAATAAATAAATCAATAATCAACCAATCTTCTTATTATTTGCTGCCATTCACCATGGAAAGTGGGAATCACTTGGTTAATATATATATTTAAGAAAAATAATCTTCGTTCCTTTGAGATTTTGTCCAAAAGAAAATAACATTAAATCAAAAGAAATTTACACAAATAGCCACTATTTTAAAAATCATAATTTTTTGTAACAAAAATTATTTGACTCATTTTTTATTAGCCAAGAAAACAATAATAGATGAAATTGCCCTTATTAATAACATAATTCAAAAACTTGTTGTTTCATAATGTATTTTAAATTTGTTTTATGTTTAGTTTGTAAAAATATTTATATGGAAATATAGTAATAGTGAATTGTAATGAAATAGAGAAGAAATAAAATATGTTAGTGAGAAAATACGTTGAATTGAAAAAAAAAATAATGAATTCAAAGACAAAGAAACAAAAAAAAGTTAGAATTCATCACGTCTAAGGTAAGGTGCGAGGAGGGATTACACGCTGTGTCTCATATCGCATGACCTCTTATTGCACCTCATGCGAAGAGGGACTGCACGCCATGCCTCATATTACATGGCCCCTTCTTGTACCTTGCGCAAGGTACAAGAAATTTTGATTATTTTTTTCTTCTTCGTCCCCATTTTATTCTTTTTATCTATTTTTTAAATTTTTATTTTTTCAATCGGTTTTTTTTTATTTTTTAATATTGAAAATGTTAGTGCTCAAGTATCTAATCTACTTGTTTTTAATTTCAAAAATTTTAAAGTGTTGTTTGAGTGAGTTTTGAAAAAAAATGATGAGGGAGAGAGAGGCAAAATATACTTTACGGGTAAAATGATTTGAATTTAAATTTTATAAACTATTAAAAATTACATTTTAATTTTATAGTTATAAAAATATATGAGTTTAAAATAAGTTCTATTTGAGCACATTTTCCTAACCAAAGTGTTATGAAAAGGATTTAATAAAAGCAATACTGTAAAATTCGTATCATAGGTTATTTTTTGAAAAAAGAAATTCACATTGGTTGGTGTTCGGCCCATTAATAAATAAGCCTAGTAATTCACGCCATCGTATCTTTTTAAAAAAAAGCCTATAAACAGTTAACAAGAATCATATTCAAATTCAATATATCAAGAAACTGAATCATTAACCCGTAGTCCCATAAATGAATTTTATAAGTCATGGAGAGATGAAAATGAATTAAATTTTAAATCTTGTTCACATTAAAATTAATAAATTATTATTTTACATAAATAAAAATTTTTTACAAGTAAAGTAATCTCGCTGAAATTCGTTTTTGTTAGTTGGTGATTTTAAAATATATTAGAATTGTTAATTTATGTATATTTAATTAGATTCATAATTTGATAAGAACTGAAATTTATAATTTAGCATGAATTAGAACTTAACACTATAAGTAGATATACATTCTTGGTTCATTATTCATCATTAGACAATTTATTAATTTTATGATAGATTTATTTAGTTCATATTCAAAAAAGTATAAGATTTCTTGTATGAATCACTTTCACATATAACAGCGTCAAAGTATTTTTTTTTAAAAAGAAAAATGGTATGTTTTTGTAAATTTAAGTATAATTTGAGAAAATCGAGGTAATTTCTACGAAGTTTAAATTTTAGAGCAAGCCAAATTTTCTTGTAATTTTCAACTATTTACAAGAAAAATTGATTCGAAAGAAAAAGAGTAGAAGGAAGCGATAACGAAATTGGAATCAGGAACGATGGAAAAATTGGAATCTAGAAGAAAAAGGAAAAAAAAAAAGAAATCGCGTGCAAAAAGAAGAAGAAATTGCATGCAAAATAAAAAGAAAAAATCGCATGACAAAAAAAAAAATTGCATAACTAGAATGGTAAAAGAAAGAGATAGAGATAATTTTACCCTAATATTTTTAAATTAATTAATAATTTTATTTTTATTAAATATAAAATATCTAATTTTACTCTAATTTATTAATTTTTATCGTCAATTTGAATAAAAAATTTATATTTAATATATTTTTATCATTTTATTCTAAATATATAAATAGACATGTGTCATTGTATGATTTGTTACAAATGATACGTGTCATCGTATAATTGATTATATTATTAATAAAATAAAAAATAAAAATTGACACTGTTGCCAGAAACGACGGTCGGTGATCGTTTTTCAGCGACATGCCAATAATAAAAATTTATCAAATTTATATCATTGGACTTCATTTTTTTTATCTACACAGTGATGAGATCATTTTTGATAAAAAAAAAACTAAAAAATGGTTAAAAATGGTAGAGAGTGGCAGTTTTTATTTTTAATTTATTTACAAATTATTTTTAAAAAATAAACCAATTACATAATGACAAGTGTTTAAAAAAATACTAATTATATTTTAACACGTGTCATATTATTAAAGTTTAATTTTAAAATTATATTAAATTAATTTAATGGATGAGATTGTGCCACGTATTTAAAAATATAATAAATGAATAAGATTGTACCACGTGTTCAATGAATAATTTATTTATATGGTTAGATTATATTTTTACTTTTTTATTATTAAAATTAATAATAAAAATTAACGAATTATAATAAAATTGAATATTTTATATCTAACAAAGGTAAAGTTATTAATTAGATTAAAATATTAAAATAAAATTATTTTTATCCTTAAAAGAAAAAGAAGAGAATAAAGGAGGTAGGAAAGAAGGAAAAAAGAAAAAGAAAAAGAAATAAAAGAAAAGGAAATAAAAGTTGAAGAAAGTGGGAGGAAGGAGACAAAAATGAAAAAAAAAAGAGAGGGGGGAGGGGATATTGAGGAAAGAATGAGGCGGATTGGAGGAGTCGATCCTAGAATCGACATGAAAAACTTACAAACCCTAACTAGCTGAGATACAGAACCAATTTAGCAAGGAAGGATGTGAAACAAATTTAACAAGAAGGGAAAATAAAAACTTACAATCTGCGAAAGAAGATTTTAAGCATAACACGGAAAGTCAACAGAGCAAGAGACTCTGCGATGACAATTGCACGTGACTAGAAATTATAATATTTTGAAATAGAAATCTCAAAGGGAAAAAAAAAGCAAGAAACGAAGCTACTGGGAATTGAACCAAATACTTGTAACTAGAAACAAGGAAGCAGCAAAGTGAAAAAGGAACCACCAAGGTGTTTAGTACTATCCCTTCATGACGATATTCCATTCATGCTCAAATTAGGATTATGCAAAGAAACTACATGTAGACCAATTATTCCTTCTAATGGAACTAGTGACACTCGATTTAAAATAAAAAAACACGAAAATAAATTGGAACCATGATTCATTCGCCACCCTTGAAATACAACGAAATAAGTGATTATAATACTGAAATTCACAAGAAGAATGTCTGAGATAAGAAAAGAACCTGCAAAGCTTTTAAAAACTAGACCAAAAAGAATATCGATCGTAGACCATAAAAAGAAAAACTATCTCAAATTTATGGAATATCTATGCTAAAAGGTTCTATCTCAAATCCCTCTTTGAATGTTATTTTTGATCAGTTTTTTTCCTTTTCATGATTATGAACATAACCTTGTAGTGAGATAATGAAACAGGAATCTTGAAAGGAAAAGAAGACACTATACTCACATTCTGATAAGCAAAAAAATAAAAAGACGAGGGGATGGGAGTACACATTACCTTCCCTTTGCCCAGCGAAAGAATAAAAGGCATAATTCATATTTTCCTCTAGAATCAGAAGTAAAAAGGTTGAGGGGACAAGGGTTTCACAACCTTTCTTTCATCCCTCAAAAGAATAAGAGGCATAGTATTAGGGTCGGTGCTTATGTGTCATCCCTGAATGTACATATACTCATATATTTATACAAGTGTACATTCTCATTACATCACTCATACTTATTTATATGGTACTATATAATGTAACGTTACAGATTTTGTATAATCTAAAGGAATTCAGATCAGATCTAAAGGAATTTAGATAAGGGCTCATAGTTAATTACGCTGAGAGATATAAATATTAAATGTTAGCACAACTAAGTGTTAGTTGGTTATAATACTCAGTGAAGATCCAAGAGTTGGAGCTTTATCTGTAATGAGACATAGATATGAGAATATACTAGTAACTGCATAGTTGTAAGAGTTGCAATCGGGTGCTAGAAAATGTCAGTTGCACAAGTTTGTTTTCAAATAATTATCCCTGATCCATTTCTGCCAATGCGGGTCTGTCGGTGGATACTTTTATATATAGATCGTACCAATAGGGTATAAATGGTTGTTCCTAACCGACTGTAAGCTTGGACCTCGTATTGACATACGGATATCCAGTTAAGACTGGATACGAGACAGACTCACGAAGGCCTCCGATAGACACCTTATGTAAACCGTCAACAGAGGGTCCTCTCGAGTTGAGTAGTATAAATGGTCCTTTGACTTGAGTGCTATGGTGAGCTTGTAAGTGATCCACCATACTTTGATTCCACGCTTGTCATAAACCTTTCATCGTGTGACCGCTGGGTTGGTCTGATGCTTATGGAGTCTGGTGCGTACAGATATAGGATCCGTCAGCTCGCATAGGGAGTTAGATATCCAGATGCTTCGAGACTGTATGTCAGAAAGTCTTATGGCCACAAGCATTAACCCCGAAAAAAAGTTTCTGCCAGGGTGGAACAATATGGCGAAGGAGTTTACACATATTGTTCAATGAGATACAAGTCTGGAGATAAGTCATGGATGAGCACATGAGGATTTGATAGTGATAATCTATATCCTCAACATATCCAGGATATCATGACGAAAAGACTATACGTATGCATTGTAACCTCAACTTGTATAGTTCAACGCGCTGATTTGTATATCCGTGACGTGTGCGTGGGGCGATGTTTACGAACTTATGAAATAGTTTCATTTGATGAATCGGGCGTGGACCTAGTGAGTCTCGCGATATAGAGTGTACTCGTTGTGCATTGGGGCAGTGTGCCAGATTAAATTATTTAATCTAGCAATATCTGGCACTACTACGGGAATGCGTACGTGTTTATATTTAAGTGTTAAATACAACAATTAGTTAATAATTATTATTTACTAATTGTATAATGACACGTGGCACATTGTAGACTCTCAGTTGAGTTTACTTAAGTGTGAGTTTAGTTGGACCCACTAGGGATAGACTTGGTAACTATTCATGAGGGGTAAAATGATCATTTCACATATTAATTATTTAATTGTTAAATAATTAAAATATCTATTTATAATATTATATTATATATATTATTTTATTTTGTTTTGGGTGCCAAATAGTTGGCACCCATTTATTATATTATATTATATTATATATATATATATATGAAATGTGAGACGTGGGTGATGGTGAGAACGCGTGTGTGTAATGGGAAATGGAAAAGGAATGAAAGAAATGAAACAAAGAGAAAAGAAAAGAAATGGAGTCGAAGAAGAAGAAGAAAAGAAAAAAAAATGGAGGGAAAAATAAAATTGTTTTATTTTTCTTTATGGTTTCAAAAGTAACAATTATGAATTACCTCATGTTTTTATTTCTTTTCCTTTAAAAAAAAATGAAAAAGACACACAATCGGCTATTTTGGGATTAAGAATTAATCTCGTGCTGGATATAAGGCTGCTGTTCTAGCTCACCAAGCCCACCGTGTTGGTGACTAGAACTCCCATGAGTTGGTCTCTATGCGGACTCTGAGAAAATACGTATATAATATTACATGTTTAGGTGAGTTCTCAATACTACTAATATATTAATGTGTTAATATATTTATTTATTGTATTTATTGTATGTTTTAATGCTTCCGCTGCATTAAATTCGTATTTGATACGTAAGGCAATAGATACAATTGCACATGCAGACACCCACATGTATTAGATCCCCAACATTTAGTTCTTTCAAAATTAAAAGGAAAATGTTTGAGAGGACAGAGGTTCCCACTATCTTCCTTTCATCCCTTAGAAGAATAAGAGGTATAGTTCCTATCTTCCTTCAGAATTAGAAATAAAAACACTAAAGGAGTAAAGGTTTCCACCATCTTCCCTCGTTCCTTAGAAGAATAAGAGGTATAATTCCACAATTCATCCAGAATCTGCAAAAAAAAGGCCAAGGGAACAAAGGTTCCCATCAATTGTTTTCCCTTAAAAAAAAAACGAGGCATAGTAAGACTTATTTAGAAGGGCTTAGTGCTTTTACGAAATGCACCCAAAGACTTCTCTAGAATGGTTTAGTGCCTTTACCAAAAAACATCCAAAGACTTCTTTGGAAGAGTTTAGTACCTTCACCAAGAAGCACCCAAAGACGTCTTTGGAAGGACTCAACGCTTTTACCAAAAAGCAGCCAAAGACTTCTCTAGAAAGGTTCAATGCCTTTACCAAGAAGCACCTAAAGATTACTTTAGAAGAATTCAGTGCCTTTACCAAGAAGCACCTAAAGATTACTTTAGAAGAATTCAGTGCCTTTACCAATAGTGTCCAAAGATCTCTCTGAAATGGTTAAATACCCTTACCAAAAAGCATCCAAATACTTATTTGGAAAGGTTTATTACCTTTACCAAGAAGTGCCTAAAGACTTCTCTGGAATGGTTCAATACATTTAGCAAGAAGTGTCCAAAGCAATACCTTTACCAAGAAGCACTTAAAGATTTCTCTGAAAGGGTCTAGTACCTTTAATAAGATGCACCCAAAGACTCGTGTGGAAGGATTTAGTACGTTTACTAAGAAGTATCTAATACATCTCTGAAAGAGTTTAGTATCTTTACTAAGAAGCACTTAAAGACTTCTATAGAAGGGTCCAGTTCCTTTACCAAGAAGCACTTATATTAAAAAAAAAAATTCTAGAAGGGTTTAGTACCTTTACCAAGAAACACCTAAAGACTTATCTGGAAAGGCTCAACAATGTAGTCAATTAATATATATTAATCTAAATTTGGATTCAAATCTAATATAGTAGTTATATTGTTAGGGTTGGTGCTTACGTGCAATCCCTGAATGTACATATACTTGTGTATTTATACAAGTGTACATTCTTATTAAATCGTTAATACCTATTTATATGGTATTATGTAATGTAATATTACAGACATTGTACGATCTGAAGGAGTTCAGATCAGATCTAAAGGAGTTTAGATAAGGGCTCATAGTTAGCCACGCTGAGACATATAAATGCTAAATGTTAGCACAGTTAAGTGTCAGCTAGTTATAATACTCAACAGATCCAAGAGTTGGAGTATTGTCTGTAATGGGACATAGACCTGGGAATATACTAGTAACTGCATAGTTGCAAGAGTTGTAATCAGGTGCCAGAAAATACTAGTTACGCAAGTATGTTCTCAAATTATTATCCCTGATTTATTTCTGCCGATGCAGGTCTGTTGGTGGATACCTTTATATATAGATCAACATATGTTGTACCGATAGGTAGGGGTGGGCAAAAAACCGAAAAACCGAACCGGACCCGAAAAACCGAACCGAATTGGTCGGTTCGGTTCGGTTTTTCTCTTGGTCGGTTCGGTTTTCGGTTTTTTATTTTAAAAACCGAAAAATTCGGTTCGGTTTTCGGTTCGGAAGGCCGAACCGAGAACCGAACCGAAAAAACCGAATTTAAAAAAAAATTAAAAAATTAAAAAAAAAATTAAAAAAAATTAAAAAAATTAAAAAACCGAACCGAACCGAACCGAACCGAACCGACCCAAACCGAACCGAAAAACCAAAACCCGAACTGAACCGAACCGAACCGGTTCGGTTCGGTTCGGTTTTTGATTTTTCGGTTCGGTTTTCGGTTTTATTTTTCAAAAACCGACCGGCTCGGTTCGGTTTTCGGTTCACACTAAAAACCGAACCGAACCGGATTTGCCCACCCCTACCGATAGGGTATAGATTGTCGTTCCTAGCCAACTGTGAGCTTACAGCTCGTATTGACATATGAGTATCTAGTTAAAACTGGATATAAGATAGACTCACGAGGCCCTCCGATAGACACCCTATATAAGCCATCAACGGAGGGTCATCTCGAATTGAGTAGTATACCTACCTTTGTCTTGAGTGCCATGGTGGGCTTGGAAGTGATCCACCATACTTTGGTTTCACGCATATCATAGATCTTTCATGGTGTGACCGCTGGGTATGATCCGATGCTTATGAAGTCCAGTGTGTACAGATATGAAATCTGTCAGCTCGCTTAGAGAGTTTGATATCTAGATGTTTCGAGACTGTATCTCAAAAAATTTGTGGCTACAAGTATTAATCTTGGGAAAGAGTTTTGTCAAGGTAGAACTATATGGCAAAGGAGTTTGCACATATTTTTTTGTGAGATACGAGTATGGAGATAAGACATGGATGAGCACTAGGGAATTTGACGGTGATAATCTATATCCTTGTACATCCAGGATATCATGACGAAATGACTATACGTATGCGTTGTAACCTCAGCTTGCATGATTCAACGCGCTGATTTGTATATCCGTGACGTGTGCAAGGGGCAAAATGGTTATTTCACACTTTGATTATTTAACGGTTAAATAATCAAAATATCTCTCATTATAATATATTATTATATATAATAATATGTTATTTGGGTGCCAAATAGTTAGCACACATTATGTATTCATTATGTATTTTTTATTATTATATAATATATTATATTATTATAATATTACATTAGATATATAAAGAGAGAAATGTGTGAATTTGTAGGTGTTGGTGCATTTGGCCGAGAGAGTGAAATAAAGAGAAATGGAGAAACACGAGAAAAGAGGAGAAATGACCGAAGAAGAAGAAGAAAATAAGAAAAATGAAATTATTTCATTTTTTTCTATGATTCCAATTGAAACAAATGTGAATTGCTTCAAATTTCTCATTTGTTATCCTTTTACAGAAAATGATATAAACACACACCTGGCCATTTTGGGGAATAAGAGTTAATCCCATGCTGTATATAGGGTTGCTATTCTAGCTCACCAAGCTTACCGAGTTGGTGACTAGAACTGCCCACGAGTTGGTCTCCATGCGGACTCCAAGAAAATACGTGTTTAACATTACACGTTGAGGTAAGTTCTTAAGCCTTTTAATATATTAATGTAATTAATATATTTATTTTAGGCAATAGACATAATTGCACATGCATACACCCATATATATTAGATCCCTGATAATAGGTACATAAAAAATGCGTTGAATCGATTCTTTTTAATGAATAGATTTGATCTCCTTTATCAAGAAACACCCAAAGACTTTTATGGAAAGGCTTAATGCCTTTACCAGAGCAACTGTATTAAATAACTTCTATGAGAGGGTCTAATACCTTTACTGAAAAACATCTATATCAGAAAGACTTTTTCTGAAATAGTTTAGCACATTTACCAGAAAGTATCCAAACCTCTAGGAGGGACTGAAAGGAAGAGAGGCATAACACCTACCTTCCAAAAGAAAAAATAAATAAATGTCGAGGGGATTGGGGTATGTGGTACCTTTCCCTTGTATCCTAGAAGGAAGAGAGGCATAATACCCGCCTTCTAGGAGAAAAAAAGGTAAGATCGAAGGATTAGAGTACATAATACATTCTCCTTGTATCTTAGAAGGAAAAGAGGTATAATACTTACCTTTCAAAAAATGAAAATAAAACAAAGTAAAGATCGGAGCTGAAATGATTAAAGTACTTAGTACATTTTTTTCCAGTACATGATTAAGATAAATGATATTGAAACCTAGAGAGATTGGAGTATATAGTACATTCCTTTTGTGAAGTAAATATAACCCCAAAATGGGTGAATCCAAATTAAACCTAGAGAGATTAAAGTATGTATTACTTTTCCTTTGTGAGGTAAAATAAAATTCGAAAAGGGGTGAAATAAAACCTTGATGGATTAGAGTACTTAATACCTTCCCTCAGTGGGGATAAAGGAGTCCAAAAAAGGGGTGAACCAGAAACAATATCAAGGCTGAAAGGATTGGAATATTTAGTACCTTCCTTTCAGCAGCGTGATTAAAAAATTGAAATGATTGGAGTACTTATACATTCCTTCTAGTAACAAAGATCAATTTTGGAAAGGATTAGAGTACCTAGTATATTTCTATAACAATGTGATTAAAATTTTGAAGGATTAAAGAAATAATGAGATAAAATATTATTATGAGATAGATAGACAAAGATTTAAAGTCAAGTTATATTGTGTCATAAGCGAGTGTAGGGGCCTCCATTTTAGTATTACAACGATTAAGGAAGAGCCATATGTCTTATAACATATTTGAAATCATTGAAATACTTTTTTTAGAAGGGTCTAAAAAAATTGAAAGCATTGAAATACCTTTACCAAGAAATGCCCATATTGAAAGATTTCTCAAAAATATAATTTAGAATTGCATCTAGATCTAGAGACAAGAAATATCATTTATATCATATGATTTATTCAAAAAATTTCATCTAATTGATATCTTGAGAACATTTTTATTAGAATTATTATCACATCTCTAGCTACAATTTATCATAGGAAGCGAAATAAAAGAAATAACATAGATCACTAGGCACGCTTTTCTCTTTCCGCTCCCATTTTATGGGGGAATGAGGGAGTAGGGCCTTCCAAAGATATTCAAAGATAGGACCATGATTCATGAAGCATTTCAAGTTGTGCAAAAATAAGATCATATAGAGTAAAAAGTCCCCCAAGTCGCTACCATTGAGTATAGGAACTTTCACAAAGATGAAACAAACAAAGAGTAAGAAAGAAAATAGGGAAGTAAATACCAACCATTTTGTTTTTTGATTTCATGTGCTTGGAAAAAGATTTGGCATTTTTTCATATGAATTCATAAATTGTCATATACATGATCAAATAATTATATCTCATATATGGAAGTATTCCTTTTATATGACACTGTATAGGGACTAAAATACAAATAAAAGAAAATGTTATTGCTTTTAGAGTAAATTGATAAAAATAGAAGGATCGTGATAAACATGTCTTAAGCAAGTTTGGAAACTTCAAAATGCATTGTTTCACTTATTGACAAACACCAATGCATGAAAGGAAGAAACCATGCACGTATTCGCACATTAGATTAGAAATATCATTGGAGATTAAAAAGTCCCATCCGTTAGAAATGATGCTATTTATTGACAAACACTAATGCATAAAAAGAAGAAACCATGCACGTATTCGCACATCAGATCAAAAATATCATTAGAGATTGAAAAGTCTCATTCATTAGAAATAATGCTATGGGGAAAATATTTTTTTTATTATAAAAAAAGTAACACTTGTGTTAAATTAGAGAGTGACATTTCAAGTTCTAAAACTTAGACCATACCTTTATTTTTTATACGTGGGGGGGATATTTTTTGAGCCCATGAATCAATAAGCCAAGTAACTCACGCCACTGTGTCGTTTTATAAAGAGCCAATGAATAGTTAACAAGGTCCAAATTTAGATTTAATATGTTAGGTAACTAAACCCACTAACTCATGATTTGACAAAATGGGTCGTGTAAGTCATGGAAAAATGAGAATGAATTAAACTTTAAATTTAATTTATATTTAAATTAATGAATTATTATTTTACATGAAATTTTTTTTTTCACAAATAAAAAAATTTCACTTAAATCATTTTTCTTTGGTTAATAATTTTAAAATATATTAGGATTCCTAAGTTGTTTATATTTAATTAGATTCATAATTTGATAAAGATTAAAATTTATAATTCAACAGAAATAAGAACTTACACATTATAAATAGACAAAGCACCATGGACTTATTATTCATTTAATAGATAATTTATTCTGTTCATTTTTTTAAAAAAAAATTATCGGTCCTCTTGTTTTGAAACACTCTTACATACATTACTGATTTCTTGAGCAAATATTAATATAAGCGGTAGAATTTTTTTTTTAACAAAAAGTGATATATTTTTTAATAAATTAAAATACAATTACAAACTTTAAAACTTTTGGTTGGTAATTGTCACTTTTAAGTGTCAAATTTAAGATTTGACTTCAAATATGGAGTAAATTTCTCTTATCTAAAAGTCATCCACTTTCTTTTAAATAGTTTAAAAGACCGAGTCCAAGTCTTCCTCAGTATTTCTAGTTTCTTCTTCTCTGAAGTAGAAGTAAAGGCTGGACCCTCTTCCTTCAACTTAAAATTTTGGGTTGGCCGCAAATGGAATTGCTCCTATCGGTCATGTTATTATGTCACCATTTTTATTAGCAGAATGTAAAAATAGATATACTGCTAATGTTGTTGTATTATTAGATTGTTAACATAAATAACTTATTATAACATTATTTATTGATATTTATTTCAACTTGATCTCAACTCCAATACTTGCTAACCTTAAAATTTATAATAAAGATTTTAATCTATCTAATTTTGATTTAGTGAATAAGAATAAGAATAAGAATAAGACGATCCATCTTATAATATATAATTAAATGTATAATATAATTTGTATGTCTATAATAAGTAACTGAATATTTAATATAATTTTATGATTAATAACACTAAACATACAAATTAACTTGGTTATATAAATATTAGTCCATATAATTTTATTTAACCAATATTTACGTATCAAGTCAATTTGTATAAAGAATTTATATGTTTACTAAATACATTATGAATTAATATTAAAAATATAAAAATATTTAAACAACGGTATACGTGAGTGTTAATTATTCGCATCCCACCAACTAAATTGTATTTCCGAATCTACGTCTGTATCCCGTCAGCCATTTCTATATCCGTATGTTACAATAATCAGATACTATGAATCACCAACCCGGAAAAACAAAAAAAAAAAAAAAGAACCGGTCAATTTCTGTGATTACCAGGTCTTCTCCTTGCTTAGTCCAAATTATTTCTGTTTCTCTCTCAGATTCTCACACGCAAAAATAGAAACCTTAACATGACAAATCCAAATTCAAATCCAAATCCAAATCCAAATCCAAATCTTCAATTTCCTTTTTACAATTCATGATCTCTCTTTAATTATTCATTAGATAAACATCATCTACAACGACAACAACAACCATTTCAAAAAGAAAAAAAGAAGAAGCAAAAATGGAAACATAAAAACATAACAAATTCCTCATCCAAAAACTAACAAACCCAGATTCCCAAATGATTAACTAACCCACCTCCACTTTCCCGAGAAAATTCCACCCCACATAAACAATGGACAAACCCCTCTACGTTCACCGATTTCGATACCATTTTCCCCTCACTAAACTCTTCTTCTGGGCATTTCTTTTTCTTTCCCTCATTTACGTCTTCTTCTTCTTCTTCCACTCTTCCACTTCTCCATCCGACTCCACTCGCCGCGTTTTGTGGGGCGACGCCGACTGGGAATACCGCGTCCTCCGCTCCGCTCGCCCCCCCTCCCGAGCTGGCGGTCACATCGTCCTCGTCACCGGCGCCGCCGGCTTCGTCGGGACCCACGTGTCAACGGCATTGCGTCGGCGTGGGGATGGCGTCGTAGGACTTGACAACTTCAACGCTTATTATGACCCGTCGCTAAAACGCGGTCGTGCTTTGTTGCTTGAACGGGCCGGCGTGTTCGTCGTTGAAGGTGATATAAATGACACTCTTTTATTACAAAAGCTTTTTTATTTAGTTAAATTTAGCCACGTCATGCATTTGGCCGCGCAGGCCGGCGTTCGTTATGCAATGAAGAATCCGGGGTCTTATGTTAATAGTAACATTGCTGGGTTTGTTAATGTGCTTGAGGTGTGTAAAAATGCCAACCCACAGCCTGCTATTATATGGGCATCTTCTAGTTCAGTTTATGGACTAAATAAAAAGATACCCTTTTCAGAAAAAGATAGAACTGATCAACCTTCTAGTTTATATGCTGCTACTAAGAAGGCTGGTGAGGAGATTGCTCATACTTATAATCATATTTATGGATTGTCAGTTACTGGTTTACGTTTCTTCACTGTTTATGGACCATGGGGAAGACCGGATATGGCGTATTTCTTTTTCACTAAGAATATTTTGAAGAGAAAGCCGGTGATGATATTTGAGGGTCCTGATCATAGTACTGTGGCAAGGGATTTTACGTACATTGATGATATAGTGAAGGGTTGCTTGGCTGCTTTGGATACAGCCAAGAAGAGTACAGGGAGTGGTGGAAAGAAGAGGGAACCAGCTCAGTTGAGAGTGTTTAATCTTGGGAATACGTCGCCAGAGCCTGTTGGTAAGCTTGTGAGTATATTGGAGAAGTTGTTGAAGGTGAAGGCTAAGAAGATTGCGTTGCCAATGCCGGCAAATGGGGATGTGTTGTTTACTCATGCTAATGTTAGCTTGGCACAGAGGGAGCTTGGATATAAGCCAACCACGGATTTGCGGACAGGGTTGAAAAAGTTTGTGCGGTGGTACCTAGATTACTATTCGCATCCCGGGAAGAAGAGTGCTGTATAAACGAGTCCTTTTTAAAAAAAGTTCTATGGTAGGATCAAAAGAATCTTTATTTGATTTGATTCTTAATTCTTGAACCACTACGGGGAGATTTCATGGTTGATGTGCATTCTTTCAGGGTTTACCTGAATTATATTGAAAACCAGAAGCATCTCCCTCTTGTTTTCCATGCAGATTGCAAGTTTGTATAATCATAATTTGAAGTTCTAATTACAGCTTGTGACTATCTTGGGTTTTTCCATTTTATGTTTTACCAATTATTGCTTTCAATGTATAGCTTAGAAAGGATGCTAAATATGCTTTTGGTTACTTTGTCATTTCTTGGCTTGTTTTGTATCTCTTCCTGAGAGTTTTCATGGTCCATGAATTATCTTGTCTGTGGTTAATTTAGTTTGAAAATGGTCATATGGGTTTGTGAGAAATTCTATCCTTTTGATGCACAAGATAGCTGCCAGAATTTGTATGTGACTCTGAAAAGAACAAGTTAAAGGTTGAACATTTTATTTGGTTTGTTTTGTAATATTTGTGCTACTTAGTGAGGATTACTTCTATGATCCAATTTCAATCTGTTTTGAATACTTCTGAATCCTTAATATGCATACCAATTGTTTCTCTATTTTTCTTTTTATTCTTAACCAATTTTTTTTTTTTCAATAATTAGTGATATAAACTATTTATTGAATTAATGGTAGCACTTTCACATTCCTTTACTAGCTTACTGTGATATTTTCAGCTGTTGACAGATGTAAATTTCAAAATTTATTTTATTGTTTGTTGAAGTGACTATTAGTAGAATGCATTTTCCTTTGGAGGATTCTTTTGGCATTTCTATTGCAGTGTAATAGAGGCTGGACTAACTTGGAATGTGATTGGAGAGGGAGGATAGTGACCCCTGTGAAAAACTTTGTTGTAAATATAGGTAATGAAATTAATGTGTTGGACAGAGACACAGAAACAAACACTCTTGGAGGTTAGACACTACAAGATGTAGGAATTTAGACCATGACCATTCTTCTCGGACATACTAAGCCTTTTTGGAATTTGCATGTTTGGTTCTCTTTGTGCACCTGAATCTGAAAATTGGAAATGTGTTATTTATCTGGTGACTCATCTGTGATTGTGAGAAAACTGCATAGGGGTGTTATGAATAGCTCTAAATTTTATTTCAAGAGAAGAAATATTTTATTTCTTTATGTTTCATCTTGGAAAAGGGTTGTGAGAAAAATTGTAACAAGTTTAGAATTTCAAACACATTTTAGGCTACTAGGATTCAAATTTGGTAAGATCTATCGGAATATCAGTGAATTATAACATTATCTGGAAGTCTGAAAAAAATCTTTTATATTGTTAGTTGCTTGATACATGTCACTGGTAGAGGTTATGTGATATATGAAATAAAATATTTTATACGAGTAGTATTACCCACCGGAGCCCATAATGCAAATGTATAATTTTATGAATGATGCATAAATTTTATGAAATTCATCTTTGGAAGTTGTCCTTTTTGTTGCAAATAAGAATTCTAATCTTCTTCCATAAATAGATAGTAGCTCAAAGGTACATCTCTTCAATCTGGATTGAAGTGGTGGCAAAATTTATTTTCCATCATGTTCTGTATGTTAAAGGAGTTTATAAGGTTTTTAACTCATAATATGCATGATTTCTACGAGCAAATTTGCCTTTCTGCATGTAAACTTAATATAAGCTCAATGAGAGTGGTGGGACATTGAAACATAGTTTTTCTGAAAATGATATTATTATGTATTTAAACAAGTGAAGTTATGTCCACGCGTTCTTCCAGATCTATGACGACAGTTCCTCTGATACCTGGATAATTTTCCAGCTTTAGAAGAGATGGTTGATGATGTTACTACCACAATCTCTATACAGTGGTCTTCCATCATTTCCCTCTGCAACTCCTCTGAGGCTCTCATTCCTTGCTGCCATTTCCACTCTCCCTTTTTTGTGCCAATCTTGATTTGCTCCTCTTACATTGATGTTTCCTGCTTGGCTGGTTTCTGTACTTACAGTCCAAGGATCTGCTGCAATGTTCAATAGCTGGAGTGATTAGCCTTATGGAAGCTAGTTATGTATCTTCTATGTTAGCAGATGTCCTTTATCTATAAAAGATTCCCACATGACTAAGCATTTCTGGATATGCTATTCCTGTTAAAATGCTCTGTTCTTCAAGAGATTGTTGATATTATACTGATGTTAGTAGATCGTTCTGGACTCGAGCTTAGTTGTTTTGTGAGCTCGCAACTTCTGTGTTATTGTTCGTGGGTCTTGCCCCTTATTTTTTTTCTCAATAAACTTTCTTATAAAAATTTTGTGGTCGGCTGATGCTGGTTTATCAATATGTTTGTTCGAATGTCTAAATGTTTAAACTGCCATCGAACTAAGTTCATTGTAGGTTTTCCCCCCTTTTAATGTAACTACTATATATTGGCCACACAGCCTTCGGTAAAAGTCTCACATAATTTAATCAAATTATTGATAAAATCCATTACAATATAGCCATCAAACATAAGAAGCAAAGCTGAACCAAAATATTGCTAACATTCCAATAATTTGTGTAGCCATATCAGGAAAGAGAAAAGAAAAAGAAAATAATAATTTGTTTTCAGTATCTTTTTGCTTTCAGGGTAAAAGCCAGATCACATTCACTGAACTTTCATTTTATGCAAGTCTTTTCGAGCATTAATCCATTTCCCAGAAACCATGATATGGAGCGTTTCAAGTAAGAGTTTTAGCTTAATTTTTGATGGCTGGTCAATGGTGATGTTGTTGGGATCCGGATAGTATCTCTGCGGACATCAAATTGAGAGCGCAAGCAACTCTTTCTGCTGCAACTCTTGCCATTTCCTGGTCTGCACAGCCTTTTCAACAATCAAGAATCTCACTGTTCCCGCCTAGCTCTCCACCTTGCCAGCCCTTTCACGTTACTTTTTATCACTTTTTAGACATTTTTTATAATATAAAAACTTAACTTAAATTCTGAAACATAAATAAGAAAATGACCCAAAATTAATAAGAATGTGAATATTAGTAATAAGATAACAAATATTAAAATTTATAATAAATTTGTGAAATTTTTTTTTTATACAAGCATACTTATAAATTTTTTAAAATAATTTTACATAAAAAATTAATAATTAATAATTAAGGGCTAATGAGATAAAGAGGTGGTTAAATAGCCCTACCTTTTTTATAATTACAATTGCAGGATAAAAATGAGGCGTGGAAAGTTATAGGTGTGGGCCGGACCAAGTTAAGAAAAACCCAACCGGCCCATTTTCCATCTAAGCCATAAGACATGAAGCCTTAATAAGCCTGCCATTCCATTTCCCTTAAGATCGAAATCAAAACCCTAACGGTTACACGTATATAAACTCTCTCAACATTTTATTGAAAGAGGCCATTGTTTCGCATTAGAGGCAGCAACAGCACCTCCACTCCTCCCCTTCTCTCAAAACCCTCCAGGTCTCTCTCTCTCTCTCTCTCTCTCTCTATATCTCTATCTGCCTGTGACAAATAACAAAGTATTTAAATCGTATGGTATTTAATTTCCTGTTTGCGAGGTTTGTGGAATGGAAAACTAAGGTTGAAACCCATTTAGTTTAAGTTGGTTTTGATTTAAATTTCTGGTACTCATGGATTAAATTGAAATCGAGAGTTTTGTCGGCAGATAGATGAAGTGATTGAACCCTTTTTAGGACTTGTATTGCGATATCTCCCAATGAATTTATTTTCTTATTTATATTTTCAGGAAACAGTAGAAGAAGCGAGAAACAATGGCGTACGCAGCAATGAAGCCCACCAAGCCTGGTTTGGAGGAGCCCCAGGAGCAGATTCACAAGATCAGGATCACTCTCTCCTCCAAGAATGTTAAAAATCTTGAGAAAGGTTTGCTCTGATTTCTTCATCTATTCATGCCCTAATGATAATTATTGCTTTATGCATTGGTTTATATGTGGATTGCAATTAACTCATTTGACATAATCTTGCGTGTGGGATAGCAGGATTTTATTGGTTTATTCTGATAGTCAATGTTATTGTTTAATCAGTTTGTGCGGATTTAGTTCGTGGTGCCAAGGATAAGAGATTGAGGGTCAAGGGACCAGTGAGGATGCCAACCAAGGTTCTTCACATTACCACTAGGAAGTCCCCTTGTGGTGAAGGTAATTATTTCAAGACTAGTTAACCCAACCTGTTTAAAGTGTCTGACATGAATTTCTTAGTAATGCTATATACATCATAGTTGACTTTATGGAAAAACTATCTATATGATCCTCTTTACTTTTGGCATTCCCTTATATGGTTTTGTTTTTTTTTTGTTCCTAATAAAAAAAATTTAAAAGTGAAAGATGGTGGCATTGTATAGTGATGTTATACTAACTGTAAATAGATTTGTAAACAGGGTTTCATCAATATTTCTTAACCTAAATTATACAGGCTTGATATTCCATTCTATGCACATTTCTGTGTTTACATAATCTGATTGTATGTTCTAATTTATGCATGAGTGACATACAATTAATTGTTGGTCAGTGGCATCAAGGATCCTTCCTGGTCATCTTAGTATGCAGTACTTGAGTAATGTCAGTAGTATGAATGTTAGAAGGGTTTTTATGCTGTATGTTTGAAGGTTAATTCATTTATACAAAGTGTTGATGGCTTTCTGGTTTGCAGGAACCAACACCTGGGACAGATTTGAACTTCGTGTTCACAAGAGAGTCATTGATCTATTCAGCTCCCCTGATGTGGTGAAGCAGATCACTTCCATCACAATTGAACCGGGTGTGGAGGTTGAGGTTACCATTGCTGACTCTTAAATGTTTGGCACTCTATTTTTGGCGCCATTTAGTTTTTAGCAAATCAGAAGTTATATTCCCTTGTGATACCATTTGCTTGGAAGAATGCTTTAAGTTTTTAGCCTGAACCATGGATGTTGTAGGGTTGATGTTAGTTTGTTTTTTTTCACACTATTTTGGAAGTTAAAGATTATCTTTTATTTGATGTGGAGAGTTGTTTTGTTTATTGTCCATTTTCTACTTCAAGGTGATGTTTGGATATTTATTTTGAATCTCTAATTGATATTGAGTATTATATGTTTTCTTGTCAAAACAAACATATGGCACGAGAAATTAAACTGCTTGATTTTAACTTTTAAGCATTTTGATAATGCCTTTCTTAGGTAATTAACCTTTTGTTCCAATATAGTGGCTGCAAAGATGCTGTCATTGAAGCTTGTGCAAGTTTGTTATAAGATTTTCCAAGTTCCACAGCAGGTTTTCAGTATATTTCTTAAGATAATGAGCATTTCAATTTTTATAATTTTTTATTGGGAAGTTGGAAAATGTATAACATAATTTGGGACATCTACTGCAAAATTTTACAAAGTGCAATGTTTGTGCTGTAACAAAAACCTAAACGTTCTTTCCGTACCATTGCAATCTAGCTCAATAATGTCTTATGGTGGAACTGGTTTTTGATTGCAGTTTTGACTGCTTGTGATTTTTACTTCACGTGCCCACTTCTTTCTTATAGCAGTGGTGCTCGGTTGACTGTTGCTTGGAACAATTGTATCTCAATAATTTTGCACTTGGTATTAGGGGTGGGTATTATTTTTGAATTTGACCTGATTCGTCTCAAAATTTCAGGTCGTGAACGGGAATGAGTTCGGGATGTTGGGACAGAATTTTCTGTCCTGAAAGAGATGGGTCGGGTTCGGGAATTTTTTGAATTTTTTGACCCGTCTCGAACTTGACTCGTCTCGAACTCGATTTGAACTTTTCCAAATTGTCTCAAACTTGTCTCGAAGCAAACTCGAATTGTTTTGAATTGTCTCGAATTTTTTCGATTCGACTCGAATTCAAATAAAAATTATATTGTTTTAAAATGATTTTTTTTAAAAAAAAATTGGAATTTTTCAATCCATCTCAATCTGAAATGTATTTCGATTGAGACTCATTTTGACGTCTTGATTAGGTTTGGGTAGAGTAAAACATTGATTAGGTTTGGGTAGAGTAAAACTTGAAATTGCTCACCCTTAGTTGTTATTGCCAATGTATGTTGTTTTCTTCCTCAAAGAAGCCAAATTAAGTAAGTTAATTTTCGATTCCATTCAGCAAGTTCCATTCAAAAGAATGCTACTCTAGGACCCTAAATACTAGGGTCGCATTTTCTCAGCCAAGGAACTTCGGCACAAATCCGCCTCCCAGAACCCAAGTGGAAGAAAATTGAATTTTTTTCCCACAAGATAAACCACCTTTTGAGGTCGAAACTCTAGTTGGCCTTGCTCCTACACATTGAATAAAACTCGTCTCTATTACGTACCCACGCAGCAACAATACCAGTTGTGTGGAAGTAGGAGTGGTATTTGTTAGTGCAATCGCGGAGTCTCTTTAAATATTGCATTCAAATAATGCAGTTTGTTAAAGATGCAACACTTAAACAATGTTGCTTACCTACAATGTCCACTTGTCTGCAGGCTATCTTTATTGCCTCTGGATTGTTGTAGCAATTCTGTCGTTGACCGCTCTATTATGGTGAATGATGTATCTACACATCGGACAACATTGTTCTGTTGACAAATTAAAAGCCACAAGATTTAAGATCTGAATTATTTCCAGGAACCAGATGAATCTGCATTCAAGTAAGAGTTCAGTAGATGTAGTTGCGATATCTTTCCTAAAGTTTATGGTAGATATGTATCACCAGCAATGCCTTAAATTAACATCTAATTGCTGTGTCAGCTCCAACAAGAACTGGAAAAAATCTCACAAGGCTCCTGTTCTCCAGTCTCCATTCAATAAATAACTCCCTTTCATGCTCATTAACACAGTCAGAATAGTTAGCAACATTTGCTCTCCAACTCTGATGGGTGAAACATTTCTTGTCACTTATGGTCAACGAAGAGTGTAACAAGTTTAAGGCTTAAATTACTAATCATTTTTGGCACAAAAACTTTCCCTAACTGGCGCCATCCATCTTAGTTCCACACTATGTCAAATGATCCATATCCGCTGGCTAATGCTCCTGCAGAGGGATCGGGGACGCACGGTTTTGCTAAAAAATGTGAGCTTATGACAATGCAGATATTTCTACCTAGTTGTAGTTTGATGATTCGGCCGTAAATTTTTGACAATCTGGCTGCTGGCTGTGTAGTTGATTTCTTAATCATGCATGCTGAGAAATGGCAAGTGCTTCAGCCAGAAGTTGGTACCATTTTGGCAGTGGGATGATAAGTTCTAAAAAGACTAACCTAGTAAACTCTCTAGAAAGCTTGGTATCATGTTTGATAACTGCAACATGAAACTTGTAAACAAATTAAAGAGGATGCTATGTACCTATTGACTACATAAGGGAGCAAGTCGGTTTCAATGAGAACCAAATATGAAGCGGTAACGCAGGCAAAAACTGCAGGAATCTAGACTGTTCGGAGCTTTTGGAGATCAGCAACCACCTACATGTGACTTGATGGTTCGGTTTATTATCCAGTATTTATTAAGATGATTTTTTTTATTATGGTGTTCAAATTTTATCGCAAGTAGAGCAGATTTAGAAGCTAAAACTATAAATGTAAAAAGGTTAACATGTTATATTAATTAGTGAAATTTAAATGTTAGAATTTTATCTGTGACAATACAAAGATCTAAAAATACATTAGTAATAATATAGTTGCAAGAGTTGCAATAAAGACTAAGAAATGTTATTATGCAAGTCTATTATTAAATTACATGTTCCTGATCTTAATTTACCGATGCAGGTCTGACGGTGAAATATTTTTATATAGACTAGTGTATACTATATTTAGATGGTATAGATAGTTGATCTTAACTGACTATGAGTTTATTGGAAGTTCGTATAGCATACAAGTGTTCAGTGAAAACTAAATACTGAACAAACTCAATAAGGACCTCAATAGACATCCTATGAAGTCGTCAATAGATGGTCCTCTCGAGTTGAGTAGTATACGTGGTCATTTGACCTGAGTACCACGGTGGGCTTATAAGTGATCCATCATACATTGGTTCCACGCATGTCACAAACCTTTCACAGTGTGACTATTGAGTGTCGCTAGGTATGGTTCGATACTTATGGAGTCCGGTGTGTACAGATATAGAATCCGTCAGCTCATGTGAATGAGTTATATATATCCAGATGCTCAAAGACTGTATTTTAGAAAGTCTTATGGCCATAAACAACAAACCCAAGAAAAGAGTTTCCTACAAGGTTAAACAATATTGTAAAAGTGTTTGTATATATTGTTTATTAAGATACATGTTTGGAGATAAGTTCACGGATGAGTACATAGGGATTTGACGACAATGATCTATATCTCAACTCTTCCAAGATATGATTGGCGGAATGATTATACGTATGCGTTATAACTTCAACTTGTATGATTTACTGCAATGATTTGTAATATCCGTGACATGTGCGTGGGGCATCAATCTCAGACTCACAGAATAGTTTTGTTTGACAAATCGAGAGTGGACCTAGAGAGTCTCGCAATATAAAGTGTACTCGTTGTGCACTAGGGCAGCGTAACAAATTGAATAGTTTGATCCAGAAAATTTCAGCAGACCAAACATTTACTTCGGTTTCCCTTCGGTCGTGTACGTGTCAAGACTTAAGAGTTAAGTATATCAATTAGTTAACAATTAGTTGTTGACCAATGAGATACTGACATATGGCACATGTGGGCCAATTATTATTTAATTTAAAAATTACCAAAATAACTTTATTTGTTAGACAAATAATATTATTATTTTATTCATTAAAATATTAATTGAATAAAATAATAATAATAATAAATGATATTATTATTTAAATTAAAATCAAACAATTAATTTTTTATTTAAATTGGCATGTGTTTCTACTATGATTTAATATGATTAAATTATTTGTTTAATATTTATTAAATGATAAGATAAATATAAATTGGTAGCATTTGTTAATGGTAGGCCTTAAGATGTTTCTTAATGACGAAAAAATATTTTTTCATTTGGCCTAAATTAAGGTTAAATTCATTTAAATGATACTCTATTTTATTTTATTTTATTTTAATTTGATTTATTATAAGATAATAATAAACAAAAACTAATGACAAATATAATGGATGCCATTAGATGAGAAAATGAAAGATAATAATAAACAAAACACTAATGACAAACATAATAGTTACCATTATGTGAGAAAATGAAATATAATAATAAACAAATAAAAGAACAATTAATTACTCAATTAATCGTAAAAAATTCGTGCAATGGGTGAAGTGAATGGTAAAGAGACTTTTGGAAGGCTAAGTGTTAAAAATCCTCTCAAAGTTCTCTCAAGTGTTGAGAGCAAAAACACCTCATCCATTTTTTCTTCTAATTTTGGTTACCCATATTATAAGGCAGAAATAAAGATTCAAGAGTTGAATCATTTGCTGAAAAATCTGTTATTCTAGCTTCCTTAAGCCTACCGTGCTGAGGAACTAGAATTGTGAACGAGTTGCTTCAAAGGCGAGTACTTCGGTGTGACCAAATATACCAAAGGCTTGACAAAATATTATTTCTCACTCTTGAACTATTTTACATTTATGAGATAACATGTAAAGTTTATTTGTGTTTATCATTGAGTAATTTGTATTCCACTTATCCACTGCGCATGTATGTATGTGATACGTATGCTATATTTGAATGATAGACACAGACCCACGTGCATGCACCATAGGTTTAAAATCACTCACATCTACAAGGCTGACTATGTAAGTTTTCACCAAGACTAACCATGTAAGTCTTTCAAGGACGAACTACTAAAGTCTCTCAAAAATTAACAAAAAGATACAAATCAACTAGGGCCAAGGACTTAAATCGTCATTATCCTAAAAAATCTCAAGGTTTTAAAATTTTCAATATATCCTACTCCTACAATTTCAGTATGAATTATAAATAAGAAAGCAAAGCATATCCTAATTCTAAAATGATTCTACAACCAAACACAACAATGCCTATAAAAATAAGTTAAATAATGAAAAAAATGACTTTATTCTACTTCTTCTTCGACTCACTTTATGATAAATAAAAAAGGAAAAAATGTCTAAAGTTCCATCATAAGAAATTATATTTGTAATTATTCTGATTCATTATTTTTTATTGTAAAAAATATTATCTAATAATACATACAAGTGAACTGAATATGTTCGATGAAGTGAATGTAATTTTACATGAAACTAAACTACTATAATTTTATTTCTCATCTATTTATGCTGGCTTTGATTAATTTTAATTTGAAGAGATATATGCAAGAACAAACAAATCTAACTTATATAAAAAAATTTAAATTAAGGGGCAACAAAAACAATCATGTTAATCAAGTTTAAAGAACTAGAGCATTATATGTTTCTTTTCGAGTTAAAGTATTATACTCAAACAAGAAGCAATTAACTTTAGAATGCAACTTATATCATTAGAACTAAAGATAAAATTCTTGGACATTCTAAAAGTTAAAAAAATGTTATTCAAACTTTGATTGCAATTGAAGCTGGTTTGCAGGTCAAAATCATCTTGTGTAATTATTTTTTATTAAATTTTAAATAGAGTTGAATTGAATTGAATGTTGAATAGAACTACGTGATTGAATTTAAATGACTTCGTTCGTCTTTTTTACTTAATATTTAAATAATTAAAAATATAAAAAAATTAAAAATTAATACTTGTATATTTATGCCTTATGATTTTTTTGACAAATGCCCTTATGAACTTTTAGTATTAAATTAATAAAAATATAAAAATTAATTAATTATATAAATTAATATTGACATAATATGAATATAAATTTGATTGTAATTATTTATGACCTATATGTTTTTAAAATTGTAAATATGTTAAAAGAACACATTAATTATAAAATTGATCGACATGATAAATACATATTTTTTATTGGTATTTTATAGAAAATTTAAAAACAATTAGTTTTATATGAAAAGTGATGTAATATATAAATTAGATAAGAATATTTTTAGAAATAAATTACTAATATCATTGATATAATTCTCAATTTCTATCTTAAGTTAAAAAGTTTCTTAAAAAATTTATTTTTTCTATTAAGCCAAATTTGACTTAAAATTCTTATTAAACTAGAAAAATAAATAATGTAAATAACTAAACAAACTAAATTAAATCGTATTCAACATTAAACCTTTAAAAAAAAAAAAGACAGCCCTCTCAATTTTAGTTTCTGCATTCCCATAATATCCTATTAAGAGTTGAGGATTTTTATTTCGAGTGTCAAGTGGAGAGGGATTATATTTGTTTATGCACTTTTGTCTTCGCAGTGGTTTATTTTGAATCCAATATTTGATGTTAAACGTCATGATATGTGTCTCGGGAAAATGCTTCAAGTTGAGAAAATTGATGAAAAATGAAAATGTAGCTGGATTGCAACTGCTCATTTCTGCAGAAACTAAAGGATATTCTGATTATTGCCGCCATGTGCATTTTTGTTTAAAGACAGCTTTATATTTTATAATAATAAATCCAAGCAATTTTAATATGCATTGGTGTTGAGGCAGAACTTTGAAAATGACCTCAACTGTGGGAGGACTTGCAGTTTGAGAACCTAGAACAAGAAATGAAATTGTTTGATAAAGGCAGAAATTTTTGTTTTTCCATTGATGCCTGATTAATTCACTTCAACAATCTGGAATGAAGCAACTCCAAATGGGTTTGTGTTTTCTCACAGCTTTTCTTGAGAATTTTGTATTTCAGCACAACTGTGTAACAATTTAGTCACTTATGTTGAATTTCATTTTCACCTTTCACTCTTATCAGAGGAATATTTTCTAGGCATTGTATCTAAACAAGAAGGCACATAATTTCATGTAATTTTTCAAGGGCTTCCATTTTGATTGCAAACCAATGTAGCGCGAAGAACAGAAACTGCTAAATTGTTCTGCAACATTTTACCTTATTTATTAGAAATATAAAAATCATGTATAACAAGTCAAGTTTATTGTATAAAGCAACTTATTATTCGAAAGTTATGGCTTCCATTACCGGGGCAGGATACAAGATTTATTCGAAAATAAAACTGAGAACACAATTTATGCATAACTAATAACAACTTTAATAATAATGCTCCAAAGTAGATAGTCTTGCTGCTGGAATGACCATATTAGAAGAGGTTGTGACTTTTTCAATGCTATTCCAAACTTCTGGAAGAAATCAAAAGGCTTTATTCCAACTGTCAAGTTCCGCTCAAATTGGAGCAACAGGTCTGCTAGCCCATAAGGCATCACGGTATCAGTTTTTCAGCCAGAGGAATTCAAGCAGAAATCCTCCTTCGAGAACCAAAGGGCAGAAAATTGAAATTTTGTTACCTCGATAATCACCTTTCCCAACATCTTTCGGGAACTTGTAAGGTTGAAACTCCAGTAGGTTATCCAATACCTCAGGGTTCCTGTGCATTGCACACACGTCAAACAAAACCCTTGAGCCATTAGGAATGGTTAATCCCAACACGATAAAAGTTGGACTGAGTCAGAATAGAACCGGCAGCGGTGGATGTAATCACAATGTCTCTTCAATATTGCATCCAAAAATAATGCAGTTTATCAAGATGAAATTCTTTCACAATGTTGCTTGTTGGATTATTTTAATTAATCTCACCCTTTTGTGGGTTGGTATAATCATTCCTTTTTTTGTAACAAGACTAAATTATTATGTAACTGATATCAGATCTTTTAAGACTATTTTATTAGATTATGTTAATATTGGTGATTCAATAATCATGTACGAGTATGAATTGAGATTGATATAAGTAGAGAGTCATCAAGAAGTCGAGAACGTAATGATTATACGAGCGAGGAGCAAGACGAAGGGTTAAAAATAAATGAAAAAAATGTGGGTATCAAAAGCTCCTTAGTGTTGAAGACAAAAGCTCCAGTGCTGCGGCGCTCTAGCACAACAGCGGTAGGCTATTTTTCGTTGCAGCAGTGCAACTTTAAAAATTTCTGTTTTGGCTCAAATTTGACTTTTTTGAAGGGGTTTAAGACTCCTAAATGTATGGACTCTTATTCCAACCAAGTTTAGAGTTTTTAAGGACGTTTGACTCACTGTATAAACCTTTACAAACCTTTTAGATTAATTATCAAGCATTAAAGGAGAGACTTTAAAAGAGATTAAAGAACTAGGTAGAACTAAGTCCTTGCGTCCATTCGAGTGAAACTATTGTGGTGTTTATTGTTCTTGAAAGAACGAAGATACGCCATATAGATTCATTTGAGAGTTCTTTATTTATTTTTTCTTATAATCTCTAGAAAAGTTAATAAGAAGGGCTAAAATTTCTTGATCCACCATAGATGTAAACTTTTGTCAAATCACGTAAATGTTTGTTTGTTGCTGATTTAGTTTTTACATTCTTGATATTATATTTGCTTGCAATTATACACTTCCACAACAAAGGGGTATTAGGACAAAAGGTTGATCTCAATGAAAAGTTGACGTTAAATCTAATTTTTTCACAAGAGAAGATTTCTTTAACAAACTAGTATCAAAGCCAAGGTTAGGTAATAAACTTAGGTGATATTTAAACCATAACAACTATCAAGAAAGATATAGAGAAATTCAATATTCAATAGGAAGAATCACTTCAATCTATGAAAGAAAAAGGTCAACGCTCGATTAGTCAAAGTAGAGTTAGTCTCAGCCCTGGAAGAAACCCAAGCAGCTGCCAGTAAAGAGAAAAAACCTTTGAAATTTGAAGAGATAGATTAGGATATTGTTCAGAAGAGAGCCTACAGCACCATAATGCTAGCGTTGATTAACAAAGTATTAAAGGAGATAGATGGAGAAGAGACAACGTTGGGTCTATAGAAGAAACTTAACACCTTATACATGAGAAAGTCTTTGGCGAATCATCTACATATGAAGAAGAAGCTACACCAGTTGCTATGTCCGAGGCTTCATTAAGAGGTTACATTATCACCTTTAATAAGATCATATAAGTCTTTGTAGATATACTATTGTATGGTATGGAGACTTTTAAAATGAATGATGTCAATGCATCATTGAATTCAAAAGAATTGGGGAAAAATCTAAAATTGATAGTACAACATGTTTGGTTGCAAAAAAGAAAGAAAAATAACCAATCAAGGAAGAGATCCAAAAAGTATTTTCTTTGTAACAAAGATTGGCACTTTATGAGGGATTGTCCTAAAACAAAAGATATGGATAGAGGTGTTGCAATGATGTGTCATAAGGATGACATTGAAGTTGTAGACTCCTTGGTTGCCTCTGAAGAAAAGTACGTTGTCAAGTTGATGCTAGATTTTGGGTGTAATGTCTACAAGTGTCATGACAAATCATTGTTTACCAAATATAAAGTCATTAGAGTTAAAGTACTCATGGGAAATGACATAGTTTGTGTGATCATGAGGATTGGTGACATAAGGTTGAGGATGCAAGGTGAAAAACTTAGGGACTTACATAGTGTAAGACATATTCCTAAATTTAAGAGGAACTTGATATCTCTAAAGAAACTTGATAAAGAAGGGTATTCAATTAGAGTGAAAAAGAAAAAACTGAGAGCGGTAAAAGGATCTATAATGATAGAAAGTGAAAAGCTCAAAAAGGGGCTTTATGTGCTTAAAGGGATGGTCGAACATGGCTTAATACAAAGTGTTGAGATAATGCAGACTACGAGGTAACATCCAAAATAAACTTGCCAAAGTGTCATGGGTAAAAAAAGAATGTGTTGCATTCGTACCCTATACAAAGAGCATTCATACTTTTGGAGATCAAAGTCACAGGCTTAGGATAAGTTAAAGTCTTGATGAAGACTTAACTAAAATTATCTCTAAGTGATAAAGTATTGGTAAGGATGGAGCTAGAAACCTTCTTATAGAGAGATATTGAATCAAGAAATGATTTATTGGTATTGATGATTCATAATCATGTATAGACATGAATTAATATAGATACCAAGTAGAGCTGAGACCCGTATCTTGATACCCGCAATGCTAAAACTTATATCTCTACTTGATATCTATTTCAATTCATGTTCATACATGATTGTTGAATTACTAATACCAACAGACTCATTTGTTTAATGATCACCACATTGTTAAAAAGTCATTATAATATACCAATATTAATAGTATATTATTTAAATAAGTGTGATCTTAAACTTTAATAAACATAAGTTATAATCTATAATGAAATGAGTATTATTGTCTTTTTGTTGAGACGAGGTCTATGCTTTCGTTTTAAATGGGTTTGGATATGTTTTAGTTTGGTTTTTAAAATCAAAATTAAAAAAAATTGATTTTTTTAAACAATAACCAAATTGGATAAAAAAAAGAAAAGGTAGGGCCAACCATTTTGGTTTGATCATTAAATTTATAGTTAAGAGTTTTGAACTTGCATAATTTTTTATTAATTTTATTTTAAAGAATGTTAGTTACTTAAACCCATTTTAATCTGCACATTTACTATGTTAAACTAATTGTGTACTTATTAAATTAAAGCTGATATCAAATCAAATTATAAAATTCTTAACTTCAAAATCTGCATATATCCTTGCTGACTGCTGTAAAATTAGAAGACATAATCCTCATGGATTTCATTCATGTAAAAAGTTATAAATATAAATAAAAATAAAAACCATCCAATTAAGTATCAATTCTATAAAGCAATACGCCAAATTAATTGCAAGCCATAAATAACAATCTAACAAGCTATAAAAATTAAAACAAAATACAGCTTAAAATATAAAGGGAACAAGAGAAATAAACACAAGTGTAAAAAAGCCATAAGCTTCCATATAGCACGAGGAATAGTTGATGTCTAATATAAATTTCTAAACAAGTTCAATCTGCCGCATTAGCCATAAACTAAGGGGTGGAAACCAGTGATCAATTTCAATTCATAAGAGAGAATATAAGAGGTTGGACCAAGGATGAGAAGCCAGGTATGAAGTACCAAGAAAGAATGGCATGTGCAAGCATATCTGAAGCACATTTCTAGCTAGGTCATTGTCACCATTTAAATGATCGATTGCATTTGTAGAATCCTGGGAAAAAAAAAATGCTATTCGGGATCTTCCCCTAATGGACAGATGAATTTGTAAGAAAACAAAATATTGAATATAAATACCAGCAAAAAATATAGGATTTTAGAAGGATTCAATCAAGCTAATCAAGTTATAAATGAATCTACAAACTATTTGTGCCGTTCTAGTTATGATAATAGTGTTCAATTCAATTTCACTATTTTGGAGCATATTGAAAGTTGCAAAAAGTCAACTGAAACTTTTGAAACCTAAGGAACATGATATTAAGACTTATTTTTAATATTAATATTAAATTTTTATTTATTAATTTAATTTTTTCAGTTAAACAGTAAATTAATAAAGTATTAAAGTTAAAATCTTGAGTTTGAGCTTGCGAGAGATTTATTTAATTTAGACCTATTTAAATTTACATTTCACGTGAGAAAGATCGTTAAAATTTATTTTTAATACTAATATTAAGCTTTCACCTATCAACTTAAATTATTAATTGAACGATAAATTAATAATTAAAAAAAATATACATTAACAAAAAAAATGAATTGACCTGGGACTTGCTTAGGGTATGTAGGATTCCACATCATGAAACAGCCACATCTTTAAGAAATATTCTTCTTAACTCATCTTCGAGCAATTTTAAAATGGTGTGGCGCTAGATTGGTGTTCATGGTCTAATTTTGTTGAAAGGCAAAGCTCTGAATATGGAATGATGGAAATAAAAATTGCAAGCAATATTTAAACGGTCATCGTATTAGCCTAGAAATGTATAGACAGACCCAGATGGCTATTTCCATCTGAAAGAATGCAAGAGGGTGGCTAACACACGAACTTCTATAAAAATGTTGTAACTGCCCACCACTTAAATTCTCTCCAAAGCTTACAACTACATCTTCTACCATTTCTTCCTTTTACTTTTTGAGTGCGGTTTATTTTTGGTATATTAGTAGTCGTAGAAAATGGTGATTCAAAATTACATTTGAATATACTTTTGAGTTAGAAATTAATGAGGAGACGATATATAATCGAGAATGCATTGAACGGATGATATTTGAAGCGAAATAGAGAGTCGAAAGCGATAAGGGGTTCGAAATTCGCAAAGGTACATTTCTAGGCATTAGGGCACAATCCTAAGAAAGCCAAGCTGCGACCGCGGCCTAGCAGCACTGGGGGGCAACATTGGTGAGGTTGCAGCGCCTAGGCGTCGGTCTGCGACATCAAAGTCCTATTTTGATTTCATTTTGATCTTTTTAAGTAAATTTTAATTTTTTTTATGCGTAAATCTATATTCCAAATAGATATAAAGTTTTTAAAAACATTTTGAAGTTTATAAATTATTGTTATGCCATTAGAATAATAAGTATCAACAAAAAAGAGTATATAGAGATTAGAGAGTACTTTAGTACTGAGTATGTTCTATAAATCCTTGAAAAGTTTATTTTATTATATATCTTTTACAAATCTTTTGAATGATCCTTGTTATCATTAAGTAATTCGTATTAATCATTGAATAATAAAAAAATTTTATTATTGAGTAATAAAAAAAGTTAAAAATTTTTTATCCACCGTAAACATAAATAATTTATTAAACCACATAATTTTTATGTGTAATTGATTGTTTTATTTATATTTATTATGTGTAATCTTAACAATTCTTATATACCTACAGGTAAAACCTCCGACAAAAATCCCAACAGTAGTGCTTAAGTTCATATTCTTGTCAGCGCGATAGAAGAGTACTAAAACTAAAATTTTGTTTGCTATAAATATATATAGAAGAGTCCTCTTATTACCCGAACTCCTATAAGTCTTAGCATCTCCTAGTCTCTTGTATGTCAGTTATTGGCTTCTAAAGTTGCTTTAATTTGTTGTGCCATTTTCATTTACTTTTAGAACATATTTAGAAGAGAACACATTATATACAGCATAACATATTTCTCTCTCCTTTTTCTAAATCCTCAATAATTAAAAGAAGCACGTATAGAGTTGGTCGTGCCCGCTAGCATAGAGTTGGTCGTGCCAGCAATGACTAACTTTCTCATAATTTGGGGCCCTCTCTTCCATTTCTTTCCAGAAAGACATGAAAGAGAAGTGGCCCACGCTTCTTTCCTTTCTCCCTACATATAAAGTTCACACTAAAAACAAGGTGAAATTAATCGAGTATTGATCCAAACCTTTGATACTTCTACATTAAACTGTTTGATAACACAAACAAATAAATAGTTGTGAGGCGAGATACTCCAAGAAGCAACAATTTCATCTCATGCCCCTCATTTAGTTTAAATTAGAAATTGTTCTTAAACATATACAGCAGTACTCTTGGTATAGTGCAAGATAATGGACATGGGTCAAAAAGTAAATGCCTGACTCAACTTTGCTGTACTAGAACTCATGGCCACTGTCATTGTCCTGTTCCATCTCCTCTGCATCTTCAAAGCGTTCATCGTTAATTTGAAGCTGCAGAGCATATAAAAATGAGATCATATTCAAACGGGCATGATGTTGAAGGTGTAAAATAGGCTATAAGCTTCGACCGGTGAATACCAAGTGATCAATTAGAATTCATAAGAAATAACCATGGCATTATATCTGAGAACACCAAGCATGAAGTACCAAATAAGATTGACATGCACAGGCCTACCTGAAGAACATTGTTAGCTAGGTCGTGGTCACCATTTGAATGACCAATTGCATTTGTCGGTTCCTGGAAGAAGTGCCAGTTGGGTTCTCCTCCTAGTGGGCAAACCAATTTGTAAGAAAACAAAATATTGAACACAAATACCAGCAAGGAATATAATATTTCAAAAGGAAAATATGTTGTCTATCCATACCTGTACCCTGATGTTCAAGCTGATCAGCACTAAAAACCCAATTGTGCTCTTCTTCTTCCTCTAATGAAGGCAAAAGAAGATATAGAAAATCGGTAAGCAACTAACGAACCAGACATAGTTATAGAATATCAATTCATAACTTTGTGACTCAAACCATTCCATTATATATTGAAGAGTAAACTCACCTTCAATAGGTTCAGGATTGAGCTCAGCACACTCGCAAAATGTCTCAAACAGAGTATCCACTACCACACATCAAATCAACAAATTGTGTCAAGATCTACCGCTAAACAAGATGCATCCAGAAAACTTAAAAATAGCATCGCAAAAAGCAAGAAAAATTAATCTGTCACAAACAAGGTTGAAAAAATACATTGGCTAGCATCTGAAGGAACAAGCCTCATCTCTGTGACCTTTGATAAGTCTAAAACTTCAACAGATTCTGAATCTGACTCCTCATCCTCATCTTCGTCACCAGCTTCAGTCTCAATCTTTAAATAAAAACAAAACATTGATCAGAAATTGTATGCACAAAAAGGCTATATTATGAGTTTAAATTGCATATTAGTTTGACAGAAAGGTAAATGAATTAATAACAACAAAAACGAAAGAAAAAAAATGTAATTGAACATCCCAAGTTACATTGACTCAAGAAATAAATAAATAATCGAGAGAACCTGAGTGTAAATACAAGGAGAGGGATAGGCCACGGGATCCCTTGACACAGCATGCAGTGAAAGAGACAAGAAATCAACAGCAAAACCTTTAGCTCTATCAGTGTCACTCAACCATACAATCTGTCTGCAAAACAAAAACCTTTTTTACAAACCTGTTTCTCATTAAACAAAAACCATTCTAGGGTATTTCTTGAGTAACAGCATCAAACAAAAAAAGATTTTCTTTTTAGTTTCTAATACCAGAACATATTTTGCATATTTCCAACTGCAAAATTCAATTTCTTGTCCTCGTTCTAAATGACCCTAAATTGCAAATGTGATTTACCTTTTAGATAAAAGCTCATCACAGCATAGTACAATACTACCTTTTAACTAGAAACAACTAAGTTGAGGTTTTAGTTTCTTACGCTTAAATTATGAACCTTTTTAAAAATAATAATAATAAATTAAGAACAAAAAACAAAAAATCTTTAATTAATATTTTCTCAACTGCTCATAGACAGAAAAATTTAATATTAAATCAAGCAGAGAGTGATAAGAGAGACGGTACCTGGAAGTGATATAGAGAGTGCCGGGGGACTCTGGAGGACGATTTCCTAGTACGACGGAGACGGAAGGCTGAACGTGCATAAGTTCCTCACCATTGTCGGTGTCGAAAATCGGCTCACCGGCACCGTCGCCGGTTCTCTGAGTAAATTGTCTAATCCCTAGCACCATTTCTCCTAAAACCCCAATTTCACTTGCGCTTCCGTTGCTCTGGATTCTTTTTTTCCTGAATTAGTGAGGATGTGCTGGCCCATATAGCGGGAAAAAAATCAGACTGATTAACTGGGCTTAATAAGGCTCAATTTCACTGGACTTTTTTCGGAAAGGCCCACTTGATTATTATTATTATTCATTATTCATTTGTCTTTTATTATGGTTTTTAGGACAAAAATCAATAAAAGATTATAATGCTTCAACTTAAGTTCGGATTATTTACACCTTAAATTATAACTTCAAAATTTTAATTTTAAAATCTCATTTAATTAATTTTAAAACATAATTTTTACTCTACATACTCTTATCCAAACTAAAATGACCTTTAATTAATTTCATTCAATTAAATATCTTCATTTCTTTTATACCAAAAAAAAAAAAAAATTCAATACGCCCTAAACTAATTCTTGTTGTTAAAGCATTATTTCTCTAATTCCCTCTTTAATTTTTTACTTCTTAAGTTTGCTTCTTCTTTTTTTCTTTTCTAATTGAACCATGAGTTTCTTTCCTTTTTCCCCCCCTTTTTACTTTTTATTGCTTGATCGTTTAGTTTTATACCTTGCAACACTTATTTATCTTTTCAAATTTGCATTAGTTCATACACAACGAGATGATAGTTTCAATTTTTTACATTTATTTGGGGTGAAATAAAAAGAACATTATGTTAAGGTGTAAGAATAAGTTGACTTAAATTTGAATATTGGATATTAGTCTTTTTGCTTTTATGAGTTCAAAAATAAAGTTCATCGTACTTCTAAAGAGTTTTTGAAGTTTAATAGGTTTGGTGTTGTAAATTTGTTATGACGATTTTGGTCTTGAAACTAGTTAATCTAATAAATTTGGCATTAAGTTATGAGAATTGTGAAAGTTGGGTTTCCACAATAAATAATAGAAAAACATTATTAAGATACTATTATAGGTATTTTGGTTATGTTTAGGTAATTTTGTTTGTGCAACACAATTAAATTTTCAGACAGTAAAACTCTATTATTAGAGATTAGAAAGATTTTATCTCTAAATCTTATAGAGTTTTTGACACTTTTTTATGATGTTAGGAATATTAGAATTCATGCCAAGTTAATGAACTATAAATGTGCTCAAGAAAATGTCATAAGGAATATAAAAAGGGTATGTCATGTGTGTAAAGAATGAGTTATTGAATAGTTTTTATAGGGCTACGACTTTGTATTAGGTTAAACTCCTTATTTAGTTTATAATCCTTTTAAAATATTATAGTTAAAATAGAAAAATGAATTTGGGTAAATAAAGGTGATAACATACCTATTTTATTCTGAAAAAGCACTAATGTGCTAAATTCCTATATTAAGCAAATAATTTACTATTTTTATTTTAAAAGGATTCAAGCTAATAAATGTTCTTATTGAGTCTATATTTCTACATTAGTTTTAACCATATGAGTTTATCATTATTTGAACTAAATTTCACTTTAAATGAGCGGTTTAAGGATGTTCATATTTTAGATCTTTTTTAGTGCAATTTTATACTTACTAAACTATCACCTACAAATTAAGTTTTATAAAATAATTTGAGTCTACCGGTCTTATCTTATATATGCATAATTTTAGACTTAATTCTTTGTTAATTATGATACAACAACGCTTAACATCATGTTGTCTATTTTATTACTTTTTTTTCCGCTTTCTTCAATTTTTTTTTCTAGTTAAATACTGTCTTTTTAAAAATCAAAATTACATATAAATAAATGTGCCTTTTAGTTATTGACTTATTATAATCCTTTAAAATATTGGTTCGTTTCTCCATAAATTAATCGTTCTTCAAGTATTTTTTAGAAAAATAAAGTTCAGTTGATGTCGAAGAAGAAAAAGTATAATTTAAGATAGGATAACTGTACGATGATATTTATATAAAATAATATTTAATGAAAATTACAATACAAATTTTTTTTATAAAAAAAAATTAAAGATAAAAAAATTTCATTCACTAAATATTAAAAGCAACTTTTACTTTTTTATTTTACTCAACTCAAATTCAGGAACCAAGAGCTCACTACAAAGATTTTAAATGAGTACTTATAATATTTTGTAAGATGCAAATAATATCACCGTTCAACTTAAAATGACCCATCTCACATGAACTAATACCCCTAAATGTTAAAATTACATAAAATTCATGATTCAAAATTGAAATAAAAATTTGTAACTTTAAAATTAAAATATAAATATCTCCGCGATATTTAATACCTATGCACATTAATTCTTTTATCATTGAATTAGTGTTCTCAAGTTATAATAGATAAATCTTCAGCGGTCCCCTTTGCTTGTCACTTCAATTAAGCTTTGTAAACTAATGCTACTGACTGGGTTTGCGAAGTACGCATTAGCTTCAAGTAGAAGTCAATGAACACTGTAATTGCAGAGTAAAAAAAACATTCTTATAAAATATTTTTATTTACTACATTTAAAGAGTCAATCGTTTGATTTGCTTCAAAACTTAATAAGCATCTTCATAACAATCAAACCCTATGTTTCTTTTATCTTATGGAAAAATCTAAGATAATGAATTTGTAACTTCTTGGGTCGCTCAAACCAGATAGTCAATTTCTTTGCAAGTTCTAAAATCTAAAAATTCGTAATGAATCATAAATCATTAAACCCATTTCAATCTGACATGTTCTCTTTTCTCATAACCAAGTAACCGTAAGAAATGAAATTGGAAGTGCACAAGCAGAGATGTATCTCAAATCAAAAGCTCTCTTGCAAAAAAGGTAAATCAAAAATATAAAATCCCAAAAAAAAGAAAATAAACATTCAGCAACATAAATAAGTCCTTAATTCAGACAAAATCTTTTAAAAAGCTACCATGTCTTACATCCAGAGTTATACTAAGCCAACATAATATCATCTTGCTCATTAGAGCATTGCTACCACCACAGGGTAGCTCAAATTCTGCCTAGCACCTTGCTTTGCCTAGCCTAAGCCACAAGAGTGCTGGCAGTTGTAGACTCGCTGCAAAACAAGAAATTGAATTAGTAAACGTTCATGTAGGACTAGACGGCAAAAAATATCAAAACATAATCCAAAATGCAGTTATTATTGCACTTTTGCTTAGACTGCAGCAAACTTCTCATAAATAAGTGTTAAACAAATGCAACCAACTTGAAAGACAATCCTCTTGCAGGAAACTCGGTAAATATAAGTTCCCGGTACTTACAAAACACATTCGTCATAAGCTTTAGCAACCCTACCGTGCAAAGAAATAGCATAAAAACACCACATAACAAGCTTCATGAACAAGCTTGTGTAAGTTTTTCTATAGAGGATGGTAAACAAAAAAATAATTGCTCGACCCTACAAGCTGAGCAAATTGTAACATACAAGAAATACCCACAAGGTAACCAATAAGAAAGCCAACAGCTGTTTGATGGACAACAAAATCATAACTTCTAAACAAAATAATTCCTAGAAATTTTAAAAATGCATGGTAGGAAAAGAATATGCAGAGGCGTACTATTTCCAGACAGGAGGAAGCTTCTTGGTTTTCTTGTAGTAGCGAGCGAGCCTATGAATCCTGCTCTCAACAAGAATCAAGCGAAACTTGGAATCCTTGTCCTTCCTGTTCCTTTCCAAATGCTTTCTAATAGCGACAGCCTTCTTGATGAGGTGGTAGAGATCCTCGGGGATTTCAGGAGCAAGACCTGTCCAAGAAACATAATCATCGCAAAGGTTAAAATTACAACCACATATAGTTGATAAATTGGAAATCATAATAAGCCTATTGATTTAAAGACCTCACACATCAAAATAACAGAGCAAGCAAATCCTAGATATAGCAGTTGGTCTACCAAATAAAAGATTAAACTTGGCAAAATAATTTGGCTAACAGAATATCCAATTCAAGCATAAACTCTAACAAAAAATTATTGGTCATACAAACAGGTTCTCCGCAATAAATTTGGGCGCGAATTTTTTTATTAAAAGAAAAAGGAAAGTTATAATTTACCATGAGCCTTGAGGATACGCAAGATCTTGCTTCCAGTAACACTCTTAACCTGAGCGATACCGTGAGAATCACGAAGAATAACACCGATCTGGGATGGGGTCAGGCCCTTCTTTGCAAACTTACAGATGTTATCGTCAACCTAAAATACAGCAAGCCACAGCATCACATCAAATTGCAGGGAAAACCCATAGGCTTCACATAGTCCAGTTCAAAAAATTTAGCGAAGTTAATAAAAGGGTAATGAACTCACATCTTGGGAAGAAATCTTGAGCCAACTTGGTGGAGTCCTCTTGTAAGGCAGAGCTGAAGCAGAAATACCCTTACTGAAACCAAATATCGAATACAATATCACAAAGATCAGAAACTGCAAATACAAGTATGGAGAATGCAATGTAGGGGAAAGAAAGAGAGAGGAGATTGACCCGCGACTGTGCATACGACCCATGGTGACGGCTACGGATGTTAAGAAACAGCTCTGTGATCAGGGTTCTACTTCAATCTTACCTCCCTAATGAGCCGCAGCAAACCCTAGCTTCCGTTTAGCGGGTGGGTTGGTATGTTTAGGGTTTATATAACATTTGACACCGTATTCTGCTCGTTTACCCTTTGCATTTATTTTAATGACAAACATGTCCTTAACCTCTTGGGCTTCTGTAACTTAAAAGAAGGCCCAATGTTCCACTTTAATGGGTCAGCTCGATCTTCTTTTACAACCCAAACAAAAATCTTTGCGTCACCTGCGTCCCAATTTCAAAATGTGAAATTTGGAAACATTCAAAATTTTGGGCTTTTCGGTCCAAAACGGTTTATTCATCTCTCGTTCTGTTGAATAGACGTACTGCATGATTGAATTTGTGGATTAGATAATTATTATTTTCTTTTTTTTTGGACCATTTTTAAAAAAAATAATATTATTCATTTTCAGGACATGAATTATTGATTGAATTGGCTTCTAATAAACTTATGGAACATTTAGAAATCCAGAAGGATTGGATTGGATCAAGTAGAATTCATCAATTAGAACACCTCTAACAATAATTTGCCAATCATGCTTTGTTTTTAATAAATGAAGCATATTACACAACACACACTCACGCTAATTCAATAAAATTTAATACTATATATTTATTTTAAAATTAAGTAACTGTGATAATAAAAAGAAAAATTTAAAACATGTGGCCTACTTTTACCCGATGCTTTTCTAAGGCTATTATATAAGACTTTTCTCGTTGCGGTGGTGTAAAAAAAAGTTTTTTTTTTATATATTAATAAGTAAACCTCAAATGTAAGTTTAATATTCAATTATATATTTGTGGTTTTGAAAATAATCATCTACAACCATTTAGTTAGTAAATTTTGCTAAGTAAAGAGTATTATAGTAAATTATTTTGAATGATCAACTCATGAACAATATTCACCATGAATAATATTATTGCTGCTGTTTGTTGGCGTAACATAGGTGAATGGTTTGGATTGATTCAAAATCTATTGAGATTTAATATATATGAGTATATACATATATAAAATATTTATTGTATAAAATATGCATCTCATATATTTTTAGTATTGTAAAATAATATAATAAATAATATATTAATCATATTAATATATTTGAAAGGTTAAAAAATTACCGAAACGTGTAATATTTTACACATGTATCCTGCAAGTTTGCTTGGAGATCGACCCGTTGGTAATTTTAATTATTAACTTGGTGAGTTTGGTAAACTAAAACAGCAACTCCATATCAATCACTTGGTTTAACACTTAAATCATTTGAATTTATTTTTCTCTTGATCAACTCTTTGATCAATAAAATAAATTATTATATTATTATGACTGATAACCAATAAATACAAACAATAAAATTAATCTTAACACTTAAAATTAATCCTTAAATAAATTTATATCTCTTATTTTTGCCTAACATTGACCCGCCACCAACATATTCAAGAAACAACAATTTTTGCTTCTTAAAGCAAAACAACAATAAAATGAAAACATTTCTTACATTTATTAAATAATAATATTATTATAATAAAATAATAAACATGGCCACCAAATTTTTAAAATAATAATATAAAAAAATGGATAAAAACTAAATGTCATTATAAGAATATAATAATGAGATATTTATAATTATTTAATAATTAAATAATTATTATATGAAATTATTATTTTACCCATTATGAATAGATATCAACTCTATTTTTTAGTGGGTCTCATCATACTCATATTCGGATAAACTCAATCGAGGGTCTATAATGTTTTACATGTCATTATATATTCAATAAATAACAATTATTGACTATTTGTTGTATTTAACACTTAAATACAGACACACACGCATTTCTGTGGTAGTGCTGGATATTACTGCATTAAATAATTTAATCCACTACGCTGCCCAAGTGCTAAATGAGTACAATCTATATCGCGGTACTCCCTAGGTCCACGCCCGATTCGTCAAATAGAACTATTCTATAAGTCCGTGAACATTGTCTACGCACACGTCATAGATATTACAAATCAGCTCGTTGACCATCCAAGCTAAGGTCACAACATATACGTATAGCTCTTCCATCATGATATCCTGGATGTGCAAGGATATAGATTATCACCGTCAAATCTCTATGTGCTCATCCATATCATATCCTTAAACTTGTATGTCACTGAACAATATGTGCAAACTCATTTGCATATTGTTACACTATAGCGGAAACTCATTTCGGGGATTAATGCTTGTGGCTACAAGAATTTCTGAGATACAATCTTGAAGCATCTGGATATCTAACTCCCTATGCGAGCTGACGGATCCCATATCTGTACACAACGGACTCCATAAGCATCAGATTATACCCAGCGACACCTAGTGGTCACACCATGAAAGGTCTGTGACATGCGTAGAACCAAAGTATGGTGGATCACTTACAAGCTCACCGTGGCACTCAGATCAAAGGATCACACATATTACTCAAATCGAGAGAACCCTTCATTGACGGCTTACATAAGGTGTTTATTAGAGGTCTTCGTGAGTCCATCCTATATCGAGTCCTAACTGGATACCCATATGTTAATACGAGCTCCAAGCTCACGGCCGGCTAGAAATAACCATTTATACCATATAGATACGACATATACTAATCTATATAAAGGTATCCACTGATAGACCCGCATTGGTAGAAATAGATTATGGACAATAATTGAGAACATACTTGCGCAACTGGCATTTTCTGGCACCTGATTGCAACTCTTGCAACTATACAATTACTAGTATATTCTCAGGTCTATGTCTTATTACAGACAATATTCCAACTCTTGAATCTTCGTTGGGTATTATAACAAACTAATAATTAGTTGTGCTAACATTTAGCATTTATATCTCTCGGCGTAGTTAATTATGAGCCCTTATCTAAACTCTTTTAGATTAGATCTAAACTCTTTCAGATCATACAATATTTGTAATGTTACATTGTATAATACTATTTAAATTGGCGTTAGCGATTTAGTAAAAATGTATATTTATATAAATAATAAGTATATGTATATTTAGAGATGACACTCGTAAGCACCGACTCTAACAAAATCAACATCATCAAACTCAATATTTCATGATTTAAGAGATGATAGAATTGTTTTCATAATATTAAAGAAGAGTCAAAAGTAAAAGAAAAAAAAATGTGACTATATTTATAAAGCCATCATTGTATGGTAGTGAGTGGTGGAGCACCGCCACCATCATTGAAGTTGCTGATCATCAAACTATTCAATGATAATGGCAATACTACACCACTTGTCATTATGTGACGATGGCTTTATATAAACTGTCACATTCTTTCTCTAATTTAACTTTTGTTGGGTACTCTATCAATAATAACAATTTTATGATTATATAAATTATAAAATTTTAAATTTAATAATACCGATTTTGAAACAATCCAACACCGTTCACCCCTTAATTAATAAAATTTATTAACTAAAGAGACGTAAATTAGTATTTTCAAACCCACGAAACTGTTGTGAGATATTAAACTATACCTTAAATATCTACTTTGTACTTTACCCTCTATATTATATTATGTAATCATTAAACACACTTGAGTTTGAAAAAGCTTGCATAAGATCAATTAAAGGTGAGAAACAAAAGAGATACGTCGGTGACATCTTATCACAGATATGTAGGAAGCCAAAATCAATTTTCACTTAGAAAATTTTAGTAATCGTTAGTCATAAAAGTGAGATCTCCTTGTACTTGAAAATCAAAAAAGCATCAACAGCAAAATCTCTCCAACATTCAAACAGTGAAAAGCAACTTTAAAAGCGAAAAAAAAAAGATAAGCGAGTGAATGTGACATGAAATATGCTATAATAATATTATTTCTCCTCATAATTTTTTTTTTTGAAAAGAAGAAAAATATGGGAGAAATAATATTATTATAGCATATTTCGTGTCATATTCACTCACTTATCTTTTGTTTCTCCCAAATTGAAAGGACTTTTTCTTATACTCTATTGCCACTTAAATATAATGGAGAGCATCTCTTTCAATTGCTTTTTCTTTTTCTGCATCTCATTAGCTCTAGAGCATGGACAAAGATGGAAAGAGAGTCTCCTATGCTGGTAAAGATTTTTCGACCATTTAGATATTGGAAGGGATAAAGAAGAGGTCGAGCATGGACAGAGAGCCAAAAGCCAGGCTTAAAAAAAGCAGCTTCTAAGGATATCCATATGGCATATGCCGATGCTTCAATGGTTTATCCTGCCTGCGGAACCCTGATTGCAGTGCCTATAAGGCTGGTCGAAACAGCTGATGATAAGACTCAGAGGCAGTAACTTCATGGCATGGAAAACTTGTGTTCCGATAAGCAACGCAGTTGTAGGGCAACCTCTTTCTTGGCAGACAATGGTGATTAATATTGGATTTGGTGCAAAATAATATATTTTGCTAGCCATTTCAGTATCCCGTGGATTTGCCAAAGGAGAGTTGCCCTGTGACTGCTTTCGCTTAATTTAATCTCATGCGCCAATTATATCTTAAGGTTGAAGAAGATGCATTTGGTGCAAATCTGCTAACAGTTTCCGAACAAGGATCTCCAAAGAAGGGTATATCAGGTACTTGACTACTTTTATTTTGTCTTTGATTTATAGATTATGAATTTCTCCATTTAACCTACTGCACATATGCCGATCAAATGATCATCATATCTACTTAAATCGATCTTCCCTAAAATTACACTCTGCTCCTTGAAAAGCGGTCTGTAAAATACGTAAAGGCGAAAAATTCCTGCCATTCAAGTGAGAGGATCTACGCTGAGGTCATTGGCCATGCATGTATATCCCTTTTAGTCAAATACCTTGTTGATTTTCCTTTAGTTTTGAGAAAATTTTCCACCATAAGTGATAAGAGGTATTGACTTAGCTATTGCTACCCAAATGTTACACGTGTATCATTTCCGTAACTGTTGATTGGTGCACTGAACACTGGCAAAATCTTGAATATTCGCCGGTGATCACTCCAATGAACTCGCTTATGGCAATAATAATGAAACATATAATATGTAATACATCTTCATCTTCTTCCTATTACTTGCGAATCATAAGCCTATATATAACGTGGTGTATATTGTTAGGTATTATATATTAAAGGAGTTATGTATATATTAATTAATTATATATTATTGATTATTTATTTTATTATTTATTAAAAATAATTAAATAAAATTTATTTATTATTAAAATTTTAAAACATCACGTATAGCATGAGTTTTAATGTGTAAAGACTTAATTATTTTATTTTATTTTTATGATGGATTAAAATAAATAAACTATTATAAATAATAGGTTGAGGTCATCAGTCTAAACGTTACATATTATTTATTCACATCCTATCAGTGAGTGACGATAGTTTTTTTTTTTCATAAAGAAAAGGTTTAGACGTGAAAGGTATTAATTCTAATTTTTTTATGTCTCTATAGATTCAAGTACGCTTTCAATTTTATTCTTCTTGATGATTTAACATGAGATCTTAACTATGGTGATTTTTCACCAATTAAAGTTTTTATCTTACAAGTGGTATTAAAATCATCTCGTATTGAATCATTAAGAGCTAAAAATTTTAACACTAAATTACAGAAATTTGAAATGTACGTTGATTGAATTATATTGAGAATTATGATTGCATGCGTAATTATTATTAAAAAAATTATTTTTGATAAAGGAAACAAAAAGGTGCACTGAAAGCGTATTTTTTTTATATACATATGCTGAATTGATTATGTATATTTTTTATATATATATTAACTGCATTGTGAAAGCGTTAAATCAAAAGGCTGCTGAATTGATTATGCATATTATATATATATATATATATATATATATATATATATATATATATATATATTAAGTGCATTGTGAAAGCGTTAAAATCAAAAGGCATTATACAGCATATTATATTTTTCATGATCATCATTCGGCGCAATTAATATATGAAAATATGGAATTTTTTTTTATTTAATTAAATAAAAAAGGGGCTTAAGTTAAATTTTATTCAAAGTCAAATTGATAATATCAAATTTGATGAGATTTCTTTTTAATTGTAGTGCACATCAGGTAGTTAGTGTTTACAAATTTTGAAAGTTTATCAGGTCAATTCCACAAAACTCATAAGAACTTTATAATGCCTAAAGTTTTATACCAAACATATTAGACAAATCAAAAGAGTTAGGATGGACTTAATCTCATTTTGAGTTTAGGCTATTGGATAAAGATTATAGTTTGGGTGATTAGGAAAGGTTAGGCTCGACTTGACCCAACTACTTCGGCCCCTACCAATTTCGATTCCGTCCTAATTTTAACATGATTTGACTATTGACTGTTGACTGTTGATTGTTGATTTTGATTATTTTATTTTTTTCTCCATTTTCTTGTAAACTAATATCTAGTATTTTAAAATAAAGTAAATTGAATTAAAATGCCATGACATCTTTTATGTAGATTTATTTATTTTGAAATATGTGAGTATTATTAAAGAAATTAAATAATTGTATTTAAATTTATGCGAAAAATAATCGGCCTAAAGGAAGATTATTTTTTGGCCAGATAATAAACACATGTGGCAGTAAATATGTGATAAACTTTGACATTTTCTATGCATACAATATGTCAGTTCAAAGAAATGAGTATTATTGGTAGAATCTATTATCAATATTTATTATCCAAATTTTTAGAGTACCGTTTACAAATTGTTATTTCTGTCTAAAGACTAAATAACAATATTGTGCTTAGTATCTTATAATGACCCAATTTATTATATCTTATGTCGCGTGTGTATATGTATGCATGATTAAATGGCTATTAATTGTGAGTTTTGTATTTGTTCTATACAGTAAATGCTTCTTCTATAACTACCAATTTAAACAACAATCCAGTGCTTAACAACACTAACTTTAGGAAATGGAAGGAGCATATTACTATTATGCTTGGGTGTATGGATCTAGATTATGCAATCCGGATGGAAGAAATTCCCGCCCCAACTGATAGCAGTACTGCTGAACAAAAGACACTTTATGAAAAATGGGAGCGTTCTAACCGCATGAGTCTGATGATCATGAAGCACTCTATTCCAAATACCATCAGGAGCGCAGTGCTTGAGGAAGAAAATGCTAAAAAGTTTCTAAATCAAATAGCAGATCGATTTGCTAGTAATGAAAAGGTCAAAACAAGTACCATTTTGTCCAAGCTTGTTTCAATGCGGTATAAAGGCAAAGGAAGCATAATAGAGTATATTATGAAAATGTCTAATCTTATTATAAGATTAAGGACATCAAAGTTAGAGTTATCTGATGACATTCTCGTACACCTGGTCTTGATCTCTCTTTCTGCACAATACAGTCCTTTTAATATCAATTATAACACTTAAAAGGAGAAATTGAATCTTAATGAGTTCATTGCTTAATGTGTGCAAGAAGAAGAGAGATTGAAACAAGAAAAGATAGAGAGTGCTCATTTATCAACTTCTTCCAATGATAATGCTGCCAATAAGAAAAGAAAATGGAATAATAAAGGGAAAAGAGCTGCAGACATTGGAACTTCACAGCCTAAAGTGCAAAAGAAACAGAATGTTGAAATCTCTTGTTACTTTTGCAAGAAAGTTGGACATATGAAGAAGAATTGTTCCAAGTACGCAAAATGGCTTGACAAAAAGGGTAAATTTCTCAAATTTGTTTGTTTAGAAGTTAATTTGGTTTTAGTACCAAGTCACACTTGGTAGATAGATACGGGTGTAACTACTCACATAAGTGTGACTATGCAGAGTTGTCTAAGGAGCCGACCGCCAACTGATGCTGAAAGATTCATCTATGTGGGTGATAGCAACAAGGCTCTTGTTGAGACAATTGGACTATTTAGATTACAGTTAGAATCTGGTTATTATTTGGATTTGCATGAGACATTTTATATATTTTCATTTAGATTAAATTTAGTTTCTATTTTTTATTTGGACAAATTCGGTTACTCTTATTCTTTTGGAAATGCAAAGTTTAGTCTCTTTCAGAATTCAAATATTATTAGTATCGATTCTGTAGTTGATAATTTATATCAATTGAATCTTCATACCTTATAAATTAATGAAACATTGCATGCAAGCAATTATGGTATAAAGCGCAAATTACTTAATGAGAATTCTAGTTATGACATAAGCGTTTAAGACATATTTCTAAACAAAGAATTTAAAAGCTTGTGTTAGAAGGAATTCTGAATTTCTTTGATTTTTTAGATTTTGAAATATGTATTGAATGTATTAAAAGAAAACAAACAAATGTTAGAAAAGTTGGTGCTAACAGGAATTCAAACATCTTGGAATTAATTCATACTGATATTTGTGGTCCATTCCCTACGGCTTCTTAGAATGGTCAATAATAATTTATTACTTTCATAGACGATTATTCTCGTTATGGGTATCTATACTTGATTCATGAGAAGTCTCAATCATTGGACGTTTTCAAGGCCTATAAAGCTGAAGTTGAAAATCAGTTTGGCAAAAAAATTAAAGCCATTAAATCCTACTGTGGTGGTGAGTTCTATAATAGATATGATGGATCAGGTGAACAGCGTCTAGGCCATTTTGTAAAATATTTGTAAGAATGTGACATTATTCCTCAATACACCATGCCGGGGACTTCAAGTCAAAATGGTGTAGCTAAGAGACGAAATCGGACCCTAAAGGATATGGTTAAAAGTATGATAAATCATTCTTCTTTACCAGAATCTCTTTGAGGTGAAGCCTTAAATACTGCAATATATATCTTTAATCGAGTTCTAAGTAAAATAGTAGCTAAAACCCCATATGAACTATGGACTAGAAAGAAGCCTAGTATTAGGCATTTGCATGTTTGGGGTTATCCAGTAGAAGTTAGGCCATACAAGCCTAATGAAAGAAAGTTTAACTTAAGAACAATAAGCTGCTACTTTGTTGTATACTTGAGAGATTGAGGGGTTTCAAGTTTTATGATTCATCAAACAAATCCTTTTTTCAAGACAGGGAATGCTAAGTTTATTAACGATGTTGAATATAGTGAGAGTGCTAAACTCAGGAACATTTTCTTTAAAGAGGAATATGTAACTATTCTTAATATTGCAATTGATAATGACCAGGTAATTATACCTGTAATTATGCAGGATACAAATACAGATAATCAAGACGTTCCTAAGATACCTCTTGCTAACATTGAAGAACTTGCTCCTACTCATGTAAAGGAGCAACAACAATAACCTTAATTGGAAGTGCCATTAAGGAGATCTACCAAGAAGAAGAGATCAGCGATTTCAGGTGATTATGTTGTGTATCTCTAAAAATATGAGTTTGATATAGGACTCGAAGATGATCCAATAATTTTTAGTCAAGTCAAACAAAGTGTGAACTCCCAGAAATGGATAGATGCCATAAAAGATGAGATGAAATCAATACAAGACAATGACATTTGGGATCTTATTGAATTGCCTAAAGAAGCAAAACCAATTAGTTGTAAATGAGTTTTCAAAACCAAACGAGATTCGAAAGGTAATGTCGAAAGATATAAGGCACGTCTAGTCACAAAAAGGTTTCACTCAAAATGAAGGCATTGATTATAAAAGACTTTCTATTCGGTTTTCTCGAAGGACTCTTTTAGAATTATTATGGCACTTGTAGCTCATTATAATTTAGAGCTACATCAGATGAACGTAAAGACTGCATTTCTTAATGGCAACATTGAAGAAACAATATACATGTTGCAACTAGAGAACTTTGAATCCAAAGATTCAAAATATTTGGTGTGCAAATTAAAAAAGTCCATCTACGGTTTAAAGCAAGCATCCCATCAATGGTATCAGAAATTTGATCAAGTGATAACCTTCTTTGGTTTTAAGGAAAATATTGTTGATCAATAAATTTATCAAAAGATTAGTGGGAGCAAATTTATTCTTCTTATCTTATACGTGGATGACATTCTATTAGCAAACAGCGATATAGACTTGTTGCATGAAATCAAGAGATTTCTTTCAAATAAATTTCAAATGAAAGATCTTGGGAATGCCTCTTTTGTGTTGGGCATACAGATTCACTGAGATCACTCACGTGGCATACTTAGTTTATCACAAAGGCATATATCGATAAGGTACTAGTAGATTTAACATGAAAAATTATGCATTAGGAGATACACCTATTGCTAAAGGTGATAAATTTAGTCTACTTTAATGCCCAATAAATGAGATTGAGAAGAAAGAGATTGAGAACTTCCCTTATGCGTTGGCAGTAAGGAGTCTCATGTATGCTCAAGTTTGTACGCATCCAGATATTACATATGTAGTTGAAATGCTTGACAGATATTTAAGTAACCCAAGAATGGATCACTAGAGAGCCGTTAAAAAGGTTATGCGATATCTACAGAGAACAAAAGATTATATGCTCACATATCAGAGATCAGATCATTTAGAGATCATTGGGTATTCAGACTCAGATTTTGCTGGTTGTCTCGATAGCAAAAGATCCACTTCAGGTTATGTTTTTTTATTAGCTGGAAGAGCTGTGTCATGGAAGAGTATTAAGCAGTCACTCATAACTCCATCCACCATGGAAGTAGAATTTTTAACTTGCTTGAGGCATCAAATCAAGCAATATGGCTGCAAAATTTTATCATTAGGCTACAAATTGTCAACAGCATTAAGAGACCATCGAGAATAAATTGTGATAATAAAGCCGTTGAGTTATATTCTAAGAATAATAAAAGCTCGTCAAAATTGAAACACATTGACATTAAGTTTCTTGTTGTTAAAGAGAGAGTTCAGAGTCTTCAGGTGTCTATTGAACATACTAGTACAAACTTAATGATTGCGGATTCGCTTATCAAGGGTGTACCACCTAAAGTGTTTCATGAGCATGTGGCTCGTATAGGTCTGGCTCATCCTAATGATATGCTTCTATAGTGAGAGTTTGTTTCTTAATGTTCAATTACAGTTGACATGTTTTCTAATCAGACTAAAGTATTACTCTTTGTTTATTTATTGAAAAACATTGAATTAAAGTTATTTTCTTTCAATTGCAGTTTTGTATAAAGTTTTGAAAGTATATTGTTGAACTCTTATGAGTTATAAAATAGGACCAGTTCAAAATAGGCATGTTAAGGAATCACGTTACATGCAATTTTCATGCTACACATCTATGCTTAATTTATGTCATTGATTATATTGATGTATGTGACCATTGATAGGTCTAGTTACAAGAAAGATGACAAAGATAACTTTGATCTTATATTAGTATAATTGATGGACCAGATTATTTAGAGATGTCTTTTATTAAGATAACAAATATTGAACTCATAAAATTATTTGATAATATATAATTATAAAGTGACATATATAGCTCAAGTGGAGATTGTTGGGTATTATATATTAAAGTGGGCTTACATATATCAATTAATTATACATTATTGACTATCTATTTTATTGCCCATTAAAAGTCATCAAATAAAATTTATTTATTATTGAGTTTTTAAGGCATCACGTATGGAATGAACTTTAATGTGTAGAGACCCAATTATTTTATTTTATTTTTATGATAGACCAAAATAAAATAAAATACTATAAATAATAGGTTAAAATCCTTAGTCTAAACGTTGCGTATTATTCATTCACATTCCATTAGTGAGTAGCAATAATTTTTCTCTTATAAAAAAAAAATTTAGACGTAAAAGACATCAATTCTAATTTTTCTACATCTCCATAAATTCAAATAGACTTTCAATTTTAATTTTTTTAAAATAATTGAATATAAAATCTTAATTATAATAATTCTTTCACTAATTAAAATTTTTATCCTACATATATACCCCGGCCAGTTTAAGTTTCGTTTGCTATTCTGGTTAATTTCTTCTGGAAGTGTCACAAATGTGAATGTTTGGCTTCTTGCTTACTTTAAAAGTTTTGTTTATACGGAATAATGTACAGGCGTTTTGGATGTTATAAATTTTATCGGTTAAGTAAGCAAATTTCATTTGCATCTCACAAGAAGTGTTGATCAATGATCGGTAATCGTGATATGAGAACCGGCCGCATTCCGAGATACGGAACACTGTTTATGAATTCAATCCGGCTCCCTCCTCATATCAATTTCCTGATTACGCCCATGCTTAAAAGGGTTCTACCGGAACAACGTATATATCTTCATGAGATACTTCCTTTTGTTAAACAAATTAATTTATGGCACTAACTTTAATATATAGTTCGGAACTCTACATGAGCAGGCAAAAGCAGAACAAGTGAAGCTAATGGACTATCAGATCCGTAAACAACACTTGTATTTCATATTGTTTATGGTTTCTTTTAGTCTACTTGTAAATAGATCAATTTAAATGCCCCATGAGCAGAAAGCACTAGAACAATGATGGGATTTGATATTTCAGAATATATCTTTGCCCCTGTGATCAGGAAACAATGGCTAAGAGATTCTTTTCTCGTGTATTTTAATGTGCATAACCAACTGCTGCCAGCTTGTCTTATGAATCAGTAGACGGAAGGTAGCTGATTCTTTCTCGTGCAATGAGGAGCTGATTACAGAAGTTCTCTTGACGAGACGAGTGAGCCAACCATAGAAGAATATCTGGAAGTTCACTGGAACGTTTCGCCCAGTGTGGATGAGCCATATTGCTATAGCTGGTAGCAGAGCAACAGAGTCCGAAATTCCACCGTTTATTTAGTTTTTTAGCCAATGGAATAAGGAGAAATATGTTTTACGTTAATGTTGTTAAGATCCAAATTGTTTTTGTTGTTACTTGTTTACGTGGATTTTGTCGAGGTCTGCCAAAAAAACAAAAAAAAAATGTGGAGTCGCGAGGTGGGTTAACGGATTTGAGAGCGAAAATTTGAAGGATGGAATAAGTCGGGACCGAGCTGAGTCGAGTTGGGTTTTGGCACAAGGGCTGAGTTGGAATCGAAGAGTGCAAATGGAAGGGAAAATAGAGACATGGGTTTTGGAGAAGATTGAAAAGGATTCTCCTTCTCCAAGAGTGATTTTAAGAGAAAACTTGACGGGCGCATTCAAGTTAGCCTTCTTATCCGTTCAAAGTTCCAAATTTTGGATTTTGATGAGTTAGGTTTGATGAATTTGATTTGATGAGTTAACGAAAATTGGGGAGGAGAAAAAAAAAGAAAACAAGTGAAAAAAAAGAATTTATTATTTTTAATTAAATAACTTTTGAACAATAAAAAAGTTATTATTATTTTCATTAAATATTTTTTTTTAAATATTAACTCAACTTGAATGAAATCTATAGTTTTATAGTTGAATGATACTAATAATAATATTATTGAAACGGAAGCACACAGATAAGTTAAACAATTCACTCAAATAATATAATAATACAGAACAAGTTATTAAGAAATAAAAGAGAGAAAGGGGTAGAATAAGAACACATAAAGAATTACGTGGTTCGGCAACTTGCCTATGTCCACAGCGGATCAAGATCACACTCTTCTTTTATTATGAATCATAAGGCAATCACAAAGTATGCCTATTACAATAAAGATCACAAAGAAAACTCTCTTTTGCTCTTTACGGATTTTCTCTCACAAAGAACCACTAAAAATTATCACTAAGATTATTATTGATCACCAAGATTTCACTAAGATCACTCTTGATCACAAATATGTATTTACAAGACAATTGATAGCCTTTATATAGGCCTTGGGACGTCTTAAGTTTTTCCTATACGTGTGAGAGTCGTATTAGGGAGTCCTGAAACAAGTGAGAGACGAAATTAGGAAGTTTCCTAATTTCGGGATACTGTTCCCGCATCCAGCGCTGCAGCGCTAGGATCTCGTCGCTCCAGCGCTGGCGCACTTCTGTTGAGTGCTGCGGCAGTGGCTTCCTGGCGTCGCGGCGCTGAGGTTCTGTTCTGGGCGCCGCGGCGCCCACTCTTGGTCACTGCGGCGCTGGTCACCTGGTGCGCCCTTCTTCATTTTTTGCCTCCTTTCGCGTCCGTCTTCGATCCCTGTGCACTCTACGCACTTGGCTTGATCCCCAAATCATATTTCAATAATTTTTAATCAATATTCTCACAAATATTAAAATAATTTTTATGAAAGTAATAACAAAAAAAAAACAAAAATTAGTAGTTTAATGAAACTTTATGAAAATAATATCAATAAAATATATTTGTAGCTATACTTATTTCACTTAAATTTAGATTTCGACCCAATCCTAATTCTCAAAGGTCCACTGCAATCTCCAATCCTTTTGAGATTTTAGCTCATAAGGAAATGATTTTAGTTTCAAAAGTCTTTTAAGAAGTCGATTACGTAAGCCTTCTAAGAGGTTGATTGTTAAAGCCCCTCTCAAAAGCTAATAAAGAGATATACATATTGATCGAAGATCAAAGACATATACCGCCCTCATCCTTGAAAATCTCAAAATTTTAAAAATTTTAATACAAATTCTACTCTTATAATCTCAGGATGAGTCATAAATAGTAAAGTAAAAATAAATTATACTTTAATTCTAAAAAGACTCTATAATCTAATATAACAATGGCTACAAAAAAAAATAATGCTAAAGAACAAAGAAAATGAAGCTAATTTCTACATGTTAAAACCTTTAGGAAAATGAGTTGCCTCATATTTAAAGAGGCTCATGCGAATTGACTATTTTTAAAGAAAAAAAATTCATGATGCTTCATTACTAGAAGCCACATTTATAATTGTTTTGATTCCTTATGTTCTTGTTATAAAATATTCTTTAACAGTATATTTGAGTAGGTTAATTACGTTTAGTGAAGTAGATAAAAGTTTAAATTAAAATGAACCACTATAATTTTACTTCTACTTGTGTTTTTCTTGTTTTAAAATTTTGATTGAGTTTGAGATTTCAAAGACCCAATATGCATTAAAGAAAGGTTATCTTAGCCCAGTCTTTTGAGAGATTCAATCGTTATTCGTAAGAAAATAAATTTAACTTATAAACCTGAGATCTCTTAAATTTTGGGGTCAACAATGTTGTTTGTGGAAAATAGAATAGAAAATTATGAATAGCAATCAATCAAAGGCATATAAGATAACCACTTGATTTATGACTACTTACGACAATGAACAAAACTAGTGATTGACTAACAAAGAAGAAGTTCAAGCATGAAGTTTGAGTAAAATTGAGAACTCACACTACCCAAAGACTATTATATAAATTGATATAAGGGTAAGTTCCTAATCCAAAAATTATAATAAAATTTCTAACTTTGATAAGTCAATACTAAAAATTAAGAGACTTCTATTTTTTTTTAGATTTCGATCCAAGTTCAATTCTCAAAAGACCTATTAAAGCCCACCAAGAAGATTCATCATATAAGCACCTGAATTTTTGGCCCATATGAAAATATCATTGATCTCAAAAACCTTTTAAGAGACAAATCATGTAAGCTCTTTAAAAAAACCAACCACGTAAGCCATCAAAGAGATCGATTGCTAAAACCGCCTAAAGGCTAACAAAAAAAGATACATGCGTCACGAGGACCGATGATCAAATACCAAGGATTAGAGATCAAGGAATAAGGATCGAAGATCAAGAACAATGGATTGAAGACTTAGGTTGCCCTTACCCTCGAGAATCTCAAAATCCCAAGTTTTATATACAAATCATAGTTCTATAATCTAAATAAATGCATGAACTAATTCTAAAAGGATTTTGAACCTAGTATAACAATACCCATAAAAAGAAGACTAAAGAATAAATAGAGAAAAACTAATTTCTACCTATTGAAACTCTCGAGAAAGAGGTTACCTCCTATCTAAAGAGACGTGAATTGACTTTTTTCAAAGAAAAAACTCTAAAACTCTATTATTATAAGTTGTATATAATTGTTTTGATTTTTGATATTTTTATTATAAAATATTTTTTAATAATACATTTGTGTGAGTTAATTATGTTTAATAAAGTGAATGTAAATTCACATTGAATCAAATTATTATAAATTTTTTTTATTTTATTTTATTTTATAATCTTGATTAAGTTTAAGAATTCAAAAGTCCAATCCACATTAAAGAGAAGTTATTTTGGTCTAATCATTATAAAGACTCAATCAATCATCATTCATAAAAAAAATAAATAAACTCACCTCGTAGACTAGAAGATCTTCTAAAATTTAGGATCACTAGTACTAAATAACGGTAAATTTTTAATGGTAAAATGATAATAACCCTAGTTAATATTATCTATTCGATTTGAGTGAAACTTTAGAGACTAAATCTTGGAGTCTCTGAGCAAAATTTATTCAACACCAGTAAATTAAGTTGCTTTATATATTTTTATTTAGCGCATGAACTCGTTTATGTAATCTCGTGTAAAGAAAAAAAAATAGCGGCTTAACTAGACATTGGTAATTTACTGTTACTTTGGTACCCAATGTCAACATTTAGGCTGGTTATCCTATGAATTTTTATATTACTTTATCTATAACTTTTAAAATACTTTTTTTTCCTTTCTTTTTGGCATTAAATTTTAAAAAATTAGCAACCACCCTTAAAAAATAGATAATTATTAAATATTTTTAAAACCATACAAAAAGATCATGATTACAAATTTGTTTATGAAAGAAATAACACTACAACTCCTTTTAAAATTAATCAAGCTATGATATGTAATCCGGCACCACTTAAATATTAATTTAGTAATAACTTTGATATTAATTTGTTGATAATTTTTACGCGTTTTAAAATTTATTAACTCGGTATTTAGTGACACGTCCAGAATATAGAAATTTATTCTTAAGTGTAGGATTGTCGAAGTAATAAATAACTCGGTAAGAATATGGTAGATCCACAGAAAAATAGAACTAAAATTACAAATTATAAACACTTTAAAGACAATCAATACAATATAAGATGTTTGTAAATATTAATTTAATTAACCAATTCAAATAAAAGTTAAGGTTAGGGGGATCTACTCTTAGCATAAGAAGTAAGAATATATTTAACTCTTTTTATAACTCAATTGGAATCCTCACACAAAAGAGATTCTAACCGAAAAATATAACAATTAAAGTTTATTATCATTTATATATTGATTAGTATTTATTTCTTTTAATTATTATACACCAACCCTTATAAATGGGTTCAAGTATTTATTATGTCAATCTTTATATTTATCTACAATAAATCAAGACTTCCACTTTACAAGAAATGGTATATACACCAAATCTTGTAAATGATTTTAAGAATTTATTGTGCTAAGTATAAAGTTTGTCAATAATAAATTAAGATGCACTACTTAGAAGAAATGATATTATTATTACAAATAAAATAAATACATCATATATAAATTTGCATAACTTAAGAATAAAATATTAAATTCATAAATAAGAGTTAAGTATTACCTTGCCAAGAGTTTTACCCTTTCACCTTAGCATAAAAAAAATTATTTGGACATAATAAAATTAAAGAAAAAGAAAAAAAAAAAGAAGAAGAAATAATATTACTTAATAGTAAACAAGAGAAATAATATTACAAAGAAATAATACAAAAGATAAGTATTTTGAACTAAATTTTAACTCTTTAATTACACACTTTGAGCATAAATAAGTCACTTATTTATAAAAAAAATATGGATAAATCGAGACAAATTTGGAGGGAACCACTTGGATGATGAAAGTCAAGAATAGTGGCATATAATTTGCATTAATTATCATTAATGTATCCACTTGATTATCTAATTCGGAATTGATGTGGTCCGAATTAACTATTCTCCAAAACATCAAAGTTGTAGATAAGTCTCTTATCTTTTCAAATTGAGTTTTCTCATACTTATTAAATACGTATTTCAATAGTTATGGGCCTAATACTGATGACTATTTGGATTAAGCCTGTACTGCAAATTAGTTCTGTTTTAGGTCATTTTCACCTTTTAAACACTTGAATTTTAAATGCTTTATGAAATATAATATGTTAGCCCATTGAGTTAGCTCTTCACTGGATCAAAAAATCACTCTAATTGGATCTTTAGCTAAAAAGTTATACCTATTTTACCAAATCTACTACAAAATAGTTAAAAAATAATTAGGTACAATATTGTAAATATACTTAAGTTAAGAAAATTAAATACACTAGTAATATAAAACAATAATGTAAAACTCTTATTAAATGTATAATTTCAAGTGTACATCATTTAGCACTCTAGAGTCTTATGCGCTTTGAAGAAATTTTTTCTCAATAGTAAAACAAAAATAAATAAAAATTAACCAATAAAATATAGAAAACAATCACACACAATGCATAAGAATAATTATGGTTTGACAAAACTGCCTACGTTCACAGTGACTTACAGACCTAACTTCTTTTATTTAGTTCTTTTGTATCCAAAGAATCTATTGTAAGAGAAACTCAAAAAATACAACAATAGAGAAATTCTTAAAAGATCAATCCAATACTTTCTTATACTTATGCACTTAGCACTCAAACACTTCATGGTACTTTTCTGCGCTTACGCTCAGCGCCTTAAAGCTCCTTTAACCCATTATTCTTTCTATTGTTGATGCATTGACAATTCTAATAAATTATAAAGTTTTATACAATATTTACAAAAATCTATATAAAATTCTATTTTGGTTGAAATATGGGTCTACATAAAAGAAAAGTTCAAAATTAACTTAAACATGCAATTAAAACTAAAATATGACTTTTAAAAGAAAGACAAAGCTGATAAATAATACCCACGTGAACAGTATCCCCGTAAAACAGTATCTTTTTTTTTCGTTTTTCTCTAAATTTTCAACTTAAAATTAAATTATCCTTAATTTTGAATTTTCAAATTTTCAACAAAAAATATTTACTCACTTTTTTAGAGCGAATTACCCTTATATCCTACAATACTATCAAAATCACACAATGTATATGCCTTATGAGATAGATATTCTATATGTAAAAAGACTCTTTTTTCTATTAATGAAATTTATATATGTAAGAAAAAAGATAAAAAAAACCTTTAAGTTTTTTTTTTTTTGGTTGAAATTTTTGGTTTTTATCTCGTTTATAAAACTTGAAGTAAAAATCACACACACACACACTCTATTCCTAATTTAATTGATGCACCAATAATTGGTTTTAATTGAGACCGACTTTTTATTTGTAATTTAATTGGCGAACGGACAATTAGTTTTAATTGCGATAAAGTAAAAATAAGATCAAAGTTTTTTAATTGAAAAAAAGATATTTAGACCCTTAACATTTTAGGAAAGAGACATATAAACTTTAATAATTTTAAAAATTTTATCTAAAAATTTCATTGACACTCTTATCTTGTAACGATTTTTGTTTATTATAATAGAAAAAATGGGATACATGTCTCTTTTTTTTAAATTTTAGAGGTTCAAAATTTTATTTTTTTTAAAAAAAGGTGAAAATCATTACCTAATAAAAATTTGCGATAGAGTTTTTGAAATTATTAAAATATACATATTCATTTTTTAAAATGTTAATAATTTGTATTTTTTTATTACATGTTACTGTGTAAACTAGACCAGTCCACCCAAAGGTTTGCCAGGCCCAACATGACATTGTAATGTACTTGGGCCAATGGGCCCATTTAGCGGAGGCTAACATTGCCTAATACAACATTTACTCAAATTTTGGAAACCGTAAGGTCTTGTTGGCATTAGTCCATTAGGCCTTCCATTAGGTCAGTGAAGTCCACGGGCTAAGCCCATCAGATCAAACATGGTCCATAACAATAATTACTCCAATTTTGAATGCCGCGACGTTTTGCTCAAAAACATAAACGAGTGAGGACAACAACTAAAACAAGCCGAATTACTAGCTAAATTTTGCAAATTTTAATGTTTCAAAAATAAAATATGAATAACTCAATAAATTATTTTTTAATGTTTTCAAAACATTAACAGTTTATTATATTAATTATTATTATTTTTCATGAACAATTATAATCCTAATGACAAATATTTAAATTGTATTTATTATAATGATAATTGCCAATAGATTTTATTATAATACTAGTTTTTATTGAATTTGCAATTAAAGTTAGAATTATATTTCAATATGATATTATAATTGAAATTGCAATTATAATAGTCATTTTCTTAGTTGTAGTTGTAATTATCATTTAGGTTTAGTTTTAATTACAATTGTGATTAATATTTTTATTATAAAATAATTATCATTAAAATTGTAATTGTAATTAGAATTAAAATTACGATAATAGTAATTACATTTATAAAAATCTTAGTTGTTATTAATTAGTAGTACAAGTGTGCTTATAATTACAATTGAAGTTTTAATTGTAATGATAATTATAATTGTAAATTATAATTATACTTGCAACTATAACTATCATAATTGAAATTACATTTATTGCAATTGCCATTAACATAATTATAATTATGATTGCAATTGTAATTCTAAATGTAATTATAATTACAATTGTAATTCTAAATGTAATTATAATTACAATTATAATTATAATTGTAATTGCAACTAAAATTATAATTGTAATTATAATTGCAATTATAATTTTAATTAAACTAATGTCAATTAGAATTAGAATTACAATTTTAATAGCAATTAGAATCAAAATTTTAATAATAGTTATTACATTAAACTGCATTTACAATTTCTGTTAATTACAATTACACTTAAAATTAAGTTAGAATTGTAACTAAATAATTATTTTATAATTTTAGTTATAATTATGATTGCAATTATAACTATCGTAATTGTAATTGTTATTCTAAATTTAATCATAATTACGACTGTAATTGTAATTAACATTAGAACATTGCTATTAATTATAATTACAATTACAACTGCACTTATAATTAAGTTGGAATTGTAACCAAATAATCATTTTATAATTATAATTATAATTATGATTGCAATTATAATTATCGTAATTATAATTGTTATTCTAAATTTAATCATAATTACGATTATAATTATAATTAAGATTAGAAATAAATCATAATTATAATAATAGCAATTATAATTTCTATATATAATTATATAATTTATTATAATTATTGTGATTTAGAATAAATTATGAATATGTATCACATTATAATATCAAACATTAAGTAAAGTATTTATTTATCTAAAACACAAAAAGAAAAAGTAACAAATTAAAATCAAATAGTAATTTTATTTATATTGTATTTCATACAAATGATACTAAAGAGTGGATGAAATTATATGGATGTGCAATAAAGTGTTCATATTTAGTTCGAGGGGTATTTTGATTATTTAAATATTAAAAGAGCATAAATTTGTCTAAATTAATAGAATCTTATTTGTATGAAAAATTTAAAAAATATTAGGAACTTTCGATCCCTCTTCATGATATTTTGAGGATCGAGGTATCATTTTTTTTTGTAATTTATTATATTAATTAAAGCAATAATTAACCATAAATTTATCAAAAATTTGGTTAAGAAAATTTGTTTCTTAACCAAATTTCAACTTGCATTGTTGATCATCTTTAATGTCAGATATTAAAAGAAGTCCTAAATGTTAGAATTTTTGTGTATTAAATAAAATGATACTAGGAAATTTCACTTGCATTAGAGTTTTAACAAAAAAAATTATTTATAATATATTTAATTTATTATATTTTCAAAAAATATTTTAAATAAAATTTTCCCAACAAAGTCGCCCAATAAATTTGCCCAACTTTTGTATATGAGTGTCTATATATATATATATGTATATAATAAAATGATCTAATGAACTACGTAGTTTATTATATAATGAGTTTTATTATCTATTAAATTTATAATTTTTATATAATTTAAAATATGTTATAAAATATTATTACATATTTAAAAAGTCATTATATATTAAATTACGTAACCTATTATATTAACTATCTCTCTTTATATATATATTATTATTATTAGAGTTTACTAAAAATTTGAATTTGAGTCTAGAGCAAATAAGTATGAAGAATTTTAAAAAGTTTGTAGAGAGGGTGTGTTCTTTGAAGTAAAAGAGAGTATATTTAAGGTAGAATTTATGCAATTCAATCTAGAACTCCAGTTTTCCCAAAGTTGTTTGTTCACATATCCCCCATTTTTCAATTAAACCAAATCAAAAAAATCAATTCTCTAAAGCGCTAAACCTATTTTTGGATCCCAAAATTTTTAAATGTCCTATAACGGCTAGTTTGCACTTAAAATTATAGACGTCCACTTTCTACGCAAATCAAACAACTTTTCCAGGTTAATTTCTTTCTATTTTCACATCTTGCTTGAAATAAAATATATTTTTTGTTCATTTTTTAATTATCAGTAAAAATAAATTATTAAAATTAGTGATTCAATATTTATGTTTGAATATAAATTTGAGATGGATATTAATAAAAAGTCAACAAAAAATTTAGTACGCAAAAATCATATAAGAAGCAAACAAAACATAGAGCTGAAAGCAATAAGGAATTTAAAAACACAAAGAAAGTTGTATAGATCTAAACACTTTAGTGTTGGAAGACAGAATACCCCTGCGTCGATTTCAAAAAGACCAACGCCCCCGCATTGCCAGAGGACACCACGGCGTTGTGTTAAGGTCGCACTTATGCCCTAATATTTATCAAAAAACACCGCAGTGTTAGAATAATGACATTAACACCCTAGCATTGGATGCTGAACGCCCTATCTTTACTTGTTCGAAAAAAATATGTTTTTGTTCAAAATAACTTCTTTGAGCGGTTTTGAATTTTCACACGCAATAACTCTTATTTCAAATAAGTTTAGAGTTTATTAGACTTTTATAAACACTATATAAACTTTTGTAACTCTTTAAGATCCATTAAGCATTAAAAGAGACTTCAAGAGAAAATAGATAATTACATAGACACTAAGTGCTTGGGTGCATTAGAATAAAATCATAGTGAGTATTTTTATTCTATGTGAACAAAATGAACACTAATAGATCATTTGAGAATTCTCTATATTCTATTCATTAATAATATTTTAAGAGAGATTATGATGATCTTTAGTTCTTTTGTGAATTTTAATAAAAGAAGTTAGGATACCTTAATCTACTGTGGATATGTGTTATGTCGAACCATATAATTGATTGAATGTAATTTTTTGTGATCTTGTTTATTTGTGATTTAAACTTTCACAATAATTAGGTGTTAAAAAAAGGCTAATCGAGAAATTAATATTAAAGTTAATATTCTTAAATGCAAATAAATATTTTCAATAATTACATTTGATGCTCACCAAAAAATAAGAGAAAAAAAAAAGAAGCCTTATTTCTTCATACTCAACAAGAATTTAATAAAAAAACTATAATAATAAACAATTAAAAATTTATTTTTTCAAGGTCAATTCTCACATAGTTATTTGATGTATCAATTTAAAATTCTTCAATTTTTTTTTTCAAAAAAACGATAATAGTATTTAATTTAGAGTTCTTTTATATATATATATTTTTAAAAAGACGGTATATAACAGACGGGTATTAAAAATTAGTAGAAATAAATAATTATATGCATAGAAGAGTTCTTAACCAAAGGAAATTTAATGTGTGTTTATATTAGATATGTTTTTGTCTTTTTTATAATTTAAACTAAAATTAGAACTATAAATATCTCAAAGAAGGGTGCCTATAGCTTCACTCTTAAGAAATTTATCTAAAGATGACTAATTTAAAAATGTAATATGGTTTTTCTTCATTTTGTTTTGCGTAAGAAATAATTTTAATGTTTCCTTTAAAAAAAATCAAATTAAAAATATATCAACCTTACCTCAACTATTTATAGTCATTTAACAATTCTCTTTATTCATTTTTTCGTTATTATAAATTTACCTCCATTTTCATTATTTAACAATTCTTGCATTAATTTTTTTAGATATTATAATTTTACCCTTATCTTGAAGTAATTAAAGAGAGAATTTGCGGGGGTTAATTAGAGTTAGGTAGTATTTGTTTTTTTTTTAACTAAATTTTAAATAGAGTTAAATTAAGTTGAATGTTGAATGGTTAAATTTGACTGGTCTATTTATTTTTTTATTTAATATTTAAAAATAAATATTAAATTATTTATTATATTAATCTCATTTTTTATATTAAATTAAGAAGCTAAAAAAAAATTAACTTTTTCTTTATTAATTCAAAAATAACTTAAATTTTTTATTAAATTAGAAAAACAAACAACTTAAATGTATAACACAAACTCCACTCTTTCAATATCGAATTCAAATACTCACAATTAAAAAATATTACTGTTGAAGCGGAAACATACAAATAAGCAAAAATTTTTACCCAAGCAATATAATAATGCAGAACAAGTTACTAGAAAATAAAGAGAGAAATGGGTAGAAGAAGAACACATAAAGAATTACGTGGTTCGACAACTTGCCTACGTCCACGGCGGATCAAGATCACACTCTTCTCTTATTATGAATCATAAGGCATTCACAAAGTATGCCTTTTACAAGAAATATCACAAAGAAAACTCTCTCTTGCACTCTAGAGATTTTTTCTCACAAAAAACCACAATGATTATTACTAAGATTTGTTGTTGATTACAAAGATCTCTTACTTGATCACAAAGATGTGTTTACAAACTAATTGGTAGCCTTTATATAGGTTTTGGGACGACCTAGGTTTACCCTATACGTATGGGAGTCGTATTAGGGAGTCCTGAAACAAGTGGGAGACGAAATAAGGAAGTTTCCTTATTTCGGGATACTATTCTCGTCTCTAGCGCCGCGGCGCTGAGATCTCATCGCTGCAGCGCTGGCGCGCTTCTGCTGAGCGCTGCGGCGCTGGCCTTCTGGCGCCGCGGCGCTCAGGTTCTGGACTGAGTGCCGCGGCGCTGGCGCTTGGTGCTTGGTGCGCCCTTCTTCATTTTTTGCATCAATCTTCGATCCGTGCGTACCCTACACACTTGGCTTGATCTCCAAATTATATTCCGATGATTTTCAATCAATAATCTCTCAAATTCCCTCCTTGATTCAAAATCATCCACAAAGCAACTCGATCTTTCATTTTCGCATCTTCGATCACCCTCACAAAGTAGTGACTCCGGTTAAGTCCTTGCATAGGACGAACTTAACCGAGGGTAGTGGCTTAGTCAACATATCAGCAGGGTTTTTAGATGACGCTATCTTTGTTAGACTAACTTCATCACTTTGGACAATCTCTCGAATGTAATAGAGCCCCACATCAATGTGTTTCAACTTCTTATGGAACACTTGATGCTTGCTTAGGTGTATGACACTTTGGCTGTCACAATACACACCGGTGTTCATATCTTCATTAGCCAATACCTCCGCACATATGCCTTTTAACCACACAGCCTCCTTGATAGCTTCACCAACAGCTATGTACTCTGCCTTTGTGGTAGACAGTGCAACCACGTGTTGTAGAACTGATCTTCAACATACACTACACCCAAACACTGTGAATACGTAGCCCATCAACAATCTTCTCTTGTCAAGATCACCTGCATAATCTGAGTCTTCGTACCTTCTTACCATTTCATTACTGTCCTCATCCCTCTTATATATTAACCTGTGATTCGACGTTCCCTTGAGATATCTCAGAATCCACTTTACTGCAAGCCAATGATCTTTTCTCAGATTCGCCATTTATCTACTTACCACACTCACAGCCTGTGCTATGTCTGGTCTTGTGCAAACCATTGCATACATGATGCTCCCCACAGCACTTGCATACGGTACTTTGCTCATCTGCAGTTTCTCCTTATTGGATGTCCAAAGGAGTAGAGACAGCCTTCGCGTTTGACATACCAAACTTCTCCAAAATTTTGACTATATATCGCTATTGGGACAAGAAGATAACATCTCTTCTTTCCCTCACAATATTCATACCCAAAATTCTCTTCGCTACTCCAAAATCCTTCATTTTAAACTCGCCACTCAACTGCTTCTTGAGCTTCTATATTTCTTCCATGTTCTTGCACGCGATCAACATATCATCGACGTATAGAAGCAAATACATCATCCCACAACTTATGTTCTTGAAGTACATGCATCCGTCATACTTGCTCCTATTAAAGCCACAAGCCATCATAAACTCATCAAATCTTCTATACCACTGTCTAGGTGATTGTTTTAACCCGTATAATGACTTCTTTAGCAAACAAGCATGATCTTCTTTTTCGGGCTCCTCGAACCTTTGCGGCTGTGCCATGTATATCATTTCTTTAAGATCTCCATATAGAAAAGCTGTCTTTACATTCATCTGCTCTAGATGTAAATAAGGTTTGCATACATGGCTAACAAAATCCTAATAGATGTGTGCTTGACAACTGGAGAGAATATCTTATGAAAATCGACTCCCTCTCTCTGAGTAAAACCTTGTGCTACTAACCTAACTTTAAATCTCATAGGCTCAATCCTCGGTATCCCTTCCTTCACCTTATACACCCACTTACACCCGACTAGCTTCTTTTGAGGTATCTCCACCAACTTCCAGGTATTGTTCTTTCTAAGAGAACAAATTTCTTCTTCTATGACTTGCTGCCATTCTTTCTTGTTTTCACTCTTCATAGCCTCACCATATGTCTTAAGCTCATCATACTCAATAGTGTAAGCAGAATTAAAAGCATGAGCAACTAAGTCTGCTTGTCCATACCTGACTGGTGGGTTAATCGTTCTCCTTAGCCTGTCTCTAGCAAGCTGGTACTTTTCAAGTTCTAACTCAGGAGTTCTAGTCTTTCTTTGGGTGGACTTGGAGGAACTTGTCGATGTTCTTGGTTAATCTTCAAGGATCTTCTTGTTGAAGTGTTGATCTGAGGGTATATCAGATCCATTTTCAAGCCCTACTTCAACTTCTATTGACTCGGGTGCTGAGTCTTCCTTGGTCACAGGTTCTTCTTTCTCATCTTCTTGAGAGGTTTTCAGCATCGTCATCTCATCAAACATCACATCACGACTTATGATACTCCTTGGTGGTGTTAAGTCTTTACACCATACCTTGTATACTTTTACTCTTTCGGGATATCCTATGAATACCCTTTTGATAGCTTTAGATTTTAACTTCCCCTCTTTAATATGTACAAAGGCAGGGCAACCAAATATTCTGAGGTGGTTATACTTCGGAGGATTTCCAGACCATTTCTCTTCTGGCGTCTTGAAGTCAATTGCTGGGGAGGGACTTCTATTACTCAAGTAAGCTGCAGTCACTACAGTTTCTCCCTAGAATATCTTAGACATCTTCGCATTGGTAAGCATGCATCTAACCATTTCAAGTAGGGTCCTGTTCATCCTCTCAGCTACCCCATTCTGCTGCGGTGTTGATTTTACCGTTCTATGCCTTGCAATCCTATGCTTGGCACAAAATCCATCAAACTCTCTGTTGCAAAATTCGAGGCCATTGTTAGTTCTCAACCTCTTTACTCTTTTGCCAGTTTGATTCTCAACAAGAGCCTTCCAAGTCTTGAACACATCAAATACTTGATCCTTACTCTTCAACACATAGACCCACAGCTTCCTCGAATAGTCATCAATCAAGCTGAGAAAATACCTAGCACCACCACGAGTAGCTGTCTGAGCTGGTCCCCAAAGATCCGAGTGTATATAGTAAAGAGTCCCTTTAGTCTTGTGCTCGTCGGTACTGAACCTCACTCTATGTGCTTTCCCAAGCACACAATGCTCACAAAACTCTAAGGGCTGAAACTTATCCTCACCAAACGCCTTTTGACTATATAACTCATTTAGGTTTCTCTCGCCTAGGTGTGCCAGTCTAAGATGCCACAACTTGGTTTGCACACTCTCATCATCTACAGAGAATAGTGTAGAACTGCTCACGACTTCACCCTTAAGCACATAAACACCTTTGTGCTTCTCTCCTCTCATCACCACTATGAAACCTTTCAAAACTCTTAAAATCCCTCCGTCGATCCTGATGGAACACCCATTCTGATCTAAAGTCCCCAGTGAGATTAAGTTTCTCTTCAAGTTAGGAACATACCTAACATCTGTCAACTCTCTCACTCGCCCATTATGTAGCCTAAGCTTAACACTACCAATTCCCATCATCTAACATGCAATGTCATTACCCATTAAGACTTTACCACCACTAATGGGCTGGAAATTTGTAAACCAGGACTTGTGCGGGCACATGTGAAAAGTACAACCAGAATCAAGAACCCATTGGTCATAGTTCTTACCATCAGTAGCGACGAGTGTCTCTACGCTGTATAGGCAAGCGCAACGTCTGCTTTCTTCTTATCCTGTGCTTTCTTCTCAGGACAGTCCTTTATGAAGTGCCCATCTTTCTTACCACAATAGCACTTTCTAGGAGTCCTAGACTTCGACCTTGAGCCTTTTTTCTTCTCATCTCTATATGAGGGCCTTCCAATTACAGATAGACTTTTTGTATTTCCATCGGTCTGCTTTCCTAATAACTTTAAGTTTAATGATGATTTCATATCACTCATCGTTAAACTCTCTCAGCCGTAGAGTAGCATATCAACAAAACTCTCATAACTCTTGGGGAGTGAACTCAGCATGATAATTGCTCTATCTTCATCTTCTATCTTGATGTTGATAGACTTAAGATCAAGGATGATATTATTGAAGGCGTCTATATGATCTTTCATCGGCGTCCCCTCTGACATGGACAGCTGATATAGCTTTTTCTTTATATGTAATCTGTTGGCCAACGATTTTCTCATATAAAGAGAGTCAAGCTTCTTCCAAAGACCTATTGCCGTCGTCTCACCTGCTACTTCCCTTAGTACTTCATCGCTCAATGACAGAACGATTGTGCTATGAGCTCTTTCTTGAATGTTCTTTCTTTCTATCTCAGTTCTAGATGACTCTGGCATCTTTTCTTCATCACTAGATGGAGCTGCGGTCTCCTCTAATGCTGAACCAAGCCTTTGGCTCACCAACAACGCTTTAACTTTCATTTTTCACAGATTGAAGTCATTCGTATCGTTGAATTTCTCTATCTCATACTTGGGTGTGGCCATGTTTGCTTTGAACCAATGCTCTGATACCAATTTGTTGAAGCGGAAGCACACAAACAAGCAAAAAAATTCACCTAAGCAATATAATAATGCAGAACAAGTTACTAGGAAATAAAGAGAGAAAGGGGTAGAAGAAGAACACACAAAGAATTACGTGGTTCGGCAACTTATCTACGTCCACGGAGAATCAAGATCACACTCTTATCTTATTATGAATCACAAAGTATGCCTTTTACAAGAAAGATCATAAAGAAAACTCTCTCTTGCATTTTAGGGATTTTCTCTCACAAAGAACCACAAAGATTATCACTAAGATTTGTTGTTGATCACAAAGATCTCTTACTTGATCACAAAGATGTGTTTACAAGACAATTGGCAGCCTTTATATAGGTTTTGGAACGACCTAGGTTTACCCTATACGTGTGGGAGTCGTATTAGGAAATTCTGAAACAAGTGGGAGACGAAATAAAGAAGTTTCCTTATTTTGGGATACTGTTCCCGTCTCCAGCGCCGTGATCTGGTCGTTGCGGTGCTGGCGCTCTTCTGCTGAGTGCTGCGGCTCTAGCCTCCTGGTGCTGCGACGCTTAGGTTTTGGATTGGGCGCTGTGGCGCTCACGCCTGGTCGCCGTAGCGCTGGCGTCTGATGCGCCCTTCTTTATTTTTCGCCTCCTTTCTCGTCCGTCTTCGATCCGTGCACACCCTACGCACTTGACTTAATCTCCAAATTATATTTCGATGATTTTCAATCAACAATCTCACAATTACTTTAATAAAAATAAAGTTTATGGTATCGAATTTGTCTATTTTGGAGTATAAGATTCATCGGCATCTTTTCTTGATGACTTGACATTGCATGTATGATGTAACATATGATACATTCTTAAAAAAAGTTTAAAGTTTAATAGTTTAAGAAGTTAATTTAAAAAGTAATAAGTATGATTCACGGTTCTATTATGGGCCACAATGGCCTGACTTTAAAGTATCAAACCCAATTTCTTGGGCTAGAATAAAAGTTCATCCACCAATGTAAAATTGAATATAAATATATATTATAACTTAAATCGTAGTAGGTTATGGAAGATTTTGCTATAGCTTCCCTACACCATGAATACAAGCCATCAAGCATGTCGATGATATATGTTGGGGGTGGGGTGGGTAGGTGTAAAATCATGAGTTTCCTTTTCACATGATCAAGATTCATCTTCTTTTCAGTGGTAGGGTTCGCTCATTTCTGATAGCTAGCTGCTAGCTGTCTCGATGATTGGCGATGAGGAAAAAAGAGAGATGCTTTTTTTTATAATTATTAGACGCTCAATTTTATGAGCCATTGCTAGGCGCTAGCTTTCTCAAGTGCCCACGACCCTCAGCTAATTTTGCCTGCTATATACTGCAATTTACTCTCAACTCAGCTAATATCTTGGTTGTTATTATTGTGATGAAGCATCCAATAAGCAAGCATGCTAGCTGAAAGTGATGGATGTATGTTCCAAGTTAATTTACTTTAATTCCTTATTACTTGAATAAGATGATCCATCAAAGGGATGCGGAAAGCTATTCATAATGCTGTGATAAAGTGCTCCCAAAAGCTATGATGGCCGGCACATAAAATTCCACAGCCACCCATATCTTTTTGTTGGAAGTACTTTGTGTGCGGCATTAACTTTGAAGTTCCGTGGTTGGTCCACTTTAGTAGAGTTTAGAAATATAAGTGAAGCTAATGGTGAATTTGGAATTTTTTTTTCTTATATCATCAAAAATGCTTTTAAATAGTATTGAAAAACACTTGATATATATATACTTTTTTTTCAAAAGAACAAAAAATCTCATATTAATAAGAAATAGAGAAGATTATAGGTATAGAACGAATAAATTATATCTTTATTAGTACGAAACTTTTTGAGTAGAGCCCAATAACAAAATCATAAAAGTTTAATCTCAAAATAAACAATATCATAACAATATAAAAATATGTATAGTTTGTCGAACTCCTTACTATATATATATATATATAAGGCTAAGATTCATGGTACTATATTTTTAACACATCTTACATAATTTTTAAAAATCATTAGACTGCTTTAAATAATATAGATTAAATTTTAAATGTGCATTCATTGTAATGCAATAATTATACATATCTAATTGTATTGCATATCTAATTATATTTGAGCCACTAAATATGTATTAATCTAATAGTTCAAAATTTATATAAGATATTGCGTTGCTATTTGTTATCTCTCACTAACAATTTATGAATGATTCCTCTTAGTGCTCAAATACATTTTTTCAAAATCAAATACCATTTTATTCTCTTCGAATTAGTTTTTCTATTCTTACTAATTTGAACGTAAGAGTATTCTTCATATATCAGGAGTGAAGATGTTTTGATCTTTTAGAATGAGAAAGAATAAAAATTTAAAGGTATTTGATGGTAGAAATTCTGATCCAGGACGCTTCATTCTATATAGAGTATTTTTGCCTCAAACGGATCATATTGAAATCTAAAAGTAAAACTTGCTGCAAGAAAATAAATGTAGTTTGGAAGTCCCCAAAGGCCAAAGGTGTGGGCACAAGCACATAACGACCTAGGTAGGTAATTTTATTTAAGTACATGGTTTTGGAACTGATTGGCAGAACGGCAATGGCCATATATATCACTAATAACTTTATGCCCCATGCTGTTGAGTGGACGAGCGAGCTTCCTTTTATGATCAAATTCTTTTTCTTTTGTGTTATATTCCAATTTCTAATTTTCACCCACCCAATCTGCTTTTCTTTAATTCTCTTCTAACAAAAAAGAGATGCTCTTCAATTCAGACGTTGACCCACTGCCGATTGAGTCACGTTTAAATTGGCGATTGATTCACATTTTCATGACTACATATATATAATATCAAAGATATAACAAAGTACTACATTTGCTTAATCATATAAAAATTAATTAAAGAATAATAATGAATTATATATGTACATTGGCTTAGTGATTTGAAAAAGGGAGTCATGCTCATGCATGGAATTTTTCAAAGAAGAGATGCCTTGTCCCTCTGCAAAGTAACTGGGAAAAGTTTTAGTGATCAGAAAAGGGTACTTGAGGCATGCAGAGAGAATAGATCCCTCAAAGCACTTCTGTGTACAACAAAAGTCTAAAATAATCTGAGATAAACAAGTCTTATTGGCAACACTTTGTTGGCCAAGAAATTAAAAAATTTTGCACAGCTGCCCCCACTATCGAATGCAGCAACTGCTAGCTGGTAGTCTGAAATGGATAGGACTGACCGACTTATTAGCGGACCAAGATTTCTAAACCCTAAAAAGCTGCACTAGTAAGAATTTAATAATGTTTAGGCTAAACCTTCTTTTTGGGTGATTCTGGTTCTGCTTAATTATTAGGTTTTGTTTAGTTAACTCGATGGAAGAGTGATTTTTAATATATTACTTTGATGGGTTCTCTATTTTCTCCCATTAGATGGGTTCTCTATTTTCTCCCACAATGGGTTCGCGAGTTACAAGCACGTAGTTGTGAAACCCTAGATATTCTGAGTTCTCAAAAGCAATTTTTATATCTCAAAAGCTGAGACGTGTCTTTGTAGAGGAATCTATCCTCTCTATGTTAAGAAAGAGAGGTTGCTTCTTGCTGTAGAGGGACAAAGCTTCCTTTAGCAAATTCAATTTCAATATACAGCTTATGCGAATTTCTTTTAGATCCTTTTTCCAACTTTTCTTTAACTACTTAGTGTTATTTTCTTAAACATTAAACGTACGCTAAATTGACAATTCAATCACATATCATATCCCCAAATCACATCTCATCAAATTTGAATTGGTAGTAGTATCAATCAATAAAAAATGAAGGTCTAATATTATCGAAGATTTTTTATGTTACTAAGTCCAACCCTAACTAATTCAATTTTCAAATTGAATTGCAAAATATCAATGAAGCATGCATGGCATGAATATTAGGGTCGGCCTGAGATGTGGAAGACGAAGAGTCCGTAACTAAACACTGGACAAGCTAAATGAGAGTTGGTCCTGTTGGCTTTCATCAAATACTAATCAATTTCATGGGTAATGTTTATAGGCAAGGCAAGGCGTGGTCCTCTCCTCTCTATATTTCACCCATTGTTTAGTTACCATCACAATTTTATACAAACAATAAAAGACAAGTTATAATGTTACACTTTCATCCCGTATTCATCGTCTTCTCTCTAGAAGACAAGCTATATAGCAGTAGGTCAGCCATGCAAATGTTGTATATCTACCATCCTATGGTTTACATCCAATTTAGCTTAATTATTTGAGTTTATAGGTAATTCAATTTTAATTGCTATATCTAATATTGTCATTTTTTAAAAAAGAAAATTGATATTATTTTCATTCCACCAAAGAAAAGAAAACAACAACCAACAATAACACCACAAAGATTATATCGAGGAAAATTATCACTTTTTATCCTTACGTTTTTGTTAAATAACTCATGACCCTTTTTATATTTTAAAAATTATCAGTTAAATCTTTTAAGGAGGAAAATGGTTATATTTCAAATATAAAATTAATAGTAAAAATGTATATTTCAAAATAAAAATAGCAACAAAAACACTCTTAAGAAATATAATTAATAATTTTTAAAATATTAAAAAATAAATAAACAATTTAATAAAAACACTAAACTGTTAATTTCTTGTATAAAAACTATAACAATCTTAACGATAACCAACTATCATAATACAAATTCATATCGCACAACCCGATAACTATAAAGTAATTACTATAAAACCATAACATCATTGTTTCAATAGCTGCAAGATGACCTCAATAGATTGTAATCCTACTACTTCATCCCACAGCAAACGCGAAAGAAGTCTCGGAACATAATAACATACTAATGAACAAGGATTTTTCGTAGTGAACTCCACTAGAAAGTCGTCTTAGGCTCCATGTTTGATTTACCCAATTAATTAATTAAAGTGATAGTAGAAATACCACAAGCATTTATCTATAATAATAATTTAGATTTATAAATATATTTTTAAAAAAATTTATTTAAAAAATTCAACTAAATTAGCGTTTAATCTTTATTGAGACTAATAAACACGTGTTATTGATTTTTTTGAAATTATTAAATATTATTAATATTGGGTTATTTTTTAAAGGTATTGTTGATAATTTTTCGATATTATTAAAATTATTAAGTATTATTGATATTGTGTTATTTTTTAAAGGTGTTGTTGATAATTTCTCAAAATTTTAAAAAGAGAATGATAGAATTCATGAAAAGGACATTAGGGCGAGGTAAGCAGCGGAGGAGTCGCGGTGTCAGAGTCTGACATGGCACAGCCTGGGCCCAAGAGTTAGAAAAAGGGACAACTCAAAATCCAGACACAGCCTCGTTAATTCCATTCTATTTGAATTTCTCGGAATTACATACACTCTAGTCAATGGGAAGCTATAAATACTCGGAAAATCAACGGTTTGTGATCAACAGTCTCTCTTCTGCTTTGACTTTTTATAAATTCTAACGGTAAGTGTTTGGTGATCTGATGGGATTTAGAATGAGATTATGTGCGGAGGATTCTGCCTTATTTGAATTCGGTTTTTTTTTTTTCCTAGGCATCTCCATCTCGGTTCTGAGGAGGGCCAGAACCACGCGCCTCGCTGTGTATTGTCACTGACCAGTCTTAATTAACCACGTGGCAAACAGTTGTTACTCTTAACGAATTTATTTGATTGGCCCTTTGATTTAAATTAAGAAAAGCGATAATGGGATTTTGTGTTTTTTTTTCAAAATGAGGATTTAATGTGTTGATGATATTTATTTTAAAATCTCCTTAGTAAATTCTTTTCTTTATTCCCCTTTTGATGGGCATTCTCCCTCAAATTTGATAATAAAATCAATTGATTTCAACATTAAAAAAATAAAACAAATATGAAATAGATTATAAATTTATACATTTTAATTTTGATGAGCACGAAAAGAACCACACTTTAATTCTTTCAAAAATAAAAATAAAAATTCTCACCTTCCTTCTTAAAAGAAATTAAAAAAAATATTCTTTTAAAATATTAGAATAGACTCTCTTTTATAAGAATAAATATTTAAGCCAAATAATAATGAATTTAGTATAAATTGATTCTGACAAACCCTAATCTAAATAAAAAATATTGTGTTTATATAATTAGAATATAAATTTTATAATTTTATTCAATTTAAATATGTCAAAATCAAGAAAAGAATTTGAATAATATACATTAAAATATTATCGAAACTCATTAGTATGTGATATTTGTAAAATATTCTTTTTGTTATTTAAAATTGTTAGAATTAGTAATTTAAAATTATTTTTTAGCATAATTTTGAGTTGAAGACTAATAAAGAGTAGACACAAGATTACGTGTTGGACATACATGACAAAAATTGAAACGAAAAGTAGAAAGTAAAGAGAAGCTCGGAAGACCCAAGAGGCACATTCACATGGCTAGGCATCACAGTGTTCTCTATACAAAGCCGCGACATAGATTTCAAAAACTCAAATGCTAGGGCTTGGTCTTGGTGGCTCCAAATTGAAAACGCAACAACGCTGCGGTACTGGCATGTGGCACTTCTATGCTCAATTTCGGCAGTTTCCTATTTTAAGCGCATTGATTAGTTTAAGTCAGTTTTAAGTTTTTTAAACAAGTGAACATTTATTCCAATCAGAAATAAGGCTTTTAGAGATGTTTTAGAGTCTATATAAACCATTATTACCCTTTAGAACAATTAAGCATTAGATAAGAAATTTCAAGAGAGATAATAAAGAGTTAGAGAGCCACTTGAGTGTTAGGTGCTCAAAGAGAGCATCATTGGAATGCTTGAGTATCGTGTGTATAAAAAAATACTAATAAATCTTTTGAGAACTCATTTATTATAGTATTCATTGATAATCTCTCATGAAAGATCTTTGTGAACTAATAAAAAAATTAGAATTTTGTGATCTAACTTGAACGTAGGCTTTTGTTGCCAAACCACGTAATTTTTTTTATGTCTTTTGTGTAATTATTTATCTCGTTGTGTGATCTTTTTTTATTCTTGTTTTACTTATAAGTAAAGTCTTTTGCACACACTTATAACTTTTTAGAGTGCATGCTGAAAAATCCTAACAAATAGATATCAGAGCTAGGTTAATAGCTAAGTGGTATATCAGAATATATATTGACCATGACGAATCACAAGTATGAAGTAGAGAATTTCATTGGGCATAATGATTTCAATATGTGGAAGATGAAGAATATAGCTCTACTAGTGAGTCAAAGGTTAGATTCATCATTTGAAGAAACTCAAGCAACGACCAGTAAAGAGATGAAACTAGTCTGCAAATCCAAATTAGATAGAAAAATCATTTAGAAGAAAGTCTATAGTACCATAGTTCTGTTATTGAGTAATAAAGCTTTAAATAACGTGATTGGAGATAAGACTATAATTAGTCTTTTAAAGAAGCTTAATGAGTTATACATAACGAAATCTTTTACGAATCATCTAAATGTTAAGAAGAAGTTGTATTAGTTGTTTATGGCCGAAGAAGTTATTAAAGACCACACTAATACTTTCAATAAGATTATCATAGATATTAGGAAGATTAACATCAAGATTGAAGATAAAGACAAAGTAATCATCTTGTTATGTTCTTTGCCTTTGATTTATGAGTATTTCGTGGATACACTCATGTATGGCATAGAGACTTTAACAATGAATGATGTTAAAGTCTCATTAAACTCAAAATAATTGGGAAAAATATACGAGTCTAGTGGCATAGTAGATTTGACTACAAGAGGAAGATTGAATATGAAAATAGAAAGAATAATCAATTAAAGGAAAGATCCAAGAAGTGCTATATTTATAAAAAAGAATGACATTTAATAAGGGATCGTCCATAAAGAAATAAGAGTGGAGATGTTACAATAGCCTGTGAGGAGGACTATAAAATCAAAGAATTCTTGTAGCTTTTGATGGAAAGTATATTTGTGAATAAATACTTGATTCTCATAACAGTTTTGAAAAGTGCTATGATAGATCTTTGTTTACTAATTATAGGTCTATTAGGGGTGATAAAGTACTAATGAGTAATGATATAAGTTGTAAAATCGCGAGGATTATGTTGGGGATCAAATATATATGAGTGCATGTATGTGCAATAGTATTTATTACAAAAATATGTATCTCATACATATTTGGCGCAACGAAACATTTAAAATATACAATAAACATATATTAATCAAATTAATATATCAAAAGTAAAATTGAGAAATTACTAGAATGTGTAACATTTTATACATGTATATAGGGAGTCCGCCCGAAGTCTCACTTATAAGCAGTTCTAGTCTCCAACTTGGTGGGTTCAGCGAGTTAGAACAATAGCTTCTTTAATCCAATACGAGATTAACCCTTTAATCCTAAAATGATCAATTAAAATATATTGTTCTTTCTCTCCAAAATAGAAATGAAACAAAGGAAACAAATGCACCAATTGCACTTGCTTCTTTGTTCCATAAAAACACAAACACACATATATATTTAATTAATTATTAAATTAATATTATATATTAAAATAATAGTATTTAGCAACTTAAGGTAAAATAATAATAAAAAATAATATTATATATATAAATGCATAACAATTATCATACATAAATATATATTATATTATTAAAATATATATTATTATAAAATAATATATTTTAATAGAGATATTATGATTATTTAATAATTAAATAATCATAATGTGAAATGATCATTTTGTCCCTCATAAATAATTACCAAGTATAACCCTTAGCGGGTTCCATCAAATTTCACATTTTAGTAAACTCAACCGAGGGTTCACAATGCGCCACCTGTCACTATACAATTAGTGAATAACAGTTATTACTAATTGTTACATTTAACACTTAAACACGGACACGTGCGCATTCCCGTGGTAGTGCTTCCATCATATATGAAATTATTTCATAAGTTTGTGAGTAATATTTCACGCACACGTCGTGAATATTATAAATTAGTTCGTTGAACCATACAAGTTGAGGTTACAACGTATACGTATAGTCCTTGCACCATATATATCTTGGATGTGCGGGGTCATAGATCAACACCTTTAAATTCCTATGTGCTCATCCATAAACTTATCTTCAGAATGGTATCTCACTAAAAAATATAAGCAAACTCTTTGCCATCTTGTTTAACCCTGTAGAAACTCATTTCTCGGGTTCACTGCTTATGGTCATAAGACTTTTTTGAGATACTATATTGGAGCATCTGGATATATCACTCCCTATGAGGGCTAATAGATTCCATATTTGCACACATCGAACTCCATGAGCATCGAACCACATCCAGCGACATTCAGCAATCAGATCATGAAAGGTCTCTGACATGCATGAAACCAAAGTATGGTGGATCACTCACAAGCCCACTGTGGTGCTCAAGTCAGAAGACCATGTATACTACTCAACTCGAGAGTACCTTTCATTGACGAAAACATATGATGTCTATTGGGGTCCTCATGAGTCTGTTCAGTACTCAGTCCTAACTGAATACTCGTATGCCTATACAATTTCCAAGATCATGGTCAGCTACGAATGACTAACTGAACCTTACAGATATAGACATACACTGATTTATGTGAATTAATGGGATCTACCAACAGACATGCGTCAGTAGAAATAGATCAGAAATAATATTTTAAGAACATGCTTGTATAATGACACATCGTAACAACCCATTGCAACTCTTGCAACTATATCATTATAAGTATATTATGAGGTTTTTGTCCTGTTACAGACAATATTCCAACTCTTGATATTTGCTAACTCTTAGTACTAGTGTAAACTCTTTTAGACCATATATGAACTCATTTAGATAATATAGAGTCTGTAGCGTAACAAATATTAAGCCATATTATTAAGAAGTAATTAGCGATATAACAAAATATACTCTGTATAGATATCAAATATTTATACAAAACTGGGATGGCATGTAGGCACAACCCTAACCGATTGGTAATATAAGGATGAAGCTATATAATAGAAAAATAAGAAAGTTGGTGTACAACATATTTTTAGAGTTAGGAAGAACTTGATATCTCTATGGGTACTAGATTAAGTGAGATGTTCATTCAAAATATAAAAAGGAATATTGGAAGTGATGAAAGGATCTATGGTGATAATAAGGAGTGAAAAGCACAAGGGTTATATGTTCTTGATGAGAATGTCGTTGTTGCCTTAACATGGGTTATTAAGGGAATGCAAACCAAGAGACAATATTGAAGATTAACTCACTGAGTTAACAGAGGTTAAAAAGAGAATATATGGTGAGGATACTATTGGCTGAGGAAAGATTTAGCCACTAAGGTACTGTCATGGTGTTAAGAATGACATGAGAGATTGTAATAAAAATGCTACCCTAGCAAGATGTATTCATATCTTTAGAGACTGAAGTTATGAGTTCTAAAATAGTTAAGTTTGGGAGAAAAACTTAACTAAAGTTAATGCCAAATTATAAAGTGTTAGTATAGATGGATCATGAAAAACTTCTGAAGAGATTTTGAATCAATGAAGAGTTTGTTGGAATTAGTGATTCAAAATTGTATTTGAACATGATTTTGAGTTTGAGACCAATAAAAAATTGACACGCAATTGAGACGCGTTTGACGAACAAGAAAAGAAGCAAAACAAAAAGCTGAAAGCAATGAGGAGCTCAGAACATGCGAGAGGCACTTTCCCAGGCTCGAGCGCTACAGTGTTGGCTACCAAAGCCATGCACTGAACTCAGAAACTCTAGCGTCGAGGTGCCTAGTTTTGGCGGTTTTATGTTTTAAGCCAACTTGATTAGTTTAAATTAGTTTTGGATTTCTTAAATGCATGAACTCTTATTCCAACTAGAGATAGAGTTTTTAAGGACATTTTTGAGCCTATATAAACCTTTATAACTCTTTAAAATAATCAAGTATTAAAGAAAAAATTTTAAGATAAAGAATAGAGAACGTTTTAATACTAAGTGCGTAAAGAGAGTGTCATATGAGTGTTTAAGTGTCGTGTATATAAGAAAACATTGATAGATCTTTTGAGAGCTAATTTATTATTGTATTTTTTAATAATCTCTTATAAGAAATTTTTGTGATATGAGAGTTCTTTGTGAACTAATAAATAAAGTTAAGATTCCATAATTTATCGTGAACGTAGATATTTATTATCAAACAACGTAATTTTTTTGTGTCTTATGTATAATTTTTTTTAATTTTTATTTTACTTGTGAGCAAAGTCCTCTACATACATTTTAAATTTTTTAGAATACATGCTTAAAAAAATCTAACAATAATATATCTTTACACCAAAAATATATTTTAACAATAAAAGATTTACTTAAATAGTCATAATTTTGCCACTTATTTAAGCATGCATCTTATTATTTTTAACAATTATTACATGTGCATTATCAAGTATTATGCTTGTTGGATTTGACTTAAACCATATAATTTATTCGTTATGCTATAACGAATTTAATTTTAAGTAATTTCCGTAATTTTTTTTTTTTTTTATAAATAATATAGTTCATAATAAAACTTTGAAAGAAAATTTATAACTTTTTGACATCAATAACTAAAAGACATCTGGACATCGGACCCTCCGTTAAGTTGCAAATATTTTTTTTCATTAAAAAATTCAAAATCGAAATTAATAAAGAAACTTACGATTTTTGTATTAAATATTAAACTATAATATCAACTTTTTTAAATAGTTGCATCTTATAAGTACTCAGTGCCCACAGAACTTTCTTTATCAGAAAAGAACATGCCAACGTGGAGGGAAAATGCATCATGGTCAACGACAGTATCCGCTTCGTCGCCTGAACTAAAAAACCACTCACATGCAATTGAGCCTCCATCAAGTCCCATGCTTATTCACAAAGTCATCAAATCCACGGCCAGGAACCATCTATCTCTTTTCAGAAAAGGAAAATCAAAATCAGATTCATTTTCTCCACTTTTTGCGTCTTCCCATATAGCTATGTTACACACCCCACAGGGAGAGAAGCATGTATGGACATGTCTGCATCTTTGTCTCATTCTCACAATCTTCTCTGTGACCTTAAACATTGAGAAATAGAGAAAGAACAGAAGCTTTTGTTTCTCTGTAGCTGCAAGGCAAATTCAAAGTGAGAGAGATAAAGAAAAGAACCGGCTTCTACCATTTTTGAGACCAAACCAGACATGGGTTTTGAGCTATGTCTCTTCTCTTTGTTTGTATTGTTCACTTGGGTTGGTGCAAGCACAGAGCTAAGAGCACTCATGGAAATGAAAGCAGCTTTAGACCCAGAAGAGAGGTTTCTTTCTTCATGGACTATCAATGGTGATCCATGTTATGGTTCATTTGAAGGAGTTGGGTGCAATGAGAAGGGACAAGTAGCTAACATTTCGTTGCAAGGGAAGGGTTTGAATGGCAAGATTTCTCCAGCCATTGCGGGGCTCAAGCACTTGACTGGGCTGTACTTGCATTTCAACTCTTTGTATGGAGAGATACCGCGGGAGATAGCTAACTTGACTGAGCTAAGTGATTTGTACTTGAATGTCAATAATCTCTTCGGGGATATACCTACTGAGATCGGTAACATGGATAGCTTGCAAGGTTAGTTGATCGAGGATTTTTTTTGGAATAATTTGTGCTTTCCTGAAAATTCCTTATTTTTAAGCATGTGTTGTTCAAAGTTAAGAAATGGAATGTGTGAAAAGGTTCCGAGCTTGGTTACTTGTTTTGATAAATTTGTGTTTTACTACTTTCTTTCTCTCTGTCAAACGGAGGTTACTTTGATTATATATGGTCAAATGAATATCCATGCTCATTCGGAAAGTAATAATCTGGCTTATATTAACTGTTTGCCTTAAATCAATGCAAAATATTTTCTTCTGGAAAAACAAGGAGGCAAACAGCTTAATGATCAGCTGACGCTGACCTTTTATAAGACCTTCTGGTTTTTGTTTCTCTGCACAGTTCGCACTATAGTTAGATCTTAAGGTTGGGCGTGGAAGTTAATGAAATTAAAATGCTCCATGAATCTAAAAGGCTTGAAATTTGCTTGTGATTTTTATTTTCTTGTTTTATTGTATCTTTTACCTCTGTCTAATTAGGTTTTTTCATATGCTTTATAGTGTTGCAGCTTTGTTATAACCAGTTAACAGGAAGCATACCCACACAGCTGGGTTCTTTGAAGAAGCTTACCGTCCTTGCTCTCCAATCTAATCAACTAACTGGGGCAATCCCTGCAAGTTTAGGGGATTTGGGTATGTTAAGGAGATTAGATTTGAGCTGCAATCACCTCTTTGGTTCAATCCCTGAAAAGTTAGCGGATTCTCCTCTGCTAGAGGTGCTAGACATTCGAAACAATACTCTATCCGGCAATGTACCTCTTGGTAATCATGTTTCTTGTCTTTTAATTTTATTTTGATTAATACTCATTTTGATTTTTGGAAATATTGAATAAAATTTGATTTTGATTTTTAATTTTTGATGAAGCTTTGAAGAGGCTGAATGAAGGATTCCTATATGAAAACAATCTGGAGTTATGTGGTGTGGGGTTTGCCTCATTGACAGCTTGCAATGCTTCAAATGCCATCAACCATAGACCTGAACCTTATGCAGCAGGCACAACTCTTTCCACTAGAAACATCCCTGAGACAGCAAGTGTGCATTTGCCTTGCAACCAAACACGGTGTTCAAGTTCATCAAAATCCCATCAAGCATCTGTTATTGTTGGTGTAATTGTTGTAACTATAGCATTGTCCGCTATAGGAGTTCTCACCTTCACTCAATATCGTCGACGAAGGCAGAGGCTTGGGAGGTCATTTACTGTTGCTGATAGCCGTCTCAGTGCTGACCAGTCCAAGGGGGTTTATAGAAAGAATGGCTCACCTCTCATTAGCCTTGAGTATGCAAATGGATGGGATCCATTGGCCAATGGTAGAAACCTCAATGTCTTTGCCCAAGAAGTCTTCCAGAGCTTTAGGTTCAATCTTGAAGAGGTCGAGACTGCCACTCAGTACTTCTCAGAGGTCAATTTGTTGGGTAAGAGTAACTTTTTGGCAACCTATAAAGGGATTTTAAGAGATGGATCTGTTGTTGCTATAAAGAGCATCAGTAAAACTAGCTGCAAGTCAGATGAAGCAGAGTTTTTGAAGGGATTGAATATTTTGACCTCTTTGATGCACGAAAACATAGTTAGGTTGAGAGGATTTTGTTGTTCAAAGGGTCGGGGTGAGTGTTTCCTCGTTTATGATTTTGTTCCCAATGGAAATTTGCTCCGCTATTTTGATTTAAGGGATGGTGATGGCCACGTCCTTGAATGGTCCACCAGAGTTTCTATTGTCAAGGGCATTGCCAAAGGTCAGTTAAGCCTTCTAGTTATTGTTTACTTAAGATTCCCTTTTTTAGTTTTGTGATGGTGTGTATATCTTATTTATTGGAAACCATTAGCACTCTATACTCGGATTATGTTTTATTTAAATTCATGTGACCACAACAACGATAATGCCTTTATATGAGGCTTGCTTTTATGTTCTAGTCATGCAATTCATCTTTTCTCTCTTATCCAAACAGGTATAGCTTATTTACACAAGTACAAGCCAAACAAATCAGCTTTAGTTCACCAGAACATTTCAGCTGGGAAGGTGCTTATTGACCAGCGATACAACCCATTACTCTCAGATTCTGGCCTGCAAAACCTTCTTACAAATGACATTGTATTCTCGGCACTGAAGGCCAGTGCTGCCATGGGTTATCTAGCCCCTGAGTACACTACCACTGGTCGGTTCACAGAAAAAAGTGATGTTTATGCATTTGGAGTGCTTGTTTTACAAGTCCTCTCTGGGAAGCAGAAAGTTACTAACTTGGTCCAACTGGGAGCAGAGTCGTGCCAATTCCAAGATTTTATTGATCCAAACCTCCATGGCAGGTTCTTTGAATACGAGTCAGCTAAGCTGACGAGAATTGCATTCCTTTGTACTCATGAGTCTCCTACTGAGAGACCATCAATGGAAGCAATAGTTCAAGAGCTAGGTAACTGTAGTAGCTGTCTCTAATTTCATGTACTTCATTCCATCAACCATTGCCTAGGGAATTTTCAAGGGGGTAATGGCAATCGAGGGATGACTGTGGCGCTAACTACTCACTGATGATGGAACTTTTAGGATTTATTGTAGTAATCTTGTTATGTGCGTGCGTCCTCTGGCCGAGGACAGACCTTTGTAGCTATTGTCATTGATCACAAGTTTGCTGTAGCCTGAAGATGGGATTTTATGTGAGGTTTTCCATCTGTAATTGCCTCTATTCCTCGAAAATTTTATACATGAAATTTGTGCTTTCTCTCTGTTATTAACTAAGTATATCAACTTTATGTTTCTACCCATCGAGGTTTATGTAAATTGTAGACTTTTATATTAATCCTTGTAGTATGTCTTATGAACCCGCACCTACTAGCATGATTTCATTTTACTTGTGCCATGATAATATAAATGCCTTTGGTATTAGATTATAAGGACCAAGCCAGTGGTACAAATTTGCTGTTTGAGTAATATACTTCAAAATTGCCAAGAACTCTGTTCAGATTTCAGACTGTCCAATGAGAGAGGCTAGGTGCTTAACAATTCTACAGTAGTTAAGCAATAATATGGTGGGAAGATTAATAGATTATCCTTGTTTCCTGAGATGCTTTAGGCCCCTTTCGATCACATGAAATATAAAATGTAAGGGACATCTTGAGTTAGTTGCACCTGAACAATCCAATGTAGAGACAGAATTATGTCAGAACAAATCAATATTATCATTTCGGTAACAATCCATTCAGTCAAATTGAGTATTTAAGATTAGTCTTCTAATCACTAATCAGTTATCTATAAGCTGTTCATTTGAAATACCTTGGATTCTGTCCCAGCTTCATATAGCTCCTTGTGCAGTAAGATGCAGAACTACTAATGATTAATTTCCCAGCTGGCAGTGGTTTTTTTGTTCTCTGGTAGGCCATCAAGTTGAGTCAGGTTCATTGCCCAAGTTGTAAGCCTAATTACTATGAAAATGACAAATGTTGGAACAAGCACTGTCAGGTTATTCCATTCCATATATGCTTGCTTACCAATGCTTATTTATGTGTGTTTTGTCATGCCAGTCTTTCACAATACACAGTTCACAGCTTACAGTGCACAGCTAAAACTACCTGCTGCTCATCATTGCCTTTTCATCTGTTTTTTTTAAAATAATGAACTTCCATTAAGCAGAGAAAGAGGCAAAGTTTTTCCGGTACATCAGGCCTTCGAAGTTAAAAGCTTCTTTGGCTAAGAGATAAGCTGTCTCATTGTGTTTACGAGAGACAAATATATAATGATTAATGATTTTCCCATGATCTTGGATATCTTTAATGCTCCAGCTATTTTCTTTCATTGAATAAATTTTACCATTCACTAAATCCACAACATTCTTCGAGTCAGATTCAACAATTAAAGGGGAGTATTCATGCTCCACTGCAAGTTTCAAGCCTAACAATAAAACTTCAGCCTCTGCAGACTCCACAGCATCATCACTTATTTTGCTCATAGAAGCCATCTTCAGAAAGTTACCTTTATCATCTCTGAAAACAGCTCCTAGTCCCATTCTATGTTCTTGAGTTCACATTGCTACATCCACGTTAAGCTTAAACCATCTCAGTTGAGGAGGGATCCAACCTTGATTTACAGTAGCTGGATCAGTTGATTCCTTTGAGCTTCTTGGCCTCCTTTGATTCTGCATCGATTCCCACATAGCTTCAGCCTTGGCTATCATCTTTCACAGGTGGCTCTTTCTTTCGATCCATGACAAAGCCATTTCTATCACCCCAAATGATCCACATCAAGATTAGAACCTTTACTAATTCTTCTTCTGAATGCTTGCACATACAGAGCTTAGAAAACCAGTTAGCTCTGTCTCCTGAGTCCTCTGAATCAGGTCAAAAAATTCTGTTAATTTCCAAACCTCCTTGGCTGAGTTGCATTTTAACCGGGAATGGAATACATTTTCAGCCTTTTTGGATCATCTACTACATATAGGAGATACCAGAATTTTCTTAGACACCAAGCATTGTACTGTTGGCAGAAAATTTTCAAGGCTATCCATAAGAAAACTTTTATTGTTGGGGGGAGATTACAGTGCCAGATCTTCTTCCACATGTTAGATGCACCATCAGAAGACTGGGGCAATCCACAAAATTTTTGTTGAAGGGCTAAGTAATATCGACTTTTGACAGTATACCTGCCCTTCTTTTCATGATGTCAGCATAGTTTGTCTTCAGCTTTCTTTGAAGGCAAGGGAATTCTGATAATGCACTCCTCATCAATAGCTATGAAACTTTTTTTTTTTAATGAAATTATAATTCCACTCATTTTTATCATTAATGAGAAGAATTACAGTTGAATGATCAGGGAGGGTTTTAGGAGACACAGGCTTGAGCAAAGTATTTCTTGGTATCTAGTTGCTATGATAAATGCTAACTTTAGTACCACTACCAATAATCCATCTTAAGCCTTCTTGTAACAATTATCTCCTCCAAAGAATGCTTCTCCAAATGAAAGAGGGGTTATGTCCTAGATCAGCCTGTAGGAAGGATTTGTCCCTAAAATATTTGGTTTTTAGCACCTTAGCAGTTAAAGATTCTGGATTTTACAAAAGTCTCCATCATTGTTTAGCCAACAAGGCTTGATTGAAGCACATAAAGTCCCTAAATCCCATACCTCTTTGATGTTTCCCTTGGCGCATTTTACCCCAATTAGCCCAGTCAGTCTTTCTCTCCTGATCACCTTTAGACCTCCACCAAAACTCATTGAAAATCTTTTGAATATCAGTACTCAAGGACCAAAGAATTTTAAATACACTCATAGCATAAGTATGGATGACTTGGGCTATTGCCTTTATTAAAATCTCCTTATCCCCAGAAGAAAAAAGCTTCTTATTCTACTAGCTGATCTTACTAGATATTCAAAGTTTGATTTCTTTGAAGAATCTTATTTTGTTTCTCCTTACCATTAAAGGGAGACTTAAGTATCTTTCATGCATAGAAACCCTCCTTAATTGAATGACTTGCTGAATTTTTTTAGCTTTGGCTGAGTTGATGTTAGGGCTACAAAATAAGGAGGATTTTTCATAATTAAACACTTGCCCCGAAGCCTCAGAGTACTAATTGAAGAGCAGTTTAAGGTAGCTACATCCTGAATCTGTGGCTTTGATACAGATAAAGCTATCATCTGCAAACAAAAGGTGAGTCACTGTGATGAATCTGTTGAACTTGATACCTTGGATAAGGCCTTGGTTTTTTGCTTGAGTGATCAGGGAGGAAAAAACTTCTGCACCAATAAGGAATAAGTAAGGGGAGAGAGCATCCATGTCTTAAACCTCTTTGAGGTTGGATGAATCCATTTGCTTCCTATTAATCAATATTGAGAAGGAAGATGAAGTAATATACCTCACAATCAGTTCACTCTATGAAGTTGCAAATTCTACTCTTTCCAAGGCATTTTTCAAAAATTTATATTCTAATTTATCACAGGCTTTGCTAATGTATAGCTTTAGTGCTAAAGATCATACTTTCCCAGACTTATGACTCTTAATTTTATGTAAACATTCATAACCAAGTGTAGTATTATCACTAATAAGTCTATTAAGTAGGAATGCACTATGACTAGGGGAAATGATAGCATCAAGAACACTTTTGGGCCTATTAGAAATGGTTTTGGCAATAAATATATAACTCACATTACAAAGACTAATAGGCCTCAAATCTTTGGGTTATTATAGATTAGAGATTTTAGGAACAAGGCTATAAATGTATGGTTAAGTGCTGATATATCACCTTAGTTATTGAGGATATGTAGGCAAATATTGATAGTGCTCTCCCTTACTGTTTGCCAATGGGACTAGAAGAATTTTATTGAAAGTCCATCAAGTCTTGATGCTTTCCTAGGATGTGTTTGCCATACTGCCCTTACTACTACTTCTTTGGTAAATACTTTACATAACTCTTGGGTTCATCTCCTTAGTTACTTAAGCAGTCAAGTCTTGAGTTGCTGTGTTGATCTATGCTTTAGTAGAGTCAGATGAAGTAAATAGTTCATCAAAGTAGCCACATAGAATCTGCTGGATATCTTGAGTTTCTTCAATCCACTGTCCATCAGAATCAAGTAATCCCTTGATTTGGTTCCCATTTCTCCTGCTACTAGCCATGGAATGAAAAAGTTTAATGTTCCTATCACATTTCTTAAGCCAAGTAGTTCAGGATCTTTACTTTCAATAGATCTCATCTTCCAACAACAATTTGTCAATACTCAATTCTATTTTCCTAACTTTATCTCTGGATCCATCCTGCCTCAAATCTAATCTTTTCTTTGTCTCAACTTTCTTTTAAGCTGCTCTAACTTCTTGTGCCTTCCTTTAAAAGTATGCTTGCTCCACTATTTCAGGCATTCTTTCACAAAACTTAAGTTTTCAATAAATTTACCCTTAAAATCTACATTATCCCTAGAGCTCTTCCCCCAATGACTGCTAACTACATCCTTACACTCTTCATAAGAGTCCTAAATATCTTTATATTGAAATCTCGGCCCAGGGTATTGCTTCTCACAATCCATTACTAAATTTTCTTAGCTTCTATCAATAGAGGGTAATGATTTGACCCAATGTTTATGCTCAAAGTGTAATACAATTATCATAGTATAGATTGAAGTGTCGATCTCATGAGGAAGCTTTCAAAAAAATAGGTTAGCGATATAAAAATATTAAAACAGTAATGAAAGAGAAAATTGAATGTAAGATTGATATAGAGAAGGTAAAATTAAATGTGAATTAAGGAAGAAAATTATCATGATGTGAGCAAGGCTTCGAGAGTCACTAATATGCTTCATAAATCTATTCTATACTTTGATTCAATATTTATATCTTAATTGAAAGTTTTGCATCCCAAACAGTTAATCGAAAGATAGGTATAATATGACACATTTAATAATAAATGTATTGACATGACAAAACTCTTTAGAACCGTTATCACAAATCATGTTCATCTATACAAGTTATCTAAGATTGACAACATATCATTTTGACAATATTGCAATAAAAGATTAACTTGTAAAATAATGTAATTAGTAATAATTATAATTCGACAAGAATCACATAAAGAAAGCATGATTGAAAATATATGAAACATGAGAATTATAACCTTTGGATTGTAAAAAAGTAATAGATAAGAATTTAGGCACAATAAACTTACAATATTGTAGCTCTTAATAAAGAATCAAAGTCTAAAAGTAGATTTATTACACACAGAAGTTCATCTATAGCCTTACCAAGAACTTTAGCCTAGCTTACAATTCAATCTTATGAATATTAAAAGAAAGTATTTGAGAGAATTGTAAGACATAAAAAACTTCCATTAGCCTCATAAAGATATCCTTATATAGGCAATGAATGAGAACATGTTTAGTATGACTTCAATCAACATTATTTTTGGCTACCAACACCTTCATCTAATTATTACACCTTTTAAACAATAGAAAATATTGATGTAACCTTTGTAGTCAAAATAAAAGTTATATCATTTTGTCTTTTCTTTCTGTAGTCATTAGGTTCATGCAATTTACATTAGTATCTTATAAAATATGGTCAAAATACCAAAGCCACGTCAAATTTTAGTCAATAACTCTTTTATCAATTTGCAACTTAATTTTGACTATGATAACGACTGCGTTGGACTTTGGTGTCAACAGAAGAGTTGTAGATAATTGACTCAACATTTCTCAACTTCAAGAATTAAACTAATTAGATATGTATTATGTGAAATATGGTCCAAATACGAGAGATGGGTCAAGCTGAGTGAAAGTTGTAATCTAGTTCTGATATATCTCAATTTTGACCTATCAAATGTTAGATTTGGCTTTTTGACTGTTCTTTAAGTTTTTGTAAGATTACGTCATACAACTTTAGATTCAAGAGTTTATTCATTTCAATTTCTATATTGAGAGTTATGCTTATTTTGCTAAACTTATGCAAATAGCATTCATTATTCATAATTTAAGGACAACACTTTATTTCAAGTTTAAAAACATAAAAATGCTAAAATTAGTGACATTTTAAATACTAAATGGTAACTGAATCTCTTAAAAAATATGCATTTTAATGTGTTCATCACAGCTCCTAACCAGTTTATTGCTAGTCCTTAGCAATTCAAGCGTAAATAGAATATGCAAAACTACCTAAGCATTTCAAACTAAAAGTTAGTTTAAGATCACTATTGCTTTTAAGGGTTTTTCAATCATAACTTCTAAATTATGTGTGTGTGTGTATGTGTGTGTGAACTAAGCTATAACTTTTTTACCACAACCACAACACATATAGCCTTAACTCTATATTTTCACAAGTGTATGACTGTTAAATATTTGTTAAATTGGAAAACGGTTAAGCACTCAAGAAAAAGTTCATTTTAAGAACAAACATACAAACTAACATTGATCCAAAAATTGAATGATCCATAGTTTAGAAATCAATCATTCTTGACATGCACTAGTTTTAGGATTTCAATTGTCTTGTGAGAATAATACAAATATAGATTGGTGAGAAAACTGCCTTATAAAATATTTGTCTTCCAAAATTGAATGAAGTCTTTATTAAACTTAGTTGATTCTTTTTTTTCTTTTTATTTTTTTAAGAATACAAAGAAGCATTACAAAATAAAAAAAAGTTTCTCACCAAAATATATTACACACAAATTGAAAATTCACTTTAAATCATCATTCATCTATGCAACCAATTTATTCCTTAATTCAAATAATATTATTCTAAACAAAAATTAACTAATTCAAAAGATCAATGAAAGTTCGTAAACTATTTTCTCAATCTTTCCACTTGCTCACAAAAGATATGTGAGATTAGAAAAATAAGTACTTAAACATGAGAAATCTCTTGGTTATATATATTGAATCATCCATCTTACCATAAAGCTTATCATTGTGCTCAAATATATTTCAAAAGTCAGTATTTAGTAACCTAAATAGAAACAGTGGCTCAAACCAAATAATTTTGAAATCATACCTAGGTAGAAAATTAAATTCTTTTATATAAGAATTACCAAGACTACATGCAATAAATAACAATGCATGAAATATAAAACAAAACAACAACAAATTAGTTCAAATGCGTTTCAAAAGTTAAAAGAAAAACTCCTTACTCTGCCATTCTTAATCTAATTGAGATAAAATGCATCTCAAAAGTTTACAAATAAACTCTTTACTTTGCTATTTTAATCAAATAGGTATGTCGAACCCCATCATTTTTTTTTAAATGCAAAATGCAATTTAATCTACTATCCTCTCCCCCCAAACCAGATTGAAATATTGTCACGCCCCAGACCCAAAAGATCCGACACACGACATCACTCACATTCATTCACTGCATGTGCACTCATAAATAATATTACACAAAATTTTCAACTTTCATTCAGCACAGGAATCCTTAGCAAGTTGCTAGTAAGTTCAACACTAAAATTAACCATAACCTAACATATAAATATAAACTTCTCTTGACAATATTTAAACATTCATTTCAATTTCTTTCAGAATTATAGCAATTGAATTATGACTGGGACAATTATTAAACCGGAGATACGCAGAGTTTTCTCAGAGATTAACACTCTACTACGTCACCAGTAGCAACTTTGTTACCGGGAGCCCAGAATATATCCATTGCAAATTCTTACTTAAAATCATCCAATAACCACACTTTATAAAACTTAAACCAAATCCAATCCACACACAATGAAATAATACATAAGTATTTATTCAATAGGGACAAATCAAATATCATATCCCACGTGTCCCCAAATGAAACACTCGGTAACCTAGCAACTTAGGGAACCCAAGAAACAGCAGAAGCCTTGCCAAATCCGCTAAGCACACATGCACCTTATTTACCTGAAATCACCATAAACTATAATGAGTATAAAACTCAGTAAGCATACTAGTTTTTCATATATCAAATACAAATACATATATGTACACAATGCATATGTATGATATGCTGTGATCAATCAAAATCATAATCTTATCAAATCACATATCATGTAAGCGCTTACACATTCTTTCAAAACACATAATAGGAATACCATCATTCAACTACTACTTAGTAGGACTTACATATCACATATCACATAATGAGCCAAATGTTACTCGTAGGTGACATACCGTATGAGAGGAATAGTACAAGTGAGGTCTTGAAATTACACATATATAATGCTCATGCCCGAAGGTAAAAGCCAAACCCTCACCCTGATCATCGGTGAATCCTCTCACATGCACCAATACGCCACCACACGAATGTGATGACTCACACTTCCTTTAGGTACCAATAGGATCCTCCCTACATACGGAACACATAACATATACCAATCCCGAAGGAAAGGCCACACATAAAGGCTCCAAAAATCACATAAAATGCCTACTAAGTTAACAGTGAGTTCAAGTACCCTCAAAATACAAAATATTTCTCATGAACATATTACACTTCAAAAGCTTTCTTTGTTAAACATATCTTATTTTGAAAGCTCACTTTCAAAAATACATGTATGTCCATGCTCAATGTCAATGCTCATATTCATAAACATATATTCACATTTCATATCAAAATATACTTTGACATAACATAAACATATTCTTAACCCCATTTGCAAAATCATACAAAACAATTACTATGTTTATTGTGATTTCAGTAAAAAGTCTAGTATACTTACCTCTTAACACTTTCAGCTACAAGGCTTAAATCTCCTTAACCTATCAATGGAGATTAATCCTTTCATAAGCCTCACAATTCACACAAAATACTTTAAATAGCTTACAAAATTATACACAATGCATTTATCACATCAAATTGGTCTAAATACTTAGTTTCTCAAAACCTGTCATTCTGACCACTTACACTTAACAAAATTTTCTAATAAATCAAATGAGGTCCAATTACTCCAAAATCAGAATATATCATTCTTGACTCATATATCCTTCTTATATATAAATATTATATCAAAATTCCTACACAATCCATTCCATACATACCATCGAATCCAAACTACTAACCTGACAAGATAAAGATACTTACTGAACAGTATCCAATTTTATAAACTCATGTACTAACTCAAAAATTATAAAAATATCACATAATTACTCTTAACACATATCTCAGTCCGTGATAAATATTTCACTTCCAAATCACTGCCAAAAGTATTTTAAAACTATTTTATTTCATAACTTTAAAAACTTGTTAATCAAATACTGCAATGAGCTGATACACTTTAGAAAATCATAACACTTCAACCACATTGATCTAAATTCTCATTTCCGAGTATATCACATTAGACATATAAAATTATCATATTCCATAAATTCGTAATTTTTAAAGATCATTCAGTAGGTCAAAAATTATTTTCCACTGTATTATACTGTTTACACAGGAAATTTCCAGAATTTCAGGGTCATTTTGGTAAATTCACAATAAATTCAATTTCCAGAATTTTGAATCGATTCAAAGTCTCAGATGATCCTAAACTTGTCTAATTTCATATACTCAAAATTAAAAACCAAAATCGAATTACAAAAATTTATAAAATTCCTGGATCAAGAGACTATCAAGCAGAAATTCCACAATTCATCATGATTTATCAAGCTATCTTATAGATCATCATCAATTCTCACAATATCAAACGAAATACACATCAAATCCTCAATTATACATATTTCCAGAAATCAAAACTTAAAGAAATTAACTTAATTAACACCAATAAATTGATAATTAGTTGTGATATACCTCTAAAGATCCAAAATTCCAATTTCTTCTTCTTCTTCTCTTTCTCTCTCCTCTATTTCTCTCTTCTCTCTCTTAAAATGAGTAGCTCGACCTAAAAATGGTAAATTAGGGTTCAAAAGTGTATTTTTATACTAAGAGGCTAATTTTTGGTATTTACGAATTTGCCCCCAAAACTTTCAAAATATAACAATTTGGTCCCTAAAATAAATCTAAAGTCATACAAATAAACCCAATACTAATCGTATATCCTTAACCTATAAAAATATTAATAATAACAATATATAATTCAAGTATCACCAACATATAAATAAAATACGTATATTTATACATATATAAATACTTATTCTTACCAGTCGTGGATACTGATTACTACAAATATTGTCCTCAATGTTTAAATAGAAAGAGATAAAGTATAGGAGATATTACCTGAAATGTCGGTTATTCAAAACAAACAAACTTGAGAGACACTTAAGCAAATATAAACTAAAATAATGATGCTAATAAACCAAAAAGCAAGAAAAATTTACAAAAAAAAAGTGTAAAATCTAGTTTTTGCGTATTATGGCCCACTGACCAATCTATATGAGTTGTTGTTGGGTTAGGTTCGTAGGTAATTGCCTGTAATTTATCAATCAATTCATCCATATTGGTAGCAGAAACAAAGATATGTTATGCCGAATGTGAAATAAAATTTTGTTCCATAGTTCAATCAAGAAAACAGAATAAGCAATCAAAATAATTATTGACATTCAACAAACCTGTGGGTTTCTGATGGATATTTAGATGGGTTCGAGACAATTTAAAAAATTTCTTCCAAGGTACTAAAACCACCTAGTAAAGCATACGTTCATGCATGGATGAGACTTGTAACTCTTCTCTTATTGTTTTCCTAGTTAGATTTCCCATGACTAAAAGTGTAGGAATAATACCTTAATGTGACTTCCTCCTAAATGTGCAATTATTGACACATATCCCATTAACCCAAAGCTACCATCTCCATATATTAAATGGATTTTTCTTGCATCTAATACTTTTCCTAGATTGTTTGCTGCCTCGACAAACACTTTATTTTTTCCAAGACTGGATCTACAAAATACATATATATTTCAGAAGCGTCGAATTAAAGTTCCCTCCATATCTACACTCACCCTTATCTCAATATATGAAAATAAAAAAAATAAGGTGATGTATTTATAGAGTATCAAATGATAATATTGATTTTGGTAACCCAACAATTTATCAGAAAAGATTTGAAAATAGAATATAATAATTTAAAGAAAACGACACATATGCATTATTCAACCAAAAGATTTGAATTTAAGATATCTATATGAATAGCCCTACTGTTTATTAAAAAAAAGTTTGAAATTAAGACACTTGCGTATGTACAAGTAGTTGTGATTGTGGCTCACATTTTTCTATGGTTTTATGTCTAGTAATGACTTAAAAACCCTCTATGGGTCGGAGATAGGTTTCTCATCCAATTTTCTTATAAATTGGTAAATAGGGTATTTTAGATTAGATTTCGGAGACTATATCGTTGATATTCATTTTTAAATTTGTTCTATAAATTGAGAAATTCACATTGCACGAGCTCACAAGGATGCGTCTTAAGAGTCAATAGGATATAATCCAAAGACTCTTTACTTAGTCCATCCTTAATGAACTAAATTTTATCTTCTCAATTTTTAGATGCAAATATTAAAGAACGACAACTCTAGTTGCAATTCTATTGAGCACACTTATGACAAACTTATAACATTTTTGCTCTTCACCTATTGGCATAAGAGCTTCTTCTACGACCATGCATAAAAGAAACAAAATCATTTACAGACTCACCAGATAATTGAACATAGGCTTCGATTAACCAATGAATATTTGCAGGGATATTCTTCAAAATTAATGGCCTTAGTTTTTCAAACTGTGCTCGTTAAATCTTGAGTAGAACATTTTGAGGTAGTGAAGGAAAACGATTTTGAAGGTTGGCAAGAATGCTATCCATTTTAAAAGAAATGAGAAAAAAGAGAAGCACTGAATGCACGATTTATTTGGGTGATAGTTTTTAAGTAACTGAAAAACTAACTATAATAGCAACGGAGTACCGTATCCACCACTTGACCGGGAAACAAAATCATATAAAAAAGAGAAAAAACTACAAAAGAAAATAAAAGCAAAAAAATAAAAATAAAAACATAGAATATATACAAAATATAAAATATGGTACAGAGATATTGAACTTGATCAAGTATGATAGACAAGATCCATAAGAAGGATCTCATCTAGGTACATAGAGTAATTTACCTTGTTCATACAGCTTTTCAACTGCTGCCTATTTACTTTGAAAAAAATTTCATCAGTGGGGTCTTCGATTTTGACAGCGTCATTAAAAAATGTGCCTTACCACAAATGGACTAGTCCATCGAGATTTCAACTTTTCAGGGTGTAAATGCAATCGAGAACATAAAGATAAACCCGTTGATTTGACTCGAAGTATTTTCTTAAGATTTATTTGTCATGAGTGGCTTTCATTTTGACTTTGTAAATCTTAAAGTTGTCATATACATTACTTCGTAGCTCTTCTATTTATGATAATTATAACTTTCTTTAAAGACCTGCAACGTTCAAATCAAAGTTAAGAGCTTTGACAGCCCAATAAGCTTTATGCTCTAGCTCAATAGGTAAATGGAAAGCTTTCCCATAGACAAGTTGGTATGGAGATATTGCTAAAATAGTTTTGCATGTAGTGCGATATGCCCATAATGCATTAAAAAGGCACAAAGATTAATCTTTGTAACCTATCTATTGTTAGTTCGGTTTGTCCATTTATCTGCGGATGGTATGCAATGGAAACGTTGTGAAGAACACCATACCTGAGCATCAAAGTTTCAAAAGAACATTTACAGAAATATGTTCCTTGGTCACTAATGATAACAAGTGGTGTACCATACCTAGATAACATTTTTTTTTTAAGAACTTTACCATAGCTGTGTTATCATTAGTACGACAAACTACAACCTCCACCCATTTTGATACATAGTCAATAGCTAGAAGAATGTAAAGGTAACCAAAAGATTAGGGAAAGGCCCCATAAAATCGATACCCTAACAATCAAATATCTTGATAACAAGAATAGGGTTAAGAGACATCATATGTCTTCGAGATACTGCACTTAACTTTTGATATCTTTCATAAGAACAATAAAAATTATTAGTTTCTTTGAACAAAGTGGGCCAGTAAAGACCATATTGTAAAATTTTTATGGCTGTCTTTTTCATAGAAAAATGATTGCCACAAGCAGTATTATGGTAAAAATGTACGACATTAACAACTTCACTTTTAGAAATGTAGCGTCTCATAATTTGGTCATGACAGTATTTAAAGGATCATCCCAATAAAAATTACATACCTCAATTAAGAACTTATGCTTATCTTGTGCACTTCAGTTAGATGGAACTTCTCCACAAACCAAATAATTTACGTTATGTGCATACTAAGGTACTTGGCTTATAGATGTTCATCAGGGAAATTATCTTGAATGGGTGGAACATCAGTGGAGTTATTGAACTCAAGGCAGGATAAATGATCAGTGACGACATTTTCAATACCCTTCTTGTCTTTAATAATTAGATCAAATTTCAGTAAAAGAAGAATTCACCTAATTAAATAGGCTTTAGCATTCTTCTTAGAAAGAAGGTACTTAAGGGCCACGTGGTCAATAAACACAATAATAGGTGAATCAATCAAATAAGAACGAAATTTATCTAAGGCAAAAATAACAGCTAATAGTTCTTTTTTCAGTAGTAAAGTAATTCATTTGAGCATCATTCAAAGTTCTACTAGCATAATAGACAAGAAAAGGTTTCGTTTCCCTTCATTGCCTAAGAGCTGCTCCTAAAGAATAGTTACTTATGTTACACATAATCTCGAAGAGAAGATTCTAATCGAGTGATTGCATGATAGGAACAGTGGTGAGTTTGAGAATTAGTGTTTAGAACGTCTCTTCACACTTTTGTGTTCATATTAAGTCAGCATCTTTTAGCAAAAAGTTACACAATAGTCTAGATATGGCAGATATATTTTATATAAACTTCAAAAGCCAACATGTCCAAGAAAAGATCGGACATCTTTTATCGTTTTGCGTATAGATAATTTAGAGATTAATTTAATTTTAGCATTGTAAACCTCTATCCCTTTTTTCAGATATAATATGCCTCAAAACAATCCCTGAAGATACCATGAAATGATATTTCTTCTAGTTTAACACAAGTTCTTTTTCTTCACATCTACTCAAAACAGCTTTTAAGTAGACATGAATCAAAAGAATCACAAAAAATAATCAAATTATCCATAAAAACTTCTATGCATTTTTCAATCGTATAAGAGAAAATACTCAGCATACAACGTTGAAAAGTAGTTGGTGCATTACATAATCCAAATGACATTCTACGAAAAGCATAAGTACCAAAAAGTTATGTAAAATTAGCTTTTTCTTGATCTTTTATAGCTATCTTAATCTGATAGTATCTTGAATACCCATCAAGAAAGTAATAAAAGGGATGGCTAGTTACAACGTTCTAAGATTTGGTCGATAAAAGACAATGAAAAATAGTCTTTCCTAATAGCTGTGTTTAGTTTTCTATAATTAATGCACATTCACCAACCACTCACAATCCTAGTTGGAAAATATATCCCATTCTCATTTTTAACCATAGTAATTCCAGATTTCTTAAGAACTAATGGAGCTGGACTTACCTATTAACTATAAAAAAAAGGTGAATTATACCTTTATCTAATTGTTTCAAAACCTATTTCTTTATTACTTCTTTCATTGTTGGGTTAGGTCTTCTTGGGGAGTCTCTACAAGATTGAGCACCATCCTCTAAATGAATTATATAAGAGCATATTAATGGAGAAATACGTTTAATATCAGCTATGGTCTAACCTAGAGTAGACTTATGTTTTTTTTAATAATTTTAATAATTTTCTTCTTTTTCAGCATTAAGCTCAAAAGAAATGATAATAAAAAAGGTATCACCTGGCTTTAAGAATGCATGTTTTAAACCTTTGGGCAGTGAAAAAAGCTCAACTTGTGGTGCTTCGATGTTTGATGGTTTCGGTCTCTCCCTCCCTTGTGGCAACTCTTCAAAGCATAGCTATCAAAATCGAGTCCCTTTATTTAGTCTCTTCAATTACTAAATACATCAGTTATGTCATTAGGATAATGCAATTCTTTAAAATCAGAATTAAAGAGGTTTTCTAAAGAATCAGAGTCATAATTTTTGTAAGCCTTCTTTTCTACAAGTGTGTTTATCATATATAAATGATAACATTCGTCTTCCTCTCGTGGTGGCTTGCCAATATGAAAAATACTCACTTTAAGAGTTATATTCCCAAATGATAGTTTTATTAGATAATTTCTGCAATTAATAAGAGCGTTAGCAGTGGCAGAAAAAGGTCTACCTAAAATAAAAGAGATTTTAGACTCCATATTAACCATAGAATGAGTATCTAAAATAAGAAAATCAATAAGGTAATAACATTTATCAATTTGTAACAAGACGTCTTTCACTATTCTTCATCGTTTTTTTTGATTGATTAGTCAGCTAATTGTAGGACTACAAATGTAGGTTTAATCTCATCAAGTTCCAATTGCAAGTAAATAGATAAGGCATCAGATTTATAATTGCTCCTAAGTCCAACAATGCTTGACCAAACTCATGTGTCCTAATTTAGCAGAAGATTGTAAGACATCTCGGGTCTTTATACTTAGGTGGTATTTTTTATTCAATCACTGCACTTACCTGCTCTGCTAAAAATATAATTTTCTTTACATAGTGTTTTTTTTAATGCAACACAGATCTTTGATGACTTTGGCATAAGCTGGAACCTATTCAATCACATTTAATAAGGGAAGATTAATCTTAACTTGTTTCAAGTGTTCTAAAATCTCACTTTGAATTTTTAAATTTTTTCTAACAGGTCGAAGAGCTTAGAAAAAAGGCACTAGGATTGAAAATTTATTTTTGGGCTCTTTTTCAACTATGGCCTCTTTTTTTAAGGGAGCATATTTACTACTCATGGTTGTGTTGGTTGGAGAAGTAGGCCCACTCACAATTTTACCACTTTGAGTAGTAATGGTATTGACTTCTTTGAGATTTTATGCATCAGAAGTAAAAGTTTGTGCCATGAATTATCTTTTGGATTAGATTAAGGTTGTGTTGGTTGAAAAAGTAGGCCTACTTACAATTTTACTACTTTGAGTAGTAATGGTATTGACTTCTTTGAGATTTTATGCATCAGAAGTAAAATTTTATGCCATGAATTATCCTTTGGATTAGATTGAGGTTGAGATGGAAACTTATCTTGCTCTTATACAGTTAAGACACTAGTCAGCTTAGTGATTTAACTCTTGATTCCTTTGTTTTCATCTGCCATTTATGCAAGAACCATTTCAAAATTTTGATTAGTTTTACTTTGTGCCACTATAAAGAACACCTAGTTGGTCGTGCATTATATTGAGGTGGTGCAATATAAGACTTGGGTGCTGCTTGTTCTTATTTTTAATGGTTGTTGACTTGTTGGTCAAGTTTTTAATTGAAGTTTAGGTGGTTTCTCTAGTCAGGATTATAGGTTTCAGAGTCGTGTGCATAAAGCTTTTTGTACATCCCCAAGGCATTATATTGTTCCTTATATATCTTTCTCATCTCACTATAAGTAGGGCAATCCTAAGCTAAGTGTTCTACCCTTCCAATGACAAAACAGACATCATGTGACTCAACCCTAATAACCATGTAGGTGACTGATGAACACTTAAAATTACACATTTAATAAGAGTTTTACATGATTGTTTTGTATTACTAGTGTATTTAATTTTCTTAACTTAAGTATGTTTACAATATTGTACTTAATTATCTTATAACTGTTTTGTAGCAGGTTCGGTAAAATGAGCATAACTTTCTACCTAAAGATCCAATTGAGGTGATTCTTAATCCTGTGCAGAGCTGACTCAATGGGCTAACATATTTTATTTCATAAAGCATTAGAAATTCGAGTGTTTAGAGGGTGAAAATTGGCCTAGAACAGAATTGATCTGCAGTACAGGCCCAGTTTGAACAGTTATCAGTATTTGGCTCATAACTATAGAAATACGTATCTAATACGTATGAGATCACTCAATTTGGAAAGATAAACTTATCTACAACTTTTATGTTTTGAGTGACAGCTAATTCGGATCACATCAATTCCAAATTGGATAATCAAGTGGGTGCCCAAGTGATAATGAATGCAAATTATTTTGCCACCATTCTTGATTTTCATCAACCAAGTGGTTCCCTCCAAATTTGTCTCAATTTATCCATGTTTTTCTATAAATAGGTGGCTTGTTTATGCCTAAAGAATGTAATTAGAAAGTTAGAATTAGTTCAAAATACTTTTCCTTTGTATCCATTTCCTTGTACTATTATTTCTCTTGTTTACTATTAAGTCATGTTATTTCTTCTTCCATTTCTTTTCTTTTCATTTAGTTTTATTATGTCCAAATAATTTTGTTTAAGTTAAGGTGAAAGGGTAAAGCTCTTGGAAAGGTAATAAGATATGTTTAATATTTATTCATGAATTTAATGTTTCATTTTTAAGTTATGCAAATTTATATATGATGTATTTATTTTGTTTGTAGAATTAATACCCTTTTTTTCTAAAGTGGTGATTCTTGATTTATTATTGACAACTTAATACTTGGCACAATAAATTCTTGAAACCATTTACAAGATTTGGTTTATATAACCTTTCTTGTAAAGTGGGAGTCTTGATTTATTGTAGACAAATATAAAGATTGGCATAATAAATACTTGAACCCATTTATAAGATTTGGTGTATAATAATTGAAAGAAATAAATACTAATCAATATATAAATGATAATGAACTTTAATTGCTATATTTTCCGGTTGGAACCTCCTTTGTGTGAGGATTCCAATTGAGTTATAAAAAAATAAAAAGTTAAATATATTCTTATTTCTTATGCCAAGAGTGAATCCCCGTAACCTTAGCTTTTTATTTGAATTGGTTAATTGAAATAATATTTGTAAACATCTTATACTGCATTAATTATCTTTAAAGTATTTATAATTTATAATTTTAATTCTACTTCCCTGTGGATTGACCCCGTTCTCATCGGGTTATTTATTACTTCGATAATCCTGCACTTGGGAATAACTTCTATATTCTGGACGTGTCAGTGACTCTTCTATATTTAATTTTCAAGGCCTTTAATTCCCTAGTTAAGACCTCTAACTGGGCTTTAAGGTTATCCTTTTCCCTGAGATAAAAAACTCAACTAGGTCATGACCTAGTTGTGCTTTCAATAGTGCTAGGTCTAGTCTATTTATTGGCTGCTAAGTCATTAAAGAATTCTATGACTTCCTCAGGATATTTGTGAAGAAATTCCCTATTACACATCATCTCAACAAATTAGCGGTCTCTAGTTTTTAGTCCCTTATAGAAATAGCTAATTAAGCACTAATTTTCATACCCATGGTAAAGGCATAGATTTAATAACTCTTTATATCTTTCCTAGGCTTGATACAAGATTCACTGTCTTTTTAAGAAAAAGAAGAAATTTGTCTTTTCAGGCCATTAATTTTGTGTTGTAAGAAGTATTTATTAAAAAATAATTAGGTCATTTTTGCGCAAGTTTCTACAGACCTCGGCCTCAATGAGTATAGCCAACTTTTTTGCTTTGTTTATTAGAGAAAAATGAAAAATTTAAGCTTAACAGTGTCTATGGCTTCGGGTTGGCTATGGAAGGTGGCCACTACCTCTTCAAATTCCCTAACATGTACATAAGGATTTTCATTATCTAGACCATGTAGAAGTTGTATTATTTTAGGCTTAAAATTCAAATGTAGTGTGTTAGGTGGAAATATAATGCATGATGGTGTAGTTGTGCAAGTATGATGCAACTAATCTTTTAGAGTCCTAACGAGATTATTCTTGTGTTGACTCATTGTGTTGGAATTACAAGATGAATTAGATGGTGAATTCTCTTTTTTTACAAATTGTGATGGTGGTTCTAGTTCTACTTCTCTCACAAATCTTCCTTATTTATCTCTAAGTCAATGCATATATCCTAACAATTTTTTTTAAAAAAAATATTTTTTTGAAAAGAAACTGTCAAGGAAAAATTAAGTCATGAATAAAAGAAAAGAAAATAAGTTAGGTGGTAAGACCAACTATGAAAAAGAAAATAAATTACAACAAAAGGGAGAAATTTAAGAAGTAAAATTTTACAAAGAAAAGTAAATGATAAAGTTACCGCTTTAGTATTGATAGACATAACCTATTTTCGCCTAGTGTGCCTCTCCGTAATGGGGCTAAATTTTATTTAGGTTCAAAATATAATGCGGTTATCGCAGTATAGATTGAGGTGTTAATCCCACAAGAAAGCTTTCAAAAAAATAGGCTAGCGATATAAATGTTTTTAAAACAATAATGAAGGAGAAGATTGAATATGAGATTGATATAAAGAAGGTAAAATTAAATGTGTATTAAAAAAGAAAATTATAATAATGTGAGCAAGGCTTCGAGAGTCACTAATATGCTTCATAAATCTATTCTATACTTTGATTCAATATTTATAACTCAATTGAAAGTTTCACATCCCAAACAGTTAATCGGAAGATATATATATATATATATAATATGGCACATTTAATAATAAATGTATTTGACATGACAAAACTCTTTGGAACCATTATCATAAACCATGTTCATCTATACAAGTTATCTAAGATTGATAACATATCATTTTGACAATATTGTAGTAAAAGATTAACTTGTAAAATAATGTAATCAATAACAATTATAATTCGACAAGAATTACATAAAGAAATATGTAAAAAACTTACATATTTCTAGATTGTAAAATATATAATAGATAAGAGTTTAGGCACAACAAACTTACAACATTATAGCTCTTAACAAAGAATCAAAATTTAGAAGTAGATTTATTACACATAGAAGTTCATCTCTAGCCTTACGAACTTTAGCCTAGCTTACAATTTATTCTTATGAGTATTAAAGGAAAGCATTTGAGAGAATTATAAGACATAAAAAACTTCCATTAGCCTCATAAAAATGTCCTTATATAGGCAATGAATGGAAATGTATTTAGTGTGACTTTAATTAGCACTAATTTCGGCCACCAACACCTTTACCTAATTACTGTACCTTTTTTTACAATAGAAATGATATATGTAGCCTTTGTAGTCAAAATGAAAGTTATAGAATTTTGTCTTTTCTTTTCGTATCCACGAGGCTCATGCAATGTAGATTAGTATCTTATAAGATATAGTTAAAATACCAAAGCCATATCAAATATTAGCCAACAACTCTTTTATCAATTTGTAACCCAATTTGGATTATGATAACGACTGAGTTGAACTTTGGTGTCAACAAAAAAGTTGTTAATAATTAAATCAAAATTTTCAGCTTCAAGAATTATACTGATTGGATACATATTTTATAAAATACGGTCCAAATACGGGAGATGGGTCAAGTTGAGCAAAAGTTATAATCTAGTTCTGTTTCATCAAAAATTTGGCCCATTAAATGTTAGATTTAACTTTTTGACCGTTCTTTAAGTTTATGTAAGATTTAGTCATGTAACTCTAAATTCAAGAATTTCTTCATTTTGATTTCTACATTGAAAGTTATATTTATTTTTCTAAACCTATGCAAATAGCATTTATTAACCATAATTTAAGGATAATACTTTATTTCAAGTTTAAAAATACAAAAATGCTAAATTTAGTGACATTCTAAATGTTAAATAGTGATTGAGTCTCTTAATAAATATATATTTTAATGTGTTCATCACCCAGTTACCACCAGGCGAGTCTCCTGAAATCTGCCATATAGATTACTCTAAGAGTCAGAACATAAAAACTTGTCAATACATTCTTTAATCAAGTGATGACCAGCCCTTCTATTAAACCAAGTGAAGGAATATCCTACCCATCCCATGTCATACAAATCACATATTATGACTACCTTTTTGAAATTTTCAATTGCCTTGACATCCCTTGGCGCTCCCCCCACTTCTCATTCAGCTTCATTATTTCATTGAAATCACTGTAATAAATCCAAGAGAGAGGAGATATAGAAGCAAGCCTTTTGAGAAGTTCTCGGGTATGCTTTTTTTTATTTGATTCCAACATGCCATAAACCACGATGTATCTCTACATTTTTTTGAACACCTTCCTTAACTATAACATCTATATAACACTAGCTATAGGATAAAACTGCACATCAACACTGTCATTTCAAAGTATAGCAATTACTCTACCTAGACCTACTATATCAACCATAAAATAACTATTAAAATTTAACTTTATAGTTATCTTCCTCATTGACTTTTTTGTTAGCTTGGTTTCACATTGAAAGATCAACTCGGGCTTATTGATTTTTAGAGTATTTCTGAGGCTTCTGAATGTCCAAGGACTCCCCAATCCTCAAATATGTCAGCTAAGGATCATCATGGCTGCTGGCAGGGCTGATTAACAGCCTCCACTGCTGAAGATGTTTTTTGTTTCTTCTTTTGTTAAGAGGGTTTTAAGAAGTCTGGTATGACCATTATGTTCCCTCTATTCTCGTTTCTAGCTTTCTTCTTTTTTGGGCTTAGGATTTCCATTGATTCATCCACTTTAGGTTTATTTATTTTAGCCAATTGTGGGCTTTGAGTTCTCGCTTGTCTCACTACTTTTTTCCTTGCTAAGGGTTTTCATTTTTCTCTCTCTTGTTTAAGCTTTTATGTTTTGGGCTCTAGAATTTCTACCTTTTAGGCCTCTGAAAGTTGTTCCTCGTGGCCTACAGAAAAGGATTCTTTCATTTCAGTTCCCTTGGCGCCATTTCTTAATTGGATAGTCAAATTTCCCACCTTTTGCCCTCATCCTTCATCAGAATTGAAAGTGACCTCTTTCCCCTTAAAGCTTCTTTTATAGCAATCCAGGTCTCTCACATCATAGTCTATCATCATACTTTCCCATCCCATCCCATTATTATTATTGGGAGATCCCTAATTTTCATTGGGATTCTATGTGGGATCCAAATTAGACCCGCTTTCTGGACTTGAATTCTTGTTCTTCCTCTGTGTATTTTGTTCCAATAAGCCATCTTTTCTAATTAAATCTCCTCGCTTCTTTGGACTGTGTGTTTTCGTTCTATGGCTAGTGTTGCTTCTGTCTAACCCAAAAATCTGTAGCTCTTTTTCTTCTTGCACTTTTGCACCATTTTTTTTGCCTTTGTTTCTCAAACTATATTCCCAGCATACATCTAAATCCCAAATGCAAACTCTAGATCATCCTCATCTTCTTCTTGTTGTTTTCTTCCATTCCCTTGAATCTCTATGCACTTTCTGTATATATGGCCTATTTGGTCACACTTATTATTAGAGTTGGTGCTTACGTGTCTTCTCTAAATGTACATATGCTTATGTATTTATACATGTGTATATTCTCATTAAATCGTTAATGTCTATTTAAATTATACCATGCTATGTAACATTATAGATATTGTATGATCTGAAGGAGTTCAGATCTGATCTAAAGAAGTTTAGATAAGGGCCTTCAGTTGGCCACATTGAGAGATATAAATGTTAAATATTAGCACAACTAATTGTTAACTGGTTATAATACTTAGCAAAGATCCAAGAGTTGGAGTCTTGTCTATAATGAGACATACACCTGAGAACATACTAGTAATTGCATAATTACAAGAGTTGCAATCAGGTGCCAGAAAATGTTAGCTATGCAAGTATGTTCTCGAATATTGTCCCTGATCTATTTCTACCAATGCGGGTCTGTCGGTAGATACCTTTATCAGTATATGTTATACCTATAGGGTATAGATAGTCATTCCTAGTTAATTGTGAGCTTGGAGCTTGTTTTGACATATGGATATCCAATTAAAACTAGATATAGGATGGACTCACGGGGCCTCTGATATACAACGTATGTAAGTCGTCAATAGAGGGCCCTTTCGAGTTGAGTAGTATACATGGTCATTTGACCTGAGTACCATGGTGGGCTTGTAAGTGATCCACTATATTTTGGTTCCACGCATGTCATAGACTTTTTATGGTGTGACCGCTAGATGTCACTAGGTATGGTTCGATGCTTATGGAGTTCGGTGTGTACAGATATAAGATCCATTAGCTCACATAGGGAGTTAGATATCTAGATACTTCGAGACTGTATCTCAGAAAGTCTTGTAGCTACAAGCATTAATCCCGGGAAAGAGTTTTCGTCAGGGTGAAACAATATGGTAAACGAGTTTGCACATATTGTTCGGTGAAGTACAAGTCTGGGGATATAATATAGATGAACACATGGGAATTTGACGGTAATAATCTAGATTTCCGCACGTCTAGGATATCGTGACAGAAGGACTACACGTATGCATTGTGACCTCAGCTTGAATGGTCGACGTGCTGATTTGTATTTTCGCGACGTATGCGTGGGGTAATGTTCACAGACTCATAGAATAATTCTATTTGACGAATCAAGTGTGAACCTAAGGAGTCCTACGATATGGAGTGTACTCATTGTACACTGAGACAACGTGCCAGATTAAATTGTTTAATCTAGTAATATCCAGCACTACCATAGGAATGCGTGCGTGTCTGTATTTAAGCGTTAAATACAATAATTAGTTAATAATTATTATTTACTAATTGTATAATGACACGTGGTATATTGGGGACTCTCGGTTAAGTTTACTCAAGTGGGAGTAGAGTGGAACTCATTAAGAGGTAGACTTTGTAACTATTTATGAGTGACAAAATGGTAATTTTATACAATAATTATTTAATTATTAAATAATCATAAATATCTCATTATAATATATTATTATGCTATATAATTATCACCCATTTTTCTTATATTATATTATTATTTATTATAATAATAATATTATTTAATAGGTGGTCATGTTTAATATTATATTATATAATATTATTATTTTAAAAAATGTGAGATATATATATATGTGTGTGTGTGTGTGTGTGTGTGAAATTCAGTAGATCAATTGAAATGAAAAAAATAAAAAAATAATTTTATTTTCTATTTTCGTAGTTTCTATGAAATTCAAAGCAATTGTTGCTTTATTTTTCAAATTGGTGGCCGAAAATTTGGTGAAGAAATAAATAGATGTGATCTCTTGTAAATTAGATTTAAATGTTGAAATCCGTTTATAAATTATCTTCATTATTGGTTACCAGTTACAACAAACATGAATTTATTTTATTGATCAAGGAAAAAATAAATTTAAAGAGTTTAAGAGTTAAACCCAGTGCTGGATTAGGAGCTACTGTTCTAACTTACCAAACCCACCGAGTTGGTGACTAAAACTGTCAACGAGCTGATCTCTAGGCGAACTCTTAGGATACACGTATATAATGTTACACGTTTCGATGATTTCTCAATGTCACGCCTCAGACCCAAAAGATCCGACACACGACATCACTTACATTCATTCAATAATATTTAAACATTCATTTCAATTTCTTTCAGAATTATAACAATTGAATTATGACTGAGACAATTAGTAAACCGAAGATATGCAGAGTTTTCTCAGAGATTAACACTCTACTACGTCACCAGTAGTAACTTTGTTACCGGAAGCCCAAATTATATTTATTGCAAATTCTTACTTAAAATCAACCAATAACCACACTTGGTGAAACTTAAACCAAATCCAACCACACACAATAAAATAATACATAAGTATTTATTCAATAGGGACAAATCAAATATCTTATCTCATGTGTTCGCAAATGAAACACTCAGCAACCTAGCAACTTAGGGAACCCAAGGAACAACAAAAACCTTGCCAAATCCGCTAAGCATACATATACCTTATTTACCTAAAATCATCATAAACTATAATGAGTATAAAACTCAGTAAGCATACTAGTTTTTCATATATCAAATACAAATGCATATATGTATACAATGCATATGTATGATATGCTGTGATCAATCAAAATCATAATCTTATCAAATCACATGTTATGTAAACGCTTACACATTCTTTCAAAACATATAATAAGAATACCATCACTCAACTACTACTTAGTAGGGCTTACATATCACATATCACATAATGAGTCAAATGTCACTCGTAGGTGATATACCGTATGAGAGGAATAGTACAAGTGAGGTTTTTAAATTACACATATATAATGCTCATGCTCGAAGGTAAAAGCCAAACCCTCACCCTAATCATCGGCGAGTCCTCTCACATGCACCAATACGCCACCACACGAATGTGATAACTCATTTTTCCTTTAGGTACCAATAGGATCCTCCCTACATACGGAACACATAACATATACTAATCCCGAAGGAAAGGCCATACATAAAGGCTCTAGAAATCACATAAAATGCCTATTAAGTCAACAGTGAGTTCAAGTATCCTCAAAACACAAAATATTTCTCATGGACATATTACGCTTTAAAAGCTTTATTTGTTAAACACATCTTATTTTGAAAGCTCACTTTAAAAAACATATGTATGTCTATGCTCAATGTCAATGCTCACATTCATAAACATATTTCTTTCACATTTCATATCAAATATACTTTGACATAACATAAACATATTTCTAAGCACATTTAAAATATCATACATAGACAATTATTATGTTTATTGTGATTTCAGTAAAAGTCTAGTATACTTACCTCTTAGCACTTTTGGGTATAAGGCTTAATTCTCTTTAACCTATCAATGGAGATTAATCCTTTCATAAGCCTCACAATTCACATAAAACACTTTAAATAGCTTACAAAATTATACATATTGCACTTATCACATCAAATTGGTTTAATTAGTTGGTTTCTCAAAACCTATCATTCTGACCACTTACACTTAACAAAAGTTTCTTATATATCAAATGAGGTCCAATTACTCCAAAATCAAAATATATCATTCTTAACTCATATATCGTTCTTATGTATGAATATTATATCATAATTTCTACACAATCTATTCCATAAACACTATCAAATCCAAACTATTATCCTGACAGGATCAAGATATTTACTGAACAGTATTCAATCTCTCAATTTTATAAAATCATAAACTAACTCAAAAATTATAAACTACCACAGAAATACTCTTGACACATATCTCAATCCATGATAAATATTTCACTTCAAAATCACTATCAAAAGTATTTTACAACTATTTTATTCTATAACTTTGAAAATCTGTTAATCAAATACTACAATGAGCTGATACTCTTTAGAAAATCATAACAATTTAACCACATTGATTTAAATTCTCAATTATGAGTATATCATATTAGACATATAAAATTATCATATTCCATAAATTTGTAATTTTGGAAGATCATTAAGTAGATCATAAATTATTTGTCACTGTATCATACTGTTCACACAAATTTTTTTCATAATTTCAGAGTTATTTTGGTAAATTTACTACAAATTCAATATTTGAAATTTGTAATCGATTTAAAGTCTCAGATAATCCTAAACATGTCTAATTTCATATAATCAAAATTTAAAATCAGAATCGTATTACAACAATTTATAAAATTTCTGGATCAGGAGACTATCAAGTAGAAATTCTGCAATTCATCATGATTTATCAAATTATCTACATAGATCATCATCAATTCTCGTAATATCTTACGAAATACACATCAAATCCTCAATTATACATATTTTCAGAAATCAAAACGTAAAGGAATTAACTTAATTAACACCAATAAACTGAGAAATAGTTGTGATATACCTCTTAAAATCCCAAATTCCAATTTTTTCTTCTTCTTCTCTTTTTCTCCCCTATATTTCTCTCTTTTCTCTCTCTAAAGGGGTAGATCGACCCAAAAATGAGTAAATTAGGGTTTCAAAAGTGTATTTTTATACTAAGAGGCTAATTTTTTATATTTACGAATTTGCCCTTAAAACTTTCAAAGTATTACAATTTGGTCCCTAAAATAAATCTAAAGTCTTGCAAATAAACCCAATACTAATAGTATGTCCTTTACCTATACAAACACTACTAATAACAATACATAAATCAAGTATCACCCACATACAAATAAAATATGTATATAAATACTTATTCTTACCGATTATGGATACTGGTTACTATAATTCTCCCTTCTTTATAAGAATTTCGTCATCGAAATTCATAACTTAAGCAAACATATGAGGATTACTTAGATCTCATTTCCTCTTCTCATTCCCAAGTTGCCTTTTCAACTGTATGGTTTATTCATAAAACATTTACAAAGCAATCTTTTTGGTATATAGGATTTGCTCATTGTGGTCCAAAATCCTTATAAGAATTCTGTCCTCAAAATTCATAACTTAAGCAAACATATGAGGATTACTTAGATCTCATTTCCTCTTCTCATTCTCAAGTTGCCTTTTCAACTTTATGGTTTATTCATAAAACATTTATAAAGCAATCCTTTTGGTATATAGGATTTGCTTATTGTGGTCCAAAATTCTTATAAACACTCATTCATATGTTAGAATATCTCTAAGTTGGCTCATAGCTTAGTATATGAGAGGAGTATGAAACATATATCCATAAAATAAACACATGGCACATATTATAGGCTTATAAAATTTATACACATATATTTTTATTCTTTTCACCCGTTCGTTCAATATTTAATGGGCATCTATACACTTCACCTTTTATTCATTAAAGAATGACATAGATGTAGAATACCCATACTAATCTCTTAAATAAAATTCTTAACTCTTCTGAAAATTTTAATCCCTTCAATATATACTCATATGTCATAATATCATTCACTACCTTAATATCATTCTCAAAATGCAAATAATTTAGCATTTCTACGCAACTAAGTTGTCATTCAAATCAGAATGTTAAAGGCATTATCTTAAATAATCAAAAATCAACTTCAATAAAAAGACCTTTAGTTCAATGGATTCTTAAACCATAGATCTCAGCATTATATCTCTTACTTTAACTCTTTAAAACATAGTCCATCTTATTAGATATCATTTTCTCATTGAGATTGACATTTTCTCATCTAATTCTATTTCTTTCACTTTCCCAAGTTTATTACCTAAAGCTCGGGCCATTCTCTTATGCATACATATGACTGGAATGTTATAAACTTGCACCCAGAATGATGTCAGTCGAAAGTTTAGTTTGCTCACCTCTCCTAATCCTGCAACCTCTGTAAGCACTATAAGAGACTTGTCAAAGTGCCACAGCTCTGATGCTACTACAATCTTTCTATCCTTCTCTATATCAAAATAACATACGAATTTGTTGCTGCTCAAACACTCGATTTGTAGCTTTTATACTGGGCGCCATATTTATTGCATCATCATCTCAAAGGCTTCTTTATTGACTGTTCTCTTAGATAGAGCTTTCCCAATCAAGCAATTAGCCTTTAACATAGCTTCAGTTTCCTTCATTTTTCCTATGATTTCCAATGTTTCACTCTCTTCTTCAGAAATTCTCATTGAGCTACACACCTTTATTAAGTTTTCCGTATTCATAATTGCTCTTAATGATCTCAGCCACCCTTTACCAGCTTTTACAACTATTACAACTACTGCACTCACAATGCAGTGAAAACTTTAGTCATTAAGTCTGAAACTACTTTTACTTAAGTTTTATCTCCAAAGAGAACCTCGAGAGAGAGAGCTTAAGAAAAGATCTATTTTCCACTGCTATTTACCCAACCTAAACCCACAAACCCAGCATTGTTGTAGTCTTGGTGATTGGTGGACAATTTAATCCTCTATTTATTTAAATATTTGTGTAAGTATTTTAATTTTTATAATTCGCTTAAGAAATATAATAAAAGTATATTAAATATCAAGATTAATGAATTAAACAAAAAATATAAAAAAATTAACCTAATTTACTTTAATTTGGGTTGTATCCACAAATAAGAAAACAACTTTTATAATTTTATAATATAAAATACAATAGTACTGTAATTATTTTCTATTTAACCCCTCACATATTTTTTTTTATATAATTTTTTATTAATTCTCTAACCTCTTTATGTAGTGGATGATATCTAATTATTTATTGATCTTGTATTCTTAATTGTTATATAACTTATACTCTATTTTTAATAAAATAAATTATACAAAAAAATTTCTAATTTAAGAATCTTTAAAATTAACTTAAATACTAAATAAGTTTTTTTTTTTCTTCTCTTACTTGAGGCCGGAGTGCGTTAGCGTGCTCTGTAGTTTTCTCGTTGGGATCGTTTGGATATTTGCAAGCTACGAGTGGAAGCGAAAGACCCAACCACGTATTCGTGCTTTGCTGACAGTTTCTTTCTGTATCTTCTTACAAGCGAATTTGCCCCAATAAACAAGATACAACTCATCCCGACAATCGTGATGTGTTGCAAGGACGTCCATCGCTCTTTTGAGTGGGGAGGGGGAGGAAGAGTGCCAGAAGGGAGTGAGACCCAGCCAACACTACTGTGTCGTACTTCCCCCATATCAAGTTGAATAAATGAATGTAGCCGAAACCGAGATAATGGAAATTGTACCTAGAGGAGAATCTTTACTTACAACTCTCAACTCTGATACCCTCACCTCAACTTCTATCAAGACAGGGAAAGACATTGAGACTACTACCAATACCAAGTACTTCCAGTACCATACCGAGGGGTAGAGCACTAAAATGTGGCGAACCGTACCTAGAGAGAAAGATCCCGAGATTAGGGAAGAGAGGCTTCATGGATCGGGAAATTCCATGGATATTCTGGTAGGGTCACTATGAAATCACTGTGATGGACAAAGGCAAGGAAGGAATTTGACAACTCCTCAAAGAGGGCTCCAATTGATCCTAGGACTAATGGGACTGGACCGGCAACTCCAAGTTTCAAAGTAGAAACTTCTATTGCATCTAATCTTGATCCCCTTGCCCAGAACTTGTAGAACCTGCGCTTGACCTAGAGTTTGAGCTTGCTAGCCCATTTGAAAGACTTTTGATTTAATCCAACAATATAGTTTAGGCTTTAGTTTTGAGCCCAAATGGGTTTGAGATTTCGATGGCTATCGAAAGGATTTTTAGTTGAGTTCTTTTAAGTGACTTAAGTTTGCTAATACTACCTGGATTTTTTGCGAGCAAGAATGGATAACAAAATGCACATACAGTAATCTGGAATGAATTCCAATGTCTTTGCAACGGCTATAGCAGATTCCCATACGTAAAAATATGATTAGTTGCCACTGCAGCCAGCCACACACATAATTTGAATAATTTTAGGTTTTATTTAACTTTGAAAATCATGACAATTAGAATATTAAAAAAATGCTGACAATTATTAAGTAAATACTAATTACCAAGTATTTATCAAACACCCACCTATTTTCATTTAACAATTAATAAAAATCTCAAATCCTAACACATGTTCTTCACTAAATGTAGTTCCCAAACAGTTATCTTGTGCGTTAAATCATTTCCATTTTTCTACTTCTCAAGATTATTGTATAACTGGTAGGCACTAAAACATTTTTACTGTCAACAAGGGATGCACTTTGAGAAGCACTTGAATAAACAGAAATACTTGTTCACAAATTTTTTAATATAAATAAGTTATCTTTTAAATAGACACTCATTTGAAATAAAAAGATACAAAAGTGTCTTTTGAAAGAGACATTATTAATAAAATATAATAATAACCCTTAAAAAAGACACATCTTTTCATATTGTATGAATGAATACAATCATTCATAACATTATTTTATTTAAAATAATAATAATTCATTTTAGATTATTAATGAAATTCAAAATTTGATCCAATAAAAAAAATAAAGATGTGTATGTGAAGAGTCAGATCCCAAATGAAGGGATACATAGACATCTATAAATACAAACATTGTTTAAGTTATTTACACATTGCTTTAGACTGCCTATATCTCTTATTTCTCCTAGTACATAGAAAAAATAAATTTTGCATATTTTTTCGTATTAAAATCTCAAATGTTTTTTTTATCAAAAATTTAATTTTAGCAGGCTTGTAAAGTTTAAAAGTATTCAAGTTTGTTTCTATTAGTACACAACACAAGCAAACATAAGTAGTGATTCATTATATTCTAGAGGCATATTTGTTTAACTAATGTGCATCACTTGATTAGTGGGAACAAATAATATCTTAAGAAAAACAACATAAATGTGCCTTGAAGCACACGTTTATTTATGCAAATTTACTATAATTATTTTTTTAAGTACCTACAAGTTTTTTTACACATTTTATTACATAAAAGTTTCCACCATCAATTCTTTATTTTTCCCATATATACTATATTTTTCCTAACAATCATAAGACGATATTTTCTAAACAATGGCATCAACTTCATAACTTCTAGAGTTCACCGTGGATTTTGTCAAGGTAGAACATTTTGATGGCAATATCTTTCGACATAGCAGAAAACGTTACATCTCTTATCAGCAAGCATGAATGTTAGTTTATGTTCTCACTACGCCAAAAGCTTATGAATGTGAGAATGAAACATTGGCAGAGATAAGAGCGTAATAAAAGCGGGAACAAGATGACTACGTGTGCAAAGGATACATTTGCAATGCAATGGCTATTTCTTTTTTTTAGATCAATATCATAACGAGCCCACAACCAAAGAAATATGGGATGCATTGGAGGCTAAGTACATGAAGAAAGAAAGATGCAGCAAGTAAGAAATTCTTGGCTTCTAAAATTTTCCAATATAAATGGTTAGTAATAGGTTTGTGGTTGAATAATATCATGAGATCTTAGAATTCTTAATAAGCTCAAGCAATATAAATATGAAAATGAATGACTCAATTATAGTTTTTTCTATTATTGATAAACTCATTCCCTTTTTGAAAGATTATAAGAAAAGTCTTAAATATAAAAGGAGGAAATTAGTCTTGATGACTTGGGTCAAAATCTTCATATTGAAGGAAAACTTAGACTTGATAATCTAGAGAAACATTCCATAATGTCATCTAAAATTAATACAGTATAGGATGGAAAAGAGTTTAACCAATCTCAATCAACTTAAAGGCAATGGAAAAAAAGGTTTGATTTTAACTAGAAACAAAATAAGAAGAAAAAGAAGGATGCCTATCATGATTACAAAAGAGATTGTCAACTCTTAAAAAACAAAAATGGAGTTTCGACAATAAATTTCATAGCTATGATATCAGATACCATTCGGGGATGCTTACAAGTTGTTCCTACCAAGATTGATGTTGATATGCAATATGTGCTTAACAGAGTTCTCCAAGGATGAAATTCGTGAAGCACTATTTCAGATGCATCTAACAAAAGCACCAGGTCCTAATGGTTTTCCTGCATCTTTTTTCCAACATCATTGACAGGCAGTTGATGAGTTGGTTACTAAACTCTGCAGTTCCATTCTCAATGGTAAGGGATATCTTAAAAATCTAAATCATACATATGTTGCATTGGTTCCAAAAATAACATCCCCCACTAAAGTTATGGATTTTCGGCCTATTAGTTTGAGCAATGTCATCTATAAAATTGTTGCTAAAACTATTACAAATCGATTGAAATTGGTGATGGAGAAGCTTATCTCTGGTAATTAAAGTGCTTTTGTCCCTAATCGATTAATTTCTGATAATATCATTACTGTATATGAACATCTTCATAAAATTAGATGTAGAAAAAGGGGCAAACTTTGTTATGCTGAATTAAAGCTTGATATCAGCAAAGCTTATGATAGAGTTGAAAGGGGGTTTTTAGAAGGTGTCCTTATTAAGTTAGGTTTTTCAGATAAATGGGTTAAATTAATCATGAAATGTGTGACTACAGGTTTTTACTCTATTTTGATTAATGAGAAACCAAGGGCTTATATTACTCCCTAACGGGGATTACGCCCAGGGTGCCCCCTCTCCCCATATTTATTTATTTTGTTTGCTGAAGTCTTATCTTTGCTACTTACAGAAGCTAAATCTTTGAAGCTTATCCATGGAATAAAATTTAGTCATCAAGGGCCATCTATTACTCATCTATTTTTTTTGCAGATGATAGTCTCATTTTTGGGAGAGCAACTATAGTTGATTGTGTAAAGCGCAAACAATTTCTAGACTTGTATTCTAAGGCCTCTGGGCAGTTGATTAATTTTGTTAAACCATCCATTTTATTCAGCACTAATGCTAGCCAACAGATCATACAAGAAATTAGAAATCTTTTCCAACTTCAGGTTGTTACCTGACATGCATTTTATCTTGGATTGCCTTCTATTATTGGAAGAAGGAAAAGGGGCTATTTCCAATCTATCTTTGAGGGAGTTCAGGAGAAATTAAAGCGTTGGAAGGCCCATTTATTTTCAGAAGGGGGAAAAGAAGTGTTGATCAAAGCTGTGATTCAAGCTATACCAACGTATGCAATGAGTGTTTTCAAACTTCCAAGTAGTCTATGCTAGGATATTCAAAAGTGTACAGCAGACTATTGGTGGCAATCTTCCTCAAATAAATCCCGGGGTATTCATTGGACTGCTTGGAGGAAACTATGTCATGCTAAAGACAGAGCGAGATTTTTCAGCCTTCAATCAAGCCTTGCTAGTTAGATAATGTTGGAGGCTAATCACAAAACCAAATTTACTAGTTGCCCAGGTACTGAAAGCAAAATATTATCCATGTTGTGATTTCATTGACGGTAAGCTTGATTCAAATCCTTCCTTTGTATGGCACAGTTTGATGCGGGGAAAAAAGCTTATTGAGGCAGGTTCGCAATGGAGGATAGGCAATGGGCATTCTGTTTCTATTTATTCTAGTAACTAGTTGCCTAGATCTTGTTCTTTTAAGCCCATTTTCTCTATCTCATTACAACAAGTGGTTGCTCTAATTAATAATGATAGGACTTGGAATCAGAAGGTTATCAAAAGGCATTTCCTACCAAATGATGCTGATCTTATCTTCAAACTTCTCATTCCGCTGCACCGTATTCCTGATCAATTAATGTGGCATTTTAACAATAGAGGAAGTTATTTTGCGAGGAGTGGGTATCATTTAGAAATAGAATTACAAGAAAAAACTCAGGCGTCATGTTCTACAAATCGTTTGATATGGTTAAAGAGGTTGTGGCATCTTGATATACCCCCAAAAGTTAAAATTTTCATTTGAATGGCTGTTAATGAGATACTTCCTACTACTTTCAACTTGGGAGTTCGAAAGATAACTTCATGCACTAGGTGCTTATTATGTGGAATGGGCCAGGAAGATTCATATCATGGATTGATTGCTTGTCGGTGTGCTAAACAGGTTTGGAAACTCTCTTGTTTTTATCATCTGTTGAAAGATTTGCTCCCTGCTTCTTTTAGTAGCTGCATGATTTTCTTATGTGACATGTTGAAGAAAGAAGAACTGGAGTTGTTTGTGATGATTGCATGGTCCATTTGGACTTCACAAAACTAAGTTCTATACAAGGCCTTAAAATTTGATGCCAACAAAACTTTCAATATGGTCGAAATTTTGTTGATATCCTTTAAGGATGTGTCTTTTCAATCTTCTTAAAGTAATTTCAAAATGAATCAATGCACTGGACCAATTGTGTAGTCTCCCCCTCATGTCCATCCTTATAAATTAAATGCGGATGCTGCAGTGGATAAGAGGGGTAATTTTATGGGATTGGAGGCCGTGATTCGAGATCAACGGGGTGAAGTTTTGGCATCCTATAGGGAGAAGAAGCCGTTCCTTGGAGATGTTGAATTTGCTGAAGCCTCAGCGATTTTAGCGGGTTTATTTATGGCAAGGGATAAGGATTTGTGGCCTATTGAGGTTGAGTCTGATGCTGTGAATGTGGTGGCTTTAATCCAACAGAAAATTTGAAGTAGAAAGGAAATTGATTGGGTAATTGCAGAAATTGTTAGAGTTTTATCTTCTTGTAATCCTTGTGTTGTCAAACATATACCTTGATCTTGTAATTTTCTTGCCCATAATTTAGCTAAGAAAGCTTTGGTTTCTGCGGAGCCTTCAAACCAACTAGAAGAGCTTCCGTTAGTTGTTTGATCTTGCATTGTAAACCTTGTTTAGGTGCAATGAATGTTTCTGTTTCAAAAAAAAAAAAAAAGCTATGATATCAGAGATCAATATTCTCATAGATGATAATACAAAGTGGACAGGTTTTAGTGCAACCAAGCACGTGAGAAAAGATGAAACCTTTTCACATCTTATAAAATAATGGAGGATGGAAGTGTGCTTTGCATGAAAAATTTGTCCATCGCTGCACTAAAAGAAAAAGGCAATGCGCAACTGGGGTTTATGTTTGGAAAGTCTTTAACTAGTACTAATATTTATCATATATTTGAAGTTAGAAAAAATCTTGTATCGAGTAACCTTCTTAATACGTTTGGTTTCGAGTTTGTATTGTCCAAGTTTAATACCTTTTTTGAAAAGGTATACATACATACATACATATATATATATATATATATATATATATGATGGAATGTTTAAGCTCAATAACAATAAAATGAATGTTTCTTCCGTTTATATAGTTAACTCATTATCCCTATGATATCATTATTTAGGATGTTAATATCAGAAGTGTAGAAAGTTTATAAAATACACATATCTTCATAATAATATGATATTGTCCACTTTTAATTTAAACTTTCATGATTTTGTTATTGGGCTCTACCCAAGACCTCATACTAATAGAGATATAATTTACTCCTTATATACTCATGATCTTCTCCATTTATTTTCAATGTGGGACTTTATTTGTTTTCTTAACAATCTTCTCCTTGAACAAAGAACCACGAAATCTCCCCTCAAATCATATTCCATCTGTCTATCTTCTATATAGGAAGATCTCGCTCTCTTTTTAGTACTCATTTTTTACTTATCTTCATTGCGTTGTCGGAGCACGCCTTACGTGAAGTCCAAAGTACTGCCTACCTCAAGAGCCCACTCTATCAGGTCAACTCCTTATCATTGCGCTGGGAGACACGCTTCATGTGAAGCCCGCATCACTGCATTGAGACGTCACGCCTTACGTGATTCCTGGGAGTATACCACCACTTGTCCATAGAGCTTATTACGAATCTCATCGTAAACCGAGGTTCACCACCTTCTTGTTCGGCACCGAGGATTTCTTCCACATTGCTAATTTTGGGGTATGGCTTTGATACCACTTGTAAGGAGTTCATAAACCACACATATCTCCACATTGATATGATATTGTTCATTTTGGGCCTAAGCTCTCATGGTTTTGCTATTGGGCTCTACCCAAAAGACCTCATATCAATAGAGATATAATTTATTTCTTATATACCCATGATTTTTTCCATTTATTTTCAATATGAGACCTTATTTATTTTTTTAACAGGAAGATTACATGACATGTCTAATTTAGAATTAATTCATAAACAGAATATAGATATGCATTAAAAATATAAATTATGTGCACAAACAAAAATTATAGAAACACTTCTTGAAATAAAATTGAAAGAACATATTCTTTATTGCATTTAATTCATAGTGATGTATGTAATATACATAGTATATTTATTAGAGGAGGTAAAAAATATTTTGTAACATTTATTATTGAATTTTCAAAATATTGCTATGTTGCATTCTAAAGATGAAGTGTTAGATAAATTTAAGATTTATAAAATTGAAGTTGATAACTTGTGTGATACTATGATAAAATGTCATAGAAAAGATAAAAGAGGTGAATATCAATTTTTTAAATTTTGTAAATTTGTTAGCATTGTGTATAAAACTACTGTTACATATATACCACAACAAAATGGCACATTAGAAAGAAAAAATAGAACATTAACTAAATTAGTGAATGTTATATTATATAATTTTGGTATTCGTAAAGATTTTTAAGGTGAAGTATTATTAACTATATTTAATGTCTCAAAAACAAAAATTGCCCATCAAAAGAAAAAACAAAAATTGCTCTTTAGGAATTATAAAAAAAACAATAGCCTTTTCTTTTATATATCTTAGAGTTTGAGGGTTGTTGAGCAATAGATAGATTACTGAACCTAAGATAAAGAAATTAGGTGAAAAAGTTACTTGTTGAAAAATTAGTGATTTAACAATTTTGGTTGGACAAGAATTTAGATGAATATCAAAGTGGAGAGTCACAAGAAGCCTAGAACGTGTGGGACATGTATGGAGAAGTTTAGGATGTGTAGGACATGAAGGGGGAAGCGAAACGGGACTAAAATACGTGAAGGAAGCAAGAAAACGCGAGAGGAGCTGCCAAGCATGAGCGCCGCGACACCCATTACAGAAGCCCAACACCGTTGTGATGGGCGAGATAATGCTTAACGCCGCAGTGCCAGACGCGTCAGAAGTCCATTTTTCTTCGGGATTTTGAGTTTTGGGAATTTTTGGACTTCCAAACTTCCTAAAACAAGTGGACTCTTACTCCAAGAAGGAATAGGATTAGTAGGCATGAAATACACCCTATATAAACACTTGTAAACCCTTTAATTGAGATTAAGCATTAAGAGAGACTCTAAGAGAGGGGAAGAACTGGGTAGACACAGTACTTGTGTGCGCTAGGGTGAAACTGTCATTTGGGTGATCATTGTTCGTGGTAGAGTAAGGGTTCACTAAATATTAGGTCCTTTTGATGGTTCTTTAGATTGGATTTTTCTTGTAAAATCTCTAGGGAGTTATAATAAGAAATGCTAGGATCCTTGGATCCACTATGGACGTAGGCAATTGGCCAAACCATGTAAGATTGTGTTGTGCTCTTTTGTTTTCTACTTTGAATTCTTACTATTTTGCTTTATTAACAGGTTATTCCACTGCGCAAAAAGGTTAGGATTCTGGGTTGAACTTGAGATTTTTTGCTTCAACATAACCTCAAGAGGGAGAATGCATTTCCTCCCTTAACAAACTAGTATCAGAGCTAGAGGTTCGATAATACACACTTGGGGTATTTAAATCATAGCTACAATTAAGCAAGAAATAGAGAAGTTCAATAGGATGAATGACTTCAATCTTTGGAGGAAGAAGGTTAGGGCTCTACTAGTGAAGAAAGGGCTAGACTCAACCTTGGAGGAAGCCAACTCCTCAACTAGCGATGAAACGACAACCTCAAAGATCGGACAGAAAGATTGGGACACGATTTAGAAAAAGGCTCACAGTACCTTATTCCTGACATTAAGCGATGAAGTATTAAAGGAAGTTGGTGATGAATAAACCACTTTGGGGCTATAGAAAAGACTCGAAGTATTGTACATGAAGAAGTCTCTTGCAAATAGACTTCTTGTGAAAAAGAAACTACATCAGCTAACAATGCATGAGGGAACTTCATTGAAAGCTCACATTGATGAGTTCAACAAGATCATCATAAGTCTCGAGCAACTGGGCATCAAAACCGAGGATGAAGACAAGGCCATTATCCTATTAAGTTCGTTGTTAAAGAGTTATGAAAGCTTTGTGGATACGCTGCTGTATGAAAAAGAGTCTTTAACGATAAATGACGTCAAGGCATCATTGAACTCAAAAGAATTGACAAAGAGATCTAAGTCTGAGAGTGGAGTAGCATTGCTTGCACAAGAAAGGAATAGCAACCAATTAAAGAGAAGATCTAAGAAGTGTTTCCTTTGTAATAAAAAATGGCACTTTGTGAAGGATTGTCCGAAATCAAAAAGCCAAAAGGGTGGGCTGAAATCGATACTGAGGAAGATACCAAAGTTGTAGACACTTTGGTAGCCTCAAAGGAAAAGTACGTTGGCAAATGGATACTAAATTCGGGGTACAGCGTCTATATGTGTCCCGACAGATCAATGTTTACCAATTATAAAGTCAAGAGAGGTAAAACTCTAATGGGGAATGACATGACTTGTGAGATCATGAGAGTTGGTGGCATAAGACTGAGGATGTAAGGTGGAGAAACTAGGAACTTACATAGTGTAAGTCATGTTCCTAAAGTGAGGAGAAACTTGATATCCCTAGACAAGCTCGATGAGGAAGGGTATTCGGTTAGAGCAGAAAAAAAAAACTAAGGGTAGAAAAAGGACCTATAAGGTTTAAAGGTGAGAAGTACAATGGGGGGGCTCAATGTGCTTACTGGGATGATTATGAGTGGCCCAACGCGGGGTGTTGTGGTAATGCAGACCACTAGGCGACATCCGAACCGTGCTTACCAAGGTGATGAAGGTCAAAAAGGAGTGCAACGCATCTATACCCTATGCAAAGTACACGAATGCCTTTGGAGACTAAAGTCACTAGCCCGAGGAAAGTTAAGTCTTGATGGAGACTTAACTAGGCTCAACTCTAAGTGATAGAGTATTAGTGTGGATTGGATCCAGAAGCCTTCTTATTCGGAAGTTTTTGAATCAAGGAAGGGTTTGTTGGAAAATTGGTGATTCAACAATCTTGGTTGGACAAGAATTGAGATGAATACCAAAGTGGAGAGTCACAAGAAGTCTAGAACGTGTGGGACACGAAGGGAAAAGTGAAACGAGACTCAAAGACGTTAAGGAAGAAAGAAAATGCAGGAAGAGCTACCAGGCATAAGCGCCACGGCACCCATTACAGAAGCCCAGCGTCGCGGCACCAGACTCGTCAGAAGTCTGTTTTTCTTTGAAATTTCAAGTTATGGGAAGTTGTTACTCCAACAAGGAATAGGGTTAGTAGGCACAAAATACACCATATATAAACACTTGTAAACCCTTTAGTTGAGATTAAGTATTAAGAGAGACTCTAAGAGAGGGGAAGAATTGGGTAGACACTAAGTGCTTGTGTGCACTAGGGTGGAACCGTCATTTGGGTGATCATTGTTCGTAGTAGAGCAATAATTTACTAAACATTAAGTCCTTTTGAGGGTTCTTCAGATTGAGTTTTCCTTGTAAAATCTCTAGGGAGTTATAATAAGAGAGGCTAGGATCCTTGGATCCATCGTGGACGTAGGTAATTGGCCAAACCACGTAAGATCGTGTTGTACTATTTTGTTTTCTGCTTTGGATTCTTGCTATTTTGTTTGATTAATAGGTATTCCGATGCGTAAAGAGGTTATGGTTCTAGGTTGAACTTGACGTTCTTTGCTTCAACATAACCTCAAGAGGGAGAATGGCGTTTCCTCCCTCAACAATATTGGATGCATAATTTTAGACTACGCTGAACATAGTAAGGCTTATAAGTTTCTAGTAATAGAACTGAAAAGCCAGCACCTAAAGGTGCTTGATTTAAGTCGGTCAACGTCTGGTAGAGTAGGAACCTATAGATTACTGAAAAAGGCCTCGTTTACTCAAAAACTTTTCAATCTTCCTTATGCGCTTCCTCATGGGATTGAGTGTGTGGTAGCCGCTTCTGACCGAACCTGATTTGATTTTGCAGGCTGCCTACATACCGTACCTCTTGTATTGGATGAGGATCAGGTTGCACGTAGTTCTATGCCCTCACACCTCGGATTCCATTTTTCCTTGCACCATAGGAAAGGCAAAGCGCAATTCCTGAAACCCGAACCCGAAGGTTTCCCTCGACAGCAAATTAAGGAAAAACGAACCGAGAACGAACCAAATGGAACAGTCATTTTCATCTTTTTCTTCCAATTCTAAGAAAGATAAATTCCAACCGCATTATACAAATGATAAGACAGGGCTAAGGCAGTAATCTCGACAGAGATTCGAATAAATATTTTTAATGTTAATTAATAAAAAAAGAATTGATAAAAATTCTCATAGGTAAAGCAAATCAAACCTATTTGAAAATAAAGAATATCAAAAAACCTAAGATCAATTAATGAAATCTAAAGAAGCCATATCTTATAAAAATAGATTTTCAACTATATTAAAAAATAATATTGATTCTAACAAGTTTGAGAAACCTTTATAAATTAGTGGAAAAATATTACTTTCGTCTCTTATTTTAGAGGTATATATCAACATAGTCTTTTATATTTTAATAATTATCATGTTAATTTCTATCATTAGAAAATTACTGTTAAATTGGTTCTTTCTAAAAGTGAAATAATACTTTTTTCATTTTTAAAATAAAAATATAAAAATGACACATGTCATAATTTTTAAAGATAAATATTTTAAAATTAAATTAATAAATATATAATTAATAAATAAATAACACGTGTCATACTATGATTAGTTATAAATGACACGTGCCGTCATATAATTAGTTTATATATTTAATAAATATTTTTTTAAGAATAAATATTTAAAATTAAATTAATAAATAAAGGACATATGTCATAATATGATTAATTACAAATAACACGTTTCATCATATAATTAGTTTATATGTTTAATAAATATATAGATAAATTGGCAACTGATCTCTCCATAGGTGGAGGCGGTGCAAGTCACTGCCCCCCTTGTTTAAAGGCGAGCGACAGTGGTCGCCACCCCTCTCTCACTATTTTGGGCTTGATCTGCATTTTTTTGTTTGTAAAAAATGATATCACCATTGTGTAGATCAGAAAAAATGAAGTCTAATGATATAAAATTTGATAAATTTCACCATTAAAATGTCGCCAGATAAAGGCGGCTGATGATTGGTCGGCTACCATTTTTTAACGACAGTGCCAGCTCTATTTATTTTTTTATTTTTAATTTAATTTAATTTATTTTTAAAATATTTAATAAAAATTTAAACGAATTAATTGATGACACGTGTCACATAATTGATAAATATTTGACTAAGAGTATTATAGTAAAAGTGATAAAAAAAATAAATATTTAACAATAAAATTTTAACGACAGGAATTAACGTAATAATTATTAGAACATGAAAAATTACGTACTACACTCTTAAATAAGAGATTAAAATATTATTTTTTCTAAATTAATAAAAAATAATAATGACACAAATGAGTATAATAAACTTAGAATAAAAAAAAAATTAAAGATTGAATTTTTTTTTTTATATCGAACTTCATTGTTTATTCAGTAAAAGGGACTAGACACTCGTATTATAAACAAACCAAAATCGCACACCTACTAAAGTCTGACGCCCTTACCTACGAAAATGAAATAAAGTCCAAGTTGCTGCCTTCTAAAAAAAGACTATTAATGATGAAGTGGATTCTATAAGGGGTAATAAGACTTGAAAAACTAGTGGATTTACCGCATGGCTTTAAACCTATAAACTGTAGATGATTTTCGAAAAGAAAAAGAAAGTTGATGGAACAATTGAAAGACTCAAAAGTAAAATTAATAATAAGAAGGTTTTACTCAAAAAAAAAAAAGAAGATGGGGATTATTTTGAAACATATGCACCTATTGTAAAATTTGTTACTATTAAACTCTTGATTGCTTTAGTCTATATCTACCATCTTAAAATCCATTAAATGAATTTAAAAACAATTTTTCTTAACAGAGAATTGGACAAAGAAATTTATATTGAACATTAAAAAATACCCATTAGGTTAAGACAAGAATATAAAATTTTGTAAACTAATTAAGTCTTTGTATGACCTTAGATAAGTTCCGAAACATTGACATGATAGATTTGACAAAGTGATTATTATAATAGTTTTAAAACACTGAAAGATAATATCTCAATTAGAGTATGCTTTGTGTTACTGGACGTCTTAATTATGCTCATGTACTAAGCCTGCCATTGCTTTTGTTTTTGTGAAGCTAAGTATATATACTAGTAATCTTGGTTAAATACACCATCAATTAATGTATAGAATCTTATAATATTTGAAACATACAAGGGATTATAACATACACGACATTAGATATCCTTTACTTTGAAGGATTCTCAGATGTTAGTTGGATAACTGACAAGTGGGTAGATATTTATATTTGGTGGAGGATTTATTTCTTGAGGCTTAAAGAAGCGAACTTAAATAACAGACTCCACTATGGCTGCAGAATTTGTAACATTAGCTTCACGTAGCAAGGAAGTAAAATGGTTAAGGAATTTACTTTTAGAAATTCATGTATGACCTAAACCAATGCCTCCTGAATCTCTACTTTATGATAGTAAGGCAACCTTGTCAAAGACATATAATCATATTTATTTTTAAAAAAATCTAGGCATACTAGCCTGAGACATAGTTATGTGAGACAATCGATCATTTATGGGGCATTCACAATTGATTTTGTCAAATCATGCCAAAATTTAGCAGGCCTTTAACTAAAGAACTTGTAAGGGGGCATTGTTCAGAAAATATCAAAGAGATGAAACTAAAGCCAACATCAAACTATTACCAATGATGGAACCTCAACCTAACACCTGAAACATTAAGAAATTAGGTTCAATAAGTGCATCATAAGTATATGATTGCAACTATTATAATATTTTTAACATGCATCCTAAAGGTGAAAGTGTTTAATATCTGTAATAGAATAGAAAGGATAAGTTGCTTAGCTTTTAATCGACTTATAACAAATTTCTATTAAATTATTTTAGTTACAAGGGCATTGCTTGATAAGTATACCAATGTGAGTGTTGGAGGTGGCGTCGCATTCTATGTAACTTGACTAGTTACTAAAGCTTTCATGAAAATAGGATATAAACACAAGACTAGTTCACGTGTCAACTAGAGAATACCTAAGAATAAGAAAGCTTGTGTGTGAGATATGTATTGCATTTCCTTGTATATTACTTTGCTGTGAATAAAAATCCACCTGGTCCGTTCATGTTTGCACTGTTTTAATATCATTGAGAAAATATTCCAGTTGAACTTATCCGATAAATGGTCTTGATTCTACTGAAGGTAAATGAATTTACTTCACTAATCGAATCTCTGTATTCGACTGCTATGGTTTGGTACCAAGGTCAAGTTCTAGACAAGGACCTAAATATAATAGCCAGCACAGGAACAATGATAATGGCTCCTTCTTGAGTTAGATATGCGAAAATGACTGGACCAAAAATATGTTATTGCTGTGGGAGCATGTACAATTACAGGGGGAAAGCAAAATCCATCATAAGAGATTGCTTTTGAATTATTTTTGCAAGTGATTGAAACTTATGGCCATGATCTCATAATCTTGTAGAGTCACAATCAAATGGATGTGCAATTGCTTACAGTCATGTACTTAACACAATACTTATAATCCTTCAAAAATATATTAATCATTGCAGTATTATACATATATAGTTCACTATTTACATTTAACACCCTTACATCCAGGTTCTAGATCTTAATGCTCTAATTTATATATCTATCTTAGAACTAATTGATACCCATTTGCTCCTTTCAGCTAGCAAGAAAATGGAGGAAAAGAAATTTGAAGCTTCTCCTAGGCAAAGCTAAAGGAGCACTGATTGGTGATGGAAATTAATTAAACTAAGCTTCAATTTCTTTCCCTTGTGGAAATTTGACCCTGAACACATGTTCTTCCCCAGTGCATTTATCCACTTTAACAATCCAGTGACTCCTCTTTGCACTTGCTGCAATTCTAGTCACTAGCAGCCCTTGTCCTATAGGCAAGAGCTGAGTTTTCGATCCACTAGACAGCCATGATCCTTCGCTTGCAAATGCATGATAGCCAACAACAACAGCACCGTTTCTCTTTCTGCCTGCTTGCACTGCCCTGAGAATCCCTTCATGGTTCTCAAGGTTACAATCAATAAGCACAAAATCTGCTTCCCTGAAGTGGCTTAACAGTAGGCTTTGAGCATCACCAATGACAAACTCAACATGGCTTGCATCAAGGCCTAGGATTTTTTTGGATAATTGGTATTCTTGTACGCCGCGGAGAATGCAAACTACACGGCCACCAGTTTGATGAGCAGCAGCCACCAGGGCAAGAGTTGTGGTATTGGCAGCATTGGCACAGGCCACAACCATTAGCTGTGCATTGTTGCCAGCAGCTAATGCTGATATGAACTCTGCTACATTTGGTTCCTTTCCCTTTTGGCCCTGCATAATTAAAGATCGCACAAGACCAAGTTAGAAAATATTGATCTATCGACTGTAGAATAGAATGTTTATTAATGGGAATTAATTAGGATTCATTATGAAAATGTGATGATGCTGACCATTTTGAGGGTATTGAGGTAGGCTTTTGTGGCATTCTCAGCAGACCAGCAAGCCATCTTTGTACTTGAATTAAAATTGATTTTTTGATAAGAAGAGAGTGAGTATTTTTCAAGCTAATGTCAAATGAAGTCGATGCCTTTAGTCCAGGGCTGATGGAGTTTATATATAGGAGCAGCCTAGGGAGGTTGATTATTGAGCGGACCATGTTATATCCAACTGGCTAAAGTTAAAAAATAATGCAAGTACAAAAAAGTCATCAACTAGGATAAATTTTAAATTTTTTTTTTAAATATGGAAGAGGAGATTTTAACTAGACACATCTATTAAAGTGAAGAAAGATATCTCTTTATTATTGACGACACATATTGATTTAAGCCTAAAATGCAAGAATAAGAGTAAAATAATTTTTTCTCTTTTTTTTAACTTGTTATATAAATAAATGTATCAAGGTAAATTTCAATTTTATATATATATATATATATATATATATATATAGAGGTGAGATTTGAACTTGACACTTGTATTAGAATGAAGATAAATATATTATCAACTTTTTATTATTGAGCTGTTATACAAATAGACTTAATTTGATACAATGCGTACAAATTTTTGTTCTTAATTTTCAAATTTTCTCACTAATATTCCCTACTTTTCTTTTTTTTTTTAAAAAAAAAAAACAAAATAAAGAGACATCTTTAATAGTCCAATCCCATCATTAAGTGAACTAAAGATGTATACAATTTTATAAAAGTTAATGAAAATTTTAAATATTTTACATTTTTAGGGTGTTAGTTGGTTCAATTTTATTTTAAAAAATTAAATTAGAAGAAGAGTTTTAAATTCAAATTTGCCCACATCAAATTGGGAATGTTTTGGTTCATACAATCAAAAAAAGAAATAATTTTTTAAAAAAAAGAAGTTAAAAAATTTTAAATGTTTTTTATTTGAATCTAACACATTAAATTTACTACTCATATTACATACATTTTTTTAAAAATAATTTACTGACAAAAAAATTATTTCAAAAACCCATTTTCTCAAATCTTAACCAACTTTTTTAAGGGATTAAAAATAAGATTTTCTATATAAATAGACTGCTAATCTTTCTATAACCAACAAAAGATCATAAATAAGTTTCCTGGATACTTGCTTAACAATAAATAAAACATTTTTTTAGCAGATAATTTATATAATTTAAAGGGGCTAGCATGATTGTATCAAGGCTTCACAATATTTCCCAAATAATATTCATCAATGAAATTAGCTGTGATGTTGTAAACTGAAGGGACATTAGAAATATTCAAATGAAATTATAAAAAACTTAAGGCAAAGCATTAAATTATGTAGTGAATATCTTAGAGACAAATCAAACAAGGCTCCATGTTAACTCTGGCAGCAACAGCAAGGCAACAACATACTTGTAGTTATTAATTTCAAAATGTTTAAGACTTCATTTTAATATTGGAATTGTATTAAAATATGAACAATTTGTGTACTGTCCTCTTATGTACGGGTTGTTTAAGAACCCTCCAAAAAAAAGTTACATTAAATAATCATAATCAGATTGGAATCTTTTGATAGATGACATTTTGCCTCTCTTCTCATAGATTTATATTAGTCAACTGATTTTTATTTTTATTTTTTTTCTTAAATTTACTTTTATACACCAAGAGTAACTAATTTGATCATTAAGAATATGGATAAGTTTTATGAGTTTATTCAAAATGATGCAGTTTAAATTTTTTTGTATTTGTATTAATAGTTCAATGGCAAAAGGGTTGGTAGTAGGAGTAATAATTCATATCACGTTAATATAAAGTATTAATAATTTTTTTTTATTTATATAAATGAATCAAATGTTTAAATATAGATTTAATTCGTTTAATATACGAATTATATGATACAATATGATTAGACACATTTAAATAAATAAAACAAATGAAATTTATTTATAAAATTATACACGATTGAATTTGTTTAAAATTGTATTAGTTTAAATGAATAATAATATTAAATTTAATTTGTTTACACGAAATATCCAATTTTTTTAATATGATTAAACATGTTTAAATCACGATAAATATATTTTTATTTTTTAATTATTTTATAATTAAATTCGTGTCTTATTCATGTCTTACACAAATAAACATTAATTTATTTTTAAGAGAATTAATTTAATTTGTTTAGTTTAACATAACTTAAATGAATTTGTAAATTATATAATTGAAATACACATTCGATATAATTAATAAGCGGATAATATAAATTCGATCTATTTATTAATCGTATCAATTTTTTTTATTCATATTCACTTAAAACATATCAAATCAATGTTCGAATAATTATATCGTGACCCATTTTTCTACCTTTAACTGATAGTACATCTACTTACAATATATCAAATGTCTATAAACTTGTGATAATGAAACTTTGGAATGTCTATAAACTTGAATTAAACTAACATCAAAAGTTTAATTTCCAAAGCATAAATTAAGAAGAATTTCCAACTAAGCATAACTATCAATCAATTCTAGAATAAATTCATTTGTTTAATTTTCAAACTTTAAAGAGAAAAATTCTTTTGAAATTAATAATAAAATAAAATACCTTATTGTAGTTGAAATCTTCTAAAACTTTGATTTATTTTTCTACGAGTGAATATTTGTTAAAACTATATATCTTTTACTAAAGAATTCGGTATGATTTTCAAGAAGTTTTAGAGTTTAGGTGGAATAATTTAACATTAAATGGTTATGCTAGGTATGTTTTAAAGGTAAATAATGCTCTTTTTATTTATGTTAAATTTTCCTTAATAATAAAATACTTTTATAAATATTTTTGTAATTAAAGATTTTATTAAAAGTTAAAGTGTTTAGAATAGTTTTTAGGATGGAAATAAACCCACCTTTAAAATAAATAAAACCATATATTCTTCTTGCCTTTTAGTCAGTTTGTTAATACTTGTTAGTAGTCTTGTTTTGTATTACATATTTCAGTTATGAAATTGTCTTTAAATGTACTTGATATAATTTCAAATTTTCTTTTTCTTATGATGATGTAATAGATACAAAAGTATAATTATGCTACCATGAAAACTGATGAATTTTTTAATTTTGTATTATACATTCTAAATTTTTCTTACTATTAGTGTGGAAATTCATACCAAGCTGATCGAATCATGATTCGATTCTTAGCTGGTTCAATTTTATTAGAAGTAATGTTTGGTTTCAATTTGATTTTGTTAAAAACAAAGCTTAAAATGATTTTAGAAATTTGGATAAAAATTAAAAATTGAATTGACCAAAAATGGAAATTGCCATCCATACTTACTTTCTCTTAAGTTTATTTTTTTAAAATTATATTTTTTTACCAAAAACATAATATACAACTTGAGATATAAAATAAAAAAAATTGACATAAGTAACTAAATAATAGTAGTATTCTCCAATCATTAATAATTTTAAAAACCAACATAATCTATAAATATAAAAAAAGAAATAATCCAATGTGCTACGTAACTTACTATATAGTAAAATCTTAAAAACATGACAAGATTCTATAAAATATTATAAATTGTATAAAAATTATAAAAAATTATAAATTTATTTGATAATAATATGTGACAATATTATTTATCATATAATGAATTACATAACTCACTAAATTATTTATATTATATATATATATATATATTTGGATTCACTCGTTCAAATAAAAAATACTTCACAGAGGACTCAAGTAAAGTTATTAGAAGCTTTTAGCCTATGATTGATCTACACATAAATTTGTCCGCAATCATGTTACCAGTCGCGTATTTGAGCAAAATACTTTCTCAAGAACCACTTGCATATCTAAAAATCGAATGATTCATTTGATAACATTATGAAATGAACCATATAACAGTAGCAAGTACAAGCATAATTTACCCCATATTCCCAAAAAAGAAAAAATGAATAAAATCTTTTTAATTTACTGCATTATTAGCGTTCAATCGAATAATGAGACAAATTGAAACTTTAAATGAAGCATGCAATTGAAGACTTTCATACAAGATATACACACACACACACACACACATATATATATATATATATAATATTCTAGATATGAGAATGAACTGGCTAATCTTGTTTCTGCACGCCAAAGACCAAACATAGATCTAAATCAAGATTAGGGTGTTTCCCCTCTCAAGCACAGAGATTACAAATCAAGCCCCATTGGAAAAGCTTTATGTCTTGGCTGTCTCTCTCTGTCACAAATAACATGTCCCATTTGTCTGATTCTTCAGAGGAGATGACACAAAATAATGAAAAATGAAATACAGGTATGGACTATACATCAATACATGTTGATGGGGATATGATATATCTATAGCTATAGCATTTTCTTCAGTATTCTATGAACTTACTTAAATTTTATTGGCTGCAAGGCATGCAGCTGGATTCCGAGAAACCAGTAAGAAAACAAATGGAACGTGGATGGGAGTCAGAATGAGAAATGGGGGTGAGTGTATAATGACATAAATTTAAACAGGTTGCAGGTCTCCAGATTCTGCACAAATTGTATTTGTGATGCATCGTCTGAGCGAACATGTTTGCATGGCTCAACACTCTTCATTTTCAGTAGAAAAATTCGGCAATCGTATTCTTTGGTTGCATGCATACGTGTGTGCTTGCGTATATATCCACGTGTGGAGATCTGTTTTGGTTGGCAATGGATTTTTAGCTGTTGATCCATCATGTGGGTTTGCACAGTGTTACATATGATAATGATACCAAGATTAATTAATTAATTAAGCATTATTAAGAGTAAATAATCCTTCTAAATTACTAATGGTAGTTTAATTGATAGCTACTCCTTGATACAGATTAATTATAATTGTAATTGTGTGTGGACAAGCAGTTTTAGCACATATATACGTAAATACATTCTGTACTTATTGTACGCATTGTGTACTTCAGTCTTCACTGTAATTGCTTCACTAGATATATAGTAACATTTTTGCAAAGTTATTTAAAATTAACTTGATTAATTTATGTTAGAATTTTAATGATTTAAAATTATATTTTTTTATGATTTTTAAGGATATTTTAAATATTATATAAATTCTTATAACCCTTTAAAATTAATGAAGCGTTAAGAGAGAAACTTTAAAATAGATAATAGAGAGTTAGAGAGTCTTGAATATTAAGTGTGCGAGAGAATACCATAAGAGTACAATTGTATGCATGAATAATTAAAAAAGTATTAATAGATTACTGAGAGTTCGTTTATTGATTGTGTTTCTTGATTATCTCTTATGAGATATTTTTGTGATTTGAATTTTTTATTAATTAAATAAAAGAGGTTATGATCTCGTAATCCACTATGGACATGGATGCTTGTTAACGAACTACGTAATTTTCTTATGTGATTGTATAATTATTTTATCTCTTTATTGTGACATTTTCTTATTCTTATTTTATTTATAGGTGAAATCATTCGCACGCACTTAAGAAATTTTAAGAGTGCACACTAGGGTTGGCAAAAAAATTTAGACCCAAATTTGAACTTAAAAAAAATTGAATTTAGACTCGAATCTAGAACTCGGCCCAAAAAATTCTAATGTGAATTTTTGTGGGAACCCGAAAATCCGAATTTGGATTTAGATATTATTTATTTTTTTAAAAAATTCTAAATTAATTATTAAAATTTTTAATCTTTAATATATATGGATCTAATAATTGTTTTACAAAATAAATATTATAAAATTTAAATTTTATATAAATATTTAAAAAAAATAAATTTGGGCTTAAATCCAAATCTAGATTATCTGAATTTGGAAAAACCTAAAAAATAAAAATAAAACTCAAGTTTTGAATTTATTAAAAAAATTCAAATCTAAATTTAGATTAAACAAAATCCAAAATCAAATTCTAATTTTGCCATTCTTAATGTACGCTACAAACCCCAACAATTTCTATTCAATACGCGTCCAATTTTATTTTTTGTTTTGTTTTTTTATTACCACACCAGCGATTTTTTGTTTGTGTTTTAATTTTCTTTCTCCTTTACTCTCGTAACTTTCCAATCGACTTTCTTAATAAATAAAAGAAAAAAAAATAGTTAAAAGTTATTTAATGATTCTTCCATTGATTACGAGCATCATCAATTTTATACCAACCATAACTCTTCAACGATTGATTTCTCAAAAAAAATAAAATAAAATAAAATGTCTATAATGCATTACGAGGCATGGATGTACAAAGCCGAAAAAAAATTGTCAGGAGTAATTTTAAACAAATAATTAAATATATATATATATATATACACATAATAATGATTAGTACTTATATATATTTATAATTTTTCTTTCATAAATTATTGTTAGATAATTTGACTTGCATATTAGTATTGTTGTAGCAAAAACAAAATAAAAGTAGGTGAACGAATGTGCTTAAATAAAATAAGAGAATTAGATTAAATGTATTTTTTTAATAAATTTAAAATAATTAGGACAACACAATTTTTAGAAGTAGTTTGAGAGATTTCAAAAGAGTTAGTTAATATGCTCAAATATAAAAAGAACTGTATTTTAAAATAAAGTAATATTTAGGGGGATATCATTGATATTTTATAAATAATTTTTTTAAAGGTAAAGTAATGTATTTTTATTAAGAAGGATGCTTTAGATCTCTAAAATTTTTAAAAAATCACTTATTTATTATTGTGATTTGAAAAAAAATAAAAAAATTGATCTTTCTCTTTAAATTTAATATTATTGGACTTTAAAATTTTAAAATCAATGCAATGATGTAATTATTTTTATCATCAAAGTATTAGAGCAATATCAAAATAGAAAAAAAAAAGTAGTAATTATTATATTTTTGTTTCAAAATGATGGTGAATGGAAGTACATTATTACCACCATCAAAGTTATCAGCTATTGCTTTTTTTATTTTTTAAAAATTTAATTTTTTGTTTAATTATTAATTTTTTATTTACAAATTTTAATAATATAATGGCACATATCATTTAAAATTTATTATAAAATAATATAAGTCATTTTATTTTATAATTTTTATTTTGTGTTTAAATTAAAAAAAATTGACAAGTATCATTCTAAATTTGTGACATATGTTACCTGAAGTGTAAGTATATAAATTTGTCTATTTGATTATTTAATTAGATGGAATCCATAGAAAATAAATGTCTTTTTATTTTTTTTAAAATCACAAAAATGAACAAGTCACTTTTTAAAAACTTTAGAAGCTCAGATATTCACGCTTCATATGAGATAATATAACATAAATTTTGTTACGATGATATTTTTTGTTATTACAATTATTAATTTGTGTGATAAATTTTTAACTATATATATAAATTAAAGATGAAATAATAACTAAATCTTATTATGATGTATTTTTATATATCCCAATTATTAACTTATTTGATAAAAATTAAATATATATATATATAGGTATCAATCATTGGTTGTTATGTAGAGGAAATATTTTTAATATATATAATTTAAATTTCCTCCAACAAGAGAGGGTGTATGTGAAATGATCAAAACAATTTTTTTAATTAAAATAAATAAATAAAATCAAAACAAATTCTTGGTTCCGAATCCTTTAAATCCTCTCTTGTTCTTGTTGGTTGCTTCTCTCGCTTGTAAATTTCTTCGCACATGGCCATAGAAATAAATTTATTTGTCATTCAGTTGCTAATGGAACTTTTAAGAATTTGTGTAATTCTTTTAATAAATAATTATTTTAATATTTTGTTATAAGAATAATAAAATAAAACAAAGTATTTTAAACAATTTAAGACTTCAAAATTTTTACTTCCAAAAATTAAATTTTGAACTTTTTTAAATAAAAATAAAAAATCTTTTTTTAAATCTTCCATAATTTTTTTAGTTGCATGTAAATGACAGAAAAACAAATATATATATATATATATATATGTATATATTGAAAAAGTGAAAAGTGTCATTTATCAATATACTCCACCACATGCTTTGAGTAGGCTTTTTTTCATTTCATTAACTTGCATCATTTGCTAAATATCATTTATTTAGCTTGCATGTTACATGCCATTTACTATATAAGGCCCCCTTTGGCTTTAATGAAGGGAATGCAATTCACTTTTGCTTCTCTCTCAGCTTTTATCTCTTGTACTATTTTATTTTATTTTATATTACAAGTTATCAGTACCATAATTTTATTTTAAGGAGTATCCCATTTATTCTTATATTCTCATATTTAATACAATTATTTTTATAAATATGGTATGTAGGAATCATTAAATTAATTCTTCCTCATAAAAGATAAGATTAGTTTTATATGTTTTACTATATTGTATAGCATTTCAATATTTTCCTATTTTGTACTCTGAATAGAAAGAAGAAAAATATACAATTTTGAAGTTCAAGATTTAAGAATTTAAAGATATTGAAGAATTATTTAAAAAAAAGTTGAAAACTACATTAAAATATTCAATTTCACAAAGTTTGAGTTTAACACCTTGGATATCTCATGCGAGAACTATTTATCTTGAATTTTAAAGAACTATTTATCCTGAATTTTAGACGTTGAAGTCCACCCGAATACTAAACGGTTTGACAATACAATCAAAATTAAAAATAACATATCTTTACAAGATCGCACTCAAGCTATAATTTTTCTTTGCCATTATCTTTATCAAGCATTGAAAAGAGAATGCCTTATTATAAAAGATCCATATCTCATTTGAAATAATTTGAACAAAAGATTTGGCCTCTTGAAGTCAATCACACTACCATAAACTCTTAATGAGTGGATACATTTATGTTTGCAAGATTTTAAGTCAATCAAAAGATATAATTTTTTAAGATTACTTCACATTTAATATTATGTGGAGAAAAAATAACAGATGAAGATTTGTTAGAAAAGATATTTTTAACTTTTCATACTTCAAATATGATTCTCCAACAACAATATCAAGTAAGTGAATACAAAAAAAAAAAAAATTCTAATCTAATTTCATGTCTACTTGTTGTTGAAAAGAATAACAAGGTATTAATAAAAAATCATCAATCTCATTCTATTGATGCAACACAAATATTTGAAGCAAATGTTATCTTACATAATCACGAAGCAAATGTGGTCTTACATAGTCATAGTAGTAATTATTGGCATGGTTATGGTCATGCTCATGATCGTGGACATGACTGAGATCGTAGTCAATGTAATTATTGACTTTATGAACTTATAATGAAAACAAATTCAAAATAAGAATGCAACGAAGAAAGACAAGATAAAAAAGTGTAAGATAAAAATACTTATCTTCAATATGAAACAAACGGTCATTTTTTGTGTGTTTATTGTATATCTAAATATTTGGTTTATTTGTATAAATCATCTTTGAGTTAAGACCAATTATCTTGACAATGTGAATCTAAGAAATACTACACATCTTGATGTTGTTGACTTTTTTATAGATACAATCCAAGGAATAATCACTTAGTTGGTGATGGACATATCCTTACCAATTAAGTATTAATTTGTAGTAACCAGTATCCATGACTGGTAAGAATAAGTATTTATATATGCATAAATATACGTATTTTATTTGTATGTTGGTGATACTTGAATTATATATTGTTATTAGTAATATTTTTATAGGTTAAGGATATACGATTAGTATTGGGTTTATTTGTATGACTTTAGATTTATTTTAGGGACCAAATTGTTATACTTTGAAAGTTTTGGGGGCAAATTCGTAAATATCAAAAATTAGCCTCTTAGTATAAAAATACACTTTTAAACCCTAATTTACCATTTTTAGGTCGAGCTACCCATTTTAAGAGAGAGAAGAGAGAAATAGAGGAGAGAGAAAGAGGAGAAGAAGAAGAAAAAGAAGAAGAAATTGGAAATTTGAATTTCAAGAGGTATATCATACGTATTTCTCAATTTATTGGTATTAATTAAGTTAATTCCTTTAAGTTTTGATTTCTTAAAATATGTATAATTGAGGATTTGTTGTGTATTTCGCAAGATCATATGAGAATTGATGATGATCTATAAGATAGTTTGATAAATCATGATGAATTATGAAATTTCTGCTGGATAACCTCTTGATCTAGGAATTTTATAAATTGTTGTGATTCGATTCTGGTTTTGAATTTTGAGTATATGAAATTAGACATGTTTAGGATCATCTGGGACTTTGAATCGACTGAAAATCTCAGAAATTGAATTTGTAGTGAATTTACCAAAATGACCCTAGAATTCTGGAAATTTCCTGTGTAAACAGTATGATACAGTGGAAAATAATTTTTGATCTGCTGAATGATCTTTAAAAATTATGAATTTGTGGAATATGATAATTTTATATGTCTAATATGATATACTCGGAATTGAGAATTTAGATCAATGTGGTTGAAGTGTTATGAATTTCTAAAGTGTATCAGCTCATTGTAGTATTTGATTAACAGATTTTTAAAGTTATGAAATAAAATAGTTTAAAAATACTTTTGGCAGTTATTTGGAAGCCAAATATTTATCATGGACTAAGATATGTGTCAAGAGTAATTATGTAGTAGTTTTATAATTTTTGAGTTAGTATATGATTTTATAAAATTAGGAGATTGAATACTGTTCAGTAAGTATCTTGATCCTGTCAGGTTTGTAGTTTGGATTCGATGGTGTGTATGAAATGGATTGTGTAGGAATTTTGATATAATATTCATATATAAGAAGTATATATGAGTCAAGAATGATATATTCTGATTTCGGAGTAATTGGACATCATTTGATGTATTAGAAATTTTTGTTAAGTGTAAGTGGTCAGAATGACAGGTTTTGAGAAACTAAATATTTAGACCAATTTGATGTGATAAATGCATTGTGTATAATTTTGTAAGCTATTTAAAGTATTTTATGTGAATTTTGAGGCTTATGAAATGATTAATCTCCATTGATAGGTTAAGGAGATTTAAGCCTTGTAGCTAAAAGTGTTAAGAGGTAAGTATACTAGACTTACTACTGGAATCACAATAAACATAATAATTGTTTTGTATGATTTTGTAAATGGGGTTAAGAATATGTTTATGATATGTCAAAGTATATTTTGATATGAAATGTGAATATATGTTTATGAATGTGAGCATTGACATTGAGCATGGACATATATGTGTTTTTGAAAGTGAGCTTTCCAAAATAAGATGCGTTTAACAAAGAAAGCTTTTGAAGTGTAATATGTCCATGAGAAATATTTTGTGATTTGAGGGTACTTGAACTCACTGTTAACTTAGTAGGCATTTTATGTGATTTGTGGAGCCTTTATGTGTGGCCTTTCCTTCGGGATTGGTATATGTTATGTGTTCCGTATGTAGGGAGGATCCTATTGGTACCTAAAGAAAGTGTGAGTCATCACATTCGTGTGGTGGCGTATTGGTACACGTGAGAGGACTCACCGATGATCAGGGTGAGGGTTTGGCTTTTACCTTCGGGCATAAACGTTATATATGTGTGATTTAAAGACCTCACTTGTACTATTCCTCTCATACGGTATGTCACCTACGAGTGACATTTGGCTCATTATGTGATATGTGATATGTGATATGTAAGTCCTACTAAGTAGTAGTCGAGTAATGGTATTCCTATTATGTGTTTTGAAAGAATGTGTAAGCTCTTACATGATATGTGATTTGATAAGATTATGATTTTGATTGATCACAACATATCATACATATGCATTGTGTACATATATGTATTTGTATTTGATATATGAAAAACTAATATGCTTACTGAGTTTTATACTCATTATAGTTTATGGTGATTTCAAGTAAATAAGGTGCATGTGTGCTTAGCGGATTTGGCAAGGCTTCCGCTGTTCCTTGGGTTTCCTAAGTTGCTAGGTTGTTGTGTGTTTCATTTGGGGACACGTGGGATAGGATATTTGGTTTGTCCCTATTGAATAAATACTTATGTATTATTTCATTGTGTGTGGATTGGATTTGGTTTAAGTTTTATAAAGTGTGGTTATTGGATGATTTTAAGTAAGAATTTGCAATGGATATATTCTGGGCTCCCGATAACAAAGTTGCTACTGGTGACGTAGTAGAGTGTTAATCTCTGAGAAAACTCTGCGTATCTCCGGTTTAATAATTGTCCCAGTCATAATTCAATTGCTATAATTCTGAAAGAAATTGAAATGAATGTTTAAATATTGTCAAGAGAAGTTTATATTTATATGTTAGGTTATGGTTGATTTTAGTGTTGAACTTACTAGCAACTTGCTAAGGATTTCTGTGTTGAATGAAAGTTGAAAATTTTGTGTAATATTATTTATGAGTGCACATGCAGTGAATGAATGTAAGTGATGTCGTGTGTCAGATCTTTTGGGTCTGGGGCGTGACATAATTAATTCTCCTTTTTTATATATTTGTATCACAAAATGAATATATGTTATTATCTTGGTATCTAGTATAAATATTCTTTTGTTCTCTTCATAAAGAATATGAATTTAAATAACAAGTTATATGCTTTTAAGAAATACATAAGAATATGTCTAACAAGTAGTACTATAATGTATATGATCTTTTAAAATAAAAAGTATTTCTCAAATTGGATACTAATTAAAGCTAATACGGATACTATATTATGCTCTGCAAACTTGATTTAAGGTTTTAGAAAAGTTATAATCTTATTAACAAATTGCACAAAATTCTACATTCTTAATACTTTGTATTCACCCAAATAAAAAATATCCCACTTAACTTTAAAGATATTTATCGTAATGGTTTTCATATAAATACTATAAATAAGAATAACGTGGAATATTTCTGCATTACTTCTATAGTCTTTGGCCATAAGCAAACATTAAAAAAAATTAATGCTTTCTTATCTATCTTATATTATATGATGATCAAGGTATTTGAGAATTATGTGTTTGGGGATCTAATATAAGTGAGTGTATGCATGTGCTATTGTGTCTATTACCTATCATGCGTATCATATAGGAATTTAAACGCTGCAGAAGCGTGAAATATACAATAAATACAATAAATAAATATATTAATCACATTAATATATTAGAAAAATTGAGAACTCACCTTATCGTGTAACGTTATACACGTATATCCCTAGAGTCTGCATAGAACCAACTCATGGGCAGTTATAGTCACCAACTCGATGGGCTTGGTGAGCTATAATAGTAGTTATATATACAGTACAAGATTAATTCTTAATCCCCAAAATGGTCGGGTGTGTGTTTAACATCTTTTTCTCCAAAAGGATAAGAAATAGAGAATTTGAAGCAATCCATCATTGCTTCAAATGGAACCATAGAGAAAAATGAAACAATTTCATTTTTTTCTATTCTTTTTTCTTTTTCTTCTTTTTCTTCTTTTCCTTCTTTCTTCTTCTTCTTCTCCATTTCTCTCTTTTCCTCTCACGGACACACACACACAAAACTTTATCTCTCTCTCTCTCTCTCTCTCTCTCTCTCTCTCTCTCTCTCTCTCTTTATATATATATATAATAAAATAATAATATAAATATAATATATATAATAATAATAATATAATAAAGAGATATTTTAATTATTTAACTATTAAATAATTAAAGTATAAAATGGCTATTTTACCCATCATAAATAGTTACCAAGCATACCCTCTAGTGGGCTCCACCAAATCTCACACTTTGGTAAACTCAAATGAGGGTCCATAATACGCCACGTATTATAATATAATTAGTAAATAATAATTATTAACTAATTATTGTATTTAACATTTAAATACAGACATGCACATATTCCTGTGGTAGTGCTGAATATTATTGAATTAAACACTTTAATTCGGCATGCTGCCCAGTGCACAACAAGTACAATCCATATCGCATGACTCCCTAGGTCCTATGCCCAATTTGTCAAATGAAACTATTCCATGAGTCCATAAGCAATGACCTACGCACACGTCACGGATATTACAAATCAGCGCGTTGAATCATACAAGTTGAAGTTATAGCGCATATGTATAGTCCTTCCGTCATGATATCCTGGATGTGCGAGATATAGATTATCACCGTCAAATCCCCTAGTGCTCATCCATATCTTAACTCCAGACTTGTATCTCACAGAACAATATGTGCAAACTCTTTTGCCATATTGTTCTACCCTGACAGAATTCTTTCCCAGGATTTATGCTTATGGCCACAAGACTTTTTGAGAAACAGTCTCAAAGCATCTGTATATCGAACTCCCTATACGAGCTGACAGATCCATATCTGTACACACCGGACTCCATAAGCAGCGGACCATACCCAACGATACCCAGCGGTCATACCATGAAAGGTCTGTGACATGCATGAAATCAAAGTATAGCGGATCACTTACAAGCCCACCGTGGCACTCGAGTCAAAGGACCACGTATACTACTCAACTCGATAGGACCCTCCGTTGATGACTTATATAGGATGTCTATCGGAAGCCCTTATGAGTCTGTCCCATATCCAATCCTAACTGGATACCCATATGTCAATACGAGCTCCAAGCTCACAGTCAGCTAAGAACAACTATCTATACCCTATAGGTACGACATATGCTGATCTATATTAAAAGTATTCACCGACAAACCCGCATTGGTAGAAATAGATCATGGACAATTATTTGAGAACATACTTAAGCAACTAACATTTTCTAACACCCGATTGCAACTCTTGCAACTATGCAGTTACTAGTATATTCCCAGGTCTATACTTCATTACAGACAAGGCTCTAAGTCTTGGATATGATGAGTATTATAATCAGCTAACCCTTAACTGTGCTAACATTTAATATTTATATCTTTCAGCGTAGCTAACTATGAGCCATTATCTAAAGTCCTTTAGATCTGATTCGAACTCCTTCAGATCTACAATGTCTGTAACGTTACATTACATAATACCATATAAATGGGTGTTAACGATTTAATGAGAATGTACACTTGTATAAATACACAAGTATATATACATTCAAGGATGTCACGTAAGCATTGACCCTAATACTATACAACCATGAATAAGAAGCTAAAAGATGCAAATACTTTTATGCTTTGGCATGAATGTCTCAGCTATCCTGAATCAACAATGATACAAAGAATTATTGAAAATTTCCATACATATCTATCAAAGAATCTAAAGATTTTATTATCCAACGAGTTGCACTGTTTGTTCACAAAGTAAATTGGTGGTTAAACCATCTCCTTCTAAAATTAGTTTTGAACCTCTATCATTTTTGTTGAGAATTCAAGAAGATATTTGCAAATCAATTCATCTACTAAATGGACTGTTTTGTTACTTCATAGTCATAGTTAATGTATCTGCTCGATGATCACATATTTATTTGGTATTTACACAATCTTGCTTTTTCTAGATTGTTGACTCAGATTATCATATTACGAGCATAATTTTTAGATTACCAATCAAGACCTTATGTCTTGATAACGTCGGTGAGTTCATTTTCAAAACATTTGATGACTACTACATGTTAATGAGAATTGTCGTATAACATCCAGTGCTATATGTTTATACCCAAAATGGGTTGAAAACATCATTTATTAAAAGACTTCAAATTGTAAGAACATTGCTCTGTGTACTCAATTATCCATTTTAACATGGGGTCATGAAATTTTGTATGTTGCAACATTAATATGCCTAAGGCCAACTGCTTATTATAAGTATTTCTCATTACAATTAGTGTTTGATCATCAACCTGATATATCTCATCTACGTATTTTTAATTGTGTTGTCCAAGTTTTAATTACACCTTTTCAATGCACCAAGATAGGACCCAGACATCATTTGGGAATTTATGTGAGTTTTAACTCACCGTATATTATCAGAACCCTTAACGCGTGATATGTTTAATAAACGTTTTGCATGTTGTCATTTTGATAAGATTAATTTTCTTCCATTGGGAGTAAGAAGAACACTTTTAGAAACAGGTAAGAATTATCTTAGTAAGTGACTCATATATCTCATTTAGATTCTCACACCACATAAAGTAAAATAAAGTGCGAATAATAGTTCATTTGCAGTAAACTACAAATTAGCTACCTTATGTATTTACATATGCATCAAAGTAATCAAGTCAAATATACCAACTGCCAATGTACAGTTAGGTAGTTATTCGTGAAGAACAATTTATTGAAAGAGTTGTTGAGGATATGTATATTGCATGCAAAAAGCATGGTAGCCACTTGATTTAGAAAAGAAAAATATAGAATCAAAATCCTATTATAAATTATACTCGAGCTATAATTAAAAAAGCTTTTGAAAAGCAAAATGATATTGATATAATAGGAGCCTCATTAGAGGCTTAAAATAAAGAAGGAATTATCAATGATGTGTTTGCATTCTAGTAACTACTAAAATCATTAATTAAAATTTGGAGCCATTGTCTATTAATGAATACAAACTAAAGAATGATTAGCTAAAATGAAATAAAAAATAATAATTCAAGTAGAATTGATTTCTTTAACTAAAAGTGAAGTATTTAGACTTATGGTCTAGATACCAAAGTGTGTCAAACTTGTTGGGTCCAAATGGATTTTTGTAATAAAACATAATGAGAAAAATGAAATTGTAAGATAAAAAACCAAACTTCTTGTTCAAGGCTTCTCACAAAAACTTAACAGTGAATTTGAGAAGACTTATTCTTCTATAATGGATGTTATTACGTTTTGATTTTTGATCAATTTGGTTGTATTAGAAAAACTATATGTGTCTTTTATGGTGACAACCTATTTATTATATGGGTCACTTGATAATAATATTTATATAAAAATCCTTAAAAGATACAAAATGCCTGAAATATTTCAATCACCACGTTGTAACTTATATTTTATAAAATTACATAAATCCTTATATAGGTTAAAACAATGAGTGCATATGGTATGATCCCCTCATTAAGCACTTGTTGAAAAAGTGATAGATTAATGATCTCATTTATCCTTGTGTATTCATTAAGAAGTTAGAGTCTGATTTTATTATCATAGCAATTTATGATGATGACATGAATTTAATTGGAACCCTTAAAAAACTCCAAAAAATAAATTTGAGTATTTAAAAAGTGAATTTGAGATGAAAAATTTAGGAAAAACTAAATATTGTCTCGGGCTATAGAACGAACATAATTCAAATAAAATCTTTATCCATCAAATAAATTATGTTGAGAAAGTTTTAAAACATTTCAACATAGAGAAAACCTTTCTATTAAGTACCTTAAAATTGGTTCAATCACTTGATTCAAAAAAGGATTTATTTAGTCCCAAAGAGAGAGACGAATAAGTACTTGGTCTAGCAGTATCTTACTTGAGTGCGATTGATATTTTATTGTATTTATCACAATGCATTAGACAAGATATAACATTCTCAATAAACTTTTTGATAAAGAACATGAATGATGTTAAATATATTTTTTATTATTTGTGTGGAATAATGTACTTAGATTTATAGTATTGTAATAAGCTAACATAAAATCCAGATCTTGTAAATTATGCTGATGTATGTTATTTATTTGATCATCGTAAAATTCATTTACATACAATATATGTTTTTACTTATAATAGCACAATAATCTATAGAAGATTCATGAAGCAAAAACTATTATTGTCACCTCAAATCATGCATAAATTTTTATATTACACAAAGTAAACAAATAGTATATATATGACTGTAATCAATTATCTATCATGCTAAAAAAAAAGAAAATATTAATTATTAAATATTATAAATATTCTAACAACTACATACGAAAATAATACTACTTACATTGCTCAAGTCAAATAAAGATATATTAGGATAAAATCAAATATATCTCATGGAAATTCTTCTACCCTTATAAACTCTAAGAGAATAAAAAAAATAGTGTTAAATAAATACACTTCATTGATAATTTTATAAATTTATTATCAAAATTTTACCCACATGCACATTTGAAAATATGATACATAATATTTGTATGTATCATCCCAACAAATTATCAAAATAATGCATATCATTTTGAGAGAAAACTTTAGATCATAGATAATATAATATACAAACATAAAACCTTTGATAATTATTTAAGAATTATACGTATTATATTTTTTTAATCAAATTTTATTCTATTAAATTTTACTAATAAACTTTTTTACAAAACAATTATACATTCAATATTACTTTATGATTTATCAAAAAATTGTATTTCTTTTACTTTGGCTTTTATCCAATTGAATTTTTCTTTAGTAAAGGTCAATACAATTCTCACGAAGAAGTGGTAGATATCTAACGGGATTGCTATATATCTATGTAATTCACTTTTGCTTCTCCGTCGGCTTCTATCTCTTCACTTGTAATATTTTCCTTCAATTTTATTTTATTTTACAACAAAAAGATCTTTTGATATTTTTTTTAAAAAAAAACTATGCCAATAACGAAATTATATCAACCGACATAAAGAAAGTGATACTTATAAAACATTGTGATTGTTTGTTCCATTAAAAATGAGACAAGTATAGCAATCTTAAATATATACTCTTATTTTTAGGATTTGGCAATGTAGATTTGACTCGTTAGTTTTAATAAGCGTCGTTTTATCATTTATGTTAACCACATAATTGAAAACAAAAAAATATTGAATCCAACCCGAATTTTTAGTAATAATCCCCCACGTCTTTGGAAATAATATCCTAATTAAATTGTAATTATAGTAAGAGTGGTGGATTTATTAATCAGCCCATGAAAACTCGAATGTCATATGAGCCTAAAAGTGGAGTAGGAGCCCCCGTAGCCACTAACTGGATACATGATTATGGACTTGAAATTGAGTCTCGGTACTTAATTGGGTACCAATACCCAAGATGGAATTAGGATTTCCAATTCTAATATAAAATTGAGAAATTTTTTAAATTAGCTCAAAATTTAGGTTTTTTTTTTTTAACCACAAACAAATATATTAATTTTTATTAACCAATTATTGGGTAAATTAACAAAATTAATTGTATTTATAAAATTTAAATTACTTATTAAAGTCAAATATTCAAAATTCGGCACTTGAAAATCACTCTAAAAATTCACATTTCTACTTATTAGAATTCAAAAAATTTAGATTTCAATCTTCTTATTTAGAAAAAGGTATGATTATTTTGTATTAATATCAAACAAAATTTATTTTTATATATATTTATAAATTATAATTTTTTTCAAATTTAACTTACAAATGTAATAGTTATGTTATGGCATATTTTGTGTTTATTTTGTAAATATATAAAGATTGAAATATAAGTATAGTCTAATGTGTTAAAATGGAGAAAACAAATAAGGTGGATTTGCAAAAAAACTAGAAGCTCAAGGTGCAAGAAGAACGCCTAATGTACGACTATCTCGCACAAGATTGGTGCAGAAGAAAACTTTGTGCAAGGCCTCGCGATGTCATTTTCCTGCTACTTCATGGGTTTTTATCGGATTATATATTTTTTTATTATTTCAATTACATTCTTATTCTTTTTTTTGTTATAAGTGTCATGGAACGTGAGTCACTCGTTGTATGCTTTGGGGGAAGGTAGGAGAATTTCAGTGACAATGATGAGAAATATATTGGGTTAAAAAAATTTGGTATTTCGATTTCAAAGGATGTGAAATATAAAGAGTTATTGAATTCTGTGTTGTACAATTAGAGTTGATAATGTGCAATATAAAGTGTCTCTAAATTTTTTTTATTGATGTAATAAGGGTAAAGTTGGGATCAATTAAAATTAAAAAATATGATGATGTGCAGTTTTTTATAGAGGTCAAATAAAAAAAAAAATCACATCTCTATATGTATCAATTGATCATAGAGCTCTAGTATGTGATGATGATGCAGAAGCGCCCATTGAAAACCAATAACCTTATCGTAATCACTTTTATATTAGCAAGTGATAACAATTACGTGAGTAGCGTAGCTAAACAATACTAACTATTATATTTCTCATAAATACAATAAACGACTATTATTATTTTCCTACTTATACGCATTACGATAATCAAACGGATGAGGATAACAATGGTAATGAAAAAGCTGATGGATTAAATGATATACCAGAAGGCGGATAATATTTTGTCTCTAATAGTTCTCTTCATGAGGTGCACGATACGTTTGATTGATATACAAGAGAAGATGAAGTTGAATTAGAAAACTCTTTTAGTTTATTCCTCTTTGATACCACGATCGAACTTGACCATATCAGATAAAATATCATATTCTAGAATTAGACATATATTTGTAAGAAAGTTACATTATAGCAAGGATAAACTTTATAAGGCTATTACCTTGCTACACTAAAGGTTAATTAGAGCTTTAAAGTTTTGAAGTCAATGAAAGATGATTTTGAAGTTAAATAAAATTACAAGAAATGCAAATAGCGAGTCTCTACAGTATCATTAAAAGTGCAAAAGTTTTTCGCCAAGCAAAAAGTAGATACAAATCACACATGGAAACTTATGAATGTCCAATTAACCAATTGCATGATGGTCATTAGCAAGTTAAGAGTTGAATTGTTGGTAAAATAACAAAAAATAAGTTTATACCAGTTAGTAGAATTTATAGATATAAAAAAATTAAAGCCTCCATACTTGAAGAATTTGGTATAGAGTTAATATATTCTACTGCTTGGCGAGCTAAGGATCATGCATACAAGTTGATAGTTGGTACTCTAAAGAATTGTTAGATTACTTTTTGCATATTTCTATGTGCTAGAACAATAGAACCCAGGTACAGTTATCCATTCAAAAAATGATAACACCAATCATTTTAAATATTTCTTTGTGGCATTAAGACCATGCATCAGAGGTATTCAGTCATTCATTCAATCAATAATTGCAATTGATGAAATATTTTTGAAATGTGTATATCTAGGTATAATATTTGTGGTGTTAGTATTGTGTGCATTATTAAATAATTTAATAATTAATATGTCATACATGTAACACAATAGAATTCAAGCACATATTATATTATTTCATTACACTAATGAGATCGGAGACTCACCCTTAAAACATACTTTTGAACAAATCTAATTAGGAATGTGAGAGACTTCCTCAAGCTAGACTGATAGGTTTCCCTTTTCGAAATAATTTAAAATAGCTCTTACTTCAAGTTTATATTTTTTTTGTATTTCTCAGACATAAAAGGTTAACTCTTAACTTTATGAAAGCAGAAGCAATTCTCTAATTCTTCTCAACACTCTTGGCTAAATATATAGGCAACTCTTGCCTATGATTCAGCCAATCAAATAAAATAGAATGATGTCCGGAGCAGCATGACAAAGCAATCTTAAAGATTAATGGCAACTGCTTGCTTTTGTTAGGTAAATAAAAAAGCAATTGGTGCCATAATATGTTTAATACGTTGCCACCTCATGCTTTACAAATTGAATCAAATCTAATTTGATTCTTCACTTGCATTTCATGGCCAATAAAAGTGCAATAACTTGCACTTACTTTTGTTTCATCCAATGAACACAAAACATACGTGCAAAATGAATAAATCACATAAATCATATTCATTTGATTACATAATGGCCGAATAACAATTTAATGAAATAACAATTGTTTTATTTCTTTGTCTATTAACACTCAATTTAATATTTATATAAATTATTAGCACAATTTAAAACATACACTAAGTAGATTAAAATATTAAGTTTTACTTGACATAATCTTAAGTTTAACACTTAAACTTTAACTACTCCCTGAGAGATCTTGAAATAAATAAATGGCCAATTGATTTAAGTTAAACAAAACAACAATTGTTTCGTTTAAATAAAATAACAATTATTTCATTTAAATGGTAACTATATCTACCAATGTCAAATTTAGTACCTAAATAAATTATTGATACAATTTGAAACATACACTAAGTAAATAAAAGTGACAAGTCTCACTTAGCATAATCTTAAATTTAACACTTAAACCTTAACTACTCATCGTGCTCAACGAGTATACTTCATATAGTGATACTTCTTAGGTTCATACCTATTTTATCTCACAAAATATTTACGTAAGTCTATAACCAATACCCTCCCACACACATATTAGGGATAATACAAAAATAGAGAGTTGAACCATCCAAGTTGAGATTAATTCATATTCGTATAATCTTTTCGTCATATATATCTTGGAAGAATTGAGACATAAATCAATACCATCAAGTCTCATATTGCTCAACCATAAACTTATCTCATCGATTCATATTCTGATAAATAATATCCACAAACTCCTTTGTGATATTGTTTATACTACCGGAAATTCTTTCTCAAGATTAATGTTTATGGTCATAAGACTTCTTGGAATATAATTTTAGAGCATCTAGATATTTAATTTACCCATATAAGTTGACAGATTCCATATTTACACTCACCAAACTCCATAAGCATCCGACCATACCCAGCAACACCTAGCGGTCAAACCATGAAAAGTCTCTAATATATATAAAACCTAAGTATAATAGATCACTCATAAGCCCACCGTGGTGCTCAGGTCAAGGGATCGCGAATACTACTCAACTCGAGAAATCCCTCTACTGACGAATTTTTGGGATACCTATTGGAGGTCTTCATTGAGTCTTGTTCAGTATCCAGCTCACTGAATACCTATATATTTATACGAGCTTCCACTAAACTCATAGTCTACTAAGATTAACCATATGGATGACCTAGATATAGATATACACTTATCTATATTAATCGGCTCCACTCGACAGACCTTGCATTAATGAAAATAGATCAAGAACTTATATTTCGAGAATATAATTGTACAGTGACATTTCTTAGCAACACTTGCAACTCTTTACAACTATGTCATTGTTAGTATATTCTTAGGTCTTTATCTCATTTCAGACAAGTTTATAACTCTTTAGACATGATCTAACCTCATTCAAATCAATATAATGTCCAAAATATTACAAACATCTTATCTTATAAGAAATAATTGGAGATTAATGAAATATTTATTTATTACAAAAGTATGAAATTATAATATTCATACATAATTGGGATAAAACATGAGCACAAACCATAACATGTGAGGCATAGTTTATGGCCAAACTTTAGAAAGTTATTAGTGACATTGAGGATCTAGTATATATATCTAATTGACACGCTAGTATATAGAAGGCTATTCGAGTTATGTTTCCTAATGCCTATCATAAGGTTTGCATCTATCTCTTGAATAGTATTTGTTATTTCATATATATAACGAGTCAATCCTTTTAATTGGTCATCCATCAGATTGAATAGTTTCAAACAATTTGAAAAATATTGACATTCAACCTTTTGTCGCACATCAACAATCAGATGGGTGTAGGACGAAATAAATTCCATCGTAAGGAGAGAAACCAACGAAAATTGTATATAGTCAACAATAGAACATAACTACCAAACTTATTGGAATCCAGTTGCTTTGTAAAGCAACTGATGTTGTTATTTATTTTATAATTAAAACTTAGATTTAAAATTTATCAAAATCATCCACCAAACATAAACACAAAATAATATAAAATAATTAACAGTATATATTATATTTTTTGGAGGCACGAGACCATATTTCTATGGCTATTTTTTGTTTAAAAAAATACCACTCATGAGTCCAAAATCAAACTGTTGCCCCAATATTAGATATTCAATAAAGTTATAAATAAATACTTCACAGTTCTCACTTTGGATTCTCTACTGAAACTTACATTCTTTTAATCAAATCACATCAAACAATGGCAAATTTAAAATATCATCCCTTTTAAAAGTATAAAATATGCATGACTATGGAGAACATGGCATAAGAATACATAAAAATGCTATATGAGACTTCAACATGCTGTCAACTTATCCATTCATATTGGAATCAACGATAATAATCTTATAGTGCAGCAAATCAACCTCTGTCATAATCTAATATTCGCCTTTCTAGTTAATAAGAATATAAACCTACACATATAATTGTAAACTGTTTTATGAATTAATTGTATAATATATGAAGATCTAAAATTAATTGATAATATTTATTATCTTATCAACCTCAACCTATAGTTTATCATTAAGTAAATATTTGTTGAGTCGTAGTCTATAGTACAACAGCATTGAGTTCCATGTAATACTAAATAAATCATAGGATTAATCGTTGTACATATGTAAGACAACAACATTAAGACTCTTATATTAATTAATTGTATCAAATTAGTTAAATTATAATAATTAAATGATAACGTAATGTCAACACAACAATATAAATATAAACTTACAAAAATTATGTATCTGTAACTAAACATCCTTATGGCAACGCTTGTTGATATTTGCACTGGTGTTGACAAATCAACTTCATGTACTCATTAATATGCTGCAAAATCCAACATATGTATAAATATTTTTTCCCCTAATATATAATTAAAAAAGCAAAAATAAAAATGTCCTTACAAAATCATCCAACCAGTTATTCAAGAGCTGAAAAACCATTTTAGGTCAGCATCAATCCAAGGTAAATTGACACACTCCTAATCATATCAAACCCAAGCCTCAAACTCTGTTTGCATAGCTAAGTCTATCAGCCATAATAGATCCATGTCTACCTCAATCTCATCGCACAAAGACTCAACCTACAATTCTGTCTTCCATATCTTGATCTTCCTTGGTATAAGATTGGTACAAGAAGTGCGTTTTACCCACACAGCCTTATTTTGGCACCCAAAATACTCATTTTTTTTGTAGCAACATTAGTTAAAATTTGCACGACTATAGGATTATTTGGTTGGTACTACATGTATGGATGTCAATCATTGTCATACTCAGTTATTAGAGTCTCAATGTCATCAATCATGTCTTCTTTAAACTGAAATAAAATAATACTAATAAAAATATTAAGTTAAATAATTTAAAATTTTATTAGTTGTATTTCTTAATGGAATTTAATGTACAAAACTTACCGTAGTCTAACCTACATATATAAAACTTGTAGATAACTGGATACCAAAATTGTATTTGTCCAAGTTATCTTCATTCTTCGCAAGGGTTGTTTTGACTCTCTCTAACTTTTTCACTATTGTTGAACTAAGTGAATCATATAATACCTTTCATATGATGTTACCCGATTAATATTGATTAAACTCATCTAAATTATCAATTATATTCAGCACAAAATTTTGAATGCCTCTATGATCATCATATGGCACCAAAACACAAATTATGAAAGAAATAAAACAAATAAAATTTTACTACATCTTCATCGTCTTAAGTCAAATCCAATGTACTAACTAATTATCTAACTCCTTGTATATCAACTTTTTTCTATCACTAAAATATATATTCTACAACAATTTTTAAATTTTTTTATCAATTCTCTAGGCGACGAATAATCTCTTATTTTTAACTTCGTTATCAGTGCAAACTCTTTACGGGAGAATCAATATGCTTATTAAACAATAAAAACTAAATTTCTTCATATATATTTTTTTAGAAACTGGCCTTAATAAAATTTTATGCACTAATGTTTTGGAAAATAAAATATTCTATAAAATTTAAAAACTACCCATACATGTCACCCTAAATAAATATGTCTAAGTTGGCATCAACTTATATCTTATAATATCTAAGGTGTACATGTTAAATATGATGTTACTGATATTGGATACTACTCATCAATTGAAACTATAAAGGATTTGTACACATTATGCTTTTCGAAAGAAATACAAATTTAAATTAAAAATAATAATTACAATAAAAAATATATAATTTTTTTCTAACTAAAGGAATATAAATTAATTATATACAATAACTAAACAAATATAAATTATTAAACTAATTATTAAACACAATTAAATATATTAATTAAATAAATAATAAATACAATAAATAAATTAAATACACCAACTAATTGGTCGATTTGACTCGAATCCTGGACCTGATCTTTCATCCTACACCGGTTTTATATTATTTATTTAGAAATATATTAAAATTATATTTATTTATTAAAATTATATTTAATTATCTTATTTGCTGATTATTTAATTAATACTATTACTTATTTAGTTACAAATACGATAAACAATATTTTAAATTAAAAAAATATCGGTGGGACCACATGAAATAATGTAGTTTAATTTTACTACATTATTTAATTATAATATTTATTTAATTTTTGTAATAATTATTGCATGTGGTCTTATTGATAGTTTTCTAATTTAAAAAATTATTTATTGTATTTGTAATTGAATAAATAACATAATTAATTTAAAAAATAACAAATAATATAATAAAATAAAATAGATATACTTTTAATAAATAAATTTAAATTGATTACTGTAGTGGATACTATAAAATAATTTTAAAAAATTGTATCCACTTTCAAATTATTTAAGTACAAAAATTTAAAATTTAAAATTGGTTAAATAAAAAAATAACAAATTGATTATTTACGATAAATTTTCAAACCAAACACAGAAATAGAGGCGTGGTTTTCATAGGGTGTGGCTTAATGTTAGCATTTACCTAAACATTGTGATTACGCGAAGGCCTTTGTTTTTATTTTGAATTTGATTGGATAATTACTATACTTGTATCTGTAATGGCACTGCTGTTGAATATTGTTCTGGGACTCAATTTCTTTTATTTTGTAAATATAATGTGATAAATTAACTCAAACATTATTATTTATAAATCTTTGTTATTTCACTTTTTTTTTGTCATTACATTCATTTTTTTTAATAAATACCTACCAATTTATTCAAACTTTTATTAGTATATGGATTATATTTTAATTAATACTTAATCAAAATAAAAAATGTAAACAATATTTTTCAACTGTCTCCATGATTAATTTTTTAAAATTAAATTTATTAATGTACATCTACAAATAAATTTTGATTTCAACTTTAATTTTTTATTAAATTTTAAAAAAGAAAAATGTTAAGGTCAAAGGTTACTTTTGTTCAATCAAAATTTATGTGATTTCTTTCTATTGACAAATCTGAGATACAACTAAATATTAAATTAATTAAATAAATATGAATCAAATTCTTTTTTTTTCCTTTTCCATCCCTTTCAGCTCCAATTTATTATTTCCTTCTTTCATTCTAATTTTTAAACTAAACACCACTTTAATATAAAATATAACTCGTTAAAAATTTAATTACCTTAAAAAAAGCTTATCATGTTTTAATAAATAAATAAATATCATCTTAAATAAGGTGTCGTGATATTATATTTATATTTATCAAGTTGATTGAACCCTCCAAGTCTCATATTCCCATCTGAGTTCGAATCTCCTCTTCCCCCAAGTGGTGTGCGATATAATATATATATATATGTATGTAATCCTTAAAAAAAAAAATTAGAGAATTTGATTCCATAAAAGTCGCCTGTGACCAATGTTTCCTCAAGTCCTGAAACAGTTCCCTTTATATTTGTGTATATATAGGTATATATAATTTTTTAATATTAAAATATTTATTTTCCGCCACCCACCACCCAAATTCTTTTAAAAATTTTATATTTAGTGGGTTCAATTTTTTATTTAAAAAAATTATTCATACTCGCATTAAGACTAACTTTTTAATACATTATTTAATATTCAAATAATAAAAAATAATTTTTAATTTATAAGTAGCTTCTATTTTTATATTTTTCAACTTCATTCTCTTAATAAAAATAATCTTATATTTATAAGTAGTCCTTAATACAAAAAAATTTATACTTAATTATTTTTCTACTTGAAAGATGGAATACATATTTTCTTTAATACAAAGAAATTTTACACTTGTAATTCTTTATTTATATGAAAATGAATTTTTTCAATTATAGAATGCGATACATTAGTGATTTTATCTCCTTTTTAAATTTGCATAAAACTCTTCTTTCTAACTCAAAAGATGAGAAAACAAAATCTTTAAGAAATAAGTAAGTAAGAAAATTTTAAATTTTTATAATTTTATTTATATATCAATTAATTTTTTAATATCTGACTATTATAACTTTATATGTATTTTTTTAATGAATCTTGATTTTTTTTTTGCTTTAAATTTATTATTTAAGTTATAAAATTTAATTTTACGAATAATATAATACTTGTGTATTATTTAATATTTATATTTTTTTATGGAAAAGTCATCTACAATGAATCAATTTTAAAATAAAAATTAAAAATTCAGAAATCTATACATCATTATTAATTTTAAGATTATGTTAAAATTTCTAATAATATATATATATTAATAAAATATATTATTTTATTTATTAATATAAATTTAAAATTTTATATTATAACTTAGCCCGTAAAATTCAAATCCTGGCTCCATCCTTACCCTCGACAAATCAATCCTAAGTGGTAACCTCATTCTTTGATTGAAAAGGTAGAGTAAAATTCAACTACTAACCATTGATTTGGTCCCATTAAAAAAAATTAATAATTAATTTGGTCTAATTAGACTTAAGTTGATTTGGTCTAGCGAGGCTTTAGGTAGAATATGTAATCAATTTATTTGAAAAATAATATAACTTATGAGAATATAAAATTTGTAATTTAAATAATATGTTATTAATTGATAAATATTATTTAATACGAAATACTAATTAATAATTAACATATTAAATATTACATAACTCGTTTGAGAAATTATATTGTTCGAAGAACCTTAAATGGTGGAGATTTTAAATATAAATTTTATATCTCAAATATATATATATTATTACACTATAAAATAAAATAAATTTATTTCTATATATTACATTTATATAATAAATAGTAAGATATTATTAGATAGACGTAAAGATAAAGATAACGCTACAATGGACTTATTTAAGAGTTCAAGACTTTTCCGTGGTGTCGCAATTCCAATCACCTGGCTGCAAATGTAATAGCCTTTCCAAGCTGACACGTGTTGGTCAAAGCGGGTGATTACGTACCATTATCTGATTCGCCCCGAATCTGAAAATCCACGCTAACTCCTCTGTACTCGAATTCACCGGATCGTCACTCTCACCGTTATTTCCTTCCTTCGTTCTGTATGTACAAAAGCCGCGAGAGAGAGAGCTTTTTAGAAAATTGAAAGTTGAGAAAAGGCGAAAAGGAAAAGGAAAATCACAGAGACAGAGAGAGAGATGGGGAATTCGTTTTGCTTCTTTTGTGGGTGCATAGACCAGGCGAGTATCGGCGTGATCGAGAGGTGGGGCCGCTTTGAGAAATTGGCTCAGCCTGGCTTCCACTTTTTCAATCCTTTCGCCGGTCAATGGCTCGCTGGCGTTCTCTCCACCAGGATCAGCTCCCTCGACGTACGCATCGAAACCAAAACCAAGGTTGTATCTTTGTTTCTTATATATATAGTTCACAATTGCGTTTGCTTAAGCCCTAAGTTTTCATATTTCTTTCGCTTACTTAAAGCCTTAGTTGCTATGTTTCTGTATGGCGCAGTTTAAACCCTAAGTTGAATTTTGGTTTAACAAGAGTGGTTATATGGGTTCATTTTTATGATCACAAGAAACAAAACTATTAAGGCACACAGTTGATAGATATATATGAAGAGAAAAAGCGTTTCTGTTTGGTTATACCGGTACATTTTCAAGATCATGTGGGTTTGTGTATTTTTTTGCTTATAACTTGAAAGAGTTATGAAGGGCTGCGGATTAGGGTGGATAGAGTTTAGAATTTGAAACTGCTGGTGTAGTATAGTTCCTGCAATGATGATGAGAAATGTTATCTTTTTGTTATGTCAGCTTGTATACTTTTTTGTTTCATTTCTCAATTCTAGGTGAATAAAATTTGGAACTGAAGTAACTAACAAATTATTAAAAATAAAGTAGGGGGTTTTAAATTGTTAAATCAATGTAGAAAGAGGTGGTATGACTTTTGTGGTTTCGAGAGGGTAGAGCTAGTTGAAAATGGAGAGCTGGATATCACTTGTTTGGAGTATGTTTAAGATTTTTATTGTGTGGATAAATTGATGTCACGTTCTTCCACTTAATAACAGATTAGATTTGAATGACTAAGGACCTGTGCAATGATCCTGTCTAATTTGTCAAAATGTTTTCAGTGAGTTGAGATATTGTGACTTTTGTGGTTGTAAGAGGGTAGAGCTAGTTGAAAATGGAGAATTGGATATCACTTGTTTGGAGTATGTTTTAGATTTTTATTATGTCAATCAACTGGTGGAATGGATTTGTTAATCGTTCAACTGTGATGTCACGTACTTCCACATGATAACAAATTGGAATGGAAGGAATAAAGACCTGCCCATGCTCCTATCTAATTTCTCAAAATGTTTTTCAGTGGCTTGTTAGTATAACAATTGTCGTACTTTTTTCCAGGACAATGTCTTCGTGCAACTGCTTTGCTCAATTCAATACCGGATAGTTAGAGAAAATGCTGATGATGCATTTTATGAGTTGCAAAACCCCAAAGAGCAGATCCAGGCTTATATTTTTGATGGTATATTTCTCATCATCTTTTAAGCTAGATACATTTTATTTACTCCTTGCTTCCTAACCTCTTCCAACTCTTCATATTCTTTGTTTTCTTAGTGGTCCGTGCTCTTGTTCCAAGAATGACATTGGATGAGCTCTTTGAACAAAAAGGTGAAGTTGCTAAAGCTGTTTTGGAGGAACTTGAGAAGGTAAGCAGATTACGTTGGTGTAGTATTTACTGCTTAGTAAAAGTTGCATGGTTCTCGCATTTTTTGCCTTCTATTTTACCTTTCCTTTTCCGTGATAACTTTTTTTTTTCAATTTTACTGAACTGCTTGTTTCCATGGGCTGAATTGCTAGGCATGTTAGAACATTTCACATTATACATTAACAATTATGCGCATGGATAGAATGTTGGATTATATGATACGCAATGTTGATTACAGGTATTGTGGGATTGAAAGATTTTTAAACCAAAAAAACTTGTATGAAAGATACTGTTTGCTGGGCTTCATGCTTCTTGGTTCTGACAGGTTTTAATTTGAAATTTTCAAATGATTTATCTTGCAAAGAGTAATATGAATTAAAGAAATAATTTGTATTTTCCTGCACAATTTTGCAACTGAAACATTTCATTTGTTTACAATGTAAAGGTAATGGCTTCATTTTAAGGTTGTTCTTAAGTTTCCCATTAAAAAACTCATCCAAGCCATCAATTATGGTAGTTTACCCCCTTTTCACCCTAATATATGCTGACTTGAGTTATTGGATAAGGTTTTTGATAATCTATGATGAAAACATGGATCAGGTGATGGGAGCATATGGATATAGCATTGAGCACATATTAATGGTTGACATTATACCTGATCCCGCTGTGCGCAAGGCAATGAATGAGATCAATGCAGGTAATGAACTTGTGCAACTAACTTGCTGTTCTTGCTGCATTGAGGTGTCTTTTCCTGTTTTTGCATGCATAATAGCATTTTCAATAAGCTTACACATGTTAAGAATTCAAAGTTAGCGTGCTTTCTGGCAGATCATGTAATTTATAATTGATAGCAGTGGACATGGGGGTCAAGTGCACTATTATAATTTGTATGTAGTTGAGGGCTAATGTTGTGCAGTCTCCTGTAGTGAAACTTGAATTGTTAAAAATAAATAAATAAGATTACCAGTTAGAGATAAATCTTCCAGCTTTTCACAGAAATTGAAATTCTTTCAGAGAAATTGAGTTCATATTCGTGCAACTGATCTGAGAAACTATATATTGTGTATGTCTCCAGAGAGTACATGCATATTCTGTAAGATACGCGTCCCATTATCACTTAATCTTTGATGAATATGTACTTTAGCCACTTCCTTAAACCATACATAGCTCATTTACTAAGTTAAGCAAGGCATTTAGCTAGTTAAGGAAACAAAATGGAGACAAGCAGGTGCTTGCTTCATACAGCACACTTTGGACATGACTTCACGGCTTCTATTGATAGGATAAATGTGCATTATTTTTCACCGTATAAAGGCAAAGAATTGCCTCATTTATTTGGATGCAAGGTCAAGTGTTGGAGAGCAAGAAGAAAATAGAGGGAAAAAGAAAAAGAATAGAAAGGCCAAGAGAGAAAGGAAAAAAGAAATGACAAATATTAGGAAAAGAATATTGAGAGCATATAAAAGAAATACTGGAAACGTGTTTTGAGTAGTTACAATTATCTCCAGTATTTCAGTAGGTAATGAATTTGAGGAATTAAGAGTATTTATATTTCAATAGTTATTATACTTATCTGTTCTAACAATAAATCTAGGGGTCTATGAGCTACTAGGGCTCCTCCTAAAATATAGGCATAAAATATCACTATCATATATACCGAAACATAAATATTATAATTCCCCAAACACGTTTACAATATTTTGTTTATATGCTCTCTCTATTCTATTTCTGATACCTCTTTTATTTCCTTTTTCCGTTCTCTCTCTCTTCATGCTTTCCAACACTTGGCCTTGCATACAAATAATGAGGCAATTCATTGCTTTTATATAGTGAAAAATGTCACACATTTATCCAATTAAAAGAAGCCATGAACCCAAGTCCAAGGGGTGCTGTGTAAAGCAAGCACTTGCCTGTCTCTATTTTGTTCTTTAACTTTCCAAATGCTTGCTTAACTTAGTAAATGAGCCACGTATGGCTTAATGAAGCGGCTAAGCAGCTAAGAACATACTCATCAAAGATTGAATTGCATTTTTAAAGAACTCCAGACCTTATGCATGGAGTCTGTCATTAAGCAACAATTATGTGTTTTTCTCTTTTGGCCAATAATTTTTGCCATCAGTTAGAATAGGTAGGTTGCCTTAGTTGCCCTGAATCAGTCGCAACAATATTTTTAAAAAGTAATCTTGGTAATAATTGAGATTTAGAGGATGATTTAGCAATCATTTTCATGTTTGTATTAGGAAGTAACTAATCTAGTATCAATTTCTTATTACAGCTCAAAGGCTTCAGCTTGCCAGCGTATACAAAGGGGAAGCTGAGAAAATTCTCCAAGTGAAGAGAGCAGAAGCTGAAGCTGAATCCAAGTACCTTGGTGGCGTTGGTGTGGCCAGGCAAAGGCAAGCAATTACAGATGGGTTAAGAGAAAACATCTTGAACTTTTCTCACAAAGTTGAAGGCACCTCAGCCAAGGAGGTTATGGATCTGATAATGATCACTCAATATTTCGACACAATCAAGGACCTCGGTAACTCATCAAAGAACACTACTGTGTTTATACCTCATGGTCCTGGTCATGTTAGGGATATCGGGGAGCAGATACGCAATGGGCTGATGGAGGCAGCCAGTGCTCAAGTAAATGTCGAGTGATTTTACCCGTACACAAAATTTCCAGATTTGGTGCGCTACTTGTTTTTATCATATCACAATAGGGTGGGTGGTTTCTTTTGAATTTACAGAGAAGTTGATAAAATAGGATGGTGTTCGTATCAGGGGAGTGTTTCTTGAGCATAATGAGATGAATGATTATTAAATGAGACAGAGTGTGGCCGAGGACTGTATAGTTTTTAATACATTTTAGCGCTGCTAAGGCTAAGGTTGTGCAAATGAGATCATTATGTCTGTTGGAAAATACCTTTTCCTACCTTAGATCATTTGCATGGATGATTTATGATTTTATCATATTACTTTATGTATAATATGTTGCTTTTTGTTTTTGTGTTTCACATTGATGAACATTTTACTTGATGGATGACGTCATTATGTGATACATACACTCAATTTATTATAAATCAGTACAATTATGTATATTTGAAATAAATTTAATACTCTAAATTATTTAGTTATAATATCTATGAAAATTTGCCCCTTGTCGGTCACTAGTGATGGCGAAGTTGATTGGCACTCAACCGATTCATTAAAAACATCTTTTTAGGGGGTGGAGCTGGATTAGGATTTAGAGGGCCATGATCCTTAAATCTTTAATTTTTTTTTTAATAATATATATTTATAATTTAATCTCTCAAAAATTTAAGTTTAATACTAAATTTTTTATATAATTAAATTATAATTTTTAACTTAACATTTGCTTTCTTCGCACTTTAAATTATAATTTCACTCCTGACTTGTACCATCAATGTTTATGTTGATCAATAACGGCGGTCGATGGTGGCAGTTTGTATATTTGTTTAATATTTTATTGAATTATAAAGTATTTAGTTAAAAATTAAATTATGAAATATATAAAGCTTACAAAGATTGTGCCGCATTTTTTTATTAAAAAAAAATGAAAATATTTCCCTTCTTTTTCCATCCAAATTGTTGGAACTTATTACTTGAAATTTTTTTTTTTAAAAAAAATTATGTTGCTTTCCAAAAATATTGGGATCCTGGTGTCTTTTTTTCTTTATATTTATAAGTTTAATTATGTTACATGATACATCATTGACCACTCAATTATATCTAATTTAAAACAAGATATATAATTTCAACCTTTCATCCATTTAATTCAAGTATTAATAATCAAAATATTAACAATTCAGTAAATTAAAATGCTAATATACCCTCTTCCTCATGTAGTGACAACATTTTTTTTAAAAAAAAATCTAACTTCCATTCTGCATTAGAAACTAATTCGCTGCTTCATCTTGCATGAAATTCCCTTTTGGCTATAAATATAGATTTTCTTGTAAGATTGGGATGATCACTTGAATATGGCAATTAGCAAACAAGCCGAATGCTTATTTGCTCTTAGTTTCATTCTCTTTCTTATTTGCTTTAATTTATTTCTATTTAAATTATAACACGTTATTAACACAAGAATTTTATTCTAAGAAGTATCTCATCTATTCCTATACTCTATACTTAATATACCTGTCATGATAAGTATACTTTATAATTTTTATTAAATTAAATTTTTCACATCAAAAAATAAGAGTTTATTTTATATGTTTTATTATGTTGTATAGCATTTTCATATTTTTCTATTTCGCACTCTGAAAATAAAGAAGAATAAATTTGTAGTACTGAAGTTCAAGATTTATGAATTTGAAGATCTTGAAAATTTTTGAAAAATTATTTTAAAAAAATTGAAGACTACATCAAGATGTCATAACTCACAAAAGCCTAAGTTCAACACCCTGAAAATCTCAAGCAAGAACTGTTTATCTCGAATTTTAGATGTTGAATTCCACCTAAAGGCTAAAAGGTTCACCAACATAAATAAGATTGGAAACAACATATCTTTTATAGGATCACACTTGAGCTATGATTTTCCTTTGCTACCACTTTTATCAAGCATTGAAAAGAGAATGCCTCACCATAAAGGATCAATGTATTCTTTGGAATAACTTTTAATGGAAGATTTGATCAATTCAAGTCAATGATACTATCATAACCTAGTAATGTGTGGATGAACTTGCATTTGGGATTTCAAGTCAATCAATGAATATTGTCTATTTAAGATTGTTTCATAATTAATATTATGTGAAGAAATAATAACGAATGAAGATTTACTAGAAAAAATATGTTCAACTTTTTATGCTTCAAATATGGCTCTATAACAATATTGAGCATGTGAATGCAAGAACTATTCTAATCTAATTTAATGTTTGCTTGTAGCGGAAAAGAATAATGAGATTTTAATGAAGAATCTCCTAACCTACGCTTTTCTAATTTCATTATCAATTGCATGCTATCAGACTAGTGCTGCATTAATACTTGAAGTAAATATAGTCTTACATAATTATGAAGCAAATGTAGATTCAACATACTCATAATGGTAATTATTGGCACGACCATGGTTATGGTCATAAATATGATCGAGGTCAAGGTTGAGGTTGAAGTTATGATCAATATAATTATTGATCTTATGATAATTATAATAAAAACAAGTTCAAGTGGGTACACAATGAAGAAAGACAATAAATAAAGTTCAAGTCTTCAATGTGTAACAAATGGCCATTTTTAGTGTGCTTGTTATGCACCCAAATATTTAGCCCATTTATGTAAAGCATCTTTGAAAGAAAATAGAAAGAATATTGAGGCCAATTATCTTGACAGCATAAAAATAAGAAATGCTACACATCTTGACATCTTAGATTTTTTTGGAGATATCATTTGATCATAAAAACACTTATACTAATTAAGTTTTAAATTACTACTCTTTTTTGCATATTTGTATCATAATATCAATATATATTATTGTCTTGATGTCTAATATAGATATTCTTTTCTTTTCTTTATGAAGAATATGGATTTAAATAATAAGTTATTGTTAGGGTTGATGCTTATATGCCATCAATGAATGTACATATACTTATATATTTATACAAGTGTACATTTTCATTAAATCCCTAATACCAATTTATATGGTATTATACAATGTAACGTTACAGACATTGTAGATTTGAATGAGTTCGGATCATATCTAAAGGAGTTTAGATAAGAGTTCATAGTTAGCCACGTTGAGAAATATAAATACTAAATGTTAGCACAGCTAAGAGTTAGCTGGTTATAATACTCAGCATATCCAAGAGTTGAGCTTTGTCTGTAATATGACATAAACCTGAGAATATACTAGTAACTATATAGTTGTAAGAGTTGTAATCGGGTGCCAAAAAATGCTAGTTACGCAAGTATGTTCTCAAATAATTGTCTTTGATCTATTTCTACCGATGCGGGTCTATCGGTGGATACTTTTAATAAAGATCAGCATATGTCGTATCTATAGGGTATAGATAGTCGTTCTTAGTCGTCTATGAGCTTGGAGCTCATATTGACATATGGGTATCCAGTTAGGACTGAATATGGGACAGACTCGCGAGGGCCTACGATAGACATCCTATGTAAGTCGTTAATGGAGGATCATCTCGAGTTGAGTAGTATACATGGTCCTTTAACCTAAGTGCCACGATGGGCTTATAAGTGATCTACCATACTTTGGTTCCATGCATATCACAGACCTTTCACGGTGTGACCGCTGGGTGTCGTTGGGTATAGTTCGTTGCTTATGGAGTATGATGTGTACATATACAGGATCCGTCAGCTCGCATAGGGAGTTTGATATCCATGTGCTTCGAGATTGTATCTTAGAAAGTCTTATGGCCACAAGCATCAATCTCGGGAAAAATTTCTGTCAAGGTAGAACAATATGGCAAAGGAGTTTGCACATATTGTTCCGTGAGATACAAGTTTGGAGATAGGACATGGATGAGTACTAGGGGATTTGACGGTGATAATATATATCCCCTCACATCCAAGATATCATGATGGAAGGACTATACGTATGCGTTGTAACCTCAGTTTGTATGGTTCAACTCGCTGATTTGTAATATCCGTGACGTATGCATGGGGCATTGCTCACGAACTTGTAGAATAGTTCTATTTGACAAATCGGGTGTAAGACCTAGGGAGTCCCGTGATATAAAGTATACTCGTTGTGCACTGGGGCAGCGTGCCGAATTAAATTGTTTAATCCAATAATATTCAGCACTACTATGAAAATACGTGCATATCTGTACTTAAGTGTTAAATACAATAATTAGTTAATAATTATTATTTACTAATTGTATAATGACACGTGGTGTATTGTAAACCCTCGGTTGAATTTATTCAAGTGTGAGATTTGGTAGGACCTACTAGAGGTAGACTTGGTAACTATTTATGAGGGGCAAAATAATCATTTCATACTTTGATTATTTAATGGTTAAATAATTAAAATATCTCTCTTATTATATTATTATTTATATTATATAATATATTATTTTATTTTATATATATATATATAAAGAGAGAGAGAGAGAGAGAGAGAGAGAAAATGTGTGTGCTTTTGGGCATTTGGCCAAGAAAGAGAAAAGAAGAAGAAAAGAAGGACAAGAAAAAGAAAAAAAAATGAAAAAATGAAATTGTTTCATTTTTCTCTATAGTATCTTAAAAGCAATTGAGAATTACTTCGGTCACCATTTCTTATTCTTTTAGAGAAAATGATATAAACACACACCTGGTCATTTTTGGGATTAAGAGTTAATCTCGTGTTGGATATCGGTTGCCATTCTAGCTCACCAAGCCCACCAAGTTTGTGACTAGAACTGCCTACAAGTTGGTCTTCATGCGAACTCCAGGGATATACGTGTAAAACGTTATACGTTGAGGTAAGTTCTCAACCTTACTTATATATTAATATGAGTAATATATTTATTTATTATGTTTATTGTATAATTTATGCTTCCGCCGCGTTAAATTCGTATATGATACGCATAATAGGCAATAGATACAATAGCACATGCATACACCCCACGTATATTAGATCTCCGACAACAGTTATATGCTCTTATAAATTATGGAGAAATAACAAGTTAGTGCTACAATGCATATAATTCTTTAAAAGAATAATTTTTCAAATTTAACACTATTTAAATGAAGGTGAATATCAAACTCTGCAGATTTTATTGAAGGTTTTAGAAAATTTACAATCTTCTTAATAAAGAGTACAAAATTATGCATCATCAACATCTTGTATTCACCCAAATAAAAAAGATTTCTATTTAGCTTTAAATTCGTCGCAACAATTTTCATATAAATTATACAAATGAGAATAACGTAGAATATCTCAACATTACTTCTAAAATCTTGGCCAAAAGTAAACTTTAAAAAAGTTTCCTACTTTCTTATCTAGCTTCTATTATACAATGATCAACACATTTGAGATCTATGCACCATGAAAGAGAAGTTAAAAGATCTAAAAACTTTTATGCTTTGGCATAATCGTCTCATCCATCCCAAATCAACAATGATATAAATAATTATTAAAAATATTCATAGATATTCACTGAATAATATAAAATTTCTATTATCAAATGAGAGCTCTTGCACTGCTTATTCATAGGGTAAATTAGTGGTTCCACCATTTCCTTCTAAATATAGTATTGAATCTCTATCATTTTTGTAGAGAATTCGGAGAGATATTTACTTGCTTTTACTAAATTGTTAACGCGTATTATTAGATTATATGCACAAATTTTAAATTACCTAATCAAGACTTTACATCATTATAACACTTGATGATTATTGCATGTCAGCAAAAATTACGTAAAACATCTAGTGCCATATATTCATATCTAGAATAGGTTGGTAGAATCATTCATTAAAAGACTCTAAATTATTGTACGAACTTTACTTCTACGAACTCAATTACCCACTTCAGCATAGGGTCTTGCAATTTTTCATGTCGCAACAATAATACTTCTAAGGCCAACTATTTATCATGAATATTCTCCATTGCAACTAGTGCATAGTCATCAACTTGATATATCCCATTTACATACTTTTAATTGTGTTGTACAAGTTATAATTACATCTCTGCAGTGCACCAAGATAAGACCCTAACATCATTTGGGATTGTATGTGAGTTTTGGCAATGAGTTTTGAGTCATTATCTATTATCAAATATTTGAAACCTTTAATGAGTGATTTGTTTACTGTACATTTTATAAATTTTCATTTTGATGGAATGAATTTTCCTCCATTTGGAGTAAAAAGAATGCCTTTAGAAAACAAGGAAAAATTATCATGGAAAGTAGCCTATATGCATCAACTAGATCCTCACACTATAAGAGCGAAAAAGAAGTGTGAAAATTATAAATTAGTTTACTGATATATTTACAAATGCATTAAAAGCAACCAATTCATATGTGTCAGCTACTAATATACTAGTCTGGGTAATTATTCTTAAAGAATAACTTATTCAAAGAACAGCTAAGTGTCACGCCCCAAGTGTTCTCAAGCATTTTCTCGAACACTTGGTGTGTGACAAAGCCTCTTAGAGGCTATATGGGCTGCTAGAATGGATTGCGGGCCGGAGCTTCTAAAAGACCCGATGACATGGGTGAAGAACCGGGCCAAGCCCACAACTTATTAGGGTTGTTAACCTTAATTAGGAAAGGAATATTCCAAGGAATATGTGATAGCATCTAGGAATATTCTAGAGCATACTTATCCATCTTGTATATACACCGTTAGATCATTTAGATCTCAACCGTCAATTGTATAGGGCTGCTACTATATAAAGGGGAGACCCTCACTTGTATAATTCATCACATAGCTTTGTTTTCTCTTCAGTAATATAGAGAGCATTCGTCCAAACACTTGGTGTGCTTATTTTTCTTCTCTTTGTGTGGTTTTCTCGGCTGCTTAGCACGTAACGTGTCTAAGGCCACACGGTTCGAAAATAGTCCATGACAGTTGGTATCAGAGTAGGTTCAAAGATGGAGAAAGACGCCATACCGTTGAAGGTGACTGAAGAGAGGGGTCAGAACAAAGCTAAGAGACACGGCAGTGTATCTCGCGACAAGTCTGTCGATCTAGGCCATGAGTTCGGGACCATGGTGAAAACACTTGGTGGCGCTGTTGGGAAGGCGACGGATCATCTTGGAGAGTTAGAGTAGCAAGTAGAGAAGATCAAGGTGGGACTCGACACTTAAGGGGACGAGTTGCGCTCCCTCATCGACACATCCATTGAGAGTTACGCTGATCGGCAGCGTAACTGGATCAAGGCTTTCCAGGAGAACGTATACGCCACCTTTGACAAAGTTCAAGCCCAAGTAGAGGAGCTGCGTAGAGGGTTTGACACTGTCAAATAGGACGTAGTGCTGTGCAAGCGAGCAGTTGCGAATGGGTCTGTTGCTGCTCAAGGGGCGCCAAGAGTTGAGGCTCCTAAACTGAAGGAGTTCAGCGGCAAGCAAAACGCCAAGGAGCTGGATAACTACTTTTGGCAGATGGAAAGATACTTTGACGCCATGGGCGTGCAGGATGAAGACAAGGTAAATACCGCGACCTTATATCTTTCCGACCATGCGATTCTATGGTGGCGCAGAAAAGGCGAAGAGATACCCAAGGGAACCTGCACAATCAACACCTGGGCAGAATTGCAACAGGAGCTGAAGCGTCAATTCTATCCGGAGAATGTGGCGCATGACGTTCGAAAGCGGCTAAAGGAATTGAAGCAGACCAAGTTCATCAGCGAGTACGTAGAGGAGTACTCCCTGTTAATGCTCCAGATTCCCAACGTGAGCGAGGAGGACTTACTGTTTAATTTCCTGGACAGGTTGCAAACATGGGCGTCCAATGAGTTAAAGAGGCGCGGGGTGACCAGAATATCTGACGCTCTAACACTGGCAGAAATGCTCATGGATTATCGCAAGGGTGATTCGGGAAAGTCCAAGCATTCGAGACCCAGTCACAGCAAAGATGGGGGAGCCAAAGAGTTTCAGCCTCCGGAGGATGAAGATGAGAAGAGTAAGCCGCCCAAATGGGAAAAGCAGAAGCGCAACGGCCATAGAGGGAATGTACCGAAGACAAGCTACTTCCTTTGTGATAGGGATCACTGGGTCAAGGACTGCCCGAAGAAGAAGGCTATCAACGCCATAGTTACAGCACACGAGGCTTGCGAGCGGAGTCAAATGGGGTGTTTGCAACTGCTCAACACAATGAAAGCCAAGCGGAGTGCCAACGCGCCCATGTGAAAGGCGCTCATATATGTTGAAGTCTACATCAACTGCATAAAGACTCAAGTGCTGATAGATACGGGCGCAATGCACAATTTCATCAAACGTGTGGAGGCGAAGCACTTGGGACTTTATGTAGAGAAAGAGGAGGGGTTCCTCAAATCAGTGAATGCTGCGGCCAAGCTACTGGATGAGGTGGTTCGAGGGGTCGATATCCACCTAGGTAAATAGCGCGGTGAGGTAAATTTCTCTGTAGTACCTCTTGATGATTTCGATGTGGTGTTAGGTATGGAGTTATTGAGGCAGTAGGACGTGATGCCGCTTCCTCGACATGACTATGTGTGCATCATGCAAGGAGGGCTTTACATGATACCGACGGTAGACAAGCCCAAGGGTAGGCAATCTCAGCCGAAAGCCAACACTAAAATCCTTTCTGCCATTCAACTAATAGGAGTTGTTGAGCGCAAATGAGAAGTACATCCAGCCACAGTGAGAGGGAGGGATGATAAGGCAATAAGGGGCAAGGGTAAGCTACCAATAGGGGTTGCGAAAGTGCTCGAAGAGCACAAGGAGGTCGTGCCAACTGACATACCACATATGCAGCCACATCAAGGTGATATCGAGTATGGGAAACAGTTGGAGCTAGGGTTGATGCTTCCAACTACAGTACAGATGCCTCAACCGGGATTAGATGAGTTGCGGGGGCAGCTCAAGGAGTTGGCGAGTGTGGGTATCGCTCAGCAACTCGAGGCGTTATATGATGTGCGTTTTCAGCACAAGAAGTGGGTTGGGGACAGGCAGCGGCGTGTCAAGCATCGTGCGGGGGACTTGGTGATGGAGACGATACTTCCACCACAATACAAGACAGCACGCCCACTTCACAAGGGCTTTGATCGCAGGGACGAGGGGCTATTTTCTATTGCCAAGAGGGTTGGCAATGTCTCGCATAAGGTGGGGATACCTTCGAGACAGCAGCTGCATCCGTTGCCTTCCGAGAGCTATTTGGAGCTATACCAAAGGGGTATAGAAGACATGGAGCAGAAATAGAGACCTTTAGGGATTTTCAAATAGGATGACAATAAGGCGAAACTCATCTGCAACGAACAGACGGTGCAGAAGAAGAATCCACCTCCAAGGCGTGAGGATGTTGTCAAGTGGAAAGAGGTACCCGATATTAAGGTACATTGGAAATACGAGAGTGCACAGCGGCAGATTAATGAACGAGGTGTGCAATTTTCAGTGAAGACGCGACGAGAGCGTCGCGTGAATTTAGTGGGGGAGAATGTCACGCCCCAAGTGTTCTCAAGCATTTTCTCAAATACTTGGTGCGCGACAAAGCCTCCTAGAGGCTATATGGGCTGTTGAAATGGATCGCGGGCCAGAGCTTCTAGAAGACCTGATGACATGGGTGAAGAATCGGGTCAAGCCCACAACTTATTAGGGTTGTTAACTTTAATTAGAAAATAAATATTCTAAAGAATATGTGATGGCATCTAGGAATATTCTAAAGCATACTTATCCATCTTTTATATACACCGTTAAATCATTTAAATCTCAGCTTTCTATTTTACAAAAAAATAAAATAAAAAATTAAGATCCTATTATAAATTATGCTCAAACTATATTACAAACACTCCTGAATAGTATAATGATCCTGATATAATGAGAGCTCTAGCCTTAAGTATCAAAAGTAGTCTATTAAATTTATAAATTATGATTTTAAACTATTATTTGGTGGTCATAACAAAAAAATAATAATTCAAAAAAAGTTAATTTTTTGTAGCCAAACATAAAATATTTGGACCGTAGTCCAAACACCAGTGCGTCAAACATATTAGGTATAAATAATTTTTGTAAGAAAATATAATAAAAAAATTATTAAATATAAAATCAAACTTGTTACTCAAAATTTTTCACAAAGATTTGATATTAATTATAAAGATACTTATTTTTTATAATAAATGTTATTATATTTTAATTTTTGATCAGTTAATTGCATACAAAAAAAATGACATATATACCATGAATATAATGACAATTTACTTATATAAATTAGTAGATACTTATATCTATATAAAAAAAAATTAAAAATTTAGAATGTTTCAATAACTATATCATAACTTATATTCTATAAATTTATAAAAATCCATGAATGCTTATTTACTCCTAGTTTCCTTCTCTTCCTTATTTGCTCTCAAATTTATTTCCTTTCAAATTACGACAGAGTCGTAGGTTTTCTCATTTATTAATTGGATGCAGCGAGTCAAAACGCCAGAACGCTATAATTTTGAATTGGACCGTACACCGTCAAAGGTGGCCCAATTGGAAAAAGTGTCGGCTCTGCTCCATTAATAACAAAATAATATAATTAGGTGGATACAGAAAATAATCATGTAATCGGGAGAAAATTAGGGAATTATAATTACATATCTTGATAATATTTGTAAAATCATGATTACTAATGAAGATTTTTTAATGGGTCTGAAGAAATAATCTCGTTTTATTGTTTAAAATTTCAAAATTGTGCATAAAAAGTGATTTCCATGAGATGAAATAATTTGTCTTCTTGAAGCAGTTTAGATCTCTTGAATGGGCATGCAAACAAATTATTCATGGAAAGTCTAAATTCGGAGGCTTATAATATAAAAAAAAATATTTAAATTCTTAGAATTTTAAAAAATGACGTGTAAATTTTTAAAATTTTTATTTATATTCATATTAAATAACAAATAATAGATTTATTAATTTAATAATAAAAAGAATAAAAAAGAAAATACATTACTCTGCCAGGTCAAAAGCCAATTAATAAAGATTAATAAAATTAACAATTGATCAATAATCAGTTAACAAATAATTAATAATAAATTAAAGAGTTGATCAATAATCTATCAACAATTGCTCAACACTAATTAACACAGTCAAACACCGATCAACCGTTGATCAAGTTAAATTTTTTTATTTAATTATAATAGTGATATAACTATAATTTTATTAAATTTAACAATTTTTTTGTTGACTTTAACAAAATCTATTACTTAAATAAAATTTTTAAAACTTTTAAGAATCTGCATATTCCTCCTTAAAAATCGTAAGGTCAGATGTCATTTTTCCTAATTTAAATTCAAACAATAATACTTGATTTAAGTAGATGAAAAAGTTTGTATATGTATATATACTAGACACAGAGAAATGATTTCCTTCCAAAAATAAAAAATAAAAGCAAACAATAAATTCACAAGTCACAACTCCTTTGGAATCAGCAATTATTTTTTCTTAAAAAGTAAACAAATTTTTGCAAAATATTTTACATCAATCATCATACTCATCATCCGATCCATCAAGCCAAAAGAAAAGAAAAAAAATCACTCTCATGACCTAGCAGTGGAAATCAAATACATCATAAAAGTGAGACTTACTATTTTACTTCCCATCATCTTATTATTGACAAAATGGAGCAACACAAGCCAATATTACGAAAAAGTTTACCACAAAAGGACTTTCTTGTATTGCTAACTCTGGTTTTCATTATTGTCCTTAGATATGCATTATATTCCATTTCATTAACTTTATTCTACTTTTTACAACTTGGAATTTCTTGATGTAAAAGATCTGGGTACATGATGTGCATGATCTCACATATCATTAACATTAAAGCAAAAGTTAGATTTCTGGTCATTTCAAACTAGAACGCTACAGAAAGCTACATTATGTAGAGACAATTAAAGGGCCACAGGCAGTTGGCAAAACCAATTCATTTCAAGTGTAGTCCCACATGTCTTACACAGATGGACTTCAATTTCAAATACCATCAAGAATTTTTTTTTAAGTGGAGTAAAATGGAGATGATGAAAAGAAGATTAATAATCATGAACGATTATTAAAAGTGCTTGTAGATAGAGTCCTGTCCTCTACCAATCATCATACCCTCTTCCATTTAACAAGAACATGAGTGGAGTGAGAACTGAAGCCATACCATGACCATGAGTTAAAAAGCTTCCTTTTCTAGTTGGTGAGCAGTTTGCATTAGTAGCCTTGCCGGCAGAATCCTGCGTATCTCCACCAAATTGATTAGCAAAAGGTAAAACAAAGATCACTAAATTTACTCTACTATAGACTTTACCATCAAAAGTGAGGTCCAATGATTTTCACATTAAATTCAAATACACTAGGTAATTCACTTTTACAGATCATGAAGGTGGCAGCCAAATCTAAAGCCTATACATGGAGAGTGGGGTCATAAGTGTAGGAAGGGTTTCCAAAGCTCAAACGGCTTTATGGGCTTCCTATATTGAGAGGAAATTAAGTTTTTTTTAACAGTGTCACAATAGTCACGATGAGAATCTGAAAACCACAGCGTGCATTTTTGCTACCATAGGAAATAATATCGTGACCAGCCAAATACACACCGTATGCTATTTCTCTTGCAACTGTAATTTTCATTTCAATTTTCCTTTCTCCCATTACTTTCAAATTGTTGTGCAGTACGCCAAAGTTCTGCAAGTATTAAAGAAGAGAGGTCATTTCATGTATGTGTTTACGCTTTTCTTTTTCTTTATTTTCTTTTCCCCCTATTCTCTTATTTATTTCTAAATTTTGGTAATGGCAGGATGGGGATAAGGGGGAATAGGGGTCTTGGAACATCCATCAAATGCTTATTATGACCAAGCTAGATATGCACATGGAACAAAAGTATGCGCAGAAACTCATCCAGACAAAGTTCCTCTCTTGCTCTGGGGCACTATGTCTTTTAGACAACATATTCCAAGCCTAAATTAATGCCTACATTAACGACAAAGAGAAGTTCAACAGACAGTAAATATCTTTATAAACTGTTATTACTCTGGGTACCTAATTTCAGTTTAATAGTAAAATATTAACCACAGAGTTTTAACGAGGATAAATGGCTTCAATGTGTAAACAAGACTGCATGACAATCAAAAATGAAAACTAAAATTTGATGCAAGGAATCACTACCACCATAACTACCAACCTGCTCAGTTATAGTCAATAACACTTGCTGAAATGTTGAAATTGTACATCAGTTCAAGGTTGTTGCAATATTCCAATCATCTTTTGTATGTGCCTCCTCATCCCAAAAAGCCTTCTTGCTGTTCAATACTCTTTTCCACAATCATGGCTACTCTGACCAAAGCATTACGAGCCTAGATGTTCAACCTTGACATGAAAAGTTTGAAAAAGGTCACATCAAGAGAGTAAGAATGTGCAGATAATTTGCAATGTTTAAAATAGAAGTCATTGGATATGATGGGTTATAAGCTTGGCAAAAAACAATAAACAAATAGATAAAAACATACAGAGAGTGAGAGAATAAATGATAGGAAAGAAGGCCCCTTTGTTCTCACTTTTCTTTGAATATTAAAGTGTTGAGATGGAAATCCACTCCCTTATGGTGAGGCTCCACGTATTCAAGATACAGACTCCAGATGATTAGGCAGAGTTAGATAATGGTGAAGTGCTGCTTCTAAACCAAAGATTCTGCTCTCGGTTTCTTCCAAGGTTGACCCACATCATGATCAAACCTGATTTGACAATTAACCAACCTGTTTAAGCATCCCAACTCTGCAACAAAAGGAGAGGTTTTAGATATTTGAGAAAAATGCTATTTCTTTGTCTTTTTGCCACTTCGATCAAGAATCCAATAATAGTGGTCACTCCAGTCCAAATATTTGTTGATCTATCACCAAACCTCAATATGTAACATCCCGTACTTCAGCATTTTATGGTGTAACCAATAACTCCCCAAAATTGTTAGAAGTTCAGTTTTATTTCTTGGTTCAAGCCGTAATGAGACTGATTATCAAGAAGACAATATGTTCAACATAATTCCAAATCTATTGCACAATAGTTATGTATGCTATTCTGTGGAAATTAGGGAAACAGAAAAACATAAAAATTTAAATGAAAGAACCAAATAAAGGGTTAAGTTGCATGGTATAGGACTGGACTTGAATGCATATGACCATGAACTGTCAGAAATGGGTCTCTGCTGAAGTTCTAAGGGAGCTGATTACAAGCTGCAAGAGCCTGCCTGCCTAAGAAACTGCTAGAGAGATAATGTGGAACTTGTAGCCACACAAGTGTCCAATTTTTGTCATGGATGCGGGGCCATAAATTTAGAAGTTCATTGATGATGTTTATTACATGTGTCAACAGGTACTGAATTCTTCTAATTCTCAACCTGAGGGCATTAGGACATGGCTGAACAGGTATTGAAATGTGTATTACATGTAAAATAGTAGCTCCTACGGAGAATCTGAGAAAGAATTCCGTATGCCTTCTCTATTAGCTTTATCAAGCCAGTCTATTAGGCAGCAACTCTATGAGTCATTTGAGCAAATATCCCATATCCTTGCACCAATATTGTGCCCAAGAAGTACTTATGTACTTATGAGTGCAGAAAAACAGTATCAGATGATAATAGTGAAAAATTGCATCCAAAATAAGTTAGAACTTTGCTTTTGCAAGATTAAAATGATTCAAAAGGCATCCTAACTTCAATGTTCTTCCACGATCACAATGACAAAATTGTTGTTCCTTTTAAACAGGAATACAGCATATTGTTTCTGATATCAACCTGTAATTTATCACTTCAAAACACTGATATGACACATCATGGCATCAGTTTATGAAAACAATTCCTCAATCAGGATTCATGGTGCTAATAATCTATAGAACCTTGTTTAAGGATGAATTATTTGAGCCCATGTTACGTCTGCAACATCCAATCATCTATTGCTCCTATTTAAGATATTTTAACTGTTTGGTTTATATTACTTTGGTTCCTTTTCTCTTTCTATAGATTCAGACAATTGGACATGTATTTCTGCCAGTTACTGTTTTGGACAACAGAACTTCTAATATAGTTCAATCCTTTTCAGAAAAAGCTATGTTTAGCACCTTGTAAAGATTTTAAACCTCCATGATAGATGCTTGTGTCATTATCCCGTTCATAGTTGTCAACAAAGAAAAAATTACTCATCATATACAAATATCATAAGCAGTGAAATTTCTGAGAAAGGCAATAAAAGCAGCAATCATGTCAGACAAATTCAGTAAATGACTCATTCTGGTCATTTTTCACTAATAAATGTACATTTTGAATTTATAAACATAAAATATAAACAAAGCATTATAGTTGAATGCATCTCTAGTTATTCTAGAAAAAACTTCGAACATTTTCTTCCTGTTATGTTCAAGAGCCTTTCTAATGTTTATGTTTACAAACAAGAAAGGGTTTCTTCTAGGAACCATGCTGCAAGAGATCAGTCATTCATCCAATTCATGAAGTTCATTGATTTTAGTAATAGAATGGTCAAATCCCTTCAATATATATATATATGTCCCAGCATACCTTTTTAGATCATGGACCATGCAAAGATGGACAAAGAGAAAAGAGTAGTGGCAAAAAGAATCCAATAAATCCTACAGTTTCAGAAGTTTACAGGAGTTAAATAGAAAAACGTTACATTGATGATGCATTGGCAAAGACTTCATTGAGCATGTCATCTTCGCAGCCTGACATAGCAAACAGCTCAGCATCCTTTTCTTCTTCATTATAGATATCCCTTTTTTCAAGCTTTGCATGAGCTGCAACAAATATCATCTTCTGAGCCCTTTCAAGGCCTGTCCTTGAGTGTCTATGCACACAGAACTGTTTCATGAAGGACCAATTACACTTAAACCCGCATAAGGTTGCATGAAGGAAAATTAACCTCACAGCAACTTTCCCTAATGACTTGTATTCACTAAGGCAAGTTTCCCAGACAAGCCTTCTGCTCTGGGGATTGGCAATTCTCATCTTTCCAGTCATAGGATCTCTCTGTTTGACCTGAACGGCCTGAGCATAGAGAGGTTCAAGTCCTTCTGATCTCCATTTCATGAGCTCCATCAATGCAATATGAGCTTCCTCCCTAGAAACAAGCCGAGTAACGAGCTTATCCACATCCTTTTCCTGCTCTTCTGTCAAGCATTTGAATGGAGGAAGGTATTTCCCACTGTTGTCCCTTACCAAATAAAGGGGATCAAGTATAAAAGCAGCAGACCATGCTGGATGATAGTTCTTTCTGAATCTCCTTTCAACTATGTCCTCAACAGTTTCTTCGGAGATACTGAATTTGGCACACCAATTCCTCACTTTTGATCTCAGCTCCTCCCAAAGAGGGAGGCATTGTCCAATTAGAGGTCTCTCAGCATCGATCTCTTGAGTCATCCCTTTGACGAGCTTCACAAGGGAATAAACTGCATCCAATTCATTCCAAAACTCCTCACTCTGAATCATCTCAACAACTTCCCTAGCAATTGGATCATCCATGAAACTTGCCTTAAACGAATCATCCAACACAACCATTTGGAGCACACGCGCAGAGCTCAGTATATCCTCCATCATGGCAAGAACAGGCACAAAGTTATTTTTGCAGTCACATTTGTTGGAAGGAACTCTAATCAACCCAACATACTCAAGCTCCAGCACCTTCTGCTTTCTTAAACTATTCCTAATCTGCGTTTTAGTATTTACAAAATTTGCAATCTTCAAGCAATTTTCCATAACAGTCCTAAACACAGGAAGCTCTTTGCTAAAATCCTTAAGCAAACTTAAAAACCCCTGAAGCTGACAAGACACATTCACCATCCACTGATTCTGAATCTCTAAATTCCTCAACGCCTTAGCTTTATACTTATCAGCAACTATCCCTACACATCTTTGAACGTCATTCCCACAAATCCCCATCACCGTCTCCCACAAAATATCCTCAGCCACCTTAGACGAAACTGATCCTCCTGCTACCCATGCCTTCTGATAAACACTAGACCCGTTAGGCAAATTAACCATAAACTTAACTAAACTATCTTCCCCACAACAAGTTCTAATCTTCCACCCATCGGAAGCAACTTGAAAAAACATTGCCTCTCTAATTCTAGCTTCTGACTCAGTCTTAGCCTCAATGAACTTGCTATCAAGTCTAGCATCTAAAACGTCCTTACGAGACAAAACAGGCAACCCCACTTGATTAAGGAAGGCTCTGAACTTGGGATGGTCGAAACTCGAAAAAGAGACCGACCCACATGACTCGTAGAACCAATCAGCCAATAATTCAACGGCCGAATCAATCTGGTCCTTGCTTAACATTGGACCAGGCCTAGTTTTAGGACTCTTAAGCTTCTTAACACTATCTTCTAACATCGCTAACGCCCCCAAATCCTCTTTCCCACCTGACAAAACCAAATGCGACTGAGCCTGTTGCTCATAACAAACGCGAGTTGATTCAACTATCGCCAGTGAGTCACTGGTTTGGCTCTTACTCCGCTTTCTGTTACCGTTAGTGTTACTGTTATTATTATTGCTATCGTCAATAATATAGCTGTTTGCATTGACGTGAACGGAAGGCGAGGCTATTGAAGATATCGGTAAAGGAGAGAGTGAATGGCAGTGTGGGGGTGGTGGTAGTGGTTTCAAAACGGCGGTGAAATTGGGGCAAGTGCCGCGTTTAAGGTGTTCGGAGGCGGTTCTTGAAGGGTTAGAAGCGGAGAAAACGGCCTCGCATAAGCAACACTTGAGCTTCACCGCTTTAGGGAGATTGGTCTCGGGGTGTTTAACGAGAATTGGCTCCAAATGCGCCCAGTACCAGGCGCCTTTCCCTTTAACGGCCTTGGTCTTGACCATCGTCAGACCTTCGTACCGCTTGTTCACGGCCTTGGTTGCGACTTCGTCTGAAGATGGAGATAACAAGTCCGTTTGCGGCAGTACCGGCGACGGCGTCGTATTAGCCGAAGCCATTTTTTACTATAAAAAAAAAAAGAGAGAGAGAGAGAGACCGATAGGACGCGTTTGGAAGTAGTTGAATCAGTTGAAACTGCTGTTATACCGCCTCTCGTTCTCCATCAATGATCAGCCAAACACGACGTTTTTGGAGATGAAATGAAAAGTGTGACGTTGATGAATGAAGTAAGAAGACGCAAGCAACACCACAAAGTGAAGAGCGAAGACCGAAGACAAAGAGAGGTAGAAATGAAGTGAGTTATGTTTCTGTGTTCGTCCGAGTGATTGTAAATTTAAATTGTCCCTCGTGACTAATTATTATAAGAAAGTTAAAAAGGCAAAAGCATTTGTTTACTGTGTTGTTGCAATTGCAATTGCAATTCCATCATGTGTTTTCGTTTTTGATTTTGTGGTTGATGACCAGATTTAGGTCGATTATACATTGAAAAGATTCTTGCTTAGACTGCCAGTAAACTCCCCACAAATCAGATTTTTTTGGGGTCTCATGCCGTGATTATTGCTTAATGCTTGCTTTATGATGTTATTGAAAATGCAAGCTTAACTCATAATTTTTCCTTTTTCTTCTTTTTTTGGTTACATATTCTATCAAAGTCCAATGCATGAATCCAAAGCTTCAACATGAGTATAAATCCGATTTACACTGGTTAGTACTACTCTTGTAACAAATTATTGACGTCAACAATTTAACATCTTAGTGAATTCGAAGTTTATAGTTAGAGGTGAACACCAATTCAGTTTAATTAAAAATTAAAGCAAATTTAATTACAAAATTTTAATTCAATTCAATTTGCTTTAAAGTTTAATTTAATTTATTTAAAATTAATCGGCTCGGCTCTAATTGAATTTTGAATAAATTAAAAAATATTTTATAAATAAATAAATTGAACTGAATCAATTTAATTTTAAAAAATAAAATCAATTAATTTAAATTTCAGTTTAGTTTAGACTCGAATCAAATTAAAATCAATTCTGTCTATTCCTATTTATTACATTGTCTCACGACATATATGACCATTAACTAGGGAGTGAGTTTTGAGTTTGTGTTAAGGAGAGACTCAGAACTAAGGATACTTCGTAGGAGAAAGATGGAATGGACTGGATTGGATTCTAGCAATTCTCAGGAGAAGAAGGCAAAGATGAGGATACCATACCATTATACATTACGCTATATTCTGAATTGCTGTTTGTTTGTTTTTTTTTTAATCGAAGCAAAACGAACCATAGGCTATGAGAAAAAAAGGCAATTTAGGTGGATTGTCACTGGCTACATGATATAATGTTTAATAATGATTACTCCAATAGTACTGAAATGAGGGATATGATGAGCTCAATTAAAGCATTATTGGCATTGGGAAGTACTATTTATAAGAATTTTTTTTTAAAAAAAAAAAAGTAATAAACAAATCAAATGTTTAAGTAATGAGATTAAATTCTGTGTGATGGTTGATTTTTCTAATTCATAATATAGTGGAGATATTTTTTTAAAGATAGATTTATTAAGATTTGTTATATTTTTATTTTTACTCTAATAATTATATAATGTATATTAACAGACTTATTATATTGTAACATTATTTATAATATTACTTTTAAAATTTTTAAAAAAAAAGTGCTTAAGCTTGACTATTTGATTTGTGACTTGTGAATTTTTGTGATGGCCATGGCCATGGGCAAAGCATGCTCAACATTTGGTGAAAGTGGTTACAACAATTTCTTATTCTTAGTCTTTGCATCTGGACATTATTTGCAATCTACAACGCACCCCCTACCTCTGCCTATCCTATTTATCGTTGTGTATATCTATCAATACAGATTACAATTATTTTAATCGAAAGTCAAAACACTCTTTTGAAGATTAGTGTGATACTGAATTCAGTTTTTTTATAAAGCAAGACAAGAGATTTGACTATTTTAATATAAAAAGTGCTGTAATTTTAAAATTACAATTAATATTAAATAATATCAATTAATTATTAGCACATGGATCAAGACTCCACTGAATATTAATTAATTAAATGAATTTTGTCATTTTCTTACTGAATATCCAAACTTAATAAAGTGAAGAGAAATTCTTTAACCCTCGAATTTTTTATTCTAACTTAAATAATTAAATAATGACAAATAATTTTTAAATTAATATATTAAATTATAAAATAATATAATTTTTAAAATAACTTATTATGTTATTTTATCATCTAATAACTATTTAATATATTATTTAAAATAAAAAAAAATTATTTAAAAATTATAATATTATTTAAATAATAAAATAATATAAATATCAAAACCACTCGTTACACAATTTTAAATTTGCCTTTCAAATATCGAAGTATTACAAAGAATCTAATCTACCCTCAATCATCACTGAAGAGATATGTAACCATTTTTATTAAAATAAATAAACAAATATAACCAAAAAAAGAAAAGAAAAGGCTTGAATAAAACATCTTAAATGATAGTGACATAGTTCTTCTTAAAAATACTACTCTAATTTATTACCTTACTCTTATGACCTTATAATACGATATACACATTAAATGAATCTGAATGATGATTTTCCAGAAGGATGGAAACAAGATTGAAGAAAGAAGGCATTATTATTTTCTTTTTCAAGCGACATAAAAATTGAAGAGAAAAAAAAAAATACACTAAGTACAGGCAGGTATGTCATGTGGGTGGGGAAAAAAAGTCAAAGAAAAGTAAGTTTTGTAAGGATGAGAAATGAGAGGTGATTGGCAATTTTCACCTAAAACTTTATAATTAATTTTTTTTTTTTTTTTTTTTGGGTAAGGTCATTCTCACTTTCATTGTGATTTGTGTCTTGTGAGTGTGAGATTTTTTTTTTATTATTTTTTTTAGCAATGATTTTCAGTTTTGAAAGCTTTAGATGGATGGCCCCTCTCCCCATGGAGCTTTTTATGTACTCATTATAGTGACAAAGATTCCCCCCAACATGTATTATTTTCCCGGAAAATTTTTCTTCATTCTTATCTTGTGATTTCCATTTACCCTTTCTCACATTTGTCAATCCATCACATCAATAGCTGAAATTTGTATCCAATCCAAAAATTATCTCAACATCCCACACGGATATCAACAATGTCACCATTGATGATGGGACAAATTACATTTTGATAATGGTTTTGGTTAAATTATATTATTATATCACTTATTTAATTAAAAAATAAATTTCATAATTTTATTACATAAATAACTAAAATATTTTTAAAAATAAAAATATTTTCATATTTTAAATTAAGTATAAAGGGTAAGAGGATAATTAAAATTAAAATTATCACAAAAATATAATTTAGACCAACCTTGAGGGTAATAATGTTAATTTTTTTATCTCCTCTCTAACTTTGATTTGATGATTTTTACTAATTGAATTGATGGTATACATTAAAATATTGATAGGATGTTAAATACTATTACCTCTTTTATAAATTATATTTTAATGATGATTTTAATTTTAATTATATTTATTTTTTTATTTAATTAAAAATACAAAAATATCATCATAAATTTATCACATAAATAATTAATATATCCTTAAAAAGTGAATACATTTTCTTTTTCTAATTAAGTAAATAGGTCATAATATAATTAAAATTAAATTTATTGTCAAAGTGTAAATTGTGCTAACCTTAGAATTTCAAATATCAATTTAATCTCTTAATCGAGCAAAAATAAATTTTGATCAATTAGGAAAATATATTTTTTTTTCTTTTTGAGTTTCAATTCTCGTATGAAAGACGAATTCTAAATACCATACACTATATGCTTTGTTAAGTATTGATACCACAAATAAATTAGTTCATATTTGATGAATAATCAGGTTTGAAATTTAAACTTTAATCTATCATGTTCCCTGTGTGGTAAAGACAACTTTTGGTCAGAAATTACATAAAAATTTAAAAAGAATTAATTTAAATAAATTTGAGTTTTGGCGGAATTAACTAAGTTTAAAAAAACCAATTACTTTTTCTTTTTCCTCTAATTATAAGTTTAAAAAGGGAAATTCAATTAAAGTAACCGGTGGAAAATTTTTTTTGGCAATTTAATTAAAAAAAAATTCCAAGTGAAGCGGCATTAATTGATTTATTAAGGTATTTTATGCTCACAATTATATAAATTTGCATAAAATTTAAAAATAATAACTTAAATATTTTTTTAAAATAAATTTATTTATTCTTATTCAAAACCTTTCAAAATTCACGTACATCCACATGGTTTCCAAAATCCAACAATTCCATTGGATTGGATTTGGGTTTTGCCCTAATTACATTAGTGAGTGATTGGTTTTAAATATTAATTTTTTAATCCAAAATTTATAATCATGTTTTGTTGAATTTAATGGCGATTGACGAAAGTTAAAAGGTACTTTTAGGATTTAATTAATATATAAAAAATAACAAAATACCCAATTAACTGTTGAGGAAAATTGAAGAAAATGAAAAAGAACGATGTCATAATGAAAGTGAAACAAGTAGCTCTCGTTTTCTGTGTGGGTCCAAAATGGCATCATTATCAATCATCACGGACAAACATAGGGAATCATTTTATAATTAATACGTATTTGTAAACGTGTTTTAATTACAAAACCAAAACTTTATCGTGAAATAATGTTACTTAAAATTCTCTTTTACTCCATCTAATCTATTTATTATTAAATCTTTACAATTATGAATATTTAATAATTATTTTAAATCAAATGAATAGAAAGACAAAACAAAACGCAAGGGATGTGTTTTATTATCTAAATTACATACTGAGATTAATTATGTATGTAAGTGAATCAAGTTTTGGTATATTATTGGTACTGCATATTGTTAATCTCCATACTTAAGTATACTTGTATTTAGGCACAACCCAAGATTAAATTAAAAATAATTTAAAATATAAAATTAAATATTTTTATTTTATTTTTATTAGGAGTGGACATCTTCAATTCGGTTCATTTTTAAAAATTAAAATTGAATGCGGAATCAATTAAAGAGGAAATTGAATTGAATCGTTTAGTTCAATTTAATTCTTTAGTTTAAATTTTTAATTTCGGATGGTTTCAAATTAATTCACTTTTATAATTGTATGGTTTAGTTCAGGTCTTGGTTTGGTTTCATTCCATTCTTAAGGTGTCGCGTATTTTTTATTTTAATTTTTTCTAATTTGATTTTTGATTTTATTCGATTCTTAGTTTCATTATATTCTTAAAGTGTCATGTGTATTTTTTTTAATTTTTTTAATAAAAATTTTTATTCTCAATGTAAAAATTCAAAAATTCAAAATTGAATAAACTTTTGAATTTTTAAAATATATAACTTAAAATCGAATTAGCTAAGACAAAATTAAACAGAATCGGGCTGGTTCAGTTTAATTCTCTCGATTCAATTCAATTTTTTAATTTTTTTGTCAACTCTTAATTTTTATATATTTAAGTTAAAAATAAATTTCAAACTTTATATATTGCATGCTTCCTTGAATATTGATAAAATAAAAATTACAATTTCAAATTGATGAGATGTTGAGTTTCAGAATTTTAAGGTGAAAAAAGTCCAAATTATTCACAAGTATGTTATTATGATTGTAAAAATTGTATATATGTTAATTGTTTATACATACTCTGATTTCGATAATTATATTTGCTGCCTCTCATTCTTATAAATTAATAGGATGATTCTAATTGATTATTGTATGTTAACGAAAATTTCTTCCGAGATACATAGTTTCTTTGTTACAGTATATTGAATTATTAACTTTTTGATTGAATAAACAAAATGTGTATTATTTGTTGGATGTTTTTGGTCTCCACGTCTCTCAAACTTAGAATTATGAAATGATTATATTTTAATATTAATTAATAATAAATACATTAGATATCATATTAGTTGTAATATAATAAATTTTTTATTTTAATTATATAATTATAGCATTATTATTATTATTTATAGTAAAATTTTTAAATTATAAAATAAATTTTAAAAATGGCTGCACTGCACATACATATTAATATTATTCCAATATCTTATTCTGTTTACTAATCAATGTGTTCGTTTTCAAATATACAATAACAAAAGGGATCTTAATGATATTGATACAACAAAAGGGTAACAGATCGTTTACAGCAAAGTCTCTCTCTCTCTCTCTCTCGTCATCTGCTAAAATCATGCTGACATCATCGCATTTAGCAAGAAATTATTTTAATAGTACTGCCGAATGTTACTGTTTAATTATTTTACTTAATTTATAATGTATTATAAAATTTTATTATATCTTATTAAATTAATTATCTGAGTTTAATTTTTAAGATATATATTACTTTTGAATGCGAAAGAAAATTACAATATGAGAATTAATGTAATTTTAATTTTTATGTTTTTGACATAATTAATAATTTTTTTTATTTTGATATGAGAAGAGGATTTGAATTTGAGGTTTTCACTAAAAAAAGTAAATATATTATTAATTATTATTATCAAATTGTTAACACAAATACGCAAAATTAAGAATTCTAAAATTATATTTTTTTTAAAAAACAATACCACATAATAAAGTGGAAGAATCATTTCACTATTTAATAATTCACCTATTTGGGAATGGGCCGGGTCTATGCTATCTTTGATGGCCCAAAAAAGACTAATTTTATACAAGATTTTGTTGTATATTTACTTTCTTTTGTTTTGTTGTATATTATAATATTAAAATTCTCTTGTGATCGGATAACTACAAGTATCCCTCAACCCCAAAGGTGTGATGATTGATGAGTTTTAAGGTCAGCCCAAATTTGGGAGGTAAAAACCATCCAATTTATTGGGGATTCTCGTAGTATTATTTATTTCTATGTTACAAAATTTATTATTATTGGTTTATAATTGAATTTTTTTAAAATAAAATTTAAATAAAAATGAGAAATTTTACCCACTAAACACTATTTCTTACATTTTTTTTTCATTCAAATTTAAGTGACGCGAGTAATAAATAATAAATGGATTTACGATCATTTGAATTACGCACCCATGAGATTACTATAGAATTTTGAAGCATATATATGAGACCATTTTGATAATGTAAATAGCTATTAGGCAATTCAATTTGTTTTTATTGAGGTAAAAAATGTAATAACAAATTTATAGGATATAAAAAAAAAATATATTGAATATTTTGGAGAAATTATATTGTTTTGGGGATTGTTTCGAAAATTGTTTGATAATCAAGAAAATTAAAACATATGATAAAGGCTTTCTTTTTTTCTTATATTGAGAAAAAAGTTTATGAGTAAAATTACTTTCTACACAAATTCTTCTGAACACCTCCCTTTTTTAATTAATATTTAATGCACACCAAAAAAAAAAAATGCAATAGAAAAATATATTTCTTTTGATTTTCACTATTATATATGAACGTTATGCATTATGTATTCTTGGTAACTAAAAAATATCTTGTTTAATTAACATAGGGTAAATCAGTAACTTATTGACAAAAATACAAATTATACCTCTTTTTTTTTTTTCCTTTTTGTATTTAAATCAAAAAAATTTCACAAATGTTCAGAATGCATAAATTATTACTTCAAGGCTTTCATTTTAGTAAAACATTTAAATAACTAAATTATAGATATTTATACATTCAAATTTCTTCTTTACACTTTTATAAATTCTCAATTTTACGTTTCACTTTATCATTATACATTGAGGAGCTAAAATTTGTGTGTATTCGATAAAATGTAGACTTGAACAGCTAGCTCAAAACTTAATTTTTGAGAGGATTTAACATAGATTTCAAAATTTAACATGTTAAGTAATCAAATTCGTTGACTTGTGAATTTTATAAATAGGTCATGTAAGTTGTGACGAAATAGAAATAAAATAAATTTTAATTGATTAATTATTTTTCTACACAAAGAAAGATTTTCTCACAAAGCGAATGAATCCTATTTAAATTATTTTTCTTTAATTGTTGACTCTGAAATGAATTAGAATTTATAATTAACTCATATTTAATTAAATTCATAATTTTATAAAAATTTAGATTTATGCATTCACACTTTGATGCAAATTACGATTAGTGCAATATAAATAAACATACAACCTTATTCATCATTAATTCATTAACTCAAATATACAATTTAATATTTAATTTAATACATCAAATTATTATTGATCATTGAGTTCTAAGCATTATTCAAGCACCTGGAATATATTGCTTGTCATTGAAGTACTGTACATACAAAGCATTTTTTTTCTTCAGTTAGGCAATTATTAACTTGAGTGTTAAAAGTGTCTTTTTTTTTATAAGATGACAATGTTTTTCAAGAAAATTCACACGCAAGGATATGTTCACAACAATGTACATGTAAGAAAACACCATCTAACACCATTACATATGTCTTCTAATTTCTCAACTTCCTTTTCAATACCTGATAACAATTTTGTTTGCACTTATCTATTATAATAGAGAACAATCTCTTTATCCACAGCTAAACAAACATGATTTTAAAAGCTTTCTAATTGTTTATTCTTTATGATTAAGTACTAGACAAAAACTCAAAATCCTTATATGCAAATATCAATTACTATCCATAAAACAGTTGGTAACAACCATATAATTTGTGTTTTAAATAAAAGTCCAAATATTAGTAGTCAAATAAATTCTTTAACTACTTCCACTAAACATATTCTTTAATATTGTATTCTCATTAAAATATCAGTACAACACATTCCTAATAATCGTTTTACGTGAGAGGACATCAAATCTAGAAAGCATTAGATAATAAAAATGACAAAATCTCTCTTTTTTCACAAAGTTAAAAGGTAACTCATTCACAATTTTCATTTTTACAAATGCTTTTCTATAAGTCTTTTGATTAAAACCTTCTCTCATCACAAGACTAACATCTCCTCCCTCAACTTAACTATCTTCTTTAGTTATATTCTTTTGTTTTTCATCTTTAAGTAATTTTGGCTTTCAAGTACTTATTATACTTTTTTATGAGCATATTCATACTACTGTTAGTGTTGTGTGCGTGTGCACCATACTATGGGTGATTGTGTGCATTATTAAATAATTTAATAATAAATATATCATACATGTAACGCTGCAGAATTAAAGCACACATTATATTATCTCATTAAACTAATGAGATCGGGGACTCACTATTGAAGCGTGCTTTTGAACAAGTCTAGTTGTGGACGAGGGAGGCTTCCTCAAGCTAGACCGAAAGCTTTTCTTTTGAAATATCCGAAGCAACTTTTTGCTTCTGATATATTACTGTCTTTTGGATTTAAGGTTAACTCTTAACCTTTCAAAAGAAACTGAAGCAATTCACTCTCAATTCTCTCTCACTCAACCATAATTTATATAGACAACCATTGCCTTTATTTTAGCCAATTGAAGAAGACTTGATTGCCATATAGAGCAATATAACAAGGCAAACAAAATGACCATCAGCTACTTAATTAATACGCTGAATAATAAGCTACTTTCGTGGCCATTTAAGAAAGTAATTGGTGGCTTGATTTTACAAATCGTTACCAACAACTATTTGATCAAAGATTGAATCAAATTCAATCTTATTGCAATAATTGCCTTTAAACAATTCCACATTATGGTTTGCATTTGATTTGATTTGAATTGATTCTTTTAAACAAATAAGAATTCAACACTCAATCATTTACTTTTGTTTATTTAATAAACTTAAAATAAATAGTGTGCATATTGTTATTAATGAATCAAATTCATTTGAATAATAAATGGTCAAATAATTTAAATAAAATAAAAATTATTTTATTAAAATAATAGTTATATTCACCGATGCTAAATTTAATATCCATACAAATTATTGACACAATTTGAGGCATACACTAGGTAGATTAAAATGTTAAGTCTCACTTGGCATAATTTAAGGTTTAACACTTAAACCTTAAGTACTTCCCGAGAGACCCTGAAAAAAATAAATGGCTGAATAATTTCATTTAAATAAAATAAATATTTTATTTAAATGGTAGCTATATCCACTAATGTCAAATTTAGTACCCATACAAATTATTAGCACAATTTAAGACATACACTAGGTAGATTAAAATGTCAAGTTAAACCTTAACTACTTCTCGAGAGACTCTAAAAATAAATTTATATTTTTTAAAAACTTCCAAGATCAAACAATTCGATTCCGTGCGCTACCCACGTACTCAATGAGTATACTTCATATAGTAAGACTCCCTAGGTTCACACCTATTTTGTCTCACGAAACATTTTCGTAAATCCATAACTGATGTCCTACACATACATGTTATGAATAATATAAAATGGCTCATTAAACCATATAAGTTGAGGTTAATCCATATTCCTACAATCCTTCTGTCATATTTATCCTAGAAGAGTAAAGATATAGATCAACCCCGTTAAGTTCCCTATTACTCAATTATAAACTTATCTGTTTGATTCGTATTCTAATAAATAATATCCGTAAATTACTTTGCAATATTATTTATATCACGGTTAAAGGATCTTTTTCTTCCACTAAAAAAATCTCAGAAATATCTTCAAGTATCAAACATACTTTTTAAGTTGTCTCGATATCCTTTGTGACCTAAGTAGAGGATGTATAAAATGTAATTTACTTGATTGAGCCGATAGTTCCATCTGTGGTTCATTCTGATTGACTTCATCATAATCAATCTTCCTACAATCTCCATGATTCATGAGAAGCCGTTTCTCTTGAAAAGTGGTATTTTGAGTAACGAACACATTTTATTCCTTGGAATTATAGAACTAGTATCCCATTGAGATCATGGGATAACCAATGAACCGATACTTGTACCCCATGGGTGCAACTTTATCTTGTTGTGTAACTTTTACTTAAGCAGGATAACCGTAAATCTTAAAATATTTAATACTTGAATTCCTTTTAGTCCATATCTTATAGAGAGTGGATGGAATGGCTTTAGATGAAACTCTATTCAATATATGAGCAGCAATTTGAAGAGCATAACCCCAAAGATATTCAAGGAGATTGGTAAAACTCATTGACACGTCTAGAATATAAGAGTTTATTCCCAAGTGTAGGATTGTCGAAGTAATAAATAACCCGGTGAGAACGGTGTCGATCTACAGGGAAGTAGAATTAAAATTATAAATTATAAATACTTTAAAGATAATTAATGCAGTATTAGATGTTTGCAAATATTAATTCAATTAACCAATTCAAATAAAAGTTAAGGTTAAGTGGATCCACTATTAGCATAAGAAATAAGAATATATTTAACTCTTTTCATAACTCAATTGGAATCCTCACACAAAGGAGATTCCAATCAGAAGATATAACAATTAAAGTTCATCACCATTTATATATTAACTAGTATTTATTTCTTTCAATTATTATACACCAAATCTTATAAATGGATTCAAGTATTTATTATACTAATCTTTATATTTGTCTACAAGAAATCAAGACTCTCACTTTACAAGAAAGGGTATATACGCTAAATCTTATAAATGGTTTTAAGAATTTATTTTGTAAAATATAAAGTTTGTCAATAATAAATCAAGATACACCACTTAGAAGAAATGATATTAATATTACAAACAAAATAAATACATCATATATAAATTTGCATAATTTAAGAATAAAATATTAAGTACATGAATAAGAGTTAAGTATTACCTTACCAAGAATTTCACCCTTTCACCTTAGTATAAAAAAAATTACTTAGATATAATAAAACTAAAGAAAAAGCAAAGAAATGGAAGAAGAGATAACATGACTTTACAATAGTAAATAAAAGAAATAATATTACAAAGAGATAATACAAAAGATAAGTATTTTGAACTAAAACCTAACTCTCTAATGATATATTTTGGGCATAAACATGCTACCTATTTATAGAAAAATATGGATAAATTGAGAGAAATGAATAGGGAACCGCATGGATCATAAAAGTAAAGAATGGTGGCAAATAATTTACATTGATTATCATTAATCCACTCAATTTCTTATCAAATTTAGAATTGATGTGGTCCGAATTAGCTGTCACTCAAAACATCAAAGTTGTAGATAAGTCTCGTATATTTTTAAATTGAGTTGTCTCATACGTTTATAGTTATTGGCCAAATACCGATGATTGTTCAGATTGGGCTTGTATTACAGATTAGTTCTGTTTTATGCCATTTTCACCTTATAAACGCTCGAATTTCGAATGCCTTGTGAAATACAATATGTTATCCCATTAAGTCAGATTTTCACAGGATCAAGAATCACTCTAATTGAATTTCTAGGTAGAAAGTTATGCCCATTTTATCAAACTTACCACAAAACAGTTAAAAGCTAATTATGTACAATATTGTAAACATACTTAAGTTAGAGAGGTTAAAGACATTAGTAATACAAAACAATGATATAAACCCCTTATTAAATGTGTAATTTCAAGTGTTCATCACACCCCCCAACCAGCTTATTGCTAGTCCTTAGCAATTCAAGCATAAATAAAATTTGAACACTGCCTAAGTATTTCAAACAAAATGTCAGTTCAAGATCACAATTGCTATTAAGGTTATATCAATCATAACTTCAAAAATTTTGTGTGTGCGTGTGTGTGAATTAAGCCGAAGCCTTTTTACCACAAACCACAATATATATAGTCTTGAAATTTTTTTCAAGTAAAGCCTTAACTCCATATCCTCATAGGTGAATAACTGTTTAACGGGTCAGAATGTCACTCATGGAGTTGGAAAGCAAATAATCGCTCAAGAAAAGGTTACATTTAAGGACAAACAGACAAACTAACATTGATTCAAAGATAAAAAAATTAATTGCTTAGAGTCAAATCATTCTTACCATATGCTAGCTTCGAGACTTTAATTATTTTATGCGAATCTTACGAATTGAGAGTTTGGTGATAAGATTGCTTCCTAATAACTTTTGTCATCTAAAATTGAACAAAGACTTTATTGAACTGAATTGACTTCTTTTATATATATATATATATACTTTTTTTATTCTCTTTTTTTTGTATATGTTTTTTTTAAAAGACATAAAGAATCATTACAATTAAGAACAATTTCTCACAATAATTTTTTTTTTATCATCCTTTAGCTAAGCAACCAAATCATTCCTCATATCAAATAATATCATTCCAAATAAAAATTAATAATTTTAAAAGATCAATGAAAGTTCGTAAGCTATTATCTCAAACCTATCAATTCACTCACAAAAGATGTATGAGTTTAGAAAATAATATGTATACTTAAACATGAAAATTTTCTTAGCTATATATATTGAACCATTCCTCTTATTATAAGGTTTAGTATTGTGCTCAAAAAATAATTTTGAAAGTTGTTTTTTAGTAATTTAGATAGAAAAAATGATTTAAACTAAATAATTTTAAAATTATACATCTGTAGCAAAGTAAATTTATTTACGCAAGAGTTACCAAAAACTTAAGCAACAAATAATTATACATAAAATACATTAAAAATAAACTAATTATAATATGTTTCAAAAGTTTGTAATGTACTATTTACTCTGCCATTCTAGAACTAGAACGCGTCTCAAGAATGTATAAATAAACCTTTTACTCATGCCATTCATGATGAATTTTTTTTTAGAGAACAAAATGATAACAAAAGAATCAATAACACTAATGTTATATATTAACTATTCTCTCCCCAACCAGATTGAGACATTGTCCTCAATGTCAAAATACAGAAAGAGTAAAGTATAGAAGATGTCACCTACAACATCTTTTATTGAAAATTAAACCTGCAACAAAATAAAACAATCTACACATAATGCTAAAAAATACATAAAAGTAGATAGACTACAGATGAAGCGTAAAATCTATCTTGCGTTTCTTTTCACTGTCATCAGTATACTAATTTATCTAACTTATTGTTGGATCAGATAGAGGTGTAAAAGCTTGTAGTTCAACGAGTAACTAATCAACAGTTGAAGCAGAAATGAGGATCTGTCGTACTGCAGGTGAGACGAATTATTTTTCCATCGCATAGTCAAGAAAAGATAACAACCCATTATAAAAACCATCAACATTTAACAAACCAATGGATTTTTTTTTATGAATTTACAATTGTGCCCATGAGACAATTTGAAATTTTTTCTCTAAAGTTTCGAAACCTCCAAAGAGAGCTATGAAGGCATCAGCATTCTAAAGCATGAGAGGCATTTGCTCATGTATTGATGATACCGTAACTTTCAGTATGATACCAAAAATTCAACTGCCTTTATTTTATGCAGCGGTTGCCACACGTCCCATTAATCCAAGGCTACCTCTCCCATATACTAAATAAATATTTTGCTCAGCTAACACCTTACCAAGAGTTTCTGCTACTTCTACAAACTCTTTAATTTTGTCAGAGCTGGATCCACAAAAGACATAAATATTTGTGAATTTACGAGTTGATGTTCCTTCTATTATTATACTCACCGTCTTTCTTGAATGATTTTGAGTTTGTATAAAGATGCAGAAATAATGCAATGTATTTATAGAGCCAAAAGGTGTTGTAAAGTTAAGTCACATGGGCTATTGGCTTAAAATGCAAAATTTTCAACACATTTTTACCAATTTTAAAATTGTTAGCTGAAAAAGTCACATGGGTGGTTGGTTGTTAGAAAAGACGTTTGAGTTTAAAATGAAACATTTAAAAATAACATGTATAGTAAATATGTACAAGTAGTTTGATTGTGGCTCACATCTTTCTCTAATTTTACGTCCAGTAACGGCTTAAACTCCCTCTATGGGTCGGGGATAGGCTTCCCATCTAATTTTCTTATAAATTGGCAAACATGGTTTTTTAAAGTCAAATTTTTAAGACTATACCGCTCATGTTCTTTTAGAAATATGTCTCATAATTTACGAATTGCAATATGTATATATCCATTAGAATGCGTCTCAAGAGTCGATAAAATATCATCTAAAGACTCTTTACTCAAGCCATCCTTAATGAACATAATTTATCTTCGCAATTTATAGACACCATTCCTAACGTTGTTGTAAGTCATGTGTGCCTACTTGTAACAAACGCTTAATCGTTTTGCTCTTTGTTTTTTTGCAAAAGACCTAAGCCGGGCATGTAGAAAATTAATGAATCTGAAAATTCACCTGTCAATCGAACTTTGACTTCAATTAACCAACGTAAATCAATAAGTATATTTATAATCATCAATAACCTTAATGTTTCACATCTTACTTGGTAAATTTTCTTTAAAGAATTTTGAGGCAATGAGAAAAAATGCTTTTTCAAAATTTTTAGAATGTCATTCATTTTTTTTAGAAAGGGGGAGGAAGAGAAGGTATTAATAATTATGAAAAATTGACAAAATCGACTTAAAATGTCACGGAGTACTATTATCCGCTACTTAACAGAGGTGCAAAATAAAACTTTAACGAAATTTGTCTAATGCAAATATTACAGTAAGTAGTTCTTTTCTAGTTGTGTAATTTATTTGTGCACTGTTTAAAGTTCTATTTGCGTAATAAATTACATAGGATTTGCCTTATTTTCTTTGTCCCAATACAGCACCAACAACGTAGTTACTAGCATCACATATGAGCTCAAACGATATAGACCAGTCAGGAGATTGTGTGATAGGAGCAGAAATTAAAAGGTCAATTAATTTTTCAAATGAATTTTGACACTCTTAAGTTCACTCAAATGATACATCTTTTCCTAAAAGGTTACAAAGAGGTTTAGATATAGTACTAATTTTTTTGATAAACCTCCTATAGAATTCAGTATGTCCTAACAAGAATCGGACTTCTCTAACTGTTTTTGGTATAGGCAAATGTGTAATGAGTTCGACTTTTGACTTATCCACTTTAATTCCTTTAGAAGATACTACATGTCCCAAAATAATTTCAAAAGTAACCATGTATTGACATTTTTTCTAATTCAACACAAGACTCTTTTCTTCACATCTTCTTAAAACCTTTTTAATGTTTTCAAGACAATTATCAAAAGCATTTCCAAACACAATTAGATCATCCATGAAAACTTCTAAATAATGCTCAACCATGTCACTAAAAATGCTTAACATACATCTATGAAATATTGTTGGGGCATTACAATGTCCAAAGGGCATTCTTTTAAAAGCAAAGGTCCCAAAAAGGCATGTGAATGTAGTCTTTCTTGGTCCTCCAATGCTATAAGAATTTGATAATAGGCAGAATAACCATCTAGAAAGTAATAGTAGGGATGTCCTACTACTCTTTCTATAATTTGATCAAAGAACGGTAAAGGAAAATGGTTTTTGCTAGTGGCTGAGTTCAACTTCCTATAATCTATGCACATCTTCCAACTAGATGAAACTCGAGTTGGTATTAACTCACCTTTTTCATTTTCTATGATTGTGATTCTAGATTGTTTTTGTACTACCTGAGTAGAACTTACCCACTTACTATATGAGATAAGATAGATGATTCATACTTCAAGTAATTTGAGAACTTCAGCTCTCACTACCTCTTTCATATGTGGATTTAATCCCCTTTGAGGTTGTTGGGAAGTTTTGACATTATCCTTTAGGTGTATTCTATGTGTGCAAGTCAAAGGATTAATGATGTTTATGTCTTTTAAAGTCCACTCAATTGCATTTTTATGCATTTTCAATAATTCAATCAACTTACGTTCTTGTTCACTTGTGAGTGTAGAAGAGATTACCACTGGGTAAGTTTGTTTCTCTCCAAGAAATGCATATTTCAGTCCTTCAAGCAGAGGTTTTAACTCCAACTTTGAAATTTTGTTCTATTTATCCTCATTTTCTTCTAATTCTTCAAACTTTAGTTTCTATCCTTTATTTTTAATCACTTGTGCACAGTTAAGTAAAGAACACATGTCAGAGATTTTAGGATCTAATTGTATATTTGACTCAAATGAATTTATTAAACACATTTCTAAAGGATTAGTAGAACTCTCTTTTTGAGTATGATCCTCCACAATCGTTTCAATCATGTTGGCTTCTTCACTTTCATCCTCCCCCTCATGTGGTTGCTAACACATATTGAAAACATTGAGCTTAAGTGTCATGTTTCCAAATGAAAGCTTCATTACTCCATTCCTGTAATTAATCAAAGCGTTAGAAGTTGCTAAAAATGGACGACTCAAAATAACAGGTATCGGATTACATCATTTAACAGGTTCTGTGTCCAAGATAATAAAATTCACAGGATATATGAATTTATCAACTTGAACTAAAACATCTTCCATTGTCCCTCTTGGAACTTTTATTGATTTATCAGCAAGTAAAAGAGTTACAGAAGTTGATTTTAATTTACCGAGATTGAGCTACTGATAAACTGAATATGGCAATAAATTCACACTAGCATCAAGATCAAGTAAGGCTTGTTCAATTTTATGACTTCCAATAATACATGAAATTGTAGGACAACCAGCGTCTTTATATTTTAAAGTATTATTGTTCTGAAGAATAGCACTTACTTATTCAGCTAAAAATACTTTTTTTTTTCACATTCACTTTTCTTTTTACTGTACATAAATCTTTTAAAAATTTTGCATAAGAGGGAATCTGTTTAATAGCATCCAATAAAAGAATATTTACTTTTACTTGTTTGAAGATTTCAAAATTTTTAGGATTGTGATTCATCTTCTTAGCATTACGTAATGCATGAGGAAATGGGGGTGGAGGTGAGGGTTTGGTGTTTTCTTCATTAGGTGTAGGTTCAACGCTTTTCTTACCTTTAGAAATTGATTCATCGTTCTCATGAGATTTAGAAATATCTTTTTTAACAATTTAACCATTCTGAAGAGTGATAACCGCTTTAATTTGATCTATGTGTTGGATTCTTGAACTACATACATTTGAGTTATGTTGTCATTTGGGGTTTGGTTGTGGTTGAGAAGGAAATTTTCATTTCTCATGAATGTTCAGTACGGATGCAAATTTAGTAAGAGTATCTTTCAAATCAGCAAATGTTTGAACATTTTGAAAATTAATAGACTCTTGCTTTTCAATGAATGCATACAAAGTTTCTTCAAGAATTTTCTTATGAGGTGGGAAATATGATACATAACCTTAATGGTTTTAAAACTTTTGGTGTGGTTGGAAAGGTGGTTGTGAAGCCTGTGCTTGAATGTCATTCCTCAAACTAAAATTCGGGTGATTTCTCCATCCAGGATTATAGTTTTGTGAATATGAGTTATTGTTTGACCGTTTGAACGTGTTTAGAATATTAGCTTGTTCATCGAGACATTCCCAAAATGCAGGCAAAGTTGGGCAATCATGGGTTTCACAAATGTGATACACAATTTCTTGAACAGATTTTATTTGACCACTCTTTTTCATTTCTTAGATTTCGACTTTTCTAGTTAGAGATGCTAATTTGGCTTGAAGGTTATGGTCTTCCCTAAGATGATAAACACCCTCACTAGATGTAGTGGTTTAATTTTTGCTAGGTGCCTTACAGGTACCAATAGTGTCCCAATTTTGAGCATTTTCTATTAATAAGTCTAGATAGTTCATTGCCTCTTCCGGGTCTTTGTCCCCAAATGTTCCATTACACATCATGTCACGCCCCAGACCCAAAAGATCCGACACACGACATCACTTACATTCATTCACTGCATGTGCACTCATAAATAATATTACACAAAATTTTCGACTTTCATTCAACACAGAAATTCTTAGCAAGTTGCTAGTAAGTTCAACACTAAAATCAACCATAACCTAACATATAAATATAAACTTCTCTTGACAATATTTAAACATTCATTTCAATTTCTTTCAGAATTATAGCAATTGAATTATGACTGGGACAATTATTAAACCGGAGATACGCAGAGTTTTCTCAGAGATTAACACTCTACTACGTCACCAGTAGCAACTTTGTTACCGGGAGCCCAGAATATATCCATTGCAAATTCTTACTTAAAATTATCCAATAACCACACTTTATAAAACTTAAACCAAATCCAATCCACACACAATGAAATAATACATAAGTATTTATTCAATAGGGACAAACCAAATATCCTATCCCACGTGTCCCCAGATGAAACACACAACAACCTAGCAACTTAGGGAACCCAAGGAACAGCAGAAGCCTTGCCAAATCCGCTAAGCACACATGCACCTTATTTACCTGAAATCACCATAAACTATAATGAGTATAAAACTCAGTAAGCATATTAGTTTTTCATACATCAAATACAAATACATATATGTACACAATGCATATGTATGATATGTTGTGATCAATCAAAATCATAATCTTATCAAATCACATATCATGTAAGCGCTTACACATTCTTTCAAAACACATAATAGGAATACCATTACTCGATTACTACTTAGTAGGACTTACATATCACATATCACATATCACATAATGAGCCAAATGTCACTCGTAGGTGACATACCGTATGAGAGGAATAGTACAAGTGAGGTCTTTAAATCACACATATATAACGCTTATGCCCGAAGGTAAAAGCCAAACCCTCACCCTGATCATCGGTGAGTCCTCTCACATGTACCAATACGCCACCACACGAATGTGATGACTCACACTTCCTTTAGGTACCAATAGGATCCTCCCTACATACGGAACACATAACATATACCAATCCCGAAGGAAAGGCCACACATACAGGCTCCACAAATCACATAAAATGCCTACTAAGTTAACAGTGAGTTCAAGTACCCTCAAATCACAAAATATTTCTCATGGACATATTACACTTCAAAAGATTCTTTGTTAAACGCATCTTATTTTGGAAAGCTCACTTTCAAAAACACATGTATGTCCATGCTCAATGTCAATGCTCACATTCATAAACATATATTCATATTTCATATCAAAATATACTTTGACATATCATAAACATATTCTTAACCCCATTTACAAAATCATACAAAATAATTATTATGTTTATTGTGATTCCAGTAGTAAGTCTAGTATACTTACCTCTTAACACTTTCAGTTACAAGGCTTAAATCTCCTTAACCTATCAATGGAGATTAATCCTTTCATAAGCCTCACAATTCAGACAAAATACTTTAAATAGCTTACAAAATTATACACAATGCATTTATCACATCAAATTGGTCTAAATATTTGGTTTCTCAAAACCTGTCATTCTGACCACTTACACTTAACAAAAATTTCTAATACATCAAATGATGTCCAATTACTCCGAAATCAGAATATATCATTCTTGACTCATATATACTTCTTACATATGAATATTATATCAAAATTCCTACACAATCCATTCCATACACACCATCGAATCCAAACTACAAACCTGACAGGATCAAGATACTTACTGAACAGTATTCAATCTCCCAATTTTATAAAATCATATACTAACTCAAAAATTATAAAACTACTACATAATTACTCTTGACACATATCTCAGTCCATGATAAATATTTGGCTTCCAAATAACTGCCAAAAGTATTTTAAAACTATTTTATTTCATAACTTTAAAAATCTGTTAATCAAATACTACAATGAGCTGATACACTTTAGAAATTCATAACACTTCAACCACATTGATCCAAATTCTTAATTCCGAGTATATCATATTAGACATATAAAATTATCATATTCCACAAATTCGTAATTTTTAAAGATCATTCAGCAGATCAAAAATTATTTTCCACTGTATCATACTGTTTACACAGGAAATTTCCAGAATTCCAGGGTCATTTTGGTAAATTCACTACAAATTCAATTTCCGAGATTTTCAGTCGATTCAAAGTCTCAGATGATCCTAAACATGTCTAATTTCATATATTCAAAATTCAAAACCAGAATCGAATCACAACAATTTATAAAATTCCTAGATCAAGAGGTTATCCAGCAGAAATTCCATAATTCATCATGATTTATCAAACTATCTTATAGATCATCATCAATTCTCATATGATCTTACGAAATACACAACAAATCCTCAATTATACATATTTTCAGAAATCAAAACTTAAATGAATTAACTTAATTAATACCAATAAATTGAGAAATACGTATGATATACCTCTTGAAATTCAAATTTCCAATTTCTTCTTCTTTTTCTTCTTCTTCTCCTCTTTCTCTCTCCTCTATTTCTCTCTTCTCTCTCTTAAAATGGGTAGCTCGACCTAAAAATGGTAAATTAGGGTTTAAAAGTGTATTTTTATACTAAGAGGCTAATTTTTGATATTTACAAATTTGCCCCCAAAACTTTCAAAGTATAACAATTTGGTCCCTAAAATAAATCTAAAGTCATACAAATAAACTCAATACTAATCGTATATCCTTAACCTATAAAAATATTACTAATAACAATATATAATTCAAGTATCACCAACATACAAATAAAATACGTATATTTATACATATATAAATACTTATTCTTACCAGTCGTGGATACTGGTTACTACACATCATTTCTACCATTTGCCTAACTTAAGGTGTTAAGCCCTCATAGAAATTTGAGACTAGTCTCAATGTTTCAAAACCATGATGGGGATGGTATTAAGTAATTATTTATACCTTTCGAACATTAGTAAAGGGTCTCTCCTGATTTTTGGGCAAAAGTGGTAATTTGTCTTTTGAAAGAACTTGTTCTATGGGAAATAAATTTTTTTTTCAAGAATTGTTGCATCTCATCCCATAAAAATTTGTTAAGCCCTCATAGAAATTTTAAGACTAGTCTCCATGTTTCAAATCTATGATGGGACAAGTATTAAGTAATTCTTTATACCTTTCTCAATATTGGTAAACGGTCTTTCCTGATTGTTAGGCAAAAATGGTAATTTGTCTTTTGAAAGAATTTGTTTTATGGGAAGATATATATTTTTTTTAAGGAATTATTGTTGCATCTCATCCCATAAAGAAATGGATCATAGCCTAAGGTTTTGTAGCCATGTTTTAGCTTTATCTTTTAAAGAAAAAGAAAAAGCTTAAGTCAAATTATGTTCATACTACAATTTTGGTTATTATACATGCTACACACTTCTTCAAATTTTCTTAGATGCATATAAGGGTTCTATGCATCTAAGCTATAAAAAGTGGGTAAAAGTTGGATAATGTCTGGTTTAAAATTAAAATGTGTTGCATCCGGAGAAAAAATTAAGCAAGATGATGCACCAGTTCGTGTAAGGTTCATGTATTCTCTAAGTGTCCTAGGTCGGTTATGTTCATTATGTTGGGACTGATTGTCCCCTGGGTCTATGAGTCCCTTAATTTGATTTTCGGTCATGGTGTTAATTGGTGAAGAATGAGAAGATAAAGGAGAATCCAATAAATTATCAAATGAAGTTTCAAAATTATATTTTATCAAACTATGAGAATTGGGATCTCGAAACCAATCATTCATACAAATAAATAAAACAAAATATATTAACAATAAATACTACAAATAAGAGGGAAAAAAGAAATAAAATAAAATATTAAATAAAGACAAATAAAATAGGCAAAACTACAATTAGAAGTTAGATTAATAATGTTAAATTATATAATAAAAAATTAATAAATAAAGAGTATGAGACTTAACCTTCCATGAAAATAAAAAGCAAATAATAAATAAAGTAAAACAAGTTAAGAGGCTTAATCTGCCATGAAAATAAAAAGCGAATAATAAATAAAGTAAAACAAGTTAGGAGGTTTAGTCTTCTATGAAAATAAAATTAACAAACAAAAAAAAATTTATTAATTTCACTTCCCCGACAACGGCGTCAAAAACTTGCACGTCCAGAATATAAGAGTTTATTCCCAAGTGCAGGATTGTCGAAGTAATAAATAACCCGATGAAAACGGGGTCAATCCATAGAGAAATAGAATTAAAATTACAAATTATACTTACTTTAAAGACAATTAATGCAGTATAAGATGTTTACAAATATTAATTCAATTAACCAATTCAAATAAAAGTTAAGGTTAAGGGGATCCACTCTTGGCATAAGAAGAAAGAATATATTTAACTCTTTTTATAACTCAATTGGAATCCTCACACAAAGGAAGTTCCAACCGAAATATATAAAATTAAAGTTCAGCACAATTTATATATTAATTAGTATTTATTTATTTCAATTATTATACATCAAATCTTATAAATGGGTTCAAATATTTATGCCAATCTTTATATTTGTCTACAATAAATCAAGACTTCCACTTTACAAGAAAGGGTATATACGTTAAATCTTGTAAATGTTTTAAGAATTTATTGTGCCAAGTATAAAATTTGTCAATAATAAATCAAGATACACCACTTAGAAGAAAGGATATTAATATTACAAATAAAATAAATATATAATATATAAAGTTGAATAACTTAAGAATAAAATATTAAATATATGAATAAGAGTTAAGTATTACTTTGTCAAAAGTTTTATCCTTTCACCTTAGCATAAAGAAAATTACTTGGACATAATAATACTAAAAAAAAAATGGAATAAGAATTAACATGACTTTACAATAGTAAACAAGAGAAATAATATTACAAAGAGATAATACAAAAGACAAGTATTTTGAACTAAAACCTAGCTCTCTAATTACATGTTTTGGGCATAAACATGCTACCTATTTATAGAAAAATATAGATAGATTGATAGAAATGAAGAGGGAACCACATGGATGATAAAAATCAAGAATGGTGGCAAATAATTTAAATTAATTATTATTAATGCACCTATTTGCTTATCCAATTTAGAATTGATGTGGTTTGAATTAGCCGTCACTCAAAACATCAAAGTTGTAGATAAGTCTCTTATATTTCTAAATTAAGTTGTCTCATACATATTAGATACATATTTCTATAATTATAAGCCAAATATTGATGACTGTTCGGATTGGGCTTGTATTGCAGATCAGTTCTGTTTTAGGCCATTTTCACCCTATAAACGCTCACATTTTGAATGCCTTGTGAAATATAATATGTTAGCCCATTGAGTCAGCTGTTCACAAAATTAAGAATCACTCCAATTTAATTCCTAGGTAGAAATTTATGATCATTTTACCGAATCTACTACAAAATAGTTAAAAGTTAATTATGTACAATATTGTAAACATACTTAAGTTAGGGGGGGTTAAAGACACTAATAATACAAAATAATGATATAAAACTCTTATTAAATGTGTAATTTCAAGTGCTTATCACTCATCATCAATTGGATCATATCTTATAAAGTTCGATTCCTCCTCTTTGAAACACTATTGTGTTGCGACGTAGCTGGAGGACTATATTAAGCGAGAGTCCTATTCTTCTTTAAATAATTCAAAAATTTATTGCCTATGTCTTTACCGCCTCAATCTAATCGAAGGCATATGACATACATATCAGTTTGTTTCTCTATTTTAAGTCTAAATTCCTTGAACTTTTTAAAGGTTTTAGACTTATACCTCATAAGAAACATATAATCATATCGTGACAAATCATCGATAAAGGTTACGAAGTATTGAAATCCACCCATAGCAGTATGATTCATTGAACCACTTACATCACTGCGTATAAGTTTTAATAAACTAGTGGCACGGTGTCCAATACTGGTAAAGATAGATTTGGTTATTTTTCCTTCAATATATGATTCACAAACTAAATAAAGTTCTATGGTCAAATCGGGTATTCGACCATCTTTAACCAGATGGGATAGGCATCTGACGCCTATATGACCCAATCTCATATACCACAATTTTATTTCACTTAAAGTTCTCAAACTACTTGTTGCATTTATCTGTACATTTATAAAATTTTGTGTTGTATTCAAAATATAATGACCATTAATTAACTAACAATTGGCTATCAAAATATTATATGCATATCATATAAACATAAGGAATGATTTAGTATATACATATGATAACCCTTACCGTCAGGTACATGAAGGGATACTATTTGTCTTAAAATACAGGGTACAAAAAGATAATTATACAAAACTATAACTCTATTACATGAGAGATGTAAATTAAAATATCTCATTGCCTCGAACTGGAGAAAATCTCTATTTCTAACATGAAGCTGACTCTCTCATTGCTATAACAGTCTAACTACCTTTAAACCTGCAACATATTATAGATGTAAGAAGGATAAGCAATATCTAATACCCATCTAAAATAACATTATATGCTAAAGAAATGTCAATAATAGGTAAACATATACCTGGGGGAGTCTTCTTTATTGAGACAAGATATTTCTGGCAATTTCTCTTCCAGTGTCATTTCTTGCCACAGTAGAAACACTTTTCTTTTTTTTCTTTTGTGTTTTAGATATGAGTCACCTTTGAGGATCAATCCCAGGTGTCTGCCTCCCATTTGTTTTTTCTTTTCTTTAAACTTTTCAGAAGCCATAAGAGTAGAAGATGAAGCACCCTAAATAAAGAGGGACGATTCCACTTTATTCATGTTATCTTCTGCTATCTTTAATATATTATGAAGATCAGTATACGATGGGGTCATTCCTTACATATTAATATTCATTATGAACTGTCTAAAAGACCTCGGAATCCACTGGAGAATCAAATTATTTTTCATATATTTGTTCATCATAATATCCATTCTCTTCAACCTCTCGGTTATAGAAATCATATTAAAGATATGGGGGCTCACTCGACTATCCTAAAAAAGTCTACACTGAAAAAGTGATTTGGCAACCCTATATGCCTCAACTTGAGGACGGTCGCCAAACAACTTCTTCAGATGGAGCATAATGCTAAATGCATTACCCATGTGGATATGCTCTCTCTGAAACCTGTAGACATAGAGGTAAGGGCATAAGATTTAACTTTTAAATCATCATCCAGCCATTTTTGATAAGTCACCCTCTCATCTAGGGTGGCTTCATCAGAAATTCCTCCAGGCATATATTGATCTATAACATATCTAAATTTTTCAAAATCGAGAACAATTCTCAGATTCATCAACCAGTCTTTATAGTTTTCTACGCCTTTAAGTTGGTTCGCATCCAATATACGTGCCAATGGATTATATGAGGCCATTTTATCTTCATAAGAGAAAATATGAGATGTTAGCGAAAAATAAATATTTCAATTGCTAATTTTTGTTTTAAATTAAGGATATGATCAAATCATATAATTTTAAATCTAAAACACTCACTCACTGCTTTACATAATCCATTAAATCTTTCAAAAAGAGAAAACGACAATTTAAACTCTTTAAATAATACAGCAGGAAGTAGACTCCATTGGCTTTTTACTCTAACCTCACGCTTTAACAATATTGGTCATTGTAAAATTCAATAGGTAGATAACTCTTTTCAATTGCATCTTATGCAACTCTTATCACTGGCCTAAAATACACCTTATTCTCATGCTTTAGCAGTATTGAATAAGTGTATTTCAAATTAACTTGTCAATGATCAAATATATGTTACTGATACTACCCTCATGTTTTAACAATATTGGGTAATACGTTCATATATATTTACCTCATCTTATATTTAACGGTATAGTCAAAATCACACCGACCAAATCCCTCAACCTTTAGCAATGTTAAGAAAGACCGATATGATCTGACTAATACCGTATTAACAAGACGAATCAATGTCTAACATTATCTCATAATGGTATACAATTCAATCTGATTAAGAAAGATTACGTAATTCTATCCTCATCTCATGAGACTATGATTCTCAATCATACATTTGTTTTGTGCAAACATAATTAACCCCCCACCAGTAGGGCTCCCATTGTGGTTATCAGTACAAATAAATGGATCACAGTACTTATCACATTTATAACAAATATAAATTACAAAAAATAAACCATTTATTATTAACTACTTTAAAAATAAATATTTTGAGTAATTGGCATAATTTTGACTCTCTTAGGTTTCACGAACTACGGCATCCCTTTTAGCTACATCCTAATTGTGAACTTTTTTCGACACTTGAAACATATAATCAATAGCATCAGGAAATCAATTGAGCCACGAACACTGCAAATTAAAGCACATACTGCATATAACACAGTGCTTTAATACCATTTCTATTGGTGTTGTGTATGTGTGTGCCATGCTAAGAGTGATTGTGTGTATTATTAAAAAATTTAATAATAAATATGTCATACATGTAACACTGCATAATTAAACACACATTATATTATTTTATTACACTTATGAGATCGGGGGCTCACAATTAAAGCATACTTTTGAACAAGTCTAGTTGTGGACGAGGTGAGCTTCCTTAAGCTAAACTGAAAGCTTTTCTTTCGAAATATTCGAAGCAACTCTTTACTTTTGATATGTTACTGTCTTTCGGATTTAAGGTTAACTCTTAATCTTTCAAAAGAAATTGAAGCAATTCACTCTCAATTCTTTATCGCTTGGCCAATAATTTATATAAGCAACCATTGCTTTTGTTTTAGCCAATTAAAGAAGACTTGATTGCCATCTGGAGCAACATGATCAGGCAAGCAAAATGGCCAATAACTGCTTAATTAATATGCCAAATAATTATCTATTTTCGTGGCCATTTAGAAAAGCAATTGGTAGCTTGATTTCACAAATCAATGCCTACAGTTGCTTGATCAAAGATTAAATCAAATTCAATCTTATTGAAATAATTGCCTTTAAACAATGCCACGTTATGGTTTGTATTCCATTTAATTTGAATTGATTATTTTGGACAAATAAGAATTCAACACATAATTATTTACTTTTATTTATCCAATAAACTTAAAACAAATGATTATCATCACATGAATCAAATTCATTTGATATAATAAATGGCTTAATAATTTAAATAAAATAATAATTGTTTCATTTAAATAGTAGTTATATCCGCCAATGTCAAATTCAGTACCCATATAAATTATTGGCACAATTTGAGGCCTACACTAGGTAGATAAAAATGTCAAGTCTCACTTGACACAATTTTAGGTTTAACACTTAAACTTTAACTATTTTCTGAGAGACCCTGAATAAATTTATATTTTTTAAAAACTTTTTAGATTGAACAATTCGATCTAGTGCGCTACTTACGTGCTCAACGAGTACACTGTATATAGTAAGACTCCCTAAGTTCATACCTATTTTGTCTCACAAAATATTTTCGTAAGTTCATAACCAATGCCCAACATACACATTGTTGGATTTTGTGCTCATGTGCCATCTCAAATTTTGTATGACTGTTGTATTTTTATACTTATGCGATAAATAAATATTTTATTAAATCACTAATTATTTCTTATAAGGTAAGATTCTTGTAATATTTTAGACATTTTATTGATCTGAAGGAGTTCAGATTAGTTCTAAAGTACTAGAATTTTGTTTAAAATAAGACAAAGACCTGTGAATATACTTGAAATGACATAATTGTAAATAGTTACAAGCGTTGCTAGAAAATATCATTGTGTAAATATGTTCTCGAATTGTATGTTCATAATTTATTTCCATTGACCTAGGGTCTGTCAAGTGGAATCGATTAATATAGATTAATGTATATCTATATTTAGATCGTTTAAATGATTAATCTTAGTAGACTATTAGCTTAATAAAAGCTCATATAGATATACATGTATTCAGTGAGGACTGGATACTGAACAAGACTCAATAAAGATATCTAATAGCTATCCCATAAATTCGTCAATAGAGGGTTTTCTCGAGTTGAGTAGTATTCGTGGTTCCTTGACCTGAGCATTATGGTGGGATTGTGAGTGATTCACCATACTTAGGTTCTACACATGTTAGAGATCTTTCATGGTCTGACCACTGGGTGTCGCTAAGTATGGTCCGATGCTTATGGAGTCCAGTGTGTGTAGATATGGGATCCATTAGCTAATATGAATGAGTTAAATATCCATATGATCTAAGGTTGTATTCCGTAAAGTCTTATGGCCATAAGCATTTAATCTGGAAAATAGTTTCTTGTGGTATAAATAATATCACAAATGAGCTTGCAGATATTCTTTATCGTAATATGAATCGAAGAGATAAGTTTATGGGTGAGTAATAGGGGACTTGACGGGGTTGATTTATGTCTCTTCTTTTCCAAGATATATATGACGGAAGGATTATACGAATATAAATTAACCTTAAACTTGTATGGTTCAACACGCCATTTTGTATTATCCATAACGTGTATGCGGGGGGCATCGGTTATAAACTTACAAAAATATTCTGTGAGATAAAATGAGTATGAATTTAGAGAATCTCACTATATAAAGTGTATTCACTAAGTACGTGGGTAGTGCACCAGATCAAATTATTCAATTTGAGAAGTTTTCTAAAAATATTTATTAAACCAAAGGTATAAAATCAAAATTCAATTTGAGAAGTTTTCTAAAAATATTTATTAATCCAAAGGTATAAAATCAAAATTGGTTGAATACTATTTTTTCATGCTTTATAAAGTTTACCCTCTTTATTATATTGCTTAATTATGTACCTTTTGTAAAGAATTTATAAAAAAGTACTAATTAAAAAAAATTTAAATGAAAGTTCATATACTCGAAATAGCTCATCTTTAATTTTTTTTGTTTTATATAAATAAGGCCTCTTTGTAAAAAAAATGACCCATTTTTTAAATTATCAAGACTTTGTAATAGTAGACAGTACTTTAAATGGTAAGACAGAGTTTGAGACATATTTAATTAAAAATGTGTTAATATTTGAGGAGGATTTTAATGTTTAGGTTGATGGCAAGTAAATTCATGCAAGTATTATATATTGATTTGTATGATTAGAGACATCTTAACAATTTTAATTATCACACTCGCTTCTGAATCAACGATTAGTGCTAATGGTAGAATTTTTACTCTACATTGCATTAGCCTTCGTCCAACTACAATTAAGGCTTTAAAATACTATCAAAGTTAGTTAGGTGATAAATCAAGAGGTATAAAAAATTTTAAATTATATTTTATTTACTTTTTTAATGTTATTTTCATTCTCTGTTGTTTTTATTTTTATTTTTTAACTTTTAAATTAACTATTTATTTTAAGATAAAAATTAACACATTAGTTAATTATAAGAAAAAAGATCGAAAGGAAGACGAATAATAAAAGATGAGTATTTTTATAAATATTATTAATTTTTTATATTGAAACATATTTAATATAATTAAACATAAGTTGAATTTTTTACGATGTAAGATTGTAAGGAAACTTAAAGAAAGATGTTTGGTTTGGATATATATCTCATATATATATATATATGTATAAACTATTTTATTGTAAATATTTTATGCCTTTTTATTTGATGTAATTTGACACATTTGTCAATTACATATATTTTAGTATTTTTATATTGTGATGATTAATGAATTTTTATGTATGTTTGCTCTTTGTTTCTTGTTTTTGAACAAGGATTGATATTTGATAAATGATATTAAGTTATTTTGTTTAAATAATTTATATATTTTAAAATAATTTAATATTATTAAATTTAATTATGATATAATTATTATTTAATAATTTAAATAATTATTTTTAAAAATAATCTTAAAAAAATTAGTCCACAATAAAATTTAATCCTATAAAAATTAATTTAATTTTTAATTTTAAATAAATATAATAATAAAACTCAACAACAAAAATTGAGTAATACAGATCATTGGATCCACCCGTATCAATGGATATAACGCAACTCAAACTCATTTATAAAATTCGGATAATCGAGAGGACCAACTTTAGATGATTGTCTACAAACTTCACGAACCCATCCGCAACCACAGAGTTCCCACGTGTCAAAGGCTTGAGTACTGTGACACATGTTTTCCATGTTACGGCTTGCACCAAAATAAAACCCACCTTATGTTAGGGTTTATGAGGCAAAGCGAGAAGTCGTCTAGGGTTTTAGAAAAAGCTGTCAATTTCGCTTAATTCTCTGGACCAATTTTCACCAATTGAAAAATGAGTTTCTGGGGTCAGTTCTCTCTTAATTTCCCACATAATTGTTTAATTTGTATTCAATCACATGTTTTTCTGTGCACGAATTTCTTTGTTCAGTGTTGGTTGTCCAGAATCCTTCAAAAAAAAGACAAGTAAATGGTTTTTCATTGTCTTTCCTAGTCATTCTCAGTCACCAAATAGACCCATTTCTGGTTTTTGAGAATTCATATGAAAAAAGCGGAAAATACGTGTTTGTAAACACAAGTTAAATGTGCTTTTTTGTTCTCTCTCAAACAGAGTATTCAGTTTTGATTTATTCAATAACCAACTTTTAACTTTTTTTATTTAAAAAAAACATTATTTTGTATAACAGGTATCGAAGTGAAACCAGGAAAACCCCACCCTTATCATTCTGATAATGTAAACGGAAAGCTCCACATAACTCAGGTGTGTTCCAATTGCTCGGGGAAAAATTTAAAGTTACTTTCACACACTATCATTAGGCTTGTGGTTGAATCTTTGGATTTTGGAATTCGGATTTCTTTTTATTTTGGTGTTATATAGTTATTGCATTCGTCATAAGTTGGGGGCTTTTGATATGTATTAGTCGTCTCTGATATTTCAAGGAATTATTGCTTCTTTTAGTTAATCTAAGTGAAGAACTATACACTAGATAAGGTTGATGATGTAGAAGGATTTATGTGATTGGGATTAAGGCTTAGTTATGGATGTATTAGATGATTTTATGTATGTTTCTTTTTTGGATTTTTTTGTAAATGATCCATTTTTTGTTTTTGTAAATTCAGGATTTCATATTTGGTCTATGGTTGTTTATGTAAATTCGGGATTTCATAATTGTCCCATTTCCCTTGGTCTATATTAATAATTTTTAGCATGCAATTTAGTTAAGAAATGTTATTAAGAAACTAATATAGAGCTCTGTCCTCACTCTCTCTTTCCTTTTCTTCCTAAAAAATTTAATTTCTGGGTTGAAAACATTTGAAACTTGTATTTATCCAAATGGGCCCCATCCTTTTCTGACTTGGACTAAACCCTAAAGCAGCCTCTGGGGTCTGTTTATTGACAGAAAAATGTGCTTAGAGTTGAGATGAAGCAAACTGTTGACATGAACTTTGAAATATATGCTCTGGAGCGATTTTTAATTGGTTTTAGACTCTTATTAGTTTATGGTGGTTCATTATATAGGTGGTACTTTACGTGTGTCAGGGTTCAGTGACTTTTTAGGTTTTATTAGATGAAGGATGTCTTAAGATTTCTTAAGTTATGTTCTCACACCAATTGGGGTTTAGACATCTTAGTATGGATATTGATGTTTATTGAAAATACTGAAAGCTATGGTAACTTTTAACTTTGTTTTTATGTTGTTTATTAATTCAGGCTACTTTAGGCCTTGGATCATCGATGGAGAATAGCATACTTCAGTGTTCTGTTGGAGATAAGAGTCCTATTTTCTTATGTTCTTTATTACCAAAGAATAATGAGTGTTGCTCCCTGAATCTTGTATTTGATGAAGATGATTTGGTAGCCTTCTCAGTAATCGGTCAACGAAGCATCCATCTTTCTGGTTACTTTGAGGCTGATAATGGAGATTACCTTCGAGATGAATATGATACGTATCCTTTTAATCAATTTACTTGGGTTTATTAATTTGTAAAATTAGTATATTTGTTAATTTTAATATCTGTGGAAGGTGGTTCGAATCTAATTGAAGCCATTGTGTGGTTATCTTGTATTTCCATTACTTAAATATGAAGTGATTCTTATGGGGAGGATATTGCGGAGACTGAAACAGATGAATCCTCAGAATTTGATACTGAGGATGACTATGGGGACTTCATTGATGACGACGACAATGAGGACTTGTACTCCCCTTCGCGTGTTCCAAATAGTGGAGGTAATTTGTCATTTTATCTTTTGTTTTATGAATTTCAACAAAATTGAACGGTGTTATTTATGTGGTCTACAACCTTCTAAACACAATTTTAATGAAGTTCTGAAAAAAATGATTGTGAAATTTTTTCTTACTACAATTTGCTTCAAGAAGATGGTTGGAATATAAACTTTGGCCTCTTTTGATGGTGAAAGGAAATTTTGGTCTATTTAATAATTTTTTCCCCATATTTTATGTATAGATAATCAAAAACTGCATTATAGAAATGTTAAAGAATATAGTGATATGCGAATTGTGATGGATAGCTTTCTCCAAGATAAATAAATAAAAATAAATTTTGATGAATAGAAAATTTCTATGATAACTTCCTCCTCAGAAACTTGTTAACTAGTTGTATGTGTATTAGGATTGGTCAAAATTTTACCAAAAAAATCTTAAGAGAACTTTTCCTGGAACAGTATAAATTCACTTGCAATATAGTAGAACCATTGCAGTTTCTTGTGTGCTTTCAGCTCACAATTTTTCTGTGTAGTGTTATTTCTTTATGGTGTTTGATAGATACTTAGCCTGGCTCATTCATGATCCGACTCTTTACTATGGTATTTGAACCAAATTTTATATTAGTCTTATGTTGTGATGTATTATGACACTTGACTCAAGGTGTTTGCCTCTTGGTTGTTATTATTATTTTTCTGAATATAGTTGTAATTGAGGAGATAATGGATGATGATAAACCAACAAATGGAAATGGTCAATCAAAGCGATTAAAGAAAAAGGATCCAACAAGTGAGTCGGAGCGGCAAATTATTGTCAAGAACGGTGCTGGTGTAACAGTATTGGAAAGTGAAGATGAAGATGGCTTTCCTATATCTGCCTCTCAAAAAGGCAAAGGAACTTCTCGGGAGCCTCAAGCAGAAGCAGATGAAGAAAGAGATAAGAGAACAAGTGAAGACTCTGAGAAGAAGAAAGCAAAAGACAGCAATGATAATGATACAAGCAACAAAAGAAAAGCTAAAAGTACAGACAAAGACAATCAACCTGAAAAGTGAGATTCCACTTTTTTTTTTCAATTACCCACTTATCTTAGATTTTGGGTAACTCAAAGATATGTTAATTCTATTACTGTGTTGGATTCAATGAACGCAGATGCTTGCTGAATAGTTGATTCATCATATTATGCACTGAAGTGGCTTCTAATATTGATTTCAGGAAAAAGAAGAAAAAGAAACAGAAGGAAAAGAGTGAAGAGGGAAGAAGTAGTGACATTGGTAATGAGAACAACTATCTCTCAGAGGGTGAAAACAAGCAAGAATTGAAGAGCCAAAACCTAAACCAGATGTGAGATTTTCCATCTTTCACTTTTATAGTGTAGTATATTCCCTTTTCCATGGTAATGTGTGAGTTCCTCATTTTATTTTTTTCTTTTATAATTACTTGTTCTTTGTTTTGCTATGCAATTGTTTCTTGATCTAATTTATACATATACACTTTTGTTTGGCAATTTCACATTCATAATGACTGCATCAAATATATTTGCATTGAGATTTTTGAGATTGCAACCTATAAACACATTTAAATGTATTGCATAAATAAAATATTTTAGAGATGGATTAGGGGATGTATATTGTCATTTTCTCTCAACACATGCACCCACTCATATTGCAGGATGGAGACACATATGTTTGCCTACACTGGTGTTATTATGCTATTGTTATTCATAATTTACAAGAAGTTTGAGCCTGAGTGCTTCATAAACATGCAGGGAACTTGACAATAATGTGGATGGTGTGCCAAGTGAAAATCACTCTGAGAAGAAAAAGAAGAAAAAAAAGAAGAAGAAGGCACAGGAGAGTGAAGGGAACAAAAGATCAGATCAAACTGTTTCAGGCATGGAAAAAAAAAAGGACCCTGCTTTGGCACCTGAGCAGACGCAAACTGCAGCTAAATCTTTTCAAGCAAGGACTTTTCCAAATGGATTGGTTATTGAGGAGGTCGCAATGGGCAAACCAGATGGCAAAAGAGCTTCTCCTGGAAAGCAGGTTCTATTATTTCTTCGCTAAGTTTGCCATTCCTTATCTAGAGCACCTATGCCTGGGCCTCAAAAGTAAGGGCGGTTTTGGCCAACCGAACCGGACCGCCGTTTTTTGGTTCTCCGATAATGGAGAACTAAAAAAACCGAACTTAATCTGAAAAGCTGAACCGGTTTTTTCCGGTTCTGTTTGGTTCGATTTTCTGGTACTTAATTAAAAAAAAATTGAAGAACAACCCATTAGGAGACTCGAACCTGTTACCTAAGGTGAAGAGCCAAGCCACTTTAATCACTGAGCTAAGGTTTAATTCTTAACAAATTTCTAATTTTATTATACTTAAACCTTTAAAATAAGATACTAATAATTAAAAAAAAAGTAAAAAACCAAAGCCCTAGACTGGAAAACCGTGCTGCTGCCATCATTGCCCGCCACCGCACCAACAAATTGTTTGTCGTCGATCATCTCACCATTCAAGTTAAAGAAGGCCAATCGTTCGAACCCTTTTGTTGCTGCCTTAGATAGTGGCTGAAAACCACTCAAATCATTGCCAAACTGCCACTAGCCGTCGCAACTCTACCGCCTCGATCCCGTTGTTCCAACCATCCTCACCATCGAACAAACGCACCAAAACACTCCTCACACACCATCCATCAAAACCCGATCACCCTTGCCGCTTTTCAAGTCGTTGGTCACCGGAATCAAACAACTCCTTTCGACCGCTCCTTTGTTTTAATTTTTTCGATCAACCACAACTTCTAGCCACTTCCAAAAGCACCATATCACTCATCGACCTCTACTTAGATTCGACTCTCATTGCTCAGTTTCTGACCACCAATCGTCGGCGATAAAATCTTTGAAAATTACAATTTTGCCCCTTAACCTATTTTTCGGTTTGGTTTCGGTTTTTAACCGAACTGTTTTTTTTCCCCCCTTTTTATAGTTTTATATAACTGATCGATTGGTTTTTTTCATTTTGAAAACTGAACCAACCGGTTCCGATTTATTCGGTTCTCGATTTATTTTGTCCATCCTTACTCAAACGTTTGTACATGCATGAAGCGAATAGATAAAAAATTATGAATATATATTGCAGTACCAACAACTAAATCTCTTGTTTGCTTTCAGGTCAGCGTCCACTATACTGGCAAGCTAAAGAAGAATGGAAAAATCTTCGACTCTAACGTGGGAAGAGCACCCTTTAAGTTCCGCCTTGGTAAATATCCTATCCAGACTAGATAATGAAAATGTGATCTGTTTATTGTGTTTTTTTAAATAATCTCCTTTAATCTTGCAGGTGTCGGGCAAGTTATAAAGGGATGGGATGTTGGGGTCAATGGTATTCTCTTAATCATCAAGACTTGAATCTGATTTTCAGAATTGTAAATTATCTTCGATGCATTTACATGTTTCTATGCTATTGAATTCTCAGGAATGCGTGTTGGGGACAAACGAAGGCTTACAATTCCACCATCAATGGGGTATGCAAACTTTCAGTGTATTTATGATTTCATATTCTGGATGTTCCTTATATCTCATGGCAAAGAAGTTATCATATTTCCATGGGTTTCTTTTGTTTATTCTCTGTTCTTTATATCTAGGTTGGTTTTACGTGATTTTTTTATCTGCATGCATTTTTTCAAGTTGTAACTTTCTGTAACTTTCAGATATGGGGCTCAAGGTGCTGGTGGAAAGATACCACCTAACTCGTGGCTTGTGTTCGATGTGGAGTTGATAGATGTTCGTTGATTGGGCTGTATGTTGCTTGCTCGTCAATCTTGTAGTCTTTGCAGGTTCTGATAGCCAGTGGACAAGGGGGATACAGGAGTGTTGGTGTTTTAGAAGACAATGGATTTTGTTGCCATTGTACAAGTTCACCTCTATCATATGTCCCAAATTCCAATACGGTGTTGTTGGATGTTTGTTGTGTGAGCAAAAACTCTGAAGAGGCAAAAGTTTTTTGCAATGTAATGCTGCTAGGTTCTTTTTCCATTGAAATTCTTGCAAAATTAGTCGCACGACATTTTTTTTTCTGAATTTTGATTTGAATATACCCATTTACTTATGGTGACTCGATATGTTTTTTTGGTCGTCATGAGCACTGAATATAACTAATTTCAATTATTCAAATTTCAGATAAAAAAAATACTACCTAAGACTAGTTAAAGAAGTGCCCACAATTTGGTGGCGGACGAACCTCTGGAATTAATGTTCAATTCCTTGAAAGGGTAGATTTCTTCGCAAAATTATGAAAGGAGACTCTGGTTCATTTTGGGTGCAACGAATTTGAAATATAATTAGTGTCATGATTTTAAAATATACTCGTGAGTACTCATTTACTTTGCACACCCATTTAATTAATTTTAAAAATTTACTTTTGTTTTACACATCCTTCTAAATTTCAAATAGCTTTTCATTAAACTCTTTTACTACACTCTTTTTCATTCTTCTTAACATTTATAATAATATAATAATCATCAAATCCTCTATTAATGCTAAAAAAATGATGCAGGTTCTTTCTTATTAATGCAACAATCCGCTTATATAAACATATATATTTATATTATTTGTTTTTTTTTTTTTTTGGAAAGGTGCATCTCGTTCGGTTTGAGCCAAAAACCAACGAATTCTTTGGCCTTTGCTTCTTAACATAATCTTGAAGAATGTAAGCCCCACTCAAATAATAACATAGTTTGGCATATTTTAGTTTCTTATGCTAATTAAATTTGATTTTGAGAAAAAAAAAAGGTTTAAGATATGTTAAAGTTTACATTTTTCTGGTGTGCTAGATTGGTATTAAGAGTGATAAGAAATCATTTCTTGATATTAAATTCAATTACAGGTATTTTAGTCAGTTAACTTATAGATATTTTAAAATATGGGTATTCAAAATATATTTTAGAATATTTCTCTAAAAAATATATATATATTAGAATATAAATATTCTCACCCTTTTCATTTCAATTGATCCAAATAGTCTCATGATTATAAATAAAAGTAAATTTATTTACATTTATATATTCTAAAAGGGGGAAAAAGAAAAACTCAAGGAGTAAGTGCTTGTTTTTGTTCATCTTTGAATAAATTTAAGGGAAATGATGGATCAACTCCTCAAGTATAATGAATATAGTAAAAATATTCCCTATTTGAAAATAACTAACATACGTAATTTTGTTTGTTGGAATTTTTGTTCAAATCAAAATTAACCAATCTTATTAAATGACTCATTTGTTTTTAATAGTTAGTGATTGGTCATTAATTTATATTAACCAAGTGATGATTAATGTTGATTACCTACATTATTGATTAGTGTTGATTATCTACGTTATTGACTAGTGTTGACTGATAATTAATCGGTGGTTAAAAAAAAAAGATTAGTAGCTAGTGAGCTTTAGCTTGACAAATTAACAGGATGAGCTGGTCTTGCCAAAGTTCCAAGTTTCCTTTTTTTTTTTCTCAATAACTTATTTTGGTCGATAAGAAATACAAGAATGTAAAAAAAAAATCAAATCCTAGAACAGTGCTTTGCATCTGCCAAATAATGGAGGGATCTTCTCTTTGCAAAGCTGTGGACTATACAGCTGTAGCAGGTAAATTTCCCACAAATATCTAATCGGAGGGACATGGGATCTTTTGCTGAGAGTTACCTTCTACATAAGACCAGTTGAAAAATATTTCCATACACTGTTGCACCAAATTTGGCACCAACAAAAATATATTCAGATTTCCTTCCCATACTTTGTTCTCCAGCTTCCCATGAACAATTATTTTCCATGACATTATCTTAGTACAAACTACCATTTCGTAGGGAGGCATTCTTAAACAGATCCATGTCCATACTCAAAATTCTATCTATGAAAACTGTTGCCACTTAAGTTTTACCACACTTCAAAATTCACAAACCGGCTCAAAGTGCCCTGGGTTATTGGTTACAGGCTGATGATAAAAATTCTACTAAATTTTAATTTCAACACCTCTTAATCATAGAGATTTTCCAGATACTAAAGTTTAAGCAACATAACAGGATTCTAAAATACTTCCCGTGGAGAATGGTCATGGCCTTAGTATGGCTCCACCGGTGCTCTGAATTTTGCTCCAGCATAAACAGCTCTGGGGCCTAGCTCTTCTTCTATCCTAAGAAGCTGCAAATTCAGAAGACACAAGTAACTGACTTGAGTGCATGGAGATGCAATGAAATGAATGGACTTCCATGTTTAAAGTGTAAACAAGGTGTCAAGAGAGAGAAAGCTACAAAGATATCTTCTTGACCAAAGGACAAGATATTGCCTATACCTGGTTGTACTTTGCAAGGCGTTCTGATCTGCAAGGAACTCCTGTCTTAATCTGGCCCTGTTTCAACAGAAAATAACATTTGGACAAATTAGCTTAAGCAACAGGACATACACATGTAACATGTGCACAAAAATCTTGACACTATTTCCAAATGTATTTGGGTTCATTCAGGAAGAAGTTTATGAATTAATATATTTTACTTGTTTGTGCGTATGATGCTACCCATTTAGGTTAGTAGTTGAAGTTAGGAGATTAATCGTTTATATTTATAGAAATAAAATATATGCTGTTACTGTATGCCTTATGAATCTGCTGATTTTTTTTAATTAAAAAAAAAAGAACTTTTGAGTGTTGAATTCATGTTGTCTTTTGTTGAAGCGAAAATTGGATGTGATAACAAACGAAATCTAGCATTTTTCTTTTTCTGTTTTTGGTGCATTGATTAATGACGTGCCTGGTTGCTAGAAATTGGAATATTGAGGTGCCTTCGAATCTCAGTTTGATTGTATTGGCTTAATGTTAGCCGTGTATTCTTTTTTCTTATTAATGAAATGCAGCTTTTAATAAAAAAAATAGTAATTATAATTTATAAATAGTTATTAATTTTTAATTCTTATTAATATCATAATTATACATTATTAATTAATAATAAATATATTAAATAAGCATTAGTTGCATTGCCCCATTGCCTTATTGGGGTTAAAAAGTTTATTTTTTACTATTATTAAAAAAATAAACAAATTAAATAATATATCAATTTAATTATAAAATTTGTATCTAGTTATGTTGTCATTACAAAATAGTAATTTTATTTGAATTGGTGCTTTCCCTGTCAAATTCTGCTAACTTACTTTTGGTGGTTGTGTATGTATTGGACTCTCGATGTTTCATCGTAATTCCATCTTATAAACCCTGGATCACGAGAAATATATATATACAACCCAAGAGAAAAGGAGAGATCTGGGTAGAAACAAAATTTGTCCACGACATGGCAATATCTTCAATACTGAAAGCAACTCCCATCCTATTGTCGAAGCGGAGACAATATTTTGATGGCAGCTTTTATAGCATCAGATCATCTGCTGATTTACGGGCAAGTTCCAAGTACGCAATCTTGAAAGAGAAAAGCTTTACGAAGTCGACTTTGGCTCCAACTAGCGAAAAGAGAATTACAGTCCCTTTTAATTTTGAACCGCAATTCGTAAGCTCAAGCACTTCAAACGAAAATCCTGTTTTGAAATTCGTGAAGTGGTTGAGAATTCCTGTAGTGCTGGCCATGCTGTCTTTGTTGCCGATATTGATGTTCAGTCGTCAATCGGCATTGGCTTTTTCGGGTGGTGTAATGGGTGGAGAGTCGTTTTCGTCATCTTCCGAACCGCGCTCGTCAACATCGGACCATGGTAAATACCGTTCTTCTCGTTATAGATGGGAGTCTTCTCGTTATAGTTGGGAGTCGATCGATGTACCAGAATTAATATGCTTCGTTATAGCGGTGGTTTCGGTAATTTTTAGAATTTGGCATGACGACTTAGAGAGACGAACAAATATTATCAAGCTCCAGGTAAGTTTTATTGACAGACAACTTATAAAAAGGAAAAGAGGAAAATCTTTGTCTAACACTATTACATAACACTATAACAACTTATGTAAACACTTGTTTCAAATTATAACCACAAATAATAATAATAATAATATTGATAAAACTTTTTGTATGTATTAGATAATCTTTTCTTATAGATAAAGCTTTCTGAAAGATCTAGTTGCTTATAATTTTTCTCACAGTTTTTTTTTTTTTCTTTAGGTGGGGTTGCTAGTCAATGGACAAAGTCTTCAAGACGATCTTAATAGAATTGCAAGAACCACAGATTCGTCGACCTCACATGGTTGGAAATATATGCTAAAGGGTAAAGCTTCTTATTTTTTTTTTAAAAATTTAGGCTGATCGTTAGTTTTGAATTTGATACCATTTTGTTATAACTGATTTTAATTTGCATTATTTAGTATGCTATAAATGTAAATGGTATAGAAAATTCACGCATAATTCCACAATTTGATACTGATCTGGACTTAGGGTTTCATACTCCAAGTTAAAATAAGGGACTAAGAATTCAATTTATTTACATCCAGAAACTTAAAGCCACTCAGTTTACCTTTTTTTTTGGAAAGAAAATATTGGTTACTCAAGGATTGGGAATTTCCCATCCATAGTTGAGAACAAAGCTTTTGAACTGCATATTTTGCTAGTTTGTCAACTATGACATTACAAGATCTAGGAATGAAGTTAACTCTAAAATGCTTCCTAATTCCAGATTCTTTTGAATAATCTTGGATCAGCCATCTTACATCCTTCAAAGTACCTTGAATATCTTGCTTCCCTTAATCATGTCTACAACATTTTTTGCATCAGACTCTACTGCTACAGCTTGGAAACCAAGCTTCTGTGCAACTTGCAGGTCAAATTTTGTAGCTTTTGCATATGCTTGCTCCACATCTCAACAGAATTCAGCAGCAGAGATAGCCATTGCAATTGGAACGCAGCAGAGATAGCCATTGCAATTGGAACTTTCAACACTGGTGTAGAATACTGCTCACAGCCTTCTCTCTTTTCTTCTACTTTTGTGACAGCAACTTCTGTAATTCTGACCCATCCATGGGGTATTGGATGTTTCTCCTGGGAGCCTTCTGGTGTTGCATTGTGCCTTATGGCCATCTTGGTGTAGTCTTCAGCTTGGAAATATTCGAGGTAGTTTTCAAATCTTTCAATTAGCTTAGTTGGGGATTCCTGCTTGCCAACAACAACCTGATTGTTCCTCAGCCGCCAACTTGCCCAAAGGATCATTACTACCTGTGTCATTTCCTCTTTTGTGATGCTTGCACTAGCCTGCATAATGTAATCCCACATCTCTATTCTTGTAAGCCCTGAGATCAGTTCTCCAAACTTTGTACATTTCCACAGGTTCTACGCTTCTCTGCAATGCACCAAGGCATGGAAACTGCATTCTTGATATTTGTGGCATCTTTTACATATAGGGCTATCTAAAATTCTCCTGGAATACAAGCCTGCTGGCTGCTGCTGTAGGGAGTAAGTTAGAGACTGCTCTCCAAAGGATTATTCTCACTTTCTGGGGGATTGATAGATTCCAGATCATCTTCCACCAGGACTCAATTACTGCAGATGATTCTGCTTCCATGAGACATTTCTCCCTTTTAGCCACATAGGAACCACTCCTTACTGAGTAGTTACCCCCTTATCAAAGTGCCAGCAGGGGAAATCTTCATGTTTTGATTCTGGAAGGGGTATGCTTAGGATCTGATCCACATCTTCCTCTCCAAAATGCCTGCCTAATAAAACTTTCCTTCCACCTGTTCCTGTCATCAATTGGCACTTCCACTTTACTGTCCAAGGGTAGTTTTATAGGGAAAATAGGCTTTGAAAGAAGAGGCTCTTGAGATCCAGTTACCCTTATAAATTTCCAATCTATCTTGAAACCCGACTTTACCTTGAGTTATCAATATCTTGAAGTCCCATATTCTTCATATAAGTTGTACAAAGTGTCACGGACTGTTTTCGAGACCGTGCGGCCTTAGACGCGTTGCGTGCTAAGCAGCCTAGAAAACCACACAAAGAGAAGAGAAAATAAGCACACCAAGTGTTTGCACGAATGCTCTCTATATTGCTGAAAAGAAAACAAGCTATGAGATGAAAAATACAAGTGAGGGTCTCCCCCTTTTATAGTTGCAGCCCTATACAATCAATGGCTGAGATCTATTTGATCTAACGGTGTATATACAAGATGGGATAATATTTCTTAGAATATTCCTAGATGCTCTCCTACCTCTTATGGGAGTCTAATTAGGGTTAACTTCCTTAATAAGTTGCGGGCCAAGCCCGGTTCTCCATCCTAACCAGCGGGCCTTCTAGAAGCTCCGGTCCACGTAGCGCTCCATGGTCCAAGAGGCCTCCAGCAGGCCTAGTCGCGCACCAAGTGCTTGAGGAAATGCTTGAGAGCACTTGGGGCGTGACAAAAGGCTGTAAATTGTGCATATGATTTTCAAAGTCTCCCAAGTCGTGACCAACTGCGATGGATATTAAGACATATTTAATTGCAAACAAAAGTGTGTTGGGAGTTTATATTCCCTTAATAAGATACTTGGAACTTTTAAAAAGATATTTGCTAATAATTTTTTTTGTGAATAAGAGAAAAGGATGGTATGATTCAAATCTACGAATTAAAGATTTAGGTGCGAGAGACTAATAATTAAATAACTCAATTTTCATATGTATTTATTGACCATTTATTAATTAAAATTGCTATATTGATATCTATTTTTCACTTAATTGTCTCCATAGCACGTAAAAGAACTATCTGGTTTATTTGTTTATTTTTTATTGTAGAGACAATAAATTCTTTGCTTCGACATGACAAGTATTGGATATCCGGTTCTTCATCTGTAAGTTAAAACATCTTCAGTTTAACATTTCGTTTTTGTTTAGTTTTGCATTGTTTTTCCTTTCAACCTTCATTATGACATTTCGTTGATTACTAACAATAATTGTTATTGTATATGTCAAATGACTGTAGTTTTCCATCAAAGATATGGCGGTGATTACTAGTAATTATGATTCGTTTATCACTTTTTTTGCCCATTCTTATAATAAAATTAATTGTATCTTAGTATAATTCGATCTCTAAATCACTATCTCAAGCATGAAAATTTTGTAGGTGGTAGTGAAATTCGACAAAGAAGATGCGGAGAAGTGCTTCAAGAAACTTTCAGATAAAGAACGGATAAAATTTAGTGAAGAGTCGCTTGTTAATTTAGACTCGATGGAAAAGGAACCCATCACTAACAAGGAAGTTAATCATTTAAACAGTACCTACATGGTGGTAAGCTTAAATTTTTATTAGATACATGAATATATGTTTTACAAATGCTTAAATATATTATTGTCTTTGTGATTGTGTATTTGGCATGTAGCCTTTTCCTCATCTTACATATCATCTGAAATTTCCTTATTCTGATCAGGTGACAATTTTGGTGGCTGCCAAACGATTGTTGCCTGAACCACATATACCCACCATTGTTCACCGTGAAGACGTGGAGAAGGCCTTACACGACCTTCAGAGAATTAGGGAAATTGGCGATATACAAGTAAATTAAATATATAATATTCTTCTTTCTTAACTAATTAATCTTGATTTTATTGCAATTGCAATTCCTCATCCTTAGTTTGTTGTTATTCATGCAGGGTTTATATGTGTTGTGGACTCCTCAAAAGCAAAATGAGAAATTATCATTCAAGGAATTGCAGGAAAATTATCCAAAGTTAAAGACCTTTCATTCAGTGCCGACTTAAGCGAGCAATTGAGGCAATTACCCAGGACCTTAAATTAATCAAAGCCCCATATTTTCTTACTCCTAACTTTTAGTTAATTTAGTTAAATGAAGTCCATTTATGTATTAACATTAATTTTCCCCCTATTTTAAGTTACAGGCTTTTTATTTTTTTGGAAAAGGATATATTTGAGTTATAGTTTTTCTTCACCTTCCAACTAAGGTTAATATATTCTTATGGGTTGTTCGTTCGTTCGTTTGTTTATTTACTTTTTTTTTTTTTTAATTCTGAACATGAATTAATTTAGGTGGTGTTTATTTTTCTGATCCAAAATTTTTAATTGTTTTGAATGTAGAAAAAAATCTGAATGTTGCAATTTAAATGACATGTTAATATAAGTGTTATTTTTTTTTCACTTACAAAGCAACTTAAAGGTAGTATTTTTACATTTGTGATCATATAGCATTTAAATACTAAATTAATAATAAAAATTTGAAAAATTTTTAAATAAATAATTTTCAATTATATATTATTATTGAAACAATGTTAATATAATTTTTATTTGCAATTTTCGATTATTTACGATTCTTTTCAACTAGTTTTCAAAAGTATTTTCTGGGAAACACCCTTCATATATTTTCTTAGAAGCTTCAAATGTTTCTGCAGAAAATACTTCTAAGTTTCTCATCTGTTGCAGGGTAGTTATGTGTAAACTTACAAAAGTATTGTTGGTTTTTTAAACAAAAGAATATGAGTTCGTTAATGGGAAAAGGTATAAAGTTGACTTGGATTCTTCCTCACATGGATAAGGAGGCAAGTTAAGAAAAAGTGGAATAAATGGTCTAAAGGAAAGGGCATGTTTGGAACAAGGAGTATATGCTTTATCTCTGTACTTTTCTTTTGTTAATTTGGAACCAAATACAAAGGTGTTCTTCTGTTTTGCACGCTTATAGTGATGCTTTTACTCTATTCTTCTACTTATGTTTACTTTATAATCCTTGTGGCTTTGCTGATGCATTTGAATCCACTTGGAAAACCACCCCACCCCACCCCCCCCCCCACCCCCCCCCACAAAAAAAAAGAGAGAGAGAGAGAAGGTAATCCAACTACCATATCCTTAAAATTTGAAAGAGGTGATCTTTCATCTTGTCAGAAAGTACAAAATCTGTCCCCCAGTCGTCAACTTAGAAGTCTGAGTTTGCAGAAATTGAAAGAAACAATCAATCTCAGTTGCTAGCAATTGGGTTTACATGGTAAGATTAAAGGGGAAATCTTTCAGATACAACACTAGTCCAGTGGTTGAAGTCATTCATCAAGAAAAAATCCACTAGAATTCAATCTTTCAGATACAAAAAACAAAACATCCACTTAATTTCAATCTCCGAATACAAACTACCCAATCAGAAGAATGACACAGCGGTTTCATTGATTTAAAAGGCTACACCGATAAGACAACATTAGAAAATACATGATAACAGCCAGAGACACAGAATGATCCTACTAATTAGAAGTCCTACCTAAATCCTAATGGGAATAAAACTCTGGGTTAAAACCAACATAATGCTAAACCCTATTTGCCCTTAATAGATGGCCATTGGGGTTTATTTGGTTTCTGACGAGGTTGAGAGAACCTAAATGCAGTCAGAAAGACTAAGAACGTACTGCCAGCATACAGGAGTCCCAACATCATCAACAAGAAACTTTGAAGTTCAATTGGCTGGGACCTCTTGATTCCTCATCAGCCGAAGATGTTTTATTGTCAGTAGCCAAGTTCTTAAACCCCTGCATGGGGTTCAATGAAGTTGAATTGTCTCCGTGAAAGGACAGAGAAGATGTGACAATTGGCCTTACTCCACTGTATGCCCCCTTCATATCTTCCGGAGAGAGCACACTTATAGTTATGGGGGTGACAACTTGTGGAAGCTCAGTTCTCTGCTTCTTGTGCTTCTGCTCCTGCTGGTGACCTGGCAGAAAACTGCCCACAACAACCTGAAATACTCAAAACAATTCAGAAAGAAGGTATTGGAAAATGATTACTTACAAGTGGCAGGGTCCTAAGCATGATTAAATGTTAATAAGATGCTAGGAGTTTGTACAGTTTGTCATTTACCGGTGGTATTAAGACTATTCACTTGTTATAATTATTAAAGTAGATATATGATTTTTTTTTACTAAAAACAGTATCAAAACAATATCCACAACATCCAATATAGATATTGGTACCTGCACAGGTCCAGCAGCTATCAGCAAGCCAGCCAGTCCTCCCCCAACGACACGGCCATCTGGACTTGCCAAAGCGACACTCATCCCTCCAGATCTGCTCTTTGTTCCTCCGGTCTCAGTAGGCGTAAAAGATCCAGATAAGGAAAGTATCTCAAAACGACCCTGAAAATGGATGGAAGCAGAACTAGTGATGGTATATGATACGTGTTAGCCACTTCAATTTTATATTTCAAGATCATTTTTACTTCACTTTTGTTAAATGTATTGTTTACTAGCAATAAACAGTTGTGCTCATAGTTGACTATAATAGACAATTAATGATGTCTTTTGCATATGCTTCAAACCATTGCTTAGAAACAGCAACTATAGATCACTCAAGGACCAAAACTAAGTCAATGTACCATATATGGCAACTGATAATTTAAAATGCTCTTTTTTTTAAGGTTTCAGCATGCAAATTTAAACCAAAGCATCTTTCACTGTTGTATCTTAGGAAATTCAATTCATTACTCTGTCAAATATATCAGAACATTTTAAAATGACTATTTATGAGAAGGATGGAGGTCACACCTCATATGTTAGGGTACCCCCAGAACATGTAGGCTGACGAAGCGTAACGTTTGAAATTGTACCATTTGCAGAGAGAATGCATATAGCACGAGCTCCTTGTTGAGAAAATGACAACCTTCATTGTGACATCCTATATCAACCATAATAAAAGTTAAAAATGAAGAAGAAGAGAGGAAACAAATCACTGAATTTTGAAACCGGTGCAAGACATTTCCAACAAAATTTTAAAGGAGATCTCAATCAATAGCATTCATAAAATTCCCAACTCCAGAAACATATTAGTTCACCAGGAAAGAATAGAAAGTCACCGGACATTCTCTGGTAAGACATACAACATAAAAAGGACCCATCTGATACAAAAGAATATTCTGTACATATTCAAACAAATATATTAGTCACCAGAGATAACAAAATTGAAACTTATGGGTCATCTAGCATCATATATGTTTTTTATGTTTTAAAATCTAGAGAATGCGCTTTTTTCCTGTCTTGTTTTGGTATATATAAATAAAAATAGCACACAAGCCAACTTTTATGCTACCCATTTCACAAAACAGTAAAATTAAAAACATATTTGGTTCTGTTTACACTTTCAGTGCTTTCTCAGACTACAGAGATCCCAGGAATTGGACTATACTTTTTCTTCTTTTGACATAGGAATCAGACTAATATTGCCGGCCTCTCAAATAAAAATGACCAAAGTTTTTGGGATGAAACCTGTGGTTCATGGGTGGATAAAACCAGTGAACCTGTGTTTTTCTGCTAGTTTTATAAAAAAGTAAAGGATTCTTTTTTTTTTCTTTTTAATGTTAATTATGAATATGTGTCTTTTAAACAAAGAGAAAAAAAGTCAATAAAAGCATGTTTCAGACTCCAGGATAAAACAACAAATAAACAGGATACAAAAGTACAAACTATGACAATAAGACCTCATTGATAGCACCAAGTTTTACTCGACATAAACTCCAAGGCATACCTCGCCAGCATTAACAGTGAATACATGGGGTGTGAAATTTGCGCCAACAAAGTATGCAATTTTTTCACCTGCACAGAAATATTTTGAAAAGAAATCAGTAAAGCCAAAAGGAAAATCACTACTCTGTTTTTGCATGATTATGCCTTGAAGCCTATTAATCAAAATTTACAGCAGGTAACCTTTTAAAGATGAGTTAAATTATAGTGAACATTACCAAAAGTAAATTTATATTTCACATAGCTGTAATAAGGTTCCTTTTCCACACGGTAACTGAATTCATGATTCCCAACCCATCTAATACAGCTTAAGCTATATTTCCATTCTAATCTTTGACCAATACAACTAGACAGCTATCCCCAGGTTCCTATTCTAATGTTTGACCGTAGACTTGAAAATCATGCAATATATATCTTGCACTCTTGTTCAATTTTATTTCTCCTCACATATCATGCGCTACTTATATTGGTAATTCCTATCATTTCCCAGCACAGTCAGCTGGTCCAAAGATTCCTATTATGAGATCAAGTCACATTTCGATCAGCCATATCAGCTAATAAGTTTATAACGGGAAGGGTCACCTATGACGGGCCCACCTATGGCGGGCCCCGGTATGTAAGCCCGACATTTGGAGTAATCGGGTCTCCCCGGCCCGCCCGCCCATTGTCTCAATTAATTTACACAAGTCTCTCCTTTATAGTAGTTACAACTAGCGAAGGGCAAAGCACAACTAGGGTTTTGCAGAGGTTTTCAGAGTCCGCAACAGAGAGGTATCACTTGTTTTTGCTCTCAATCTGTACTTTATACCAATTTAAATTCATATTTATTCTATTCATAAGCTAAAAGAACAATTAACTCAAAAGTTTTGGATTTTATATCTAATTATGTTTCAAATGGTTTTGGGATTTCTTGTAAGTTGAACAGACTGCCATTATTTGGGTTGATTCAGGAAGAAGTTTATGAATTAATATATTTTACTTGTTTGTGCGTATGATGCTACCCATTTAGGTTAGTAGTTGAAGTTAGGAGATTAATCGTTTATATTTATAGAAATAAAATATATGCTGTTATTGTATGCCTTATGAATCTGCTGATTTTTTTTATAAAAAAATGCAAAAACAACTTTTGAGTGCTGAATTTATGTTGTCTTTTGTGGAAGAGAAAATTGGATGTGATAACAAATGAAATCTAGCATTTTTTTTCTGTTTTTGGTGCATTGATTAATGACGTGCCTGGTTGCTAGAAATTATTTTGTATATTTCTTCTTCTTTTTTTGCTTTTAGTTTCTTGTAGTGTATTTGCTTTTAGTTTCTCATAATTTTAACATTATATTACCCGTAGAAAGCTGCTAGAATGTATTATCCTTTGCTCTTGAGTCTGAATGTTGATTTGGTTTCTTTTTAATATTTTACATAGGGTTGTTTTGATGGGCCCCCCTAACAAAGAACCAACCTTGTTTGATGAGGATGGTAGTGGAGACGATAATATGGGTGATCTCCATGATGAAGTTTCTGAATCCGAATCAGAAGATGAGGAAACTGTGAGATTGCCAGAGCCGTCTAAACAGGCCATATATAACAGAGAGGGTCTTGAGGAAAAATTTCAAGATATTAGTTGGCCAGAAAATGTTGGATGGATACACAGGCTTACCATTGATATTGATCATGAGCAAGAAGTGGATGTGAATGATGACCTAAAGAGAGAGGCTTCGTTTTATACACAGGCATTAGAGGGAACAAGGCAGGCCTTTGAGAAGCTTCAGTCAATGGGGCTGGCTTTTCTTAGGCCGCCTGACTATTATGCAGAGATGGTTAAGACAGATGCTCACATGGAAAAGGTGAAGCGCCGACTTTTGGTTGAGCAGAAAGAGATTCAGGAGGCTGAGGAGAGGAAGAAGGCTAGAGAGTCCAAGAAATTAGCTAAAGAGATTCAGGCTCAGAAGATGAAGGAGAGAGCTAAGCAGAAGAAGGAAGAGATAGAATCTGTTAAGAAGTGGAGGAAACAAAGGCAACAAAGTGGGTTTGCAGGGGATGCCGATGCTGGTGAGTTGGATTTGTCCTTTGAAGATGGGAAATCTTTTTCAAAGTCAAATAAGAAGAGGCCAGGGGTGTCTCCAGGGGATCGATCTGGGGGGAAGGCTAGGCAAGGTGGCGGAAAGGGGAAGCAAAAGAAGAGGGAGTTTAGAAATTCCAAGTTTGGCTTTGGAGGGAGAAAAGGTACGAGGAAGCAGAACACAGCTGAAACCACTGATGATTTGAGAGGGTTTAACAAGGGTAGTGTTGGAGGAAATAAGAAACAGAAGAGGTGATACGGGTTCTGCTAGTTGTAGCTTATCAAGAAACTTTTGGTCCTTTTGGTCTATGTAATCTTTAATGCTCTTGATGCTTGTTGTGTTTGTTCTTAAGAAAAATTACTACTATGCTTTTATGTTATTCTCCTTGATTAATCCCATCGAGTCACAATTTTGCTACCCTGAACTTAGTAATTGATAGTTTTGTTGGTTTGAGCTTTTTATTTCAGAATTGTGATTAAGTAAGAATGGCAATTATCTCTAGTTCTGTCCAGTAATAATTCGAAATTGAACTTAGAGATAATTGCCATTCTTACCAAATCACAATTCTGAGCTGGTACGGTTATTACTGAGGTCGCTGTCATCTGCTGGGATATCTTGCACAGAGAGTGTATTCCAAGTGAGAACTTGTTGCAATGGGGTTTCTCTTCATCATGGGCTTGTTTTGTTAATAGGCCCTGAGTGCTCCCTTTAACAGTAATGAATTTGGATAATCAAATCAGAAAGTCAACTGGAGCTGGATAAGCAATTATTGTTCATCAGGAAATTTTCGACAATGAACGAAAGTTTAATAATTATTTTTTATCACGGTCAAATATTTCATTTTTTATGGTTAAAAATACAATTCTTTTATATTATTTTTGCATCTCTCGCAAAAACTCAAAATTTCCTCTCTCAAAAATACAATTTTTTAAAGTTAAACGGGTAAAACAGTAGTTAAAAATAGTTGTAAATTATCGAAAATTGTGAAAAATAGAACCAAATAGTCGGAAATAATTGATTTTTACTGAAAGTTGTGTTCTATCTATGGCATGCGTATGACGCAGAGCACCTAGAGATGGGCAACTTCGGGTATGGGTCGAGATTAAAAATTTTCAATTGGGACAATTTTTTAGTTAAGAATTTTTAAATTTTTTTTATAATGTTAATACGACGTAGTTTATTTTTTATAACTTTTGGTTTGAGTTAGTTTAAGTCGGGTCCGATTGGAAATTTTTAATTTTTTTAAATAAATTTTTTTTAATTTTAATTACATTAAATATTATAATTCTAATTCTAATTCTAATACTAATTTCAATTGTGTTAAATATTATAATTTTAATTTTAATTTTAATTATATTAAATATTATAATTTTAATTCTCATTTTAAATTGAATTATGTTAAATATTATAATTCAAATTCAAATTGTAATTTGAATTACGTTAAATGTTATAATTCTAATTTCAACTTCAATTTGAATTACATTAAAATTTACAATTTTAAATTCAATTTCAATTTAAATTACGTTAAATATTATAATTTCAAATTCAATTTTAGTTTCAATTACGTTATAATTTTAATTTCAATTGTAATTTATAATTTTAATTTGAATTACGTTAAATGTTATAATTCTAATTCTAATTTTGATTTGAATTACATTAAATCTTATAATTTTAATTCCAATAATTACGTTATATCTTATAATTTCAATTTCAATTTTGATTTCAATTACGTTAAATATTATAATTTCGATTCTAATTTTGATTTTAATTACATTAAATTCAATTTTAATTTTAATTACATTAAATGTTATAATTTTAAATCTAATTTTAATTTTAATTACATTAAATGTTATAATTTCAAATCTAATTTTGATTTTAATTACGTTAAATCTTATAATTCTAAGTTTAATTTCGAATTATGATTCAAAATTTAAAATTATAAAATTTAACATAATTCAAATCACAATTAGAACTAAAATTATAACATTCAACATAATTAAAATTGATTGTTTATTTAAAACTATAATTTTTAACATAATTAAAATATTTAACGTAATTAAAAATAAAATTATAATTAAAATATTTAACATAATTAAAATCGAAATTAAAATTAAAATTATAATATTTAACGTATTTTAAATTAAAATTATAATATTTAATATAATTAAAATTTAAATTTAAATTTAAATTATAATATTTAACGTAATTAAAATTAAAATTAAAATTAACTAATTTTACAAAGTTAAGGTGCTACTTTATTTGCCTCTCTATCAACAAATAGAACTACATGCTCTTCGAAATAGACAAGACGATGGTGGGGGATAACTTTAAGAACAGGCCCTATTTTAGAGTTTGGAGATATCTTGGACAACAAATAATTCATCAATTTACTTCATTTTTTTTTTGGGTTGTTACCAATTTTAGTCAAATAAGAACTTTTGGTAAAATTGTATCTCATATGCAAATTGAACACTATCATAATTATAAAATTTGTAGTCTTTTTCCACGTGGAATTTTAGGCTCATTTGTACTTTTCTAGATGGTTCTTAAATTATTAACTTTTCAATTATTAACTTCACTTCATTGCATCTTATTTGTCCAAATATGGAACCAAATTAGTATTCACAAAATATTTTATTTATAATTTATAATTTTTTTTAAATGAAAAAAAATTATTTTTAATTTCAATTACGTTAAATGATATGATTTTAATTTTAATTTTAATTATGTTAAATATTATAATTTTAAATACAATTTTTATTTCAATTATGTTAAATATTATAATTTTAAATATAATTTTGATTTTAATTATGTTAAATATTATAATTTTAATTTTAATTATAATTTAAATTATGTTAAATGTTATAATTCTAATTTCAATTTTAATTTAAATTATGTTAAAATTTATAATTCTAAACTCAATTTCGATTTGAATTATATTAAATCTTATAATTTCAATTCTAATTTCAATTATGTTATATCTTATAATTTTAATTCACATTTCGATTTTAATTACGTTAAATATTATAATTTCGATTCAAATTTTGATTTCAATTACATCAAATCTTATAATTCTAATTTCAATTTTGAATTGTGATTCAAATTTTGAAATTAAATTTAGAATTATAAAATTTAACGTAATTCAAATCAAAATTGAAATTGAAATTATAACATTTAACGTAATTAAAATCAGAATTTGATTTGAAATCATAATTTTTAACGTAATTAAAATTAAAATATTTTACGTAATTGAAAATAAAATTAAAATTATAATATTTAACGTAATTAAAATTAAAATTAAAATTATACTATTTAACGTAATTTAAATTAAAATTAAAATTATAATATTTAATTTAATGTAATTTAAATTAAAATTAAAAGTTGTTAATTTTACAAGATAATGTGCTATTTTATTTGCCTCTCTATAAACAAATAGAACTACATGCTCATCGAAATAGGCAAGATAGTGGAGGATATCTTTTAAGAACAGGCCCTATCTCGGGGTGTGGAGAGCAAATCATTCATCAATTTACTACTTTTTGTTTTTTTTTTTTTGGGTTGTTACCAATTTTAATCAAATAAGAACTTTTGGTAAAATTGTATCTCATATAGTCTTTATCGATGTGGGATTTTATGCTCATTTGTTATTTGTCAAATTCAACTGCTAATGACCTCATGACGAGGAATATCTGCACATTTGTACGTCCCTTTCGTTTTTTTTTTTCTTTTTTTAGTGGCTAAGGGTCTTCTTATGTTACAATAAGAAAAAGAAATTAAATTATTTGTATGGGTGCCCTGAGATATGGTTTAAATTCAGAGATACCCTTCACGTTTTAAAATTAGTTTTTAATATTTTATATTATAAAAATACTTAAATCATTAAATATTAACTAATATACTATTATTTATACTTTTTAAATTTAGTTTTTTAGTTTTGGTATCTTTTTTTACTTAAGTATTAAAATAAAAAAGTTTGATAAAATATTTTTTAATTTTTTTTTTCTTTTTTACTTGACCGCTAAAATGAACAATATTTTTTGCAAAATATTTGTAACTTCTATATTTTAATATTTGTTTAAAATTTTAAATATTTAATCTTAGTAGAAGTTTACAATAAAAATAAAATTTTAAATAAGTGTTAACAATTAGAAATAATAAATAATTTATAAAAAAATATTTTTTATTTTATTAATTAAGTAAAAAATGATTAAAAAAAGAAATATAAAAGAAGAGAGCACCGGTTTAGGTCATACTTGAAGGATTCCACAAAAATAACCCTTTAAATTTTGGTACTCTCTTTTTTAATTTTTTTTTTTAACTTGACTACTAAAAAAATATATATTTTTCTACAACCTATTTATTATTTTTAATTTATTCAAAATATTATTTTTATTGTAAACTTCTACTAATATTTAAAATTTTAAACAAATGTTAAAAAATGACAATAACAAATATTTTGTAAATTTTTATTTATTTTAGTAGTCAAGTAAAAAAGAAAAAAAAAAGAGTATTAAAATTAAAAACCTTTTATTTTAAATAAGGTTCAAAAATTAAAATAATAAATATATTATTAAAATTATTTCTTTATTTTAATACTCTAGTAAAAAAAAAGCACCAAAAATTAAAAAATATATATATATTAAAGAGAATATAAATAAGAGTATATTACTCATTTTATAATAATTTAAGTATATTTTATTACATCTTACAATAATAAAAATATTAAAGACTAATTTTAAAACGCGAAGGGTACCACTAATTTTAAGTTATAGTTCAAGGACATCCATAAAAAATAATCAAATTTGATAAGTGTCGTTCGTTTAACCAGACATTTGATTAAATTCAAATCCCAGTTCGCATGAACTTTTCCCATCGCATATAGTACATGGAAAATGATTAAATCATCTTCCATTCGTTTTCATACTACACCATTTTCTGGTCCTTTTAACTTCTGTTACGAAGAGCTTCCCTTGTATATAAACCACTTATTAATGAGAGCTTTACTAACATCCCATTCAGCTCAAACATTGCAACAATATTACTAAACTTTCTCCTCTTGATCATTACTTGATACCTTGTGTTTTTTTTTTAAAGTTTTCACAAACAACAATGTTTGATTCAGCACTGGAGTTGATCACTGAAGCTGCTTCCAACTCTCTATTTGTCTTCTGTTTTTGCAACTTGATCATTTCCATGATCCTCATGAATTCCAAACTCACTTCCAGCTTTGAGAAAGAAAGTGAAAGTCCTGCCTCCCCGGTGGCGATTACAAATACTTGTGCATACAGTAAACAGGAAGTAAGTTCTATGCAGTCATTTCAAAGGTCAACTGACGTCAAGGAAGTGTCAAACTCAAATCCCCAGCAGGAACAAAAAGCAACCATCGATGACGCCGGCGGCGAAGAAGATAGAAATGAGAATGGTAACAGTGAAGAAGAAGAAGATGAGGAGGAGGAGTTGAGGAAAAGATTTGAAGAGTTTATTGAGAAGGTTTATAGAGGATGGAAGGAAGAAAGGCTGAGAACATATTAGTCCAGGCTTATTAGTTTACACTACCAATTACAAATAGGCTTCAGTTTTGATGACACCAACTTTCAGACCTGTAACACTAGCCTTGAACTTGTTGTCCGTATTGTAATGGAGCTCTGACGAGCAAGTTTTGATTGTATCGCTGAAATAAATTAATGTTCCCAGAATTGGTTGGCAAAATCATATGAGTTTCTTTCTGTGTTGTCTGGAATGTCTTTGTTAACTTAAGATTGTTTTAAGATAGTCAAAAGTGCTTCTAGTCCATTTTACAACGGTTATAAAACTAGTTTTCAAAAGTATTTTCTGGGAAACACCCTTCATATACTTTCTTAGAAGCTTCAAATGTTTCTGCAGAAATTACTTCTTAAGTTTCTCATCTGTTGCAGGGTAGTTATGTGTAAACTTACAAAAGTATTGTTAGTTTTTTAAACAAAAGAATATGAGTTCGTTAATGGGAAAAAGTATAAATTTGACTTGGATTCTTCCTCACATGGATAAGGAGGCAAGTTAAGAAAAAGTGGAATAAATGGTCTAAAGGAAAGGGCATGTTTGGAACAAGGAGTATATGCTTTATCTCTGTACTTTTCTTTTGTTAATTTGGAACCAAATACAAAGGTGTTCTTCTGTTTTGCACGCTTATAGTGATACTTTTACTCTCTTCTTCTACTTTGTTTACTTTATAATCCTTGTGGCTTTGCTGATGCATTTGAATCCACTTGGAAAAACCCCAAAAAAAAAACGAGAGAGAGAGAAGGTAATCCAACTACCATATCCTTAAAATTTGAAAGAGGTGATCTTTCATCTTGCCAGAAAGTACAAAATCTGTCCACCCAGTCGTCAACTTAGAAATCTGAGTTTGCAGAAATTGAAAGAAACAATCAATCTCAGTTGCTAGCAATTGGGTTTACATGGTAAAATTAAAGGGGAAATCTTTCAGATACAACACTAGTCCAGTGGTTGAAGTCATTCATCAAGAAAACATCCACTATAATTCAATCTTTCAGATACAAAAAACAAAACATCCACTCAATTTCAATCTCCGAATACAAACTACCCAATCAGAAGAATGACACAGCGGTTTCATTGATTTAAAATGCTACACCAATAAGACAACATTAGAAAATACATGATAACAGCCAGAGGCACAGAATGATCCTACTAATTAGAAGTCCTACCTAAATCCTAATGGGAATAAAACTCTGGGTTAAAACCAACATAATGCTAAACCCTATTTGCCCTTAATAGATGGCCATTGGGGTTTATTTGGTTTCTGACGAGGTTGAGAGAACCTAAATGCAGTCAGAAAGACTAAGAACGTACTGCCAGCATACAGGAGTCCCAATATCATCAACAAGAAACTTTGAAGTTCAATTGGCTGGGACCTCTTGATTCCTCATCAGTCGAAGATGTTTTATTGTCAGTAGCCAAGTTCTTAAACCCCTGCATGGGGTTCAATGAAGTTGAATTGTCTCCGTGAAAGGACAGAGAAGATGTGACAATTGGCCTTACTCCACTGTATGCCCCCTTCATATCTTCCGGAGAGAGCACGCTTATAGTTATGGGGGTGACAACTGGTGGAAGCTCAGTTCTCTGCTTCTTGTGCTTCTGCTCCTGCTGGTGACCTGGCAGAAAACTGCCCACAACAACCTGAAATACTCAAAACAATTCAGAAAGAAGGTATTGGAAAATGATTACTAACAAGTGGCAGGGTCCTAAGCATGATTAAATGTTAATAAGATGCTAGAAGTTTGTACAGTTTGTCATTTACCGGTGGTATTAAGACTATTCACTTGTTATAATTATTAAAGTAGATATATGATTTTTTTTTACTAAAAACAGTATCAAAACAATATCCACAACATCCAATATAGATATTGGTACCTGCACAGGTCCAGCAGCTATCAGCAAGCCAGCCAGTCCTCCCCCAACGACACGGCCATCTGGACCTGCCAAAGAGACACTCATCCCTCCAGATCTGCTCTTTGTTCCTCCGGTCTCAGTAGGCGTAAAAGATCCAGATAAGGAAAGTATCTCAAAACGACCCTGAAAATGGATGGAAGCAGAACTAGTGATGGTATATGATACATGTTAGCCACTTCAATTTTATATTTCAAGATCATTTTTACTTCACTTTTGTTAAATGTATTGTTTACTAGCAATAAACAGTTGTGCTCATAGTTGACTATAATAGACAATTAATGATGTCTTTTGCATATGCTTCAAACCATTGCTTAGAAACAGCAACTATAGATCACTCAAGGTCCAAAACTAAGTCAATGTACCATATATGGCAACTGATAATTTAAAATGCTCTTTCTTTTAAGGTTTCAGCATGCAAATTTAAACCAAAGCATCTTTCACTGTTGTATCTTAGGAAATTCAATTCATTACTCTGTCAAATATATCAGAACATTTTTAAATGACTATATATGAGAAGGATGGAGGTCACACCTCATATGTTAGGGTACCCCCAGAACATGTAGGCTGACGAAGCGTAACGTTTGAAATTGTACCATTTGCAGAGAGAATGCATATAGCACGAGCTCCTTGTTGAGAAAATGACATAACCTTCATTGTGACATCCTATATCAACCATAATAAAAGTTAAAAATGAAGAAGAAGAGAGGAAACAAATCACTGAATTTTGAAACCGGTGCAAGACATTTCCAACAAAATTTTAAAGGAGATCTCAATCAATAGCATTCATAAAATTCCCAACTCCAGAAACATATTAGTTCACCAGGAAAGAATAGAAAGTCACCGGACATTCTCTGGTAAGACATACAACATAAAAAGGACCCATCTGATACAAAAGAATATTCTGTACATATTCAAACAAATATATTAGTCACCAGAGATAACAAAATTGAAACTTATGGGTCATCTAGCATCATATATGTTTTTTATGTTTTAAATTCTAGAGAATGCGCTTTTTTCCTGTCTTGTTTTGGTATATATAAATAAAAATAGCACACAAGCCAACTTTTATGCTACCCATTTCACAAAACAGTAAAATTAAAAACATATTTGGTTCTGTTTACACTTTCAGTGCTTTCTCAGAGTACAGAGATCCCAGGAATTGGACTATACTTTTTCTTCTTTTGACATAGGAATCAGACTAATATTGCCGGCCTCTCAAAGAAAAATGACCAAAGTTTTTGGGATGAAACCTGTGGTTCATGGGTGGATAAAACCAGTGAACCTGTGTTTTTCTGCTAGTTGTATAAAAAAGTAAAGGATTCTTTTTTTTTTCTTTTTAATGTTAATTATGAATATGTGTCTTTTAAACAAAGAGAAAAAAAGTCAATAAAAGCATGTTTCAGACTCCAGGATAAAACAACAAATAAACAGGATACAAAAGTACAAACTATGACAATAAGACCTCATTGATAGCACCAAGTTTTGCTCAACATAAACTCCAAGGCATACCTCGCCAGCATTAACAGTGAGTACATGGGGTGTGAAATTTGCGCCAACAAAGTATGCAATTTTTTCACCTGCACAGAAATATTTTGAAAAGAAATCAGTAAAGCCAAAAGGAAAATCACTACTCTGTTTTTGCATGATTATGCCTTGAAGCCTATTAATCAAAATTTACAACAGGTAACCTTTTAAAGATGAGTTAAATTATAGTGAACATTACCAAAAGTAAATTTATATTTCACATAGCTGTAATAAGGTTCCTTTTCCACACGGTAACTGAATTCATGATTCCCAACCCATCTAAAACAGTTTAAGCTATATTTCCATTCTAATCTTTGACCAATACAACTAGACAGCTATCTCCAGGTTCCTATTCTAATGTTTGACCATAGACTTGAAAATCATGCAATATATATCTTGCACTCTTGTTCAATTTTATTTCTCCTCACATATCATGCGCTACTTATATTGGTAATTCCTATCATTTCCCAGCACAGTCAGCTGGTCCAAAGATTCCTATTATGAGATCAAGTCAGATTTCGATCAGCCATATCAGCTAATAAGTTTATTACGGGAAGGCAACTTTAACAATCCCCCCTCCATGTTTCCTTGTGGGAGTCTGCTAATTTTTCATCACAAAAGGCTGCCAGACAAGTGTTATAGCCAGGAGTGATAGATTCCCTGATTTTACAGAACCATCACCAAATCCTCTTCTCTCTCACAAACCATTAATTCAAGATATGTGCAGGAATCAAATATAATGGTCCCACTCCTGGATCAAACCCCACAAAGTCTCAAGTACAAAACTAAAAAATCACAAACATCTCACCCCACATAACCAAACCACCACCTCTAGGCTTTTCACATAACCAACAACTCAAACATCAATTATTGCACAAAACTTTAGACACAACTTAGGTATAACAACAGATCATGATCTCCAATGTAACAGTAACACCCAGAAAACATAAACAACAATACCTACACAGCTATAACTTCAAATATCCATTCAACTGACATATAAAAAATAATCCCTTTACCTGGGCTCTCATATTCAGACTTGTACGACTTTTTAACAGTATCGACTGGCCGTCCTCTACCCCGTTTCCAAGCGGAATACTCTCCACTCAACGGAATTGACGATGAAATCGGCATCGGCGACAGTGCCAATGTTAACTTACCATCCGGGCCGTACTTTCTAGGTCTCCCTCTCTTCTTCTTCATCTCAGTGCCCGTGCCAGTGCCAGAGCCAGAGACCAAGCCTGAGCCCGGGGCCGGCACAGCGATGCTTATCGGTACCGGCGAAGTGTCGGCAGCTGAAGTTGCAGTGGGTCCGGATAATAGGGTTTGACGTTCAGTTATAGGAACTACCCTGAAGCTATCTGGAGCTTCATCTCTCTTAACTGCTATCCCTGAACTAATATTATTCTCTTCTTTTGCCTCCATTCATAGATCAAGAAAGTAAAAACCCTTCAACAAAAACTTAACAAGTCCTAAAACCCTAAAAACCCTATAATTTTTAAAAACTAGTATCCAAAAGAAACCAATTTTTCCAGCTTAAGACCAAAAGAAATTATTTTACAACAGAATTATCCAGAAAAAAAAAAATCAAACTTTGTGTAAAAATGAGCTGAGCTACCCAACAAGAAGCATCCAAAAAAAAATTTACAGCAAAAATTAAGAGAACCCACCTCAAAATTTCAAAATTAACAAACACAAAAAAATTGTTTCAGAGCTGAAAGATAAAAAAAAACAGAGTGGTAGAATTACAATTCTGTGCTTAAATCTCCGCCATTGCAGAGAGTGCACAGAGTTTAAAAGTTGACTGTAAATTTGACTAAAAAAATTATGAAGAATTTCCAAGAAAATGAACAAATTTTTTTTGAGTGATTACTAAATTTGTTCAAGCGAAGTAAATTTAGGGTTTTGCAGGAAAAGGAGGAGAAATAAATAAAGTAGAAAAAATGGAAATTTAAAATAATAATAATTAATATGCATATATGAATTAATTATTGGTGAATTTAATTATAATTAATATTTTAATTGCAAAATTCAAAGTATGAATTTTGGTTAAGAAAATGGTTCACGTCCGTCTTGGAAATTTAATAAAGGCGAATTAATAAATGGGGAAGGGATAAGAAATTTGAAATAAAAAAATATGGAAATTTGGGAAAAGAAAATTACTTTTTTATTTTAAAATAGGCAATTTATTAGTTTAAAACTAAAAGGAAATATTTTAAAGCTGTAAAGTTAACGTTAGAGGCATGCCATTTTTTCCAACCACTGACACCTTCTTTGTCTTTTCGGTTAATTAAAGTTGACTACACAAAAATTTGAATTAAAACTGCCCTTTTATTTTGAACAATCTACTGTTAATGCCACTTTTTTTTAAGCAACTAAAAATTTGCTATATTTTTAACTGCACAAGCCCAAAAAAGCATGGCAAAATCTGCTTATGCTGAAAAGCACTTCTGCTGTAGCTTCTGCTTTGCCCCAATCCAAAGAACATTATCCTAACCCACAAAACCATACTCAAAAGTAACGACTTATTAATAATATTAGGGTAAATGTTGGACAAATCTCATCTCTCTGTTCAAAATAAGAATATCAATTTGTTTGTTTGTTCATTTATTTTTGATTAAAAAAGAGAGTAAACTTAAACTTGACTGGACTGGCTTGCTCCCAGAGTTATTTGTTAAATGAACCAACTAAAACATACCTAATGCATGCAAGTCATCAAATGATTTGAATCTGTTTGCCACCTGCTTCATTTGAAATGTCGAGCTCTAAACATTCTGGAAGCAAATTAGTTTGCTCAACTTCCGTATGCAATCCATGTAACATAAGCATCTTCTTCAATTCATAATAATTTTCAATGGTCACAGCCCAAATATTAAGCAGTCAACAACTTAGTCCACGTTCAGGGCTCGTAGACTATGTACACAAACCAGAAAAAGCCAATTACAATTGACTTATTCCAGATCAAAAAAAAATAAAAAATCACATAGTTCAGCCTTCAGTATCAACAGTTTGATTCAACTTGATCCTAATATTAGCTGAAACGTCAAACTTGTATCATTGGCTTCATATGGGTTTTCGGTGGCACAAAACCAGCTCTTCTTTCCTCAAATGAATACTCTATCTCTTCTCCTGTTTCCTCAACTTGATTAGTGCCGAAAGGGATTGGAGCTGCTGCAGTTGCAGGAGTCATAGCTGTCTGCATTGGTGCCGAAACGGTCGAAGGTGTAGGAGGCACGGGAATTGGCTTCATTGTCTTGGGAGTCCTGTTCTCTTCATCCACAATATTTGTTGTCTTCAAAGGAGTAATCAACGACAAGTCATTAGGTGGAATTTTCTGTATCATTGTCTCTCCGTGTGAATTCAAATCATCCACCAAGTTTATCATGTTGGATTTTGATGATGCTGTGGAAGATATGGGCGAAAATGGTTTCCGAATCATTGGTGACTCCGGTTCGGAAGCATTTACAGAACCTAAGGAACCAGCAATGTCCAAATCTCTCCTACCTGCAAAATGGCAAACAAGAAAAAGTAAACTAATCTTATCCTGAGAAAAGGAAATCTGTCACTGAGCATTAGTAGCTTCATTTTAGGCGACACTTATCATCCTATATTAAGAGGTCTCTTTACTTTCTTTGGTTGGGTCAGGAAAACTCGACTATGAATTATTTTGCAGCCAAGGATGACTAGCAAATAGCAAGGATAACATCTATTCTCTTCAATAAGCTTTTATGAGGCTCCTTTCAAAGAATTACCAAAAGGAGAATAATTTGCCACAGTTTTTATGGGGTGCAAGTAAAGTGTGGTTGAAGGAAATTACCAGTTGATACAGGTGCAAAACTATCATCCGGATCAAGATTTGAACTCTCATTTTGGAGTATACTGTCAAGTTTCTTAATAGGACGTGAATGGGGAGTAGCTTTTATGGAGCTCAGTAAATCAGGTTTAGGAGTCTGAAGCACTGCTCCTCCTACGGAAAGTCTTCTATTGTTTGCACCTCCGTTTGAAACTCTAGGGGCTTTCTTCACACTCAAGTTCTTTGAAGGGCTTGGTTTTGATCCATAGAGTGCTTCTTGCTCTGCTATAAGTTGTCCCTGAAGTTTCTTCTGGTCCTAAAGGAGACAATTGTATTGGATCATAATTTGCACAATATCATACATAATATGCATAATATCAACAAGAAAAGCATCCTCAGAAAGTGGAACAATATAAGTTATCTACAGTGTGTAAAGATTGAGTATAGCAGGTTCATACTCGCTGCCTACGGCGCTCTTGCTCCTTCTCTTGCCGTAATATAGTGTACTCTTCAAGCATAGAAAGTAGACGAACCTGACAAGTGACAAGTAAAAGGAAAGAGTTCGGATAATTGTCAGAGAATAAGCATAAAAATTGGAACCAATCTATACCTTCAGAAATATGAGAAAATTACTTACACCATCATATAAGAACTCAGTGCTTCTTTCCTTTTCCCATGCAATGGTTTTTGAAGCCAACGCATCCACCATTCCTGGTCCATTATGATACAATTTATTGCAACCAAATTATAGAAGAATATATATAGAAAGTTGCAAAATATGACTTAATAGATGGGAGAAAAATCATAATAAACAAAAATGGTGTAAAAAATACATTGGACAGAAATTTGTTTGAATCCTAAAAAGCAACTTAGATAGTTGTTCAGGTGATTCTACGAAAAATAGCAAATGAAATTGCTAATCAGAAATGGAGCTTGGATAAACAGAACCATATGGTGTGGATCCAGAGTGATAAACCAGTGGTTCTGTGATTAAAAGCTTCTACACAAATGAAGCAGCACGTACCAGGAAGTTTATTAACAAGTGCACGAGCTTTCTCAGCACGCTTGAGAGTAAGATGAGCACCCCTTCCAGCATTGTATCGGTTTTCATCCTGCAAAACCACCAGAAGTGGCAATTAAGCAAAGCAATTAAGATACCATAATATACAATATGAATAAAAGAGACAGTGTTACTGCCAACCCTGTTATACTCTTCAAGCCAACACTCCTCTTCACATGCTGCCAACCATTTGTCAACCTTTTCAAGGATTTCTTTCCTGCTAAAGGCTTCCTCTTTAACCTTAGCTATTTGAAGTTCGAACAGTTCAAGTACATCAGCTGGATCCATGGCTCCTGCATCAATAGAAATATTTAAACATCAGTAAAAATTTGAGAAACAAAGTAATATCATATATACAATAATCTATTAGCATGCAAATACCAGATTCAATAGCTTCAATAGCATATTCCATAGAACTATCATTTTCTGGAACCATATGAGTTTTTCTGCAGATCTCCTCTAGCTCTGACCTCTTCTTCAGAACAAGCTCTTTCATTTTGCTTGACTTCAACTCTTCCAACCGGGTCACTTCTGCCTCTACCTGAAATTTATATTTAAGTCTTTATCTCACAGCCAAAAGAAATATCCAGACAGGCTAAAAATGCTCAACCCAAAAGGTGCATGAGAAGCCCAAAACAACCAATTTTCATATATGGTAATAACTTACGTAATTAATATAGTCCAGTGAGAGAGTGTTGGGTTCAGTTATTTCATGTTCTGAAGCAGCTATATTGCAAGTAACATTCTGAAACACTTGCTGCTCCTCAACAGGAGTATCCATCAAATTCCATAGCTCCAGCATGGTTGTTGCAAGGTCTTGGAGCTGCCATGGGTCAAAAGGTTACTATGGTTGAAGAAAGAGAGACTTTTGAATGACTCAACAGAATAAAATAAACATACTCTTATGGATAAATAATTACAATTGGTTACCTTTTGCATTCTCTGTATCTTAACCTCTCGTAGTTTGTGTATTGCGATAATCAACCGTTCAATGGTATCATCACTTATACTCCTTGATCCATGGGAGTCCCACAAACTAGGATGAACCTCACTAACTGTATGTTTGAAATCGATACCAAGCACTGAGCAAAGGGAACTCAAGGTGTTTAGGTGGTCCTCAACCTGCTTCAGCCTATCACTCTGTATAGAAAGAATATCAATCACCACGTACAAAAATGCTAAAAGTTAACACCTGAAATTTGATGACAGTAAAACAAAATAAAAAGAGAAAAAGACCATTCAACCTTCTCTTTCTGTAGTTCATGAAGATTTCTGTGGAATTCTTCAAGCTTCCTCAAAGACAAATCTGCTTCATCCACAACTGTTTTAGAAGAAATATATTCTGTTGATCCATAGATCTCATTCTTTATCATCTCTATTTGCTCTAACACATCCACAAAGTGGTTTCTTCTGTCAATTTTCCGGTTCTGCATTTCCTCCAGTTGTGGAAGAATTCTTTTGAGCTCTTCCTTCAAGCTTCCTACAGTTTGGTCAGTCTGAAAAACAGGCAATAGCCCATAAGCAAATAGTTTGAAGTAGATAATAAAATGCTAAAATGACTAAACTACACCCAAAATTTTTATAAAAATAAGTACTTTAGAAAAAGAAAATAGTAAAAAATTGATATAAAGTAATCTAAATGTCGAAGCAATGCCTGCTAAGACTGAAACCAAACTTCTAGATTTAACAAGACTCTCCTATTTTCTAATGTTTATCTTTCAAAATGCCATATAAGTTACTCTGACATAATTTCTCAATTTACTCTGACCTCATTCTTGATAGTTAGAACAACTATTAACCATGGTTTATCACTTATATACAAATCAAATGCAGCCAACAACTCTGTTCCCACATTTCAGCCTCTGATCATACTTAAACCGATTGGCATCAGAACTATTACACTGATAAAAACTGATGCTAAATCTATTATTTCATAGTCTCTAGTTTTGTAAAGCTTCAGAATTTCAATAGAGCTTCAGTACAAATTCCCTCAAATGGGTTTCATAATTTGACTACTTTAAGTTATAGAAGACTCAACATTTGACCACCACCTATTATTTCTATGCCAACCACATTATTTACAAATTATCCAAGAGAGATGATATCAAAATATCAATCCTAACCTGCCTAATATGCACCGGTCGCTCCCCCATGGCAGAACAGATAGCTGCAAGCTCGGCTTCAGAGTCAGCAATTGTCTGCCTCAGCTTTGCTCGACATCGATTGGCCTGATCCACCCTTCTTCTGTAAACTTCGAGACACTCTTGTTCAAGCTCAAGCAGCGTTTTATCTTTATCAGTGTCGGTCTCCCCGACTTCATCCCAGATTATCTGATCATTTTGACAAATCAAAAATAGTTTCTTCAGCGGTAGAAGTACACAAAAAGACGATTCATTGGAACAAGAGAGATTATCCCTAAAAACAAAATAAAGCACTTTTTTTTACTAAGGGTTTAGAAATAAATTACCTGAAGCTCATATAGAAGAGATCCGCATGTTGTCTCTACTTGCAGAAGCGGATCGTTAGGGTTCGGCATCTTGAACAACGTGTGCCTACCAAAACAATTATATTCAATTTCAGCAAATAACGAATCATTAATTGTAACGATGATGTACAATGAAAAAAAAAAAGAAAAGAAAGGAAGACCTAATTTCAAGAAACCCAACTATTAAATGGGGTCGCGGGTGTTACTTTCAAACCCAAATTTAGAAGAAAACATGAAGTTCCCAAATATTTGTTGAAATTTAGCTTCTTTTCGAAATGTCGTTTTATTCCTCTCAATCGAAAAACACCTAATTAGGAACAAAAATCACAATATGATTCGTATTTTAATATAAGGAGAGATGTTCAATTTGAAAGCAACGAAACACGCATTACTAGACTCAGCTCATCAACATTTTCGCTTCAGCCAAAAATGTTATCAAATTCCAGGTTACTTCTATTTTCCTGCATTTTCTAGGCAGCCAAACAAAATTTGAAAGGAAATAGAGAGTAGTAGAAGGGGGAGATTACGAGACAAACCTGAACAAAAGGAATTGTCAGAATGCTTCGGCTTTCAAATAATCCTTTTTTTTCTGAGCAGAGAAAATACTCCGTTTCCCCTGAAAAAATGAGTTGGTATGGTAACAGTGTGCGAGAATTAAGGTTTGAAATTTTGATGCAAGAGCAAAGAAGTTAAGAGAGAGAGAGGGGGGAGTAGCCGTTTGCGGAAATTGGACCGTTGAAGAGCGCTTGATAAGGATGCGTTTTAAATGATGGCCAAGATTTCTTTTACTCGCTTGGCTTGGGACCAAATGATTTGAATTTCAAATTCCACCGAGGGATGCTCTCAGATCCCGTGAGTTTGTTTGCATGCAAAAAACTTGGATCGTGGCCGTCCATTTAATTTGATTATGGTACGGACGGTTGAGATTCCGTGAATCACCTGCGTTGAATTGCAGGCGAATAAATCAGGATAGAGAGGAGGAGACTTTTATAATGTATTTTAAGTTATTGGTGCTCTTTGTTGTAGACCAGTGGAATATCAGCACGTCAGCAATTGAGAGAGACACTTTTTTGTTGACGTGGAAGCTCTTTATAGGAAGGTGAGTCGACGTCGTATTGTCAGATTAGGAAATTACTTTTGTAGAATCCAAAATGTACATAGGAAGCACTACTATCTCCCACAATATCTTTGGGCTCCTTTTTTCACGTATCGTGTGTGACAGAGAAATTTCGTAGCAGCACGTAACGTCTACTAGAAAACACTTGGTTATACTACGAAGTAAAATCTTTACAAAATAGACAAATAGCAAAAAGAGGGAAAAAAAAAAAAAAACAAATTAGTAGATGTGTGTTCTTATCAATGCTTTTTTATTTGGAATTGGATCCTTAAAAGTGCTTAATTTGTTATGCAAAATTAATAAAGAACAGAGCTTTTGCAAAATTCAAGTTCTTTTTTTTTTTTTTTTGAAGGGGGAATTACAATATTTATCATCATTTTCACACCACCTGGAGGAGAGGGAGAGTCGAACTCAGGTGAAAATGTGAGTCCTTGGGAGCTTGGCTGAGCCCCCATGCTCAACAAAATGCAAGTTCTTTACTTGCAAGGTGATTCATTTCATTTGCGCCTGAGTTTGTTCTGATGATTGTGAATGTATTTATGTTTTCAATATATAATCATAATATTACTCAATAATAAAACAATTTTTTAATAAATATATTATTTAATAATATTAAATAAAATAATAGTAATATTATTAAATAACAACAACAACAACAACAATAATAATAATAATAGTCGTAATAATATAATACTACTCATAATATTATTATCAAATACTAAAATTATTATTTGTAAATAATATTAAATAATCATTATTTTGTCACACTAATAATATTTGTAATAAGTAAAAAAAAATCAATTATAAAAAAATATTAAACAATGATAATTTTCTTATTAGTAAAAATAATAATTCAACAACAAAACAATAATAATAATATATAAAAACAATAGTGATAAAATAATAAAACTAAAAAAAATGTAATTATGTAAATTATAATTCAATAATCTCATAACAACTTGTACTAAATTTAATACATTTCAATACATTCTATTACATTACAATCTAATCTAATTTTCATTATCCAATCTAGTGAGATGTACCAAAAACACTCTATACATAAACAACAAATATGTAGTCTTCCATACACAACTAGGAAATGACAATCTTAGGCCTGGTCATTTAACTAGCATAACTTAATGCGACTGGATGAAATTACAAATCATTACAACAGCTATTTCAACTCAAAGAATAGCTTTTTAACTAATCTTCAATGTGTCTAAAATTACAGCTAACTAGCTGCTGATATCCCCCCACCCATCCGTTACAACAGATAATTTCTCTACAATTTTATTTTCCTATATGAGATAATGAGAAGAAAAAAAAAATACAAAAATAAAAATGGGGTCACTCTCAAACTAACGTAGTTCAAATTTACCTTTTCAATTACAGAAGAACTGCAGATTGCTCATGGACATCTTTGCAACCAAAACAGATCGATCTCATGCTAATAAGTTTTGCTTGCCTTCAAATTCTCTCCTTGTGATTTCAAGCACAAGTTCATTCCAGGTATCAACTGGACCTGGCATGCACCAGTGCAAGCAATCCTGTGGCGGAGGCCTCCCATCGGCCCCACGTTTTGTGATCTTATTTGGATCAGGACTTCTATAGGGGCCTGGATGCCCATCGTGCCTATACCCAAAGGCTTCTGTGATATCCATCAACCTCAACTTTGAGTTATTTGTTGCCTTTCTAATTGCTTTGTTGAAACCTGTCACTTGTTTCTCATGCATTACTTCTGTGAATCCGTTTTTCACCAATTCACCAGCTCCCAGAGGCTTTACCTTTCCAGTGCAAGAACCACCTGTATTCCAGGCCCCACCCTCATAGTGATCAGGTGAATACGAACGCAAAATGGTCAGCCCTTTGTATTTTGGATGTGTAGCAATTGCAGTGAGAATTGTCTCAACTGATATTCCAAAAGCATCAATATTGTTAACCTTCCTAGGACGAGACTTGTCTGGCCACCATAACTGCCCTCCCACAATCTCACTGTTCAAGATATAGACTGACTGCTTTGCAAACCAGTGGCCTGAAGAAAGGACAATCACATCAAAATTTGGTATGAATTCCATGAAGGTCTCATCTGGGGCATCAAGATGGAGCTTGTCAACACCCGCTGGAGCAAAATCAAATGCTTCGTTAGTTTTGCGTACAAGCCAAGAGGACCATATCCGGACAATGGTTACAGATGTTGACTTGAAGTACCATCGCTGCATTTTTCGGTTCCCTCGGTTTTTTGGAACTTCTACCTGAAAATATCCAATGATTTTTATTTTCTTTTTCCAAAAGTGTATAACCAATAAAAAATGCATCCCCAATAGAGAAACAAATAATGAAGAGTGAAGCAAAGACAAGATTCCACTTTTAGTGAAAACAAGTTCATCTCAATGGTATGACATAACCACAGTGATTAAAACTTAAAATGGCATGCAACACTCTGGCCAGCCTTGAATATGTACAAGAAGAAATGTTCCCATTATTTTTCCCTTTCTCAAATCCATCAAATATCAATCACAGATGAGATTTGATAAGGAATAAGTAAAATACACACAGGGTTTAGAACCAATATGAACTAATTCAGTAAAGATTAGACCGGTTAAATAAATTGAGCCCAACTCCAGGCTTCAACCAGGTTGTAGGGATAGGTCTACCATCGGAGTTACAACCTGATATGCCATCAACCAAATTATTCCTAAGGTTATGTTTTCAGCCTTTTTCTTTTTGGGATGGGATGGAGGAAGGGTGGGTGAGTGGGAGGAGGAATGCATTTTAAGATATTCTTCACTGGTGCATCTTACAGTCTCCTTTTCAGATACAAGAACCATACCACCTTACCCCAGCCTACTCCTCCACTAGCCAATTCCAAGAGTGACTTCTAGTGTTATTCAAGCCTCTATACATTCTACTCCAGACCTACGAGTCCATATTTAATTATCTCAAGTATTACACGAGTCACAGTGTGTTAAGTAATTAGGAATAATGTATTTTGATTATATCAGCTCTCTAAATCCAAATTTTAGTATATGTGAAGCAAAAGTTCATTCACAAGTAATCATATTGCAGGAACTGTAGATACTTGCCTGCCAGAGTAGGCACAACATTGATTCCATCTGGTTTCGAGCAACTGAGTCTCCAATAAATGCAAGTGTCTTCCCTCTCATCAATTCCAAAAATTTCTTAGCATCAAATCGAGGGAGGTCACATTCGGAGGGTTTCCATCGCCAATTCTCGTAATCCTTGTCAGGTCTACCATTTCCTTGGCAGTTCTGCATCTGCGTCAGGACAGGGCAAGTGTTGTTGGTGTACAATGGTCCAGACGAATCATAAAACCAATATCCATGGTACAGATCACAACCTACACACAATAAAATTGCAAATTTGAAGCTAGACTATACGAGTAGAGAGGAATGGAAGAGATAAACATTAGAATATTTATGTGTAAAAAAATAGGATTTTTGCTTCTACTTAGGAGTGATCTATTTATGACTGATCAACTGCATCATTTATTAATAATATTACTATTTGTAGATGTATTATTCTATATTTAATAGTCATGTTATATTGACTAGTTTCTTTCCATCAATATACTAAAAATATTCTGTAACTTATAAACCAAGGAGTAGGTTACTGAATTTCAGTTCCAGATAAGGCAACTTATGGCTGATGAAGTTGCATCTAAATGCATGGTCTTTTAGCCAGTTACACACTCTTAAACTGTATTCAGTCAATGATAAGCCACAAAAATGTATGCAACCACATCTTCTCAAGAAACTTTTACAGGCTATTATTGGCTCTCAGTTGGAAGAATTTGGTATCCAAATCTGGGACAGTAAGGATAATGATAAAATGCAGTTTATTAGTTTCAGTACAACAGTTACATGGTTGTCAAATATATCAAATAGTAAGTTACCATCTTTGAAACTTTGGTAAAGAAGTAAACATAATGAACCGATATCCCTCATATATAAAATTGAAGCAGATCCAACCACAAATGGAACAATATATATGCTAAGTAATATATCTCCAAAATATAAATGAGATGATCCAAATAAGTTCAACAGAAATACCTGGTACAACTGAACCAATCTGGGTTTCCTTGCCTGTTGGAGAAGGTAAAGCAGGCATTGCCCACGATTTAAAATCACCAGAAAAAGCAGCTGAGCTATTAGCATTGCGTTTGGCCTTCCCTTTTTTCCCTGAACCTTTTAACTTCTTGAAAACTTGTTCACTAGACTTTACTGGTGAAACCTTCTTATCAATGACAGGACTAACTGAACTCTCGGGCGGCTCTAAATTAGACCCAGATGACGAATTCTTACTGGTGACAGCTACTTGAGTAAAAGTGTGATTGGTAGAAGAGATGAGCAGGTCTAATTTTTTATCAAAACCGTTAAAATGTAAATGAAACGTGGAACCAATTGGGTATGAAACTAAAAACAAAGAAGCACAAACCAAGAATATGGCCAGTCCTCCTACCGAAACTAAAATAGAGGAAAGAGTTCGCGGTAAAGCAAACATGGGAGAAGCCCCCCTCGGCGAAGATGCTAAAGTCATTGGTCAAACTAAGTATCTAGCACAAAATCAACAGTTAAGATATTCCAAAAATCCAGTCAAAAAAGAAGAAAAAGATAAGTGTCTTGACAAAATCTACTGTGATAATACTGGGGTTTTCTCCAAGAATTTAGACAAACTGCCAACCAGATTAATCCAGGAGCTTCAGTCTGTTTAAAAAAAAAAAATCTCCTTCAACTTAAACCTGAATGAAAAAAATGTAAATATCACGAGTAAGAATTAGAAACATATTAACTCGGGCAAATTGGGTAACAACTGACCGAAATAAAAACAATTTTTAATTACTCACCGACGCGTCAAAAAAAAATTACATAAAAAATTTCCAATTCTTCAAAATTCCAAACAAAAGTTTCAATTTCCTTATCTAAGAAAGAAAATAGATTTTTATACTCATAAGAGTAAACATTCTTACATACCAGAAAGTAGAAACATTAAATTGAACAGAAAAGGCAAAAAAAAAAAAACAATGTAAGATACCGGAAACAAGCTCCTGAATCAGAGAATTTGCTGAGCTTCGGTTTCGCCCGGTTTGAAATTGGTTCATTTTTTGGGTCAACGGAGCGAGGTTTTGCATGCGCCGCGAAATTGGCGGAAAACAATGCGTGATTTACAAGGAAGGGGGGGAGAGATCTCGGATCGGGAGTTCAATTAAATAAAATGCTAGGGATTGCAGAAAGAAAATCTTGTAAAAATAAACAATTAGGAGAAATTAGGATTTGGGAATTTACATAAGGCGAGTTTTCGATCAGTTTTATTGCTCACAGATAGCGAAGAATAGACGCACAGACACAGTACTATGCATATTGTGTGGGAAAGAGATGGCTGGTTCGGTATTTTATAGAAATGCCCCTGGTTTATTACATTACAACCTTTTTACTTGTCTTAGAAATTAGAATCACCGACAATTAATACTTTGCTTAACCAAATAACCACCCGAATTAGTTACTTGTCCGTATCTTTATTCTCGCTTTTTGGTTATTTTTTTTATTATAACTAAATTCTCCTACTTTAAAAAAAAAAAAACTAATTTCTCTTCAAAAATTTAATTTTAAATAGCTAAAGCTATAAATCGGTATTAAAAAAGAGCGGTAATAATTTTTCTTCAAATTAATATTTTTAATGAGCCAATTTTTAGTGGTTAAATTGAGGAGAAATATAATATTAAAAAAATAAATAAGGGAGTAGTAATTAGCAAAATCTCTTGTACAAAAAAGTAATTGTCTCTCTGTCTCAATCTCAAAAGTGAGATGGGGTTTTCACTCTCGATTTGATTTAAGAAAAGTTACTCGTGAACCCGCGACGTGGACAAGTAAAAGCAAAAGACCACCGCATTAAAGTGGGCAGTGGGGTTAGGCAAATCGGATTGAAGTGAAAAAACGCCAATCAATCGAGAATCAGTGTGCCTGAAGGCGTGTTTTTTATTTAGTAATTTACTGTGCAGCTGTAGCAAGTAAAAAAAAGAACATGCTTCATTGAGGTTGGTGGCACTGTGCGGTTGTCGCCTCTTGGAAAGTGCGCGCGCGGCTTTGATTCGTTTCGATTTTCAAGTGCTCGATCTCGTTGCGCATGATTTGAACATGGAAGAGTTGTTTTGTTTTGTTTTTATTTTTACTTTCTTTGCAAACGCAACCATTAAGTACACAACACTTCAAAAACCAAAAGGAATCTCGAATATTTTGTTTTATATGGAAAGAATTCTGGGAGACTGAAACAACTGCAGTACATTTGTTTATTTTTTTTTACATATTTTAATTTTATATTTTTTTATCTCTTAATGATTTCGGTGTAAATAAATATTGTTAAAATTTGATAATTTAAAATTATATATAAAAATAATTTTAAATTAAAAATTAATAAAAAGATTATACAAAATTAAGAATGCAACAGACGGACGAAAAATGGACTAAAATCAAAAATCAAAAATAAAGAGAGGATCGATATGTGCAAATGATGCATTTTTAGGTTTTGGGATTGCAGCACCAAGCCTAGTAAAAGTTGGGCGTTGTTGTGCTACCTCGATGTCACAGTGGCGTCGTCGGGTCAACTTTTAGTATTTTTCTATTTTAAGTACGATTCGATTTGTTTGAGTTGATTTTAAATTTTCTTACACATTAACTCTCTTTCCAACAATATATAGGGTTTATGGACAATTTAAAGCCTATTTAAATCTTAGTAAAACTATTAGAGTAGAAAGTATAAAAAAAATTATCAAGATAGATAATATAAAGTTTAGGGAGTGCTTGAGTGCTAATATAGACACTTGGTGAGTTTGTTTATTATGGTATTTCTTACATTCTCTTAAGTGATCCTTGTGATAATTAAATAATTCATTGGTAATCACTAATAATAAAATAAGTTAAGATCTCATAATTCATTATAAACGTAGACAAGTTACTAAATTATGTATATTGTTATGTCTTGTATGTGTTTAATTATTTTCTTTATTACTGTCACGCCCCAAATTCAAAAGATCTGACACGCGACATAACTTACACTCATTCAATAATGTACACTCATAATTAATATTGCATAAAATTTCGAACTTAAATTCAACTTAGGAATCCTTAGCAAATTGTTAGTAAGTTCAACACAAAGTTCCAATTATGATCATACTTGGTGAAATATAAATCAAATACAACCACACCTAATAAAATAATACATACATATTTATTTAATATGGACAAATTAAATTTCTTAAACTACGTGTCCACAAATAAAATACTTAATAACCTAGCAACTTAGGGAACTCAATGAATAGCAGAAGTCTTGTCAAATCCGCTAAGCATACTTGTATCTTATTACCTGAAATCACCATAAACTATAATAAGTATAAAACTCAGTAAGTATACTAGTTTTTCATATATCCAAATACAAATACATATATATACACAATGCATATGCATGATATACTGTGATAAATCAAAATCATAATCTTATCAAATCACATATCAGGTAAGCGTTTGTACATTCTTTCAAAACATATAATAGGAATATCATCACTTAACTACTACTTAGTAAGACTTCCATATCACATATCACATAATAAACCAAATGTCACTCGTAGGTGACATACCGTATGAGAGGAATAATAGAAGTGAGGTTTAAATTATATATATATAATGCTTATGCTCGAAGGTAAGAGCCAAACCCTCACCCTGATCATCGGTGAGTCCTCTCACATGCACCAATACACCACCACATGAATGTGATGACTCAATCTTCCTTTAGGTATCAATAGGATCCTCCCTACATACGGAACACATAACATATACAAATCTCGAAGGAAATGCCACACATTAAGGCTTCACAAATCACATAAAATGCCTACTAAGTCAACAGTGAGTTCAAGCATCCTCAAAACACAAAATGTTTCTCATGGACATATTACACTTCAAAAGCTCTCTTTGTTAAACACATTTTCATTTTGAAAGCTCACTTTCAAAAATACATATATGTCATGTATGTCCATGCTCACATTCATAAACACATATATTCATTTCATATCAAAATATACTTTGACATAACATAAACATATTTCTAACCACATTTACAAAATCATACATAACAATTACTATGTTTATTGTGATTTCAGTAAAAAAATATAGTATACTTACCTCTTAGCACTTTCAGTTACAAGGCTTAAATCTCCTTAACCTATCAATGGAGATTAATCCTTTTATAAGCCTCAATATTTATACAAAACACTTTAAATAGCTTACCAAATTACACATATTGCACTTATCACATCGAATTGGTCTAATTACTTAGTTTCTCAAAACCTGCCATTCTGACCACTTACACTTAACAAAAAAATTTTATACATCAAATGATGTCTAATTACTCCAAAATCAGAATATATCATTCTTGACTCATATATCGTTCTTATACATGAATATTATATCATAAATCCTACACAATCCATTCCATAAACACCATCAAATCCAAACTATTAACCTGACAGGATCAAAATATTTACTGAATAGTATTCAATCTCCCAATTTTATAAAATCATATACTAACTCAAAAATTATAAAACTATCACAGAATTACTCTTGATACATATCTCAATCCATAATAAATATTTTACTTCAAAATCACTGCCAAAAGTATTTTAAAACTATTTTATTCTATAGCTGTAAAAATCTGTTAATCAAATACTACAATGAGCTGATACACTTTAGAAACTTATAACAATTTAACCACATTGATCTAAATTCTCAATTTTGAATATATCATATTAGACATATAAACTTATCATATTCCATAAATTTGTAATTTTTGAAGATCATTCAGCAAATCAAAATTTATTTGTCACTGTACCATACTGTTAACATAAGAAATTTTCAGAATTTCAGGATCATTTTGATAAATTCACTACAAATTCAATTTCTGAAATTTTCAATCAATTCAAAGTCTCAAATGATTTTAGACATGTCTATTTCATATACTCAAAATTCAAAATCATAATTGAAGAACAACAATTTATAAAAATTTTGGATCAAGAGACTATTAAGTAAAAATTCTACAATTAATCGTGATTTATCAAGTTATCTACATAAATCATCATCAATTCTCACAATATCTTACAAAATTCACATCAAATCCTCAATTGTACGTACATATTTTCAAAAATCAAAACTTAAAGGAATTAACTAAATTAACACCAAAAAACTAAGAAATGATTATAATATACCTCTTAAAATTTAAATTCCAACTTTTTTCTTCTTTTTTTATTCTTCTTCTCTTTCTCTCCCATTTCTTTCTCTCTTTTCTCACTCTAAAAGAGGTGGCTCGACAAAAAATGAGTAAATTAGGATTTAAAATGTGTATTTTTATACTAAGAGATTAATTTTTAGTATTTACGAATTAGTCTCTAAAACTTTCATAGTATTACAATTTGATCCCTAAAATAAATCTAAAGTCTTACAAATAAACTCAATACTAATAGTATGTCCTTAATATATACAAACACTACTAATAACAATACATAAATCAAGTATTACTCATATACAAATAATATATATATATTTATTCTTACCAGTTGTAGATAAGTGATTATTACAATTACTATATGATTTTTTCTATTCCTAAATACTTGTAAATTGATACTTTCACACATGTAAAAATTTCAATAAATACAAACCTCAAATCTTTGATACTTTTTCTTTTATATATAAAAAAAATTACTAATTGAATCAATTATACCAACAACAAAAAAATTGCCCTTCTCGTAACTATTTAGTTTCAGATTGAGTGGATAAAAGGAACTATATATTAAAAAAAAAAATCAATGTCTATTTGGATGTTAAAGAAAGCATTGGAATTTGCTTGGATTAAAGGAATGATCATTGGAAAAATAAGGAACATCTAGTGTTTTATTTGTTTCTTATAGAACAATCACTAGGAGAAAGTGCAAAGCTAATAAAAGCAGTGAATATGACATGTCATACAACGATATTGCGAATGATGTCGTACAACATTTTGGTATATGACATGTCAAGAGGTTGAGGGTGCATCGCATGTCATAGCCCTTAATTTGTTTTTGTATCTCTTGTCGTTTAAAGTAAAATATCTAATGATACATCAAGTGGGAGTCATCACTTTAAGTAATGTTTAGTATGAAGAATAAAAAGGAAAAGGGCAAAAAAGAGAAAAGGAATGTAATAGAAAAAGAAAAAAGAAAAAAAATAAATTAAAATAATTTTACTATTTAATTGGAGTGTGGAATTAATTATATAAAAAATAATAATATTTTATTTCAACAAAAAAATTCTTTAACTTTAATTTTTATATTTAATTTTAACCAATATTTTAAATTAAAATAATTTTTTTTTTCAAATATAAGCTAATTTAGGTCCAATTAAGAATGCTCTAAAAAATAATTTTTACCTAATAGTACTTTACTTTGGCTATTAAACATTTTTTTAAAAAAAAAAGTAGTTAGTATTTGGCAATAAATTGAAAGATTATTTTAGTATAATTTTCATATTTTTTCAAGTATTTGATTGAGAAATTGGAAAATGCAATTTTTTTTTACAAACAAATTTAAATAAATATTATAAATTATTAAATAAATAATATAAAATATTTTTATTTCAACTTTAAAATAACATTTTTTTCTTAACACTCAATTTATTTATGAGTCTTAGAAAAAAAAATAATAAGGAGGCAAGACCTCCATATCTCGTTACTGGAGGGGTTAACCACACCCCCCACCAATTTATGATTTTGGAGGTTATAGTCTAAGAGTTTTGTTTTAGATCTAAGGGGTCATCGTAGGTTTTTAAGGCCATTTAGGGTTTATGAAAGATAAGACCCCCCGATCATGGTGTTTGGTATTGGGTTTTAACATCATGTCTTAAGATTAGGAGATCAAATTCTAGGTTTTCAAGATCATATCAAGATTTGAAAGGTAGGTCGCCCTTGTGTTTAGGTAACTAGACCTCGAGTCTTTGCATTAGATTCTAAGTTTAATAGATTAAACTAGGATTTAAATAGGTTAAATAGGGGACAAGTTTCAAAGATTTTGATGTTATGAAAAATATTTTAGTTTCTTCTCTTTTTTAATTTTAATTTATGATTTTTTATATTGATTAAACAATATTATCAAATTAATTAATATTTGTACTTCTAAACTATTTATTTATTTAAAAAATAAATTATTTATTTGTTTGAAATTGTTAATTTATTTTTCATTTTTATAAAAAAGAGTAAATCTTATAATTTAACAAAATAAGTAGGTGGAATAAGAATTCCTACCTTATTGGAGAGGAATCTGAATTATTCGTTTTGACGGAATAAGCATTAAGAAGGAATCCATATTTCTTAACAAAGTTGTCAACCAAATAGATGAATTATAGAAATGTAATACTTTTTTATATCCTTAAAACATGTGTAATAACATTTTATTTGATTAAAAAAAGTTTATTCATATATATTACTAAGCATATATTGATGAACTCATATTTATAAAGTATGTTATTTATGTATTAGGCATATGATACTAATATATAAAAGGTATAGATGACAAGTTCTTTATAAATTAAATCACCTCCATAATTATTAATGAAAAAAAGCATTTTATTATGTAAGGTTATAGTTTTTTTACTTCTTATAATGGATGATTTACCTTGACCATCAAAGTTAAAATTTTTAGTAGAAAAACTAGTATTATATATTATATAAACATGACTATTATGAATTTCAATATGTTTAACTAAATGTCGTAAATATTAAAAGTTTTAAAGAGGTTGATTTATCTTAATCCTGAGCAAATAATGAATTTATATTCATGCGTTATATCTTTTGAGTTATCATAAAGTGAGATCCATATAAACGTCCAAAACCTCGATAACTTGAAGATATAATTTCATAAGTCATAGAAATATATATTTACAAGATAAAATCTAATAAATAATATCACTTAAGCTATTTGTTGTACTTGATCATTTAAATCTATGGCCCTACTTTATGTAATAAGTTGTTTATTGAATAATAATATTTATTTGTAAATTTATTTACAAATATAAACATATTAATAATTATCATTGTAGTATTTATTGACTTATGGGTAAATAATTAATTAAAAATACAAGACATTTTTCGTGGCCTAACTTTAATTATAGGCATTAATTATAGGGGTAAATTAAGTAGTTATTATTAGTCTAAATACCAAACTCAAATTAATTAAAAGTTGTTTTAATTAAATTGACTTAGGTTATTAGAGTACCGTCATTGATTTTTAGTGGAATAGTCTGAGATTAATTTAAAAGAACTAATGGGTCATGAAATGACTAGGACTGAACTTTTTAAGTTAGAGTTATGAAGTCCATGAGTCTTATAGTCATTCTACTAACTCAAATCCTAATCAAACTTTAAATTCATAATCATAATTAAACTCTAAATACCTAAAAAAGATTCATATATCTGGGAGGTAGGAAATAATAAAGAAAAACAACCATGACCATAAGAATAATTCTTTTACATATTCTTACATGAAAAAAATATTCTAGTTACTTATCTTCTCTTAGATTTCGGTATTAGTAAATTTAAAGATTAAGAAAAGATTTATGTGCTCATGCGCATAAGTTTAAAGGTTGAGAATAATAAAAATGATTATAGCCTGTCAATTTAAAATTTACTAAAGTGAGGAATCGAAGTAATATGCTATCCATATATGTACATAATTTTTTTTAAAAAAAGACAATCTAGCATTCACTAAGTTTATTTTATTAAACAATTTTTTTTCCTACCAACACGAGTCTTTATTCAACGAAAATTCCTTTTTATTTTATCATATTTCCATCCAACTAAACATCACCTTAAAGCACGAGGCTAAAATATTAAAATAAAAATATATGGGAATAAAAACTATATTTAAAAAGGTCAAAATATTAAGGTTAAGAAGTAGTAGGAGACAAACTAAAAAATATATATTTTAAAAATAAAAATGTAAAAAATTGTTGTTTATTTTACACAATTTTTGAACTTTGCCCGTTGCAATTTGTCACTCATCTCATATAAAGTACATGCAACCTACCTTTTACAATAATATTTGAAGACAATGTTACTTGTATTATATTGCTTAAGTTAGAAGTAGGGGTGGGCAAAACCTAATTTCGATTCGGGATTGAAATTGAATTGGTTTGATTCGAATTTTTTTTCTAACTTTTTAGCTTGTTTTAAGAGTATTGTTTTTTGTTTAGATGGAACCAAACTGAAATTTGATTAAAATCGAACTGATCGATCCCAAATAAATAGAATCAACCAAGAATCGAACTCTAAACCAAATTGATACTCAGCCATAGTTAGAGGCGTACACATAAAAAAAATAGAATTAAACATATTTCTCCAAAATTTCTTTTATATCTATGAGTTGTAATAAAGCATGAAAATTAATATTAGATAGATACACTCTACTATTAATTTTATAAATTTGTTCATAAAATCTTTGCTAACATTAAATTTGAAAAAATAGTTTAAACAAATTGGTATATGTCGACTTTACATATTATCAAACTAATGAATGTAAATGTTAAGATAAATATTTAATAAGAGAGGTATATTATTTGAAGAATAAAATTGTCTCAATTATAAATATACACTATACTTTTTTTTATTTAAGTTTTATTTCATTAAATTTTACTGATAAAATTTGTATCGAGATAAAATTGAGCACGTTAAAAATCATTGTATAATATATAATTGTGTTTATTTTCTTTAAATTTTTGTCCTATTAAAATTTTCTTTAGTAATATCAGTACAATGAAAAAGTGATGAAATTTAAGGGGGTGAGTAAGGGTGGCTTTCATCAAGTCCTATATCCCACGTTGATAAAGTAAATAGGCCGAAAAAAAGGTCATCGTGCTCTATTAATACATGTATTGCTTTGCCATTTGCAAAATTTTTAGAAAGGGTGCTTTGAGTCTTAGAATGCCTTGTACATTATTTGTCTTAATACTTTCCTTAATATTTTATTTGTTACATTATAATTTTATATTTATTTATAACAAAAGGATGAATTTAACATTAATCTTTCGGCCCAAAAAAAAAATAAAAATAATGCGAGTTGGGGCCATTTGTGGGCTTGGATGGAGTGCCGAAGTCTTCTGAGATGCCATAATACGGGTTTATGATGGTTTTGGGCCTAATTTAACTGGTAGGCCTAAATCCGGCCCACCTACGAGCTTAAACTTTCTGGGCCTGGCTCGGTCCCGTCCGCCCGTTTCACACATGCGCGTCGTTTAGAAATCGGGAGATGTCCGACACGTCGTCTATGTACAAAAAGTTCAAAATCACTTGATTATCAGGAACTTTCAACATCCACCGACTGAAGCGAGCACGCCAAATGAACAAAACTCACCAGTGACATCTTCTTCTTCCGACTTGAACCAGTTTAATTAACCAAAAACCTCAGAAAAATCATTGTATCTTGATCTTCACTGACCATGGCCACCAATAGACTCTCATTTTCTCCAATTCCACTTCCTTATTCTCATTCTCAATCTCTCAACACAACACGCAATATCGCTTCTGCATTTGTCCCGTCGAGTTCTTTGTACGGTCAAAAGCTTACAATTCGACCGCAATCGAATTCGTTCCATTTTGTCCCGAAATATCGCAGCTCAGCCACAGCAACGGTTTCGTTTAGTCTCCCAACGATGTAAGTATTTATAGCTCTGTTCTTTTTTCTTTCTCTTTTTTTTTTTTGGTTTTTGATTTGAATTAGTAATTGCAGAAAAAGGGAGGGAGCATCTTCCGAGAAAGTTCCGAAGTGAGTGAGTAATTTGTTAATGATTTGTGTACGAAATTTATTGAGGAGTTGTTTATGTATTGAACAATTATTGTGTGTAGATGGTCGGCGAGGGCAATAAGGGCATTCGCTATGGGGGAATTGGAGGCCAGGAAGCTCAAGTATCCCAACACCGGGACTGAAGCGATTCTAATGGGAATTTTGGTTGAGGGTTTGTCATTTCTTTGTTGATATCGGGTTTGTTGAGTTTAATTGTAGCATTATTTTGGTTTTGAGAGATATAATATCATTGGATAGTTTGCTGGAAATTTTGTTCTGGGTAGAGATGTCAAAGCTTATATTTAAAATTGGGATGCTAATTTTTTGAAGTAATTGTTTTTTTGAGTTTACATTTGGAATTTTTTATGAAGTTGATTGTAAATGCATAAGCATGAGATACAAATGCTTAATACATGATAGGAAATGTAGTATGGTTAATTAAGGGAAAGTCTCTCATCTGGATTGCTTTAATGTTAGAAGATTCCGCATCAAGTCAAGTATTGTCAAAAGGGTGTAAGCAACTCATTAGTTGCATTTAGTCCCCAGCAATGTAAAGGTGGCCTAGGAGCTTTTGATTCTTGATTCTTGATTCTTCAATATGAAGCCTTTATGCTATTTGCGTTGAAGCCTGCCATAGATTCTGATTTAATTGCTACATTATGATTTATAAAGAAGAGAAAGATTTGTTGAAGTAGACTTTTTGTTAAGAAGACCAATGGACTTAGCAGATGATACTTTTGTGCAGTCATTTACCTTCTGCTTTCTAAATTCTTGATAATAATCATGTATCTTCTAGACTAACTGAACTTGATATTTTCATTCACAGGAACAAGTACAACAGCAAAGTTTTTAAGGGCTAATGGTATAACACTTTTTAAGGTGCGGGAAGAAACTGTAAACTTACTTGGAAAATCTGACTTGTATTTTTTCAGCCCTGAGCATCCTCCATTGACCGAACAAGCTCAAAGGGTGCTTGATTGGGCTGTTGATGAGAAACTAAAGTCAGGTAGTTTATGCAGCTATATCCCGAACATCTAGGTTTAGTATTTTTTTGGTTCTTTTTCTATTTTTGTTTTACATGCTTTACATTCTTGAATATTTTACAAAAGAATTTTAAAGTATATTGAATGGGTCCATGTCTATGTTACCTGGAGCATTATACAGGTTAAGCACTCAGTCTGTCTCTGGGAGCCGTCTGATATGGTGCAAGTAAAATCAATCTGGTCCCAATTGTAGTTAATGCACAAGCAATAGCTTGACTGGTGCAGGATAAAAAATCTAGCTCTCGCTAGAATAAATTTAATTTCAGAATTGAAGCTCCAAGCTAGGCAAAGAGCACCTTAACCTGGTTGCCTGTCTGAACTATGGAGGATCCTATGTGGTCCTGTAATCAATTTACATTAACATTTTAGGTCTTTGCAATCTTTGAGCTTGCTTTTCTTTCAAGTCCTTGTTGATTGGAGTGCCAACTTCGTGAAGAAGTACTTTCTGGGAACTATTTGACTGTTTCTCCTAGATGTGAATTAAATCAACATCTGTTTAAGGCCTGAGTAAACTTGTTTTATGATCACAAATTGATTATTGTTGTCGTGCTCAGTATGGTCTTGATCCTTTAAAATTCATTTCTACTTTGAGTGTCAATTCCTTGTACTGGTTGGGAAAAGGGTTGTCTATTAAGTATGGTTTAAAATGTTTTGTTCTTAAACGTTGCATTATCAAGTGATGTATTGTAATCATCAATATGCATAGCACTTAAGTTCTCCATGGGTTCAGATTAATGTGATGTACTAGGGTATCCTATTGAGTACCATGTCTTATAGGTTTTTGGCTTTTCAACTAAGAACACCTTAGCTGTGAATGCATATCATATGCAAGCTTTGAAACATCCCGTCCAGTTTTCTCTTCTTTATCTATGTGCACATATTGTCTCTGCTCTACCTATGTGCTTGCCAATGTGTTGTGGTTTGAATGTTTGTCTTGTGACAGTTTGGCATGACAAGAAAGTTGTAGATTTCCACTATGAAATTAGGAGTTGAACAACTTGGATTGTTCAATTAACCTAGTAGTATGATTTATAAATGTTCTTTGATAGAAATGAAATGACTGTTTTGAAAGAACTATAGAGGAGTATCAATCATATGATTGGAAGTCTTTGATATTGGTAGATCCGTAGTGATAATTGTCCCGTAGATCACATACTTTTCTCGTATTATTATTTAAAAGATCATACTGTATAAGAAATCAAATATTTCAATCCTTTCTCTCTATTTGATTAATTTTGTTTTGGGTGATACTTTATCTTTTCTAATACTAGTAATGAAATCCTTTCTCTCTATTTGATTATTTTCTTTTTGGGTGATACTTTATCTCTTTTAATACTAGTGATCAATATATATATGTGCAAGCTGGGATTGATGTACACTACCTCACAAGTCTTTGGCACTTGGCCTCTCAATCTAAATGTTTGATGTGTGATTGGTAGCTATTAATAGCTATGTTGATTTGGGTCTCTTATTATTCTTTTGTGCTTGCAATTTACATATTTTTTAAACTGCCGTATCCTTTGCATCTTGTTAATATTGGTGCATTAAATGCAGGTGATGGTGGGGAAATAACCACAAATCATTTGCTTCTTGGTATTTGGTCAGAAAAAGAATCGGCAGGTCACAAGATACTGGCCACTTTAGGTTTCAATGATGAGAAAGCCAAAGAACTTGCCAAATCTGTAAGTTCCGGGAATTATGATTGTTAAAGAATAGCCTCTTCAATATTACTGTTAAAGTGATATTCGAAAGGGTCGTTCTTTTTCTTGCACTGTTAAAGTGTGGTTCTTTTTATGCAGATAAATGAGGATGTAGCTCTGAGCTATAAGTAGGAATGTCAAAGAGGGTTTGATGGTTACTTCCTGTTGACTTGGAATCTCCTTCAGAATAGCTTGCAGAAGATACCTTCTTGTTGGAGCAAGCCTTACGATCAAGGAACTTGTTCCGCAAATTACAAACATTAATGCCAGATGCTTTTTGAATCAACTGGAGATATTTAAAGTTGGTTCTTTCTGCCGAAGGCAATTTCTGGAATTAGAAATCTCAGGGTTTATAGTTAGATGGGGATCAATATTCCTCCTGATTTACTTGGGTTCCTTGCATTTTCTTCGGTCAAGTACTGTTTGTTTTTCCCAATCAATTGTATCTGTATTTTCTCTTGTTCTTTTTTTTCATATTTCTTTTAGTACCATTGGCCAAAATTGATAATTCTTGAAACTTGCAAAATCCCCTTGTTATAATGAACTTGTTTAGTCAATTGCAGCATTTTGCTGAGGTTGTTCATCATGTTGGAACTCTTGGAGATACGAGACAGGGCCTCATAGGACAGTTGGATTATGTGACATGTTCTTTAGCCTCCAGCTTACCAATGTCCAAGTTCCTGAACTGGATATTATCAACACATGATGTTGCAAAATCTGAAATATCATACAAGGTTAGATTATAGTTTCCATGTTTTCGCTAAGTTCTGCTTGACAAGTTGTTCATTCTCGAGCTTTTGTAGTTGAAATACCTCAATTCTCTTTACTTTTGCTTACCGCAACATGGTTGATGCAGAATAGAAGGATGGTTGTGTTTGATTTATATTTTGGGAAAATTTTCATTTTGACCAAAAATTTAAATCAAAATATAGTTTTAACCAAAGTCAAATCTCTTACTCTATATTAACCAAATGCTAAATTTTTTTCTTATTTTACACCTATCCTCAAAAATAAAACAAAACACAAAAAATCAAAATAATTCCCTCTCCCTTTCACTAACTCGGCAATTTTTTTCAAAATTTTCATAATTCGAGATTAGCTCTAAAGTTAGGATATTTTAAAGATTTCAACTACAATAATCAAGTGTGAAGTTGAAAAAAATAAAAAGTAAGTAAAAATTGGTGAGTTTTATTCTAAATTTAATTTTGTTCAATTTTTAAGTTATTTTTTATTTAGTTGTTAGAAATGTATATATGTAATATTAATAATATAGAAAGAAGGTTGAAAATGTGTGTAAAAAATTAAATATACAAAAAAGGTTAAAAATAGCGGATTCCGACTATTTTTTGTGAAACGCATTGGCGCGTGGCCATAACACGGTGCGTGCATAGCTCGTTAGGACAAGGTGCCATGTGGCAATTAAAAAAAAATTAAATTAATTAAAAAATATAGTTATTTATTAATAATTATTTAAATTAATGGGTGTGTTAATAATAATTTTTTGATTGTTATATTATTTTATATTATTATTTTTTTAGTTGTAATATTTGATTTTTGTGTATATGTTAATAATAATTTATTAATTCTATATGCTAAGAATTTTTTTTAAGGAAGGAAAATGTTTCAAAAAACTATGTGATTGTCGAAAATAAATTATACCAATCAATTGTATATATTTACTCAAAGTTATGGATTATAGAAAATATAAAAGATAAATTGACTTCGAGTCAGGTTGAAATATTTAGAACTATATATTTTTAATATTTTTTGGATGTATCTGATACTCTATTTTTAGGTATTTTAGCACATGAAATTTTATTAAGACGCGTACATATAAAAAATTTATATAAAAAATTATGGTTCTATATAAGCAAAAAACGTATTAGATTCTCTCGTTTAAAATTTTATTTGATTACTGATTTGAGGATGGAGGATTATTTTGTAGTAAGTGGGTTAAGTGATAGACTATGACATAAATATTTTTGGGATAGAAGCGAGTTGATTTATAGGAATTTGGATCAGTGGTTTGTGAGCGTTACATTTGACGACGATGATGTAAATGTAGTAAAAATATGTCTATTTTATATATTTCATAAATTATTAATGCAACGTGATCGAAATAGAGCCGTACAATATTTTGTGCTTCGCTTCATAGATAATCTTGATGAGTTTAATATTTATTCGTAGAGCACAATTGCATGGACTATACTCTATAATAGCTTATGCATGGCTCCAATTAAAAAGTTAGTGAAGCTCAGAAAAGCAGGCGCTTCGGATAAGGAATCATACAATCTATATTCATTTAGTTAAGCATTCTTGGTAAGTAACTCTATTTTTTCGATTCATTATCATATTGGGATACAGAAAAAATTATTTTGTTGACATTATTATTTATTTCATTTATTATCATTTTAGGTGTGGATCTACGAGGCGATATCGAGATATGGGGATGTGTTTGTCCACAAGAATGGAGACTATTTTTCACGTCTTCTAAATTGGTTTAGTATGGGCATCCCATTATATGAAAGTGTCGTAAATGTCCTATTCGATGGTGTTGGGATATGCCTTTACGTTCACTAAAAAATTTATGCAATTTCTTTATAAATTTTATTATTTTTTTCTACTAATGATTAATAAATCTAAAATATTATGAGGCTTTGGAAGTTTATAGAAAGTTGATGCCCTACAAACATGAGAAAAGTGCAAATTATTGCGTGGTGGTAAAATGGGAAGGGAGCCTTAAGTTAAAAAAAGTTGAGATTCTGGACACCCAATCACCGATGATGTTCGGCCTGACTACCAATCCAATCCCACCAGCGACTAAATCAATAGTATAATAATTTAATTTTTCTTCTTAAATTATAATTACTTATATTATTGATGAGTATTAAATTGTAAAAATTTATTATAATTACTTATGTATAGTTTGAGTCTGGCACGTCATCATCACAGTATTATGTCCTGGAGAAAAAATGGATGATCTTGAAATAAGACTTTCTACGAAGAGTGATTGCGTTAGCTCAAAGGTAATAAGTAGGGTGGCTAAGGCCACAGAAGATATTTTGCATTAGATATCTTTCTTGATGCAACAGTTTAAACAAGTCAAGATCTCTGAGGATGCAGGGCAGAGTATGGTACGTTTTGAACCTAAATTTCGTTGGGTGCAAAGTTTAACAAGTCAATACATTAATTGGTGTTGTAGGGTACCGAATTCATGGCTGCTGATTTTTAGACCTATACTCCTATTAGTAAGTCTCAGCATCAGCCTATGGTAATGAATATATAACATATAGCTGATAGTCCTACAAGTGTAAAAATTATACTTGCTCTGTTGGGTCAAAATATGAGTAAGTATGGGCGTCTTTGCAGGAAGGCAATAGCCCAAGTTAGTCCATATACCAATCCGTTGAAAAAGTCCGTAAAAAAAAATCTTGTAGAATTATAAGTAGCACCTACAATTTACGTAAACGGACAATTAATTCCTATTGATCAGGCTAAATTTACTGAGATTTTGGATTGGATAAAAAAAATGACATAACGCAGCGAGTTCGTTTAGATGGACTCAAACCCAACTGTATATGGTTTAATGACCTACTGCAGCACTAGCTTGACGATTAGGTGAGGACTTGAACCCAATTGTATATGGTTTAATGACCTACTGCAGCACTAGCTTAACGATTAGGTGAGAACTTGTATTTGTAATTTTTTTTGTGAGTTATTTAAGAGTATCGAAACTTATACATATTCTTTATTTTGCAGCATATAAATGAGTATTTAAAGGTCTTGCATTTGTGCCAAAGAAAGTTTTTTGACATGTACTCACATGATTGCACAACTATAGATGCATATTTTTATGTGAGCTATTTTTTACCCGTTTATATTGCATATAACATTATCATACCGTTGTATATATTAGCTATTAAGGAGTTAACGTCGTATATATTTATCTTTAGGAGTACATTCGACAAATGTGACAAATGTCCTTTATCGTCGATCATCCAAATGACAACCAATGACTCGAATTATTATTGGCTTATGCACTCGAAACAAAGACTGAGTTACTTGGTGCTAAACTGTGGGCATTAGTTAATAAGATACTTTTAAGAATAGTAATAACTTTTTATTGTGTATATTTATGCTAAGTTTAAAATAATACAGAAATGATTTTTGTAGGTATATATCTCTTTGAATATCAATTAGGAACATTGATTTTTAGTAGAGCTCGACCTTATTTAGATAACGATTATTTTTTATGATTTCAGCGTGAACGGCCACTCCGACGTGACTATTATGAAATTTTTAGAGCCTTTACGTGTTACAATGTCTTTGTATTTTTAAAAATATAGATTTTATAATTTGAGGGGCATATAAAGTCCAAATTTTTTCTTTTGATTGGTGGTTCATTTACAAAAAAATGTACCGCAACAAGAGATCGAAAGTGAAAACTATGACACCTTTATCTATATGTTTATTAAATATCTTATGTTAAATCGATCATTTAATTTCTTTACTCAAATTGGTTCTTTTATAAATTTAAATTACCTTGCTCAGGAACCAGCTTTTTGTGAATGCAGCTTACGTTAAAGAAGCTTCCAAGAAATGCTAACAACAATGTGAACAAGTCGCAAAATGTTCGCAAAGTTGTAATTCTGAACTCTGTTCTGACAACCCACAAGCTTAATTGAATTCGGCCATAGCATTTATATCCACTACATTAAGTGTAACTTGTTTGATATTATAAGGGGCAAAAAAGTTGCTGCTGCATTCTGATATGGTTTGAGTTCATTCTGTAAAGAACCAAGGACCGGACAGATCAGATTCATGTAAATTGAACTGGCAGTAAGCAAAATTCTTTTTTAATATGTTGTACAATTATTGTAAAGAACATATTAATCTTGCTAACTCATCTTATTCATTCTACTGTAGTTTCGCTAACTGATATTTGATTAAGCGACTGCCATGTAGCAACAGTTGCTTGAAGAGGACGGAGTTGCTTCCAGAACTAGTTTTTCTTTTTCAATGATATGTTGTTCTGGGTTATGATTACTTGGGCATAATAATTTTCAAGTCTTTTTTTTTTCAGATAATGTAATCATTTAAATGATAAGAATCTTAGATAATGGTTGAACAATTCTTGATGAGTTATGACTTCCATGTATGATCATCACTTGATGAAGTGATTCAACTTTATCTATGATTATGGGCATGACAGAATTACCACTACCACTATAAGTTTCTAATTCACTTTTCTTCTTTTTTATTTAATTCATTGAAGGGTAAATTATATGGATTGATAATTTGTTACATGATGTGACAAAAAGAAATATCAATCTTAGTTGATAAAATATCTGAAAATTGAATTAGGAAAAAAAAAAATTACTCTTAAATATAAACTGCATTGGGGGGTTGTTATTTGGTTTAATTTGTAAGGTTCATTTGGTATGACATTTTAAGTAGAACTTCTTCATTTATAATTTATGTTATTATGGTTTTTCAAGCTTTTATTATGCTATAATGGTTATGCAAGCTTTTAGTATGTTATTATGGTTTTTCAAGTCTTATGTTAGTAGAGTTTTCATAGATAAAATTTTTAAGTAAAAAAAAAGAGTTAATTACTTAATTAGTTGTCACATAAAATTTTAAAAAAATTGTATAATTATGAAAAAATGGTATAATTACTTCAATAAAATTTTTGAATCTAAATTTTATTTATAAATGTAAGGAATAGATTAAAATTTTATTTATGATTTGAGTAATATTTATATACTTTTTTTTTATTAAAAAAAAAACAAAAGACTGTAAATAGCATGAGATTGAAATTACTAGATCCTTCAACAAGAGAGGATTAGCTTGTCTTAATGCTAACATTTTCTTTTCAAAGAGAGCAATGCTAGGGCAAAAGGGAAAGCTTTGAACATGGTAAAAAAATCATGCCCTGGCCTACATGCAAAATTACATTTTTGACAGTTGTGTGTCTTCGTTTCTGTTAAGTGGGTAATATTAATATTATATATATATATATGTATTTAATATTACAACGATATCTGTAATTAAAAATCTATTAAAACATATATAATGATATTTATTGAAGCTCTATTGAGACATATACAATGATATCCATTGAGACTGTATCAAAACATACATAATAATACTTGTTGAAGCGTAATTCATAGTTTTAAATTAAAAAAAATCAAACTCACTCAATTAAAAATAAAAAATATTTACTCTGACTTATATATAAAAGAGGATTCAAATCTTGACCTTTAAATTAAAATTTAAAAAAAATTAAATTTATTTAATTAAAAATTAAAAATATTTACTCTTACTTATAGATAAGAGAGAATTCGAACATTAACCTTTAAATAAAAACTTAAAAAAAATTAAACTTACTCAATTAAAAATTAAAAATATTTACTCTTATTTACATATAAAAAAAAATTTGAACCTCGACGCTCAAATTAAAACCTAGCCGCTTGAGTAGGGGTAGTGGGCATTAATATAATATATTATATTATTATTATAAGTTGAAGAAAAAGCAATTAAAATGGAAAATGAATATGCGCCGGGCCGGGCCGGGCCTGGCCTAATACACGTGCGGTGTTAATGAATAGGCCTGTACGTACAATGATGACACACGTGCGCTTAGAGGTAGGGGCAATGGCATTATCTTAAGACGTTTCTAAACGTGTGTGTATGTGTTTTGGGACCATTTTGCTTTTCTTCAAGGAATGTCTTGCAAAAGTGTAACACTTCTCCTCTATTTCTATACAAGGAGCCCATATTGTTTCTTCACTTATCAGCAAATTTTATCACATTTTCTTTCCAAAAAATTTAACTTATTATGTAAAAACAAATATTAATTATAATAATATGTAGAGGTAAGTCCTTATGGCCAAAGCCAAAAGCACTTATAAAGTGGGATCTTAGTAACTAAGGTCCCCATCAAAGCTGAGAGGCAAAATGAGTGTGTTTGTGCTTGTGCTATGACATAAAAAGAGAGCCATTCATTTCTTCAAAAATTCATTCAAATGCCTTGGAAGTCTTCATATGGGGTCCAAATAGAATAAAAACAAATGCTATTTTCTCGGTTCCAAATTAAACTTGCAATTTTTGATAATCACTCAAATCGGAATTTCTCTTTCCGCCAAGTGGTGTCTTTAGTCCCACCAAAATTTAATTCTTTTTCCTTTACTTTTTTCTTTTCTTTTCTTTTTTTTTTTCAAGAGGGAGGGAATTGAAGGAACTATTGGTCAATGTCCCTAGCTAGCCATTGTATAGCCCACATGCAATGATGCAAATGAAGTGAATGTAGTTTCTTCAATTTCTTTTCTAAAGCAAGCAAAGTGACAACAATCTGCTAATTCAAGAAAAGGGTGTCGTTTGTCTTGATTCTTGATGAGCTTTCGATAAAAACTGAGTGACTATTTACATAGATATATGCATATTGTGTACGGTGGCATGCAAAATCTTAATGCAAATTAATATCAAGAAATGAGAAGGCTTGAACTTCTCTCTCTAGGATTCATGTCTTTTAACTGCTTTTCAACTTATCGGAGGAGAAAGAAATTAATTAAGAGGCCACCTATCCCATTAGTCAAGTGATTGGTGTTAAACAATTTTAATGTAAAAGTTTTTAATTAAGATCCTTTTTTAAGATAAGTTTTATTTAAATTTTTAAAATTTTTTGACATGTGTTAGTAAAAGGTTATAGATGGTCAAGATATATATATTTTTTGTAATTACTAATTCTCACAAATCACATACTCGTAAAAAATAAAGTAAAATCTTATTTAAAAAAGGATTCGGATTTAAATTTTTTAAAGTGTTGGGTTTGAGTTACTAAAATAGATTTAATTTTAGCACTTAAATGTTAGATTCGAGCTCCTCCATTTAGGTTGAAAAAAAAGAAGAAATTAATTAAAAAGTCTAAACTTTATAAGTTTTGTGTATTTCTTTATCTTTTAAAATATTATTAAGTGATATTCAATATAATGGTGTAAACTTTCTTATTTTAAAAGTTGAACTGATAAAAAAACTAAGTTTAAGTTTATGATTGATTTTTAAAAAATATTATTGTTACTGTAAAAAAATTAATTTATGAAATTAGATATCATTATAATTAATTAGTTAAAGATTTATTATTAACTTTTGCTTTTGCCACAGCATTTTAAACTATCAATTTGAGCATAGATGCTTAATCCAATGATTGTGCTTTTTTGAGTGGCCAAAATTGTAATTTTAATGTAGAAGATTCAACAAAAATGGACTAGTTTCAGCTCTACATCATGCTGAGCTTAGACAATATCCATAATAATTATGCTCTCCAGTCACTTCAATCACTGTATTTTATACCTCAAACTCAAATATATGCCAGAGAAAAATGCTGTATTTTATACCTCAAACTCAAATATATGCCATAGGAAAATGTTTAATGGTAGCTATTATTTTAAAGGTGATAATTTTTTATAAAAAAAAATTATTTGACTAATTTTTTAATAAAAAAAATAAAATTATCTTTATTAACAATAAAATTAGAATCAAAATGGTGGTTAAAACTTAAAATTCTTTATGTACTCCTCGCGGTGCAATGTGGGGTTCGAGGAGGGCGCGTGACCTTGACATTGGTACGAGGTATCGACTTTTTTTTCCGACATCTTTTATTAGATTTTATCTATTTTTTTTTATTAATTTTTAGTTATTTCAATTAAATTTACTAATTTTTAATTTATACTACTCCAGATATACTCATTTTAATAAATTTTAAAATGTGTTTTGAATTATAAATTTAAATGACTTGCGAGAAAAATGCAAAAATATTTTAAAGATAAAATGATTTGAAAATTAGGTGTTTAAATAATGAAATTCTTAAATGCGTTGAGAGGTTAAAATAAAATTTTATTTAAAAACAGGGTCAATTTAAATTTTTTTCCTAATTTATAACACAAAACAAGGAAGGCTTACATGAAATATCAAATTTGTAACAAAATTCTTTCATTTTATATCACAAATTTGACATTTTGTTATTCTGTTGGATATGCTGAAAATAGTAGCACATCCAAATCCAATGTCATGGCATTGATATTGGTTTCATCAATTGACATGAAAGTGATGAAATTGAAAAATGGAGAAGACTGTGTTTAAGCAACTAGCTAGTGGCATCATCACCAACAAACACTAATTTAAATGGATGATTGCATCACCACCAGCACCATTATATTTTTATATTAAATTATATTATATGATTCATCTTTTTCTTAATTGTAATTCCCCATCTTCTTTTTTTTTTTTTTTTGGGTATAGTTTGGTCATGATATGTTGTTTGACTTTTGAGTGATTAATTTATCGGACTTGGTGATGTGATACGCTGATAATTTTATCTCTGAAAATAAGCAAATCACATGATTTTTTTTCCTCATATATGTGACTTCTTTCTTTTGTTTATATATATATATATAAACATTTGAGTATCCCCTCTTTTTTAATATAAACTTTTTTGGTAATATGGATTAGTTGTTACTTGGTTGTAGGTTAAAATTAGCAGGGATAGTTTTAGAATATGTGACATGTATGAGTTATGTGGTTTTTATGTATTTTTTTTTTTTTTTGTATAAGGTTTCTTTTCGTCCTTTGTATATAAGAGTTATTTCATTTCTTTTGTATGAGAATAGTATTTTTTTTGTCTTCAATAAGGGTAAAGATCCTAAGTATTGAGATAGTTCTCTATAATGAGATTGCTTGTATTTTTTTTCAATAAAAAATTTAGGTTTGGATGTATCTTAGTAAATCTATTTTGTGTAACATCTGTATGATGTTAATCTGTGATATTGCATCTTTTTACTACAAAAGATAATTTTGTAGTTTTCGGTATTTTGAAAGCGTGAGAAAATGTGATTTGCTAGTAAGAATCCAGTTTGCATACTAATATTCATTTTTCTACAAGATGGAGTACATTATAGAGTATATCTTTCAATTGATGTGCTAATTTTAATATTATTGTAAACTTATGATCACATCATTTAGATATAAGATTCATTTGTAATATTGAATCAATTGATCAGCAAATTAAGTTAAGGAGAATATAGTACTATTCTAAACGATCTTGAGGATACCTATTTATCTCTTCCTTCATGATAAAATAGACAAAGAATTCATTTATCCTATAAAGAATTTTTTTTTTAAAATTCCATGTTATTTATTGTCTTATTTTTATGATTATTTGATAAATTTTGATTCAAATAATATACATTCTAACTTATGGTACATATACTAATCCCAATGCAGCATTAATATGATAAATTGGCAAAACTAGTTAATGGGAAATGAACAAAGGGGCTGACTTGGATGGTGGGTGTGGGTGTGGGTGTGATGAATCGAACATCTTCTTAGAGTTGAGAGAATTGAGTAGTGGTACGTTGTATTAATCCAAAAACGACATGTCATCTTCTTTATATTATCTTTAAATTATAATCTCAATCTCAATCTCAATCTAACATATGCTTTTCTTAATTACAACGTCCATATATATTTATATATTACTTGGTTTGACTTCAAACAAAATCCCATTTAGAATCGCGAAAGAGATGTTTATTCATTTAGATGTACATACAACTATGTGTGTCACTGGATCTATGCACATATATCTTTGACTGGAGTTTTAGCCACTCAAATTGTGACAAATGTCCACATTTTAGCACGTCAACATGGTCCATATATGGGGTTGGGGGTGGCTTCCTTTCCCAACGAGAAGGAGTTGTTCTTGAAGAGCTACCTCCCCAAATCCAAAATCCAAATCCAAATATTGGAACAAGCATTAATCATAAACTATCACTCACTACTGCATGCAAATCCCACTGCTTCCGCCCACTCCAAAATTCTTTCTTTACATTACACTAACATTAATGCAGTTTGTTTATTTTATTAATGGTGCATACATAACATTTATCTTGATTTTATTGCATATGTCATTTTTAATGTTCAAATATAAAATAAATCTCTCTTTAATTCTAGTGTGAGTCCAATCAAAAACTTAAATAAAAATTTATCAATTAAATTAATTAACACCCATTTAAAAAAAAAATCAATAAATATAATATTATTGAATAAATTTGTCAATATTATATCTTAGGACTGCTGATAAAAGAATCAGACAAATTATTAATATTCAACATAAGATATTACAATATAGTATGCACAAACCCAATTAACTCCATAAAAGAGAACTATACAACTTTATTATAGAGGATCATTCTAATAGCCGAGATCACTATTTCTATTTTAGATAGAAAATTCAACCCTCGCACAAAAGGGATAAAATCTTTACAAAAGAGATACAAACTATTCTCATAAAAAAAAATTACAAAATAATATCAAATTTATAACATTTTTATGATTAGCCGTTGTAATGTTCACCTTCTACATCACACCAGACCACATATACCAAGATTTACAAACAACTTAGAATAATTTCAACACAAAAAGGTCATGGAGATGTTTCTATCCAGATAGTGGTGTGGCAGACTAGAGGCCACTATTAAGATTGCTGAACATCGAAAAAAAAAAAGGCCAGGCAGCGTCCGCAGGGAGCGGTGTGAATTAGCACCTAGTTAATTATGAATAACTGAAAAAAAAAAGATATATACAGATATTTTATCATGATTTTGTTAGAGTAAGAGTTTTTTTGTTTTTCCTTTTATAGCTGGGGGTTAGGAAAAAGTTTTACGCAAATGCTTTCAGAGTCTTTTGTCCATTCTTTTTCATATATTTTATTTACCCATGTGAAAAAGGCCGAAAAAAGAAGCAAAAGTGAAAAAAAATTTACTGAACAAAAAAGAAAGGAAAGCATTTTTGTCTTTTTTTTCTTTTAGAAAAAAAAATTTGCGTGTATGTCAGAAGGACATGGGAGTGAACAGATAAAATAAACAAGAGTGACAGAGAGAATGAGAAAGATCAGAAACCTAAATGAGTTAAACTCATTTAGGGGGGATTAAAGCTTCGGGGCACATTTATCAAGACATATGGAGATGTAGGATTGCTGCCTATTCATTTTCCGACAATTAAACAAGCATATGCTTCGTTGCCCTTCCATTTGTAGGCAAAACCAAAACCAAAGTCAGTAAAATAATATCAAACAACATCCAACAATACATCAATATGCATGTAAATATATACTAATATTTATTAAAATCCCTAAGGCCTAAGCTTAGCTAGCCTTCCTCGCACCAATTTCAGAAATGTCAATTTGTCGAAGCTCATTCTCCTCTTGATTAGTATTAATGTTGATGACTCCAATGCCCAAAACAATTTTCACCAATACCAACACCAACCCAACAACACAATCCCACTAACCATGTGAATGTCAACTAGTAAAGTTGAATGTCATTTTCTTTAATAATTGTATTGCTTTTATCATTTAATTTGAACCCTGAACCCACATACCAGGGCATATATAGGTTTAATATTTTTGGCCATGTTTAAATCAATGATTTGATTTCATGAATAAAAGTCCATTGTCTTTTTTTATTCCTTCGCTAATCTCAATTAAATGTTTCTTGAAAACAAGCTACTATATGTGCTGTAATGCCCCAGTTGTTGCAAACATTGACTAGGAGCAGTACTTTTAAACAGACAGCCACTAAAAAACGTTGTCTAGCAAATGTTGTGGTCTAGATGCATTCCCATGTACACCGTAGTCCTTATGTGGCCAAAGCTCTAGTTCTTAATTCAATCTAAAATAATACTATAAAGCATGTCAATATGGCTGAGTTGTGAGACACAACTTGCATGCATGTGGACATTGAATGCATAATTATTTTGAGGTCAAAGGCTCAAAATTTTGTTAGATTGGGGAATTATTGAAGAATTTCGGTTTTAAATTAAGTTTCAAGTCTTAACACTTGATATACTTATGCAATATAAATTGGTTTTTAATGCTAGTTATTAGTCACAATTCAACAAAGAGCATGTGCCCATCTCCAACGATCAATGCGCCTTTTGAGCTTGTAAAAATTTTCATTATCAACCATCTTTTTTATGATGGGAAAAACCTAATTATCTCTCACTTTTACTTTTCCCCCGTGTAAATGCTAAAAATCCCCATCTTTTACCTTGGATGCCATGACATAACATTTAAAGCTAAATTTAGTATGTGTTTTGAAATGACATGAGGAACTAAATACTAATTACATCAACAAAAATATTAAGGAAAGAAAATCCAAATAGATGGTCATAAAGTTGTAAAATTAAACAAGATCATATAAATTCTACAATAAATTAAAATCAACAAGATCATAACTTTCTTTTACTCTTTTTGTCATAAAGTTGTAAAGCCAACCAATAATACACACAAAAACAAACTTACTAATCAGAACCCATCATGCTAATTGCTACAACATGAAAAATAAAAAGAACAGGCCAATAATGATATATTTGGCCCCTGCTTCACTGTTGATAAAAACAGCATCTAAGAAAAAGCGTTTCTCGGCAACCAAACAGACTAGAAAAAGTTACCTTTACCGACTGAGATAATATTGGCTCACCAAAAAAATAAATAATAATTCATAAACAATGATTCCACTCGCTTTTTCAGCGACTGCATCTCCAACCCAGAGAAGAGAAATCATATTTCTAATTAAATCATTCTTTTCTCTCTCTTTTGTCTCGGAGTTTTGGTTTTTTTTTTACCTTCTCATTATACTATTTGTATAATATAACGCCAACACTCAACATCCCACGAGCCTACACTTGCATTTTCAAGCCCCTATTCTTTTATCCTTATCTCTGCAAATTCCATTCTTCAATTATTAATTTCCTTCAATAACCCATAAAATTTTCTCTCTTTAGATCTTGATTTCATCTTCTTACCATCTTGTGATAAAATAAAACACTACCCTTTTCTTCTTCTTCTTTAGGATCATCAAAGCCATGGCGCTTGAGATTTGGTTAATAAAAGTTAAAACAGTAATAGCCAGCAGTTTTGATTCTGTACCAAAACCAAAGCTATCATCAAAGAAATCAAACGTTGGAGTATTAGCCTTTGAAATCGCGGGGATCATGTCGAAGCTGCTTCATCTACGGCAAGCTCTTTCAGATAAAAATATCATTCGTTTGTGCAATGAATCGATATCTCTCGAAGGCGTCCGGAAAATTGTCTCTAACGACGAGACTTTTCTTCTTGGCCTGGCATGCGCAGAACTGGCTGAAAATATAAGGCTCGTTGCAAAAGCTGTCTCTCGGTTAAGCAAAAGATGCGAGAATTCAAATCTTCGGAACTTTGATCGGTTGTTTGAAGTGTTTGCCAAATCAGGGCACGATTCTCATTCTTGGGTTTTGAGCTCGAAGGATATGGAAGCTAGGAACAAGAAGATGGACAGATACGTCACCGTTACGGCTACGTTATACAAAGAAATGGAGGAGCTATCAATGTTAGAGAACGGAATGAGAAAAGCCTTGCAGTGTAATGAATATGAATCATCTGTTAAAGAACAGAAGATTCTTGATCTTCAACAAAAGGTTCTCTGGCAAAGACAAGAGGTAAAGTATCTTAAAGAAAGATCTTTATGGAATCGAAGCTTCGATACAGTGGTTTCAATGCTTGCTAGGCATATTTTCACTGTTTTAGCAAGAATCAAGCTTGTTTTTGGAATTGGTCGCGGCTATCCAGCTTATTTACCTCGCAGTCTCTCAGCTTCAGCTACTGTTCATCCAACTGAAAACCCTAATACATATAGCTTTGTATCGCGGCCATTGAAGAGCTCCAAACTTGAAGAAAAGAAAGATATTGCAAATGGATTTTTCGAGTCAAATTCAACGCTATTAAAGCCACCTGCAACTACGTTAGGTGCTGCGGCTTTGGCTCTACACTATGCAAACTTGATTATCATAATTGAGAAAATGATCAAGTCACCACAATTGGTTGGTGTTGATGCAAGGGATGATCTCTATACGATGCTACCGATTAGCATAAGATCATCGTTAAGGGCTCGACTTAAGGGAGTTGGTTTCTCAGCGAGTGATCCGTTGCTCGCCGGAGAATGGAGAAATGCTCTGGGGAGAATCTTGGGGTGGCTGTCACCATTGGCACATAATATGATAAAATGGCAAAGCGAAAGGAGCTTTGAGCAGCAAAATTTGGTGCCAAAAACTAATGTTCTTCTTTTGCAGACTCTATATTTCGCAAATAAAGAGAAGATCGAAGCCGCCATTACTGAGCTTCTGGTGGGTCTGAACTATATTTGGAGGTTTGAAAGAGAGATGACTGCTAAGGCGTTGTTCGAATGTGCCAACTTGATGGGTTGTTGAGTTTCCAAAGCCCCAGCTAAGAAGAGAGACGGTCTTTAACTTTTGTTTTCACTTTTTTTTTTTCATTTTTAGTTTTTTTCCTTCTGAAATTAAGATTAAAATCATGGTTGATTTTAGATTAGATTGATGAGCTTCAGATCTTTGAGAGAGGGGGTTTGTAACTTGTTCATTGCTTCACACCGTAACGTGTATATAGTAATATATATAGAAGTAATGTAAATGATATGCATTGAGCAATTTAATTTTCTCTCTTAGTATTGCATGGTCTTTCAATCATTTCTCATCATCATGTGAAAATATTCCTCTAGTTTTTTTTAACTATTAATTAGTGCAATTATATAGTATTTGTACTATTTCATAGGAGCACCACTGTATTCCAGATTCAGTTCCTTATAATTTATTGGGTTAGTTTGAACTGCAAAATCGATCAATTGCCATCTTAATGCTATTTCTAATATAAAAACAAATAGTAGCCGTTGAATTGAAATTGAAAGTGCGTCCTAACACCACCTCAGAACATTTGTGATTTTACCTGACGAAGGAATCTTACGTCAATATATAAATCATTGATTTGATCAGGACTAGCTAATATTAATCCCTCCTTCAGATGCTTGGAAAGCTAGGAATTGGCTTGATATATTTTTTTTTAATATTTAGCTTAAATTGGCCTATTTATATATAAACAAACCATATTAAGGAAGACTTTTACATAAAAAAATCTTTAGAAAACTAAAAAAAAAAAACAAAACAAAAAAAAAAAAACCATAAACTTAAAATATTTTAAAAAAATTGTATGGCTACATCTTCATTGAGATCATAAAAGATCTGTTTTTTAAAGGCAATATTGCAAGTAGAAGGCTGCTGGGTCAAGTAGTTTTTTTTTTTTAAGACATATCTTGAAGGAATTATTATTACATTTGCCGATGAACTTTTGTTATTAAAATTGGGTAGTTTATACAGCTCATGGATTGGGTGCTTGATGAGTACACAAATTTCTCGTAAATGTTCCCATCTTTCTCACTTTTGTCTCCTTTAATTTAAGGGCCTGTGACCATCTTCCATCTTCAACAAGCAATCTGGTGTCTTTATAATTAATATCTAAAGAATATTGTTAAGGGAAGAGAAAGATGAAGCGCCCAAGCTTATTATGCAATATTTGTCGCCCCACCTCATGGATACAATAGGATTCTTTGCTTTATTTATTTTGCTCATATTCCCTACCAATTGAATACACGATGGATAGTGTCCTTTCGTTTGTTAATTTGTTTTTAGAATTGAAAAAAGGTCACGGCCGCGCATTCATATTTTAATTGCTGTGTATGACGATAGATTTTACAGTCATCAATTCCAGGCTTATCTAACCATTTGATTTCTGATAATATTTGAAGAAAATGCAAAAGATTTTAAGGGGGACTCAATCTAAAATCCGTTTTAGTAGTATAATCCGTCCGAGAAGATTTTGAGTATTTTCTTTTATTTACTTAGTGCTACGTAAAGCTGTTGAGGTGAAAGTACAAAGCATCAAACAGAAGCTAGCCATACAGAGAAAACAAATATGTAAGCATCTTTTGCGGAAGTCGAAGAAGACGAGTGATGATTAATACTTGAATTTTCTGTGCTAGCTACATATATTGAGTCCTAAACCCTAAGTGAAGTTTTTTTCAAAATTGTCCTCAGTCTACATGGAAATTGTGAATATATAATTCAAGCCCGTTAAAGAATATAATGGGCCATGCATCTCTGTTTCGTACAGGACAAAAATTCACAATTTGCATTGAATAGACTATTTGTTTTCCCATCAAAACCCATTTTTAAACACAAAAGCTTTAAATTCTATTTAATTCTTAAACCATCTTTTAAGTAAAAATCAAAGGATCGTCTCTCTGTTTCACTAACCCTCTTTGCTTTCACACAATCAACTGCATAATAATAGTTGTAAAAGTTACATAACTAATTATATCTTTTTTTCTAACAGTTGAAAAGAAGTATGTTAGAGAATACACAAATAAATTTACTATTAAAATTTGATGATTCAAAATTATATTTGAACATAATTTTGAATTAAAAATTAATAAAAAATTAAAAAATAATCGAGGATATATTAAATAAACGAGTAAGAGTAAAAAACAAAAGCTAGAAACGAGGAGGAGAACATAAGACGCAAGAAAAGGGCAGTCAAAGCCCAAGCCTTGGCGCCTAGACGTCACTTTGGGCAAAATAGGTGGTGCCTAGGCACCAAAACGGGGACTCCTTCTAATTTTGATGTGTATTATGCTCCAAAGTTATTTTTAAACTTTTAAAATGTATGAACTCTTATTTCAACTAGAAATAGAATTTTAGAGATTTTGTAAATGCTATATAAACATTTATAATCCATTAGAATTAATCAAGCTTCAAAAGTTAAAAAAAAATATGTAAACATAAGAAAGAATAGATAATTAGGTAAGCATTAGAGTGTTAAGTGCACAAAAAAGTGCTACCATAACATCGCTTGAGTGTTGATGCATGAGAGACTAATGATATATCCTTTGAGGGAGTGTTTTGACTATTCATTATATTTTTTGATTAATCTCTTATTGTAAGATCTAAGTGATATGAGAAATATTAATGATCTAGAAAATTTGAGTGATTTAAGGGATTTTAGTGATTTGGAAGATATAAGAGTTCTTTGTGAGCTGTAGTTTTTTTTGTAAACTTGTAATAAAAAAAATTGAATTCTTAATCTTTTATGGACATAAGCGTTTATTGTCGAATCACGCATATCTTATATCTTGTAGTGATTATTTATTTTTATTTTTATTATGTTTATATTTTGTGGTGATTATTTTTTTATTTTTATTGTGTGTGATATTTTATATTCTTAATTATTTGTGGGTAAATTTTTTCACAAAACACTTAGAATGCACGCTAATAACTCCCAATGATGATGTCAATGTATAGACCAGTTCATAATGGTTTAGTACTAAAACCATTTCCCGTAACATTTACTTAATTCCTAATTTTAACTTAATACTATTTCGGACCAAAATTGTAATATTTAAAAGCGTTAAATCTCTAAATGCCAAAAGCAAAGCGATCAAAATTTTGGAGACCTTGGCTACTTTCGGCGTCCGCAGATTACTTAGAATACTTTGTTTAAGTGCCACTGTGTGTATTTTTTTAATTAATTACAAAACGTCGATACACATAACTTGAATTTAATAAAAAGAATCCCATATACTAAAAATACATAAAATTGATAATTTTCGTCGTAGATAATCATCGTGTCCAACATCAAAATTTTGATTAGTAAGAATTTAAACACAATTGAGGAAAAAAAAAACAAGAATGTAGCTGACAATTTTTTTATTATCGTTTATCACATTGACTGTGTTACAACTGTACAAAACCAACCAAAGAAACACATTCAACAATGACAATGAAACTGGGGATGCATACAATATTATAATAACCACCAAAAATCCAAGCAAAAGTGTAGAACTATTACCATGCAGATGCATGCAAAAGATTCAAAATTAATCCCCGTTATTATAATTTGTCCTCCAGTTTAGCAGACTTGATGAGCGGGTTATTCTTAATCAAGATTTCACGATCAAAATTCTTGAAATCGAAAGCGCATGCATGCTCATTGGGGTACCTGTGCACCGCGCAAAACAAGTGCCCGCATCGGCATTTGAAGCCTGTCAAACCAACTTTCTTGTTGCAGTTTTTGCATCTATTCTTAGCACTTGAGAGAGATCCAGACCCAGAGCCTGATGCGGCAGCAGTACTTGTTGTTTCTGCACAAGAATCAGCTATAGGAGTTGTTTCAGACGATGAAGCTGACTGCGGAATTGGAGGGTTTGGTGTAGTTGTGTTGTGGATGTCAGGTTTTTGGAGTAGGTCTAGGGCTTCGAATGATTTAGCGAGAAGTTCAGTTTTTAGAAAATCATTGTAGCACTTTGAGCACATATCTTTATTTTCTTTACTGCCGTAAAAGCCACAACCCTTGGCGCATAGAGGTGGAGTCGCCTTGTTCAAATCCATCTTTCTTCTTCTTGTCTTGAATAAGAGCACTAAGAGCTTCTTCTACGCTTCTGCTGAGTGCAAAATTTAGGTGGTTTAGATGATGATAATATGTGAGGTTTTACGCATGACATTAGTATTAGTATATAGAGAGAGCTTTTTGTAATTCTGAACCGATTTGAAGTCCCAGTCAAATTAGGAAAAACAAAAGTTCTAGAACCTAAGGACTGAACGTAAACATTGTAATATTATCTTGTACGAAGAGGGAAAGTTTGAAGAATTGTTGTCCGAATAGGAAATAAAGAACCAGTTTCCTAAACCAAGAGGCTGTTTCCCAAGTTTTAACCACTGTAAAATAATGTGTTATTTATCAATTAGCTTATAAATTATAATAATTTCTTAAATACAAGTTTCAAGTGTTATCTCAAGTCTTAAACATCTCAAATGATGTGTAAAACTTATTACTTATCAATTAGATAATAAATATAAATAATTTCTCAAATAAGTTATTGCAATATTTCACCAACCAATCAAAAGATGTGAGATTAGTTATAAATATTTAGTTTTAACTCCATTTATCTGTCATCCCTTTTCTTTTCAATAACTAGAATAAAAATAAATAAATAAAGAAAAAAGTCTGTACATATGATTGTTTTACACGAAAAGCTTAAAACATAAAAATAAATAAATTACTAAGAAAATAAAATTTTATTTAATTAGTAATTATTTTAGTTTTTATAGTTACACTAAATTATAAAATATTAATTATTACAAAATGGACATGGAAAAAAATTGCATTTACATATAAGTAGTACTATAGTTACAAAATTAAGATACAAAGTTGGTATTTGAACAAACTCAACAAGAATTGTTTATCAAACCCAGTAGTCATCGCACCTAAACTTATTGGAATTTGCCCCAATGGCCACCGAAGTCTAAAGCGCCACCACAGCTCAATTCATCATCATTCATTGCACGCGGCAAGTTATCATTGTCACTCAACGACTCAGATTTGACCGGCGTCACTAACTTTCCTAATCACGAACCACTAACAACACAAACCCTAATTAGGTTTGATGGTTACATGGATATACATGTAACATATATATGACATTTGATCTTTTGAAGGAAATTGTACTCTTAAATATTTGCTTCATTGGGTGGCTAAGTGGAATCGAAGATGCAAGTATGTTGTATGTTACAATCCATGAAAAATAGAAATTAGGTGAGTCTTAAGTATATAAGAGTGAATATATAATATTATTTAATATGTTAACTTTTTGGGGTTAATGATAGGTGTCTAATCTGTGATAAGTAGTATTAGAGCAAACATAAAAGTCTATTAAAAATAATAAAAATGGACAATACAAGTCAGATTATCACTTAATGAGGATAAACAAAATGAGACGAATGGTGTCACGTGGTTAGATTGAGGAGAATGTCACATTTTATATTGCATAAAAACTTTGAGGGTCTTAGATATATATGAGTATGTCAGCAAAATTACCTAAAAAGTTAATCATTTAGGTTAATATAAATGTCTGGCTAGTGACACTAAAGGAAGCTGATTACCATATGTTGTTAAATTGAGAAATAGGTGCTAGAGATTAGTGAAATACAGTACAAAACTCTCTTTTTTTACAAAGGAGAGGATATAATTCTATCAAAGAATCGCATGAAGCTACTTCCTAAATCATAGTACATTCTTCTTAATTTTGTACTACATGTCAAAGTATAAGATGTATGTTGAACGAATGCAAATTTGTTTAAAGCACTTTGGGGTGAGGTGGTAGTCATATCAATCTATTGATCAAAGAAATCCCTCCAAAGTAATTAGCTTTATAACACCAGAAGAAAAATAATTAAGCAACATTTCAAAATATGAACACCTGAGATTATTTTATTGCCCTGCATTTATACACATTAATAAGATAAATTGAAACCTAGATCTTTGAAAGGGATATTCATTGGGTATCTAAAAGGAGTTAAGGGATACAAAGTTTGGTGCACTAAGATTATGCCACTAAAGAGTATCATTAGAAGAGATGTGACATTTAGTGAGTTGACATTGTTTGACATCAATCCAAGTTCAAAAGTGAAGAAGTCAGAGTTTGTGCCAATAAACGTTTCAGCACTAAAAACTATATTGGTTAAAATAGAACATGATTTGAGACCTAATATGCACCCAGGTTAGCACTTTATAGAGATAGTCGAGAGATGGACAAAAAACACCAGTAAATACCTCAAAGACAAAAAATAAACTAGAATTTCTGATATGGAACTTGAGAGTACCAGCAAGCTAAAGATAGGCTAAGTAGAATAGTTAACCCACCAATCAAGTACGTTCATGCAAATTTGATAGCTCATTCTTTCAATACTGTTTATCATATTAAACATAATAAGCCTAAGGAATATAAAAAGGTTATGAGAAGTGTAAATAGTAATAAGTGGCAGCAAACTATGAAAGATGAGATTAGCTCTCTGAAAAAGAATGAGACATAGAAATTTGTAGTTAGACTTAAGAATAAGAGACTAATTGGATGTAAATGAGTTTACAAGGTTAAGAAGGGGATCCTAGATGTTGAGCCTTCAAAGTTTAAGGTTGAGCTAGTTGTATAACGATTCACTCAATAAGAGGAGATTGATTTTTATAAGACTTTCTCTTATATAGTCAAGCACTTTTCAATAAAGATTTTATTGGTCATATGTATAAATCTAAATTTGCATTTGGAGCAAATGGATGTTAAGATTACATATCTTTATAGAGAACTTAAAAAAAATATATACTTTTCACAACCATAAGATTTTTGAAGAATCTGAAAAAGAAGGTCGTGCTTATTTGTTAAGAAAGTCTATGGGATGAAACAGTCTTCTAGGCAGTGATATAGGAGATTTGATGATTTTATGCTTCATTGTAGTCAACGATATACAAATGTATATGCTTTTTTTATGTTGATGATATTTTGAGAGCGTGTCAATATAAATGAGGGATATAAAAACTGAAAAAGTAATTGAATGGTGAGTTTAAAATAAAAGATTTGAGGTCATCTAAAAGGATTTCTTATCTCAATAAAGGTATATACTTAAAATTCTTGAAAGATTCAAAATGTCTGTTGCAAATGCTATTTTGACTCTATTAGTTATGCATTTCAAGTTATTCATATATCGGTTACCAAAAACTAAATATGAAAAACTACAAATACTTAAAGTACTATGTGCTAACATTGTAAGACGCATCATATATGCAATGGTATACACAATACTTGATAAGCTCAAGTTGTAATCGTGACGAGTAGATATATGACTAATCTTAAAAATGAGCATTGGATTGTTAAATAGATAATGATTTACTTGAAAGGAACATCACATCATGGTTTACTGTATAAAAGGCCATGCATAGATTACTCGGTATATATTCACAGTGTTAAAATGTAATGTATGTTGAAAATCAATTTTACAACATGTGGTGACATTATCAACCACTGAGGCATAGTACATAACTATCAGAGAAACTATTAAAGAAGTCATATGGTTGAAAAAAAGATATATATATATATATATAGAGCTAGTAGTAATGAAGGAAGTGAAATTTTTTTTGTGTGTGATATTAAAGTGCCATACATCTAAATAAACATCAAGTATCACATGAGATATCTAAACACATTAATGTTAAGTTACATTTCATTAGAGAGATTGTATAGAGTGGTGAGATAAGTCTTATCAAGATTTTGACATTTAAAATTTTTGCTGATATATTGACTAAGCCACTACCTTAGTTAAGTTCTATCTATACAAGAACTTAACTTAAATCATTGTTATGTAATCGAGTATGTGATGTAGAGATAATGGATTCAAAGAAAACTTTTTAGTTATTTTGAATCGGGGGGATTTGTGAGATTAATAATTAAAAATCATGGTTTAATGTAATTTTGGGTGAGAACCTATAAGGTAAAGATATAGGGCTGAGGTGCAAAGTTCCATGAAGCACTAGAACTAAGCTATGGTAGAACCTAAGCGCCACGACCCAACCAATCCAAGCTACGGCTCCACAAAGTTAGTACCGAGATACCGTGGCGTCACAAGAAACTAGAGCCGACACTACGGTGCCACAAAGAATTTGCAGTGATGCCGCGGTGCAAAAAAGGTGGTGGCGTTGCAGCACCACCACTTGGCCAACATAGGGGCCACAACGCCATGCATAAACACTATAAAAGGCCTGTTACATTTAGGATTTTTTTTAGAGTATTGTCTAATAGACCCTTGAGAGCGTTTTGGTTGCATTTTTTTCTTGTAAACCATGAAGAGATTCTTTGTAATTAATGATCAATGAAAGAAGATTGGATATTGATCTGCTGTGGACATAATCAATTATCGAATCACTTAAATTTTTGTATTGTGTGTTTGATTCTAGTTTTTTGTTCTTCTCTTGATCTTTCAATTCCACAATCTCAATTACTTATGAATGGTTTTCTTTAACATTTTATTTAAGTTTCACGTGATGTTTTTTTTTAATTAATTCTAAAAAGTAGAATTTAAAAAAAAAAAGAATGCCATGAAATTTGAAGAATCTTCGTCTCCTTGAGAAACATTAGGGCCAATTCTCTGGGAAGGGGTGGCTATATTTCTATTAATAACACTCACTTTTTGATGTATACCATGAAATTTTGGTGCTTATGAACTAACTTATAGTAGATCTATCACATTTTGGTGCTTATGAACCAATTTATAATTTTTTCTAAAAAGGTAAAATTTAATAATTTTCTTTCTAAGTTACTTTCTTTGTGTATTTCTTCCTCCATTACTTCAAATATTACGTATATTAAAAGACATTTTAATTCTACATTTAAAAAATTAATGTTGTTGTGTAAAATATTTTTTAAATTAATAAAAATAATACACTTTATATATCTCTTTCAGTTATTTTAGCCAAAGTTAAAATCGTAACTATCAAATTTGAGAGATAAAATGTTATTACACAAAATATTGAACGAAAATATCACCGTAATCTGAAAGGGTCCAATTCATAAAACATACAAATTTCTGAAACTTTTCTTTTTAAATCAATACATTTCTCTTTAAATAAATAGAATTATGAAGAGAAAATGTAATACTAATTATTGAAAACCTCTGTTACTGTAAAAGACAATAATTAGTACAATTAAATTAACTAATGATTTCTAATTTGTATTTTAATGCAATCATTGAAAAAAAAATTATAAAATTTTAATAACATTGAAAGATTTTCTATTTGAATGATAAATTTTAATAAATTGGAAATAACTTATTATATTATTGATTTTGGCTAATGGCTATCCTAGTTACAATTTTTACTAAGAGTTTGGGTTGGTTTAGTTCGTCGTTTTGCCCATTTTTCATTATTGTTTTGTATTGATTTCATGAGCATATTAAGGGTAAGTCACACAATGACCTCCTAACTTTATAAATTTTTTTTTTATCTTAATAAATTGTCTCGCTAGTTGAAGTTTACTGTTAAAAAAAACTTATTATATTATTGAATAATGCTACAAATGCAAATGGGCCTACTAATATAGAGTATGAATTCAACTCTGAATGTGGATCGAGAAAATGACACGTGTAATTGTGAAAAGAATTTGTCTAATGGTCTTGAATTTCCAAGTTGTTTTAGACCCATTATATATTGTTTGCCATAGTAATAGAATCGAATTAATGTCTTAAACACGCTTTCGTTTAGAACATAATACGTGTAAGATATTTATTAAAGATTATAAAAAGAATGCCATACACTGAAAATACCTAAAATTGATTAGATAATCAACGTTTCCAACATGAAAATTTTGATTAGTAAGAATTTAAACACAGTTGAGGAAAACAAAAAACTAGAAATCAGCGCACAAATTTTTAGATTATCATTTATGACAGTGACCGAGTGTTACAACACAAAACCAACCCACGAAACACATTCAACAATGACAACGAGACTAAGGATGCATACAATATTATAATGACCACCAAAACCCAAGTAAAAAGTGTAGAACTATTACCATGCAGATGCATGCAAAAGATTCAAAATTAATCCACGTTATTATAATTTCTCCTCCAGTTTAGCGGACTTGATGCGCGGATTATTCTTAACCAAGATTTCACGATCAAAGTTCTTGAAATCGAAAGCGCATGCATGCTGATTGGGGTACCTGTGCATCCCGCAAAACAAGTGCCCGCATCGGCATTTGAAGCCTGTCAAACCAACTTTCTTGTTGCAGTTTTTGCATCTGTTCTTGACAATTGAGCCAGACCCAGAGTCTGATGCTGCAGCAGTACTTGTTGTTTCTGCACAAGAATCAGCTACTGCAGTTTTTTCAGATGATGAAGTTGATTGCGAAAGTGGGGGGCTTGGTGGAGTTGTGTTGTGAATGTGAGGTTTTTGGAGTAGGTCTAGGGCTTCGAATGATTTAGCGAGAAGTTCAGTTCTTAGAAAATCATTGTAGCACTTTGAGCACATATCTTTATTTTCTTTACTGCCGTAAAAGCCACAACCACTGGCGCATGGAGGTGGAGTCCCCTTGTTCAAATCCATCTTTCTTCTTCTTCTTGCGAATTCGATCGAACGAGAGTGTGAGCTTCTTATGTATGAAAATAAAATCTTCTTCTTCTGAATTGCTGCTGATCAGTGGAAATTTAGATGGGTGTCAAGATTTGTTGGTATATATAGGCAGTTTTTCTGATCACAGATTCTGCATTGGATTTGAAATCCCAGTCAAATTAGGACTGAACATAAACATAACATCCTCAACGAAGTGGGAAATTTTAAACTTGAAGGATTGTTGTCGAAATAGAAATAACTGGCCAGTTTCCTAAACGTAGATGGAATTAATAAATTTGTATGTAAAAAAATAGAATTAGGAAGAGAAAATGTTATAAAAATTATTAAAAACCCCTGTTACAGTAAAAGACAATGATTAGTACAATTAAATTAATCAATGAGTTCTAATTTGTATTTTGATCCAATCATTAAAAAAAAAAACTAGTAAAATTTTAATGACGTTAAAAATTTTATTATTTGAATGACAAGTTTTAATAACTTTCAAATAACTTATTATATTATTGTAATAATGCTATACATGCAAATAGGTATAGTAATATAGAGTATAAATTCAATTCCGATTTTATTGAATATGGATCTAAAAATGACATAATAATTGTGAAAACAATTTGTATCTAATGGTCTTAATTTGACAATTTATTTAAGTTTTATTATTGTTTGAGTAGTAATCGAATTGAGTCAATGTCTTAAACACGTTTTGTTTAAGAAGCGAATTAAATTTAGGTCAATCTTGTTGAATTATGCGAATGAAATAATATGCACTCGTATTAAATCACGAATAAGCAAATTAAATCAAATATTTGTTAACACAACAAATCAATTTTAATTTATGATTATCATAATTAAATGAATAAAATTTGTATTCACTAATATTTTATTATATCCTCTTTGAATGCAATATGAATTCAATGTGCTTATTGTCGCACTTAATACAATGTTTGGGATCCCAATTTATGTGTCACAAATAAATAGATGTCATGTATTAAATAATAGTTGATTTTATTGTCTTATCATTAATATGGTAATTAATAGTTCTTATTATTGAAGATGAATAAGAGTAAGGTTAGAGATCACAAATTATATCTTAAATTGTATTTTAAAAAGTGATATGTTAAGTAATTATTGAGTAATAAAATAATATAAAATTTAAAATTATTTATAACATCCAATAATTACTTGACATATCACTTTTTAAGATACAATTTATAATATAATTTGAGATGTTTAACAATACACAGATGAGTAATACTATATTGTTATAGTGTGCATTAATGAGTGCAATTTATTAAATTTTAAATGCATGTCAAATATATATACATAGTAGATTGAAATCTAATTTTTTGTTCAATAAATATACACATAAATTAAGACTATTACATTAATAGAATTTAAAAAAATTCACCATTGAAGTCATTCAATAATGAATCAAAATTAAAGTGAATTAATTGACAATTCTAAACTTCAACACGGTGAAATTGAAATGCTAAAATAATAACATTATTAATTTTCAACAAGAATGTTTTTGTTTAACACTTTCTCTCTTTCTCTAATGGTCAAATGAATCTCATTGAAGTAAATATGACAACTTTTGCCTTAATACCCATTTAAACCAAAATAGACTAATTTGTAAAATTTACAAAAAGTAGTCTCTTTTGGCCAATCCATTACTCCCACATAGTCCACTTTAAATGCCATGCATGTTAAGCTTAACAACACTTGTTGAGCTCTTTTCACGCAACTATGCCATTTGGCCACTAAAAGCTAATTACACTAGCCGCTAAAGGCCAATGACAAAGAGGCCATTTGTCATACAATTCTAAATAAATAATTATTATTTATTTGATTAATAAAAATTTAACTCTTAAATTTACGTGCTTTTTAAGAGATTTTAGAATAAATCGTGTTTTTTAATTTTTTTTTGAATTGAACCGTTCGACTCGATCTGCTACCTAATACTCAACGAATACATTTTATATTGTGAGACTTTCTAAATTTACATATATTTATTTTACGAAACTCTTTCACAAGTTCGTGAACGATGTCTCACACACGTTACAAAACTTACAAAATGGCACGTTAAACTATATAAACTAAGATCAACCATATATATATAATTCATACGTCACCTATATCCTAGAAGAACAGAGATATAGATCATTACCATCAAATTTCTATACGCTCGACCTTGAAATTATCTCAAGATTTGTATTTTAATAAACAATATCTGCAAACTCCTTTACAATATTACAGATATTGTTGTTTGCAGATATTGTTTAACCCTACGAAATTTTTTTTTTAAGAATTTAATTCTTATAGTCACAAGACTTTTCAAAATACAATCTCAGAGCATCAGGATATAAAATTCACTCATATGAGCTAACAGATCTTATATTTACACACACCGACTTCATGAATATCGGACCATACCTAACAACACCCAAAGGTCTCTGACATACGTGGAATCAAAACATGGTAGATCACTTATAAAGTTCATCGTGGCGTTCAGGTTAAAGGACCATAAATACTGCTCAACTCAAGAAGACCCTTTATTGACAGTTTTATAGGATATCTATTAGAGGTCCTTATAAGTTTGTTCAGTACCCAGTTCTCACTGAATACCTATATGCCTATATGAGCCTCTACTAAGCCTACGGTCTATTAAGACTAACCATTTGGACAATTCAAATATAAACACACACTGATCCGAAAGGTATACCAATCAACCCGTGTCAACAATCATAGATTAAGAGCGATGTTTTTGAAAATGTACTGAATAATGACATTTATTAACATTATTTGCAACTTCTTACAACTCTGTCATTATTAATATATTCCTAAGTCTTTGTCTTTATTTTAAATAAGGTTTAAACTTTTAAAATGCTAATCTCTTAGTATTAACTCAAACTCCTTTAGATTAGATCTACAATGTCTAAAAACTAATAAGTTTGGTACCATAGAACTAATGTTAACGATTTTATATGAATATTTATTGTATAAATATTAAATAATTTAATATTCATATACAATTATAATAATGCGTAAACATAAATTCCAACATATACATTTCAAGTTGTATCTTAAATTGTATCTCAAACAAAGATGTATCAAATAATCATTTGATAATGAAATTATATAAATTTTAAAATTACCTATTACATAATTTTACTACTCAATAATTACTTTTTTACATATTATTATTTGAGATACAATTTGAGATGTGTCGTATTATTTATTAAAAAATACTTTAGATTGCCACATTAATTAAGATAAATATTTGTATTTAAACTTTAGATATGTAGTATTACCTGTACTATTATTAGTAATTCACTTCCAAATACTATCCCAAATTTTACTCATTCCAATTTTATTATTTATATATAAGATGTTTTATTTATCAATTGAATGATAAATTTTAATACCTTTATAAATAATTATTACACTATTTCACCGTCTTATTAAAAGAGAGAGATTAACCATAAGTATTTAATTCTATCTTTAATCTACTTCACCCAGTTCCTTTTTCTTTTCTCTTCATTCACCCAATTCCTTCTTAACAACGAGAATGAAAAATAAATAAATAATATATAAATTCATCGAAATAAATGATTGATTCAAGAATGATAAATAAATAAATAATATATAAATTCATGAAAATAAATGATTGACTTTTATCAATCAATTTAAGAAAGACACATTATTTGAGATAAAAAAAATTAAATAATATTAAATATTATTAGCTTGAGTAATGTGTCATTAATTAGTAGATAGTGAAATAATATTATATTTCTAAATGTTATCTTAAATTTTTTAACTCGAATGATATATTAAATAACTATTAGGTGATAAAATAACATAATTGGTGATTTTAAAAGTTGTTCTATTTCATCATTCAATAATTACTTCACACATCAGTTTAAGATAAAACTTTTAGGATATTTGAAAAATGTAATATTATTCTTGTTGTATTCATAATAATATTACGCTTTTCAGATATTATCTCACAAATTTTTATTTCAAATGATGTGGTAAATAATTATTAAATTGTAAAATAGTGTAATGGATAATTTTAAATATTATACAATTTTACTTTCTAATAATTACTTGACACCTCAATTTAAAATAAAAATTTTAAAATAATATTTGAGAAGTGTAGTATCAATCTTGTATTTATTTTTTTAGGACATAAACAGCATGAATTTGGAGCTTGAACATCAGTTTCTTAACCCTGCATGATTTTCTTGTTCAACGTTAGAATTTGAACGATAATTGTTTATTAATATTTTCAAAATGAAAAAGAAAATAAGAAAACAAATTCTGATGGTATAATGGCAATAAAATAAAGATTAAAGAAAAACAAAATTCTCCTTTGGCATACGTATATTGAACTAACATTTTTGCCTAACTGAAATTAGATTCTAGCCTCGAGTTTATAAGGCCTTCAATAGAGGATTTGCCTTAACCAAGATTTCTCGATCAAACTTCTTGAAATCAAAAGAGCATGCATGCTCTTTTGGGTACCGATGCACCCCACAAAACATGTGGCCGCAGCGGCACTTGAAGCCTACTAAACCCACATTCTTGTTGCAAATTTGGCATTTGTTTTTTATACTTGTTTTTTTTTTTTTAAGAACGCAATAAATTAATGAAATTACTTTGTAAATAATATCATTTCAAAAAAATTTATAATTTGACCCATAAAATAATATAAAAAATATTATTATTATTTAAATAGATCTAAAAAAATTTTACAAATTGAAAACAAATAATTTTATGAATTAATTTATAAAACAATAATGAAATCGAAGACAAAAATTATGAACAAAGCTTAAAATTTCTCGCATGCGAGGAGTGAAGCGAGATCTCGGGCCCTATCTCGTAAGGTGGCGTGGCATGAGGAGGGGCCTCATACCTCACCTCACACACACAGTGTGACACGAGAAAGAACCTCGCGCCGCGAGGCAAGACACATGGCACTATTGCTGAAATTCAACATCAACCTTCTTTGACTTTTTTTTTTTATCGAATGTTGTTCATTTTTCATCATTTTTTAATTATTTTTAATTAAATTTATCAATTTTTTACTTATCTTATTCTAAATTTACTCATTTTAATTATTTTTAAAATGTGTTTTGAATTAAATTTTTAAAAAACTTATGAGAGAGAAGCAAAAATATTTTTAAAATAAAATAATTTAAAAATTAAGTGTTTAAGGAAAAAGTTTATAAATATGTTGCGAAGTTAAAATAAATTTTTACTTTAAAAAAAAAAATCAATCAAACATGTCGGAAGAAGGAAATATTTTAACTCGGAAGGATTGTTGTCCAAATAGAAATAACGGAGCATTTTCCTAAACGAATAGGAACTCGTGAAGACCAGCTTTTTATGTTATGAAACACCATTAATCAATAAAGCTGCCATGATTTTACACAGTAGTGGGATCTAACAAGATTATTTGTGGGGGCTAAGCAGTTCCACTCAAAGTTAAAGAACCACTCGAGCTTCCATTGTTGCATTTTTGAACGATGATAGGCCCTAGCGAGTCCGCTAAACACAACGGCTCAAGTCATAAAGACGCGTGAATGTCTTAAACTTTTTATTTTTTAAATTAATTACATTTCCCATAAAGAAAAATACGAAGAGAGAAAATAATAAAAATTAATAATTTTTTTTTAATAAAATCCGGTTATATTTGCATGTTAATCAAAACATAAGAAACTAATAAAATTAATCAACATTGAAAATTCTTCGAGAACTGAAAGTTTTCAAGTTTTTGAGGTTCATGAATTGCACTTCTGCCTAACTTCTCATCTCACTCTCATAAAAAATAATTAATATTAATTATTTAATTAGTGTTTAAAACAAGATTCAAAATAATATGAAGCGTTTAATTCTAATATAGTGTAGCCTACTCCGCATTAACTTGACCCAGGGAAGGGAATGAACCATGAGTGGTTCAAGCTGCAACAAACTGGCCAAAGCACGTCACAAACTGTTTACACCAAGTATTCACTTCTTTTATTTATTTATTATTTTTACCGTCCAGACGTGACCTTATAGTTATAGTGCTCACCTTTGTATTTGTATATTAGTGTAAGAATGAGAGAGCAGGTAGGCCTAATTTCTTCAGACATAAAAATGGTGCAGTTGTTTGGTTGTTTAAATTTACAACCAAACTCCTCTAACCCACTCTGTATACCGGTTATATAATCGAACAGGAACAGTGCATAGAGCATAAGGGGAATCATAGTCCTTCCAGGATGCACAATGGCAGAGTCCCAAGTCGTGGAAATTTCTAAAAGAAAGCAAGTCAGGCAACCACCTGCAGTCCCTTTTCTTTGGGAAGTAAAGCCGGGAATAGCTAAAAGAGACTGGAAACCTGAAGTTTCTTCACTCAGTTCAAGTCCTGTTGTAACACATCCAATCAAGCTAATCGCCTCAATACCCTTTGATTGGGAGGAAAAGCCTGGAATGCCATTACCCCGTTTTGCAGAGCCAGTGGTACTACCAACCCCACCAGAAATGCTCTACAATTTACCACCACCTCCAGGGTGCTACCATGGCTATGATGGTGTTGATTCTGACAACAATGAAGACAGTGACGATGATCATGATGAACAAAGAGGGTCATTCGACTTGGAACTTGAGGCATTTGATTTTGACACAGATGATTCCTTCAGCTCAGCTCCTTCTCTCCTAGCAAACTGCCTTATACCATCAGAAGCAATTTCTTCTGCTATCCCAGTGCAGAAATCTTCCTCGAGTCATGATGCAAGTAATGAACTGAAGATCCCTTCATCACCAGCTTCTGAAACAGACAGTAGTACAAGCAGCTGTGCAACTGGCACTTCAAGTCCTGTGGGGGCTTCTTTTTTGGAACGCCTCTTTCCTTTGCTTCCACCCAAATCCAGTTTCCTTGAAAGGGAAGGGCGCTATGAAAGGGGCTCTCTTACTCCACAAGTGAAGAGCAAAGATATTGATCGTGAAAGTAATAGCAGTGTCGTTATAAGAAGGCCACCAACACTTGGAGAGCAGATAATGATGAGTCGCAGGAGGAGTTACCAGAGAAAAGCTGTTCAAATGAGAAAACAGAATCTGTCAAAGGTAAAACCCAGCTCTTGCTTCTATTTTAGTCATTAGTACGGCATTTGGTCTTAGACTCGGTAGAACTGGGAAGTACATTAGAAATCAAAAGCTATATAATATACAAACCAGAAAAAGAAATTCTTACATTCATTTCCTTTTGACACTATTGTGGCAAAAGAAATCATGTTTTCTAACTATCTGCTATTTGCACAAGAAAATTCACTAACCCTTGCCTGAACACAAATATAACAGGAATTTGAAAAGAGGGCTCCTGGGTGCTTTGGAACTAGCATCAAAATGATTGAAGGACTGCAAAGGAAGAAGCACCAGCTAATACTGAAACTGTTGTATCAGTAAACCCACCTTGTAGTTCAAAATCGTGTGGCAATCCATTCTCCATTAAATTCTCTTCCAAATCATTCTAGTTTTCTACTTCCAGCACTTAGAGGATGTCAATGATTTCACAACTCCAGATGTAAACTAAATGTTGAATTCTTCAAGAATTCCAAAGACAGCTGAATTCAAATTTTTGTTTAATTCAGAAGCAGTGCATGTCAATTGTCCACATAACTTTTCCCAATCACTCATCAAGGCAGTAATCTTAAAAATGAAATTGATTTCAGTATTTCAACCTGGGGATTTACAAGTTTCTGCAACATTTTGGATCCGTTCAATAATTATAGGAATGTCCTCTTCAGCTAAAGCAGTAAAACAACAACGGAACCATCCTGGTTCTATGCAGTGGCAGGCTGATCCAGGAGTAACATTGATCTTAGCAACATTCAACAGCTTATCCCATAATTCAAGTTCCCCTTTCTCACTGTAAGAGGGGATAAGTCCACTCATATCAACCCAACAGTATAAGCCTGCATTGCTCTCTGAACACCTGATTCCTAATTGCTTCAAACCTGCCACAAATGAATCATACATTTTCTTTATCCTCCTTTTATTAGTCTCAAAATATTCCTCTATGAATTTGGCATCAGAAAGCATGGATATTAGGAGCCTCTGAGTGAGGGCAGAAATAGAAGAAAATCTTGTTAATTTTTTTGCCGCAGCCAAAACACTCTCATTATAGGAATAGATAACCCCAGCCCTAAATCCTGGAAGAGAGAGGTCTTTCGACAATCCATATATTATATGAACTCTATCCTTGTCAACTTCTTCTGACTCTAGAATTTCTGCCATGCTTACAAATTCCTCACTTCCAAAGATAGAACCCCCATATATTTCATCAGAAATTATATGAATGTTTTTCTCTCGTGCAAAGTCTAAAAGATCATAGAGTGTTTCCCGAGGCAGTATATTGCCAACTGGATTTGCAGGGTTACAGATGAGAATTCCTCGAACTTTCATCCCACATTTTCTTGCCTGGTTAAATGCTTGATCTAGGGCAGTTATACTCAAAGTAAAGTTGTCAGCACTGCGACAATGAACAGGAATTAGCTCGACTCCTGTTCGCCATCTCACATCCCTGTCAAAACTGGAAATTGATCCTTTAATTAACTGTAATTTCTAAATCAATATGAAAACCTGATTTCATCAGTAGGTCTGGAATGATGATAAAATTACCCAGGATAATAAGGCGTGGGAACAAGAAATGTATTCCCATGGTCTGCTAAGCAGAAGCATAGTATCTCAACAGCAGGAGTTGCACCAGCAGTTAATACTATTTGTGAGGGATCAAAAGAGACAGCTCGCCCCATTACCTCAGACATAAAACCTGCCATAGCCTGCAATGTGAATAAATATTTAAGAAACCACTGGCACAGATGCCACAACATTGTAATAGACAATTGGCTGTTTTTCACATATATAGAATGCAAGGGTTGTAATAGGATAGTTTTATCTGATAAGTCGTAACAAGTGATGAAATGCAAAAACAAAAAGCATACAACATCCGTCAGAAAGAAAAGCAATCACAGAACTATAGCCTCTTCCACCCCAAGTTTAGAAATACTATAAACAGGAGAATGTTAGGGTAAAATGGTGAATGGATTTATCTCTTCTGAAACCCACATACTAGGTAGTTCAGGCTCAAAGATAGGTTGGGGAGGAAGGCACACCTCAGTGCAGTTACCTTCATGATCATGAAACTAGGAATCAAAGTATAACAAATTTAAGTGACACATTGCAAAATCTACTACTAGACAACAGAAAGGGAAACCTATGTCAGAATACTAAATTTTCAAGAAACACAAATACAGACAAATAATTTGGCATATTTTATAATCCTA